>CM056994.1:307603409-308243873 GCA_029891345.1 Dryococelus australis | reverse complement strand
CTACAGCAGTAACTAAAGCAAGAAGTGGCGAAGAGGGGGAAAAAGACCCCCATTGCCCGGCATCACCACACCTGATGGGGAGCGACGAGGTGCTTACCCAGGTCTCTCCGATGGCGATGCGCCTATGAGAGCGGTCAGCAAATATACGGGAGCCATTCTGGTGGCAGCACTTGCGGATGGGACACCCGCAGCAGACGCAGCAGCAAGTTTGGAGGGGGACGATGCACGCGAACAGGAGGGAGACCATCCTGGTCGCGCCCGTGAACGGCAGCATGAAGCAAGAGTTAGATAAATTGCAAGAAGGGAAGAAAATGCATGAGGAGAAGAAAACGCAAGAGGAGGATACAGCGAGAAGAGTATGAACGGCGCGAGCAGACGACATGATGCCAGCAGCAGCGATGGCGGGAGTGACAGCAACAGGTCTGTTGCCTCATTCCGCCTCTGAAGGACGTTACAGCAGATTCGCCTGCCTCGGCAGTGCCAGTGTGGATGCGCTTCGGCCACCCGCAGCACAATTCGCCGCAGACCAGCCAGACATCGAGAGGAGGTATGGCCCAGCAAGGAAGGGCCTACAACCTGCGCCCTCGAAGGATCTCGAGGACACCCGAGTGCTACAGGTAGCGGCGTCTGCCCACAAACGGCCTCAGAGAGGGGGGGGGAGAGCATTTCACGTGTGTAGCCCTCACTCCTAGACCATTTGTCACGCCGGCAGCTCCCAAGGGTCGTAGCATTTCCACAAATACATTTCTGGCCACGTAATAAAGATACGTGACATATAAATGAAGTGCAATAAGTTTAGATGCCTTTATGACCAATCTTATTGTTTTTAATATGTTTTCTGTCACAAATGTTTATTTTCATTACCACTGATGCTATGTTCACCTCATGTCATTTCAACCACAAGTAAGCTGTAGAATAATTATTGATTTATGTTTTGTGCATAATTTCCAAATATGATAACATATAACGGTATATTTGTGTATCTGTGTGTGCCCGCCACTGCCAGCCCTGATGCCACGGCGAGAACTCAGTCAGCAAGTCGCATCCAGAGGGGGAAAGGGGGGGGGGGCACATGTGAAAGCCCGTTTGCGCTTTTCCCGCCCGAATGGTATCAGCTTTCATCAACGATCATTTTTGTAAGCAGTAGTTAAATATGAAGAACCTTTTTTCGTTTTAGCCGTCCTGGTTACTCACCCTCGCCTCCCCTGAAATTCCATCACCTGAGGAGTTCTTAACTTAACCAGCACATGTAACATTTATGGAAGCCTAAGGCTTCTATTTGTACTTTATAGACTTCGGTGCAGGTTGGAAGCGAGCAAGTGTATAAGCTAATATTCTGGAGGTAATGTTCAAGTTTGTAATAAACCGCATTACCTGATGACTGTGTTTATTTTATTGCAGCAAGGCATTTCAGGGCATGGGCCTCTTAAAACCCATCATTTCCTGATGCAAGTGTGTGATTTTCATGGTAAATGTTGATTTGTATGTGTGCTGCAACCTAACCAACGTACCACGAGTAGCATTTACGGGCGTGTGGTTTGGGCGCGTAGGGAGTTCTATTTTGATTACAACGTCGTACTAATTTGCAATACCAAGCGGTGGTTGGGCCGCCCGAAGAACCCCCTGTTTAGGAAACACGAGGCCTCCACATCAGGTGAACAACTGCAAGATCTACGCGGGAATGTGATCCGAGTGATCGGTCCGTAGCACCCCGAGGTTATGAGGACTCAGCTCTACCGCAACAACACGAGTGACGCAGTCACGGCCTACCAGGTATATAATTTCTAACACCTTTTCCAAATTATGTTCACCGCCTCTCTAAATTTCAACCTACCCCATATCGTCCAGTCAAGCCACGTCAACATGTACACACTTGTTGTGGTAATTTAAGGTATTTTCGAAGTACACGAAATAACCATTTTGTTGCCTATAGAACAGCGGAACGCCATGTTATGCTACTAGCCACTCACCTGTTGCCATGTCTGCCAACCTTTCGAAGAAATTATCTCTTACCAACCCTAGCCTTGTAAATATCCCACCATCGCATCAAAGAAAGTATACGAAACATAACTGGAAGGTATCAGCTGAATTAATTATTTAACCTAATTTTTAAAATGACGAAACGTAATTTAAATTAAATATTTTATTTAGTGATGGGACTATCTCTTATTCAATATTATATTATACTATTATAATTGATATATACAAGCCCTCGCCATCACGATGCAACTATAACATCTTGCCCTTAAACAAATACTTTGCCAAAAATTTAATAGAGAGGTCCCTACACACATCTTCCCTTCCCTTAATTAGTACACTTGTCTTACAACTGGACAAACAAAAGAATAGAACATAACACAAAAGGAATTTCCCTGTAACATCATTATATTATAAATTCAGTCTTTCTCTTGGTTTCACTTTTCTTCCGCTCCTCGTTCTTGCCGGTATTGTCAGCCTCCCCTTCTCTGCCTGTCAACCATCTCCGACGACAGTGACCACCGCTGTACCCGATCCTCCTCCTCCTCCAAGGTTGCTGCTATGTTTTCTCGTGGCATGGTCCTGATGGTTGGCTTTTCACCCTCCAGCGGGTAACTCGCTACTCAGTTTTAACCTTGGTTAACATCTGCTTCCTCGCCTTGCACTGGATTCAGGTGGTATTTGTTTCTTCTAATGATTCGTCCGTGTGGAGACACTATGTATGATCGAGGCGCCTCTGCATCCGATATTACTTTCCCAAACCTCTGTAAGTCAGTGATCCACGCCCTTTGGTTGGATTGTAGCGGAAATTTTCCCCTTGTTCGATGGCGTCGATCAGAGTGTGCTTTCTGCCAGCTCTTCGCTTCGTCATGAATTACTGAAAAGTTGTTCTTATCAAGAATTTTGGGCCGTATAGTTTTGGTATGTTGACGCCAATGTATCCTGTAGAGACCGGCCCTACAGTAATTAGCCTGGGCGGTATTCTAGGTCAGAAAGAGAAGTATTCCTGTAGGACAACAATCCTAAGTTTGGGTCTGCAGATTGTTTGATATATTTTTTACGTTCTTGATTGCTGCCTCTACCTGGTATTACGTTGATCATATCTCGGGCTGCTAGTAATGTGTGGGAACCCATATTCCACAGCAAAATCTTTAAAGGTCTAGGACTTATACTGGGAACCATTATCAGATAAAACCTTTCTGGGAATAACTTTTCGAGAAAATGCTGCCTTATATCTTGATATGGTGGTTGAGGTTTTTGTGCCTGGTAATTGAAATATCTCTAGGTATCGGAAGTAGTAGTCTATTATGAGCAGGTAGTATGTCCCATCTCATTCTGCCAGGTCCATTCCGTCCACCTCCCATTGGACTTAAGGTAGTGGGGATGGTTGCAAGGACTATGGTCTTTTTTAAATCTTAAACACAAGCTTCGTAGCTTGAGGCTTATGTGTGTCACGTGCCCAGTCCGAAGCCAGTTTGACAGCCGCGGCGTCTGTAAGTGCGCGGTTGGGATGCGCACTCGACGAGTGGAGCAATAAGTTCTGTGCAGTTCAAGTGTGGAAGCGACGCAACGTAAACTTGAACACGTCACATCAGAGTTCCCACTGTACCATAGTAATATAAAATAGATCTTGTTTTTCAGTGATGTTTTTTATGTAGGCTTTTGTGTGTAATATGTGAACACTGGCATTAACGTGTTTACGTTATTTAGGCAAGGAAACAACCACAGTACACTTCGGAGTAAGTAAAGTTCGTTTTTCAGTGTTTCATTACGTATTATTCACAATGTGTGCCATCCTCACCTCATTCACCCAAATGTAAACAATGTTCCATATGAAATGTTATTTTTAAGAATCATTTATGCATGTCCCAGCGCAAGGTAAGGAACGCTAAGGGTTATTATGTATTTTGCAATGTTAAGAAAGTAGGTCCACGTGACCCGCCAAACTCGGCCGGCGCGCCACGATGTGCGGGCAGTCAGCCACGAGCATCCTGATGGTGAGGTCGCGTGTTACCTTTAGCTACCCGAGACACCGCCATCCTCTTCCACAGTGCCTTGCATCGCCTGGGGAAGCTTAAAACCTTGCACATGTTTTATCTGCTTCACACCATTTATACAGCGTTACCTCACCGGCAGGATATAGTAGTGAAGTGTGATTATATACGTAAAGTGTAGGCCTGAGAGCCTTGGTAAATAAACTTCGTAATATACGCATTGAGAACAGTTCATGTGGTCATTATTTCATGGCCTTCGTGTTCTTCAGGGCACGAGCCCTTAGAATACACGCACCTTTTTCAACCAGTACCTTAATATGTATTTTCTTTATTCGTTAATGTGCAAATACCGTGTGTCTAAACGTAGGCCTGTGACAAGGCGATAAGTCAGTGCGTCAACCTAATCGGCGAGCTTTTGTGTGCTGCAATATAACATAACCTGGGCGTGTGATCTGACCTGAACAGGCTATTGCGCACTACACATTAAAAAATAATTGTACCACGCATTTATAAGGCGAAGCAGTCCAGGATATCATTGGTCGTCGGCCGAACCACCCTGGAGAAAACCTCGTCTGTACAAACTCACACGACAACCTCTAGAGATGTCTGGCATCCCAGGTAAAATAACCTTCAAAATTTCACAGCTCCTTAAATCCTGCCTCTACCTACTGAGGCACCATGGCGCCACGTCAATATGGCGCCGAACTTAGTTACTGATCATGGAAAGCACGGCTTCCCAGATATTCTTTTCCCAAATTTTCCTCAAACCTTTCCAGAATTTAAATTCCAAAATTTATCCTCAACGACGGAGCTGCACGGTCAACTTGGCGACCGGTACAGCTACAGGCAGCATCGCAACGCCTTCAGGATGCCTGCGCGAAGCCAGAAAAAGTTTCAAGTGGTCAGCCAGAAAAGAATGCCCAAAAAAAAAAAAAAACACACAAACACTCGCCATCGCCCCGGCGAGGGCGAACAAGGGCTGTGAGGCGGCCACCTTGGGGCAGCAGACGTTATATCAACAGCTTGACACCCCCTGTCGCCGACCAGAGGGAACAAAATCCATGGGAGCGTACTGTCGCTATCCCTCCACCGCCTGACGTCACCGCCGCGTGCCAAGAAGGATGAGAGGACACTAATGGAGGAGAAAGGGACGAAACCAGTTCCTCTCTCTCCCATGCTACCTATCACCGCACGCCGGCGGTCAGCTGTGCGCCCACACCGTCTGTTGACCTCTGTAACATGCTGCACTTTGCAGATCTGCCGCAATCACTCGCGCTCAACTTCTGCAAAGCGCTTCCGTGTTCCTGCACCACAGAACATCCGCATCTGCGCTTCCGTGCTCGGGTGTTTGTTATCAAGTATAACACATGATCGCTGGCCGGACAGACGAGAGCGCATAGGCGTTTCTATGCCCGCATTGTCTGCTAGATGCCGACCAATCTCATTACCAAATATGAACTCGTCACAACCTACTGCTATTGTAAGCATAAGACCAGCCCATTAATCAACCATGCAGAAGTGCAAATCGCGGAGGAAATAAAGGAACATTTGGAGTAACCCATCAAAATTACAGAACCTAATCAAAATTTGGCACACACCAGTTGGTGTTTAAATATTTTGTGCACTGGACAAGGGACACTTTTACTCGAATGTGGGCAGTGCTACACGACTTTTCACCAAAAGTGTTTTAGTGCAACGGAGACATACACACAGTCGGAAATGAAATTTACCTGTGATAGTTGCAACCAGAGCTTTGGTCCATGACCATCCGTGATTAACTAGAATAAGTTCATAGCAGATCTGCGATACAGTATTTTGGAACAGCCGAACGACGAAATTGCAGTATCGAATAGTAGCAAAGAGGAGACACGGGAAAGGCGTACGACAAATAGTGGAGAAGTGGCCACACCAGGCAAGGAAGAGCACGTGGACTGAGCGAGCGAGGAGGGAGTTAGGAGCAGCGCACCACGTGTCACCCCGACACACGTAGATGCCGATGTAAACAGTGCAACAGAAATTCAGTCAGCCCTGCCTATCCCAAACTTGTCCACTGTTCCAATACCTATCTAACCGTTCATGCCATATCTAACCCCGTTACCTGCCTACTACCAACAATATCTGAACCAACCACACCTGTTAACAACTCCTTTTCCGACCGCAACCCCAGTAAATTTCCCAGTGTAAAGCAATGGACAGAACTCAACACCACATTGGCAACTGGCAACCGAAAAGAGACCTGAAATGAACCAGGAAAATCGGTAGATGCGGCCATCTACGAAATTCCAAAACCTGCCTACTTTTTCCAGAACTTCAAATGAGGATCCGAAGACATTTATGGAGGAGTGTACGGCGCGACTTCAAAGGTACGGCGTATGCAATGATGAGTGGGCGAGGTGCGCCATGAACGAACTCATGGGAGGGGCAGCAAAATTGTACATTGCCATTAACCACTTCGGCCTAAGTTAGGTCGAATTTGTGAAATTGTTCCAATGCAGATAGGGAATAACTATTACGTCATTACACGTCCAGATGAAACTGCTTTGGCAAGAGCAACAACCCGACCAGCAACTGCCGATGTTTATCATGCAAATGGTGCAGCAAGTTTGACGGTTTCAACCGCACTTACCAACACGGAGGTACTGAAGGCAGCTGTTACACTGGAACAGAACTCACGTCAAGCACGTCACGAGTCAAATGCTGCACGAGAGAACGAGTTGGGGAACAGTGACCCTGTACAACCACGTGAACAATCCTACAGGCAAACAAGAACAGGAGGAGATCAGCAAAGAGACAGAGCGACGGGACCAGGGAACAACAGTAGGGAAAATGCACACCGCCACGATAACCCCGTTCAGTGAGTGCACAACATAAGACCTGGCGAGGGAAGACCTAATGGTAGAGAGGGAGGGGACTACCTGCCCCGAACTCCACGTCGTTATTGTCGGCCAGCGGAAGTGTACCACTGGCAGATTAGGTGCCCTAACAACCCGCACCTGGAAAGTTATCACGGCCCGGCAAGAAGCAATCAGGGAAACGGCCTGCGTGGGTAAGGTGGCCAGACGCCACCCACGCCCCAGTCAGAGAGAAGCACTCAGAAACAACCCCACAGTAAACATTCGTACGACTGTTGCGAGAGAACTGGAGCAGCGTGGTCGTGAACGATGTGGACTGAGACTACGTCCTACCTCCAACCAACAAGGAACTCCTACACGCGGTAAATGTAATGAGCACATTAGAGGGCGATGTACTAGTGAGTTACGTGAGGAGGGAGGTAGTGACATCGCAGCACGTGTTTGTTTACGAACTAAGTGAAGGCAAAGTGTGAGACGCGAGTGGAGAATTGGCGAGTGATGTATGGCCAATTAGAAACTTGTTTCATGCAAGAACCAACGAAATGGAGGTTATTTGTACCGGAGAATAAGATGACACTAGTACTAACACACACATGCAAGTGAGACTGCAGAACATACGGGAATAGCACATACAGAATTATTGAGAAATTTTACTGGCCATGAGTGTCACCTGACACACGTGACTACGTCCAAAGGAGCATGATGTGTCAGTGGTTTACATCACGTAGAGCAGACTGAAGGCAACAACAACTGCCACGATTTCCTACGCGACCACGAGTCTCGACTTAATGGGACCTTATCCGCGCACAACTGGCAAGAAGTTTATCCTCGTGGTCACAGATAACTACTCATGCTGGGTGGATGCATACCCGCTCAGTGGTGCACATGTGCAAACATTGAGGTGTGGGAGCAAAAATATTTCGTGCATTGGGGATTCATGAAACAACTGTTCACCGACGGCACATAATTCACTGGCAGGAGAAGTGCACACACGGGGGATGTGCCATTTCAAGAAGGCGGTATCCAGGAGTTGAAGGAACAACTGTGGATCCGTGTGGGTTATCAGCACATGTGGGCTGAACATCTGCCCGCCGCCCTCTCCACCCTTCCCCGGCTAACGAGGCCACAGGACGAACACACGCCCAGGACATACTACGCCACAACCTGGCCCTGATGGGTGAAAAGCAATGTCAGCAAGAACCGACGTGTAGCAGTGCAGAGAGTAGCGGAGGACAGCAGAAAAGGAGACGCCGAGAGCGACATGAACACCTACGTCAACAACAGCAGTACACAGTGTGGTGGGTCCCGACAATGACGAGACCACTGCAGGCACTGATAGCAGCGCAACAGGTTTATGTGCGAACGCAATCGCAATCCACTGTGAAGAACCACTTTTGTGCAGGGCTGGTAGCTAGATGAAGCAGCCCGCATAAGGTGGTGCGAAACGTCGGACCTACCACCTACCTGGTCCGAGTGGGCGGGAGACTGGTCTGGGCGCACCGGGATGACGTGATAAGAGCACCAGGTGCCATCCCCGATGTGAACAGACCCAGTGACCAGGACGCCCACGACCCCGCAAGAGCCGACGAGCAAGAAGAGCAGGCGAAAGACGAGGAAGGTGGACCAGAACCTCAGCAGGAGGCCCCCCCCCCCTTTTTTTCAACAGTTGTGCAAATTATATTGACACTAGATGTAGCAACATCTACCAGGAGTCGATTGGACTCAGGCATGAAACGAGACGCTGGAAAACTGCAAGCCGGTACTACCGCCCTGGAACAGCCATTTAGGAAGATGCACAAGTAAGTGGAGGAGCAAGTGTGCAAGCAAGCGAGGGAGTAAGGGAGCAATGTACATGGGAAGAAGCAGCACCGATGACGCTTGACGACGAAACGCCGACAATCTCCACAGTTTCAGAGTCAGTGCCGTTACCGCAACCTGTATGGACAACAGCAGCTCCGACAATGGATGAAGCAACACCCGTTGAAGATACACTGCGGGGAGGCAGGGGAACTGCAGCACAAGAGAAAGCAAGAGTAGCGGAGGAGACGCAAGGCCCACACCAGAGTGGTCCACCCTAACAGGAATTAACAGTCTAAACCATCTTAGTCTAAAATAGGCGATGATTTTAAAACCCAAATATACAGACACAGTAAATAATAAGTGATATTTCAACTGAAAATCATTATCTTTCTTTTGACTTAGTTGTAACTCTGAATATAAAATAAAATTGCGCTGTCTAATATCTTGTGGAAAATTCGCCACGGAAATTATAAATGCCAACACAGAAAATTTTACAATATCGTATCAACAGTAAAAATTGATGAAATGGCAAAGATGTTACAGTATTCCGAAAAACTAAATATTAAACTGTAGCATATAACCACATATACAGACGTGTATAAAATATTAGAGTAACAGTCTCACAAGTAAAAGCTTTAAATTTAACAAAACAATATACTTTCAAAATGAAACACGCCGGAATTAAAAAAATTTTAATAAAAAATACGCTATGTATGTAAATATCACAGGAAATGTGTTTATTGTAACTATTGCACTCTATAGAAGAATTAAAATTATATTTTTAACAGCAACGCTGAGGTATGGATTTACAATTTTTGTTATTAGCGGAAATATTTACGAAGCGTGACTATGTAAGAAACTTAAGGAATGTTTAATTTCTTTCAACAAAATTATTTTCCGTTTATGTAGGTAGTCCAGTAACTTCGTCGAAATTGAAGACTACTGTAAACGCATCAATTATAAATGAACTGAATAGTTAGTTATAATCCCTATAGGCATTTTGGTTTCTAATAGTTTTAGGCGGGTTTAATAATGATTTAATTGGAATTCTGTTTATGTACATTTTTTAGTTCCCATCTTCCACGCAATAGGACACAAACCTAGCAAGTATTACTTATTAGGCGCATGCATTTTTTTCACTTTGTGCATAGAAAACAAAGATGACGTCACCATTTGTATGAATTTAATCTGTGAAAACATTTTAGATGTTCGGCCTTATTGATTCTTCAGTGCTATAAAAATTACTAAAAGCTAATAGTATGTTACAGACCAGTTGCATCTATTTAAGTCATTCAGTTTTGTAGCTATGCGGTTCTAATACAGAAACTTAATTTCATCCGAACAAGCTTCTGCGTATTTCGAGAAATCACTTTTCTGTACACCATATTTTTTACTGCGGAATATGTTAAAGTAGGAAATGACTGTAATAGTCAAGAACGTCTGTAAAAAAAAATATAGAGTTATTTGTTACACGCAGTATACTTACTTTAGAAGAGTTCGATGGTTTGAAGTTGGTGCGAGGAATTTTGCGCAACCATAACATTCTCCATTCTTTGGGAAACCAAACACATGAACTCGAGGACCATTTTCATAATTTCCATTGCAACCGGTAACACAGCAGCGATGCGGCATGTTGCCAATGGAAATAGGTAAGATACCCGCACATAGTGGAACGTTACCGCTAACTCGAAAGTCACCCCACGAACTGGCATCTGTTGTGCCAAAGACGAGGGAGGAAACACGTGTTAGCATCTGAACTCCGGAGTGGCTAGGACAACTCTCTATGACTTCACATGCCACCTTCTGTTTTGAGAGCAGGCCGTAAGTCCAGAGGGTGTTGGCCGTGCACTCCCTTTGGTCTGGCCGTGTACGTAGCTGGGCGAGCGCCTAGATCCTCTGCAGCGGGCCAGGCACAGGCGTGGTGGTCTGCTGCTGAAGTTCAGCCCTAGATCTTCAGGCTGGGCAACTGTCAGTCGGTCGCTACAAGATGGCAGACAGCGGCGGCCCTCCCGCCATCCCTGCTGTCGTTACAGGGTCAGTTCACTTCCTAAGAGCAGCCTGGCGTTGGGAAAACATGCTGATAGATGCAATTCACGTTAATGTGTTGAATTTATACTAAATGTAGGCTGTGTGTTAGCCTCTGCACTGGCAAAATGAGGCGCTGCAATGTTTACGGGAATATAAATATTTAGTGCGGTCTACTTATTCCGAATTTTTCATAAAAAACTATGACATTGCCTATACATGCACCGGCCTCACTCATCATAATATGGTACTGGTAACATTAAAACACATTTTATTTACACACACTCATCTTTATTCACTTTACACATAAAATTGACTTCACAAGAAAAAAACAACTGCCACCTTAAAAAATTAGCATATATTGGCGTCGGCGCACCTATATATAAAAAAAAAAAAAAAAAAAAAGGGCATTGAATTAAATTTGAAGTTATAAATACACTGATTAAGAAATTCATGTGTAATGTGCCACTGCTTTTACAGCAAAAGAGGAGGGATAATGGAAGCGAAAAAAGGCAGGCAGAGACGGCAGCATGTGACTAGGACAAAGAATCCTTACTGACCCGGCCTGAACTACCCCCCCCCCCCCCTCCTCATGCTTCCATGGACAATACACCAATGTCCCCTTCTGGCATTAAGTGATTTATTGCTTCACACTGCTTGGGACAATCAATGCCAAAGTCTATGATGATAAACGTCATTCACAGTAAAGTGAGCAATTTTGAAAGCCCTCTCATTTGAAATAATAGTCAATAATACTTATTTACTTTAGCCTTAGACGTTAACTTCCGCGTGCAGTGGAATATACACACTGTGTTTATTACTTACATGGCAATATTTACTTAAAAAGATGTTTAAAGGATAAAAAAAAAAAGGCTGAAAGGAAAAAGTAACCTGGCTGTCAAAAGTGCTCACTTTACCGTGAACAGCCTATAACTTGAGAAATGCGCGACCCCTAACATCAGTAACGGATAGTTTTCCATAGACTGAAAACCGTGGATAATATAAACTAGTACCGCCGTTGGAGAAAACGTCTACAAAACAAATCTGCACATAACTGAAACCGCTGTTAAGATACCTAGTTCCTATCTACATGCATGTATGGACCTGCAATATCTTTAAATGTGGTATTTCACTCACAAAGACTGGAGTGAACTTCATTTTTTATTTTATAATGTAAACCAACGAATGTGAACTTCATGATTTTCACACCTGGGATTCCATTGTATAAGTTTATTAATTTCTCAATTATTGTGAGAAAGCATACTTCCAAGTTTGTACAGTGTGACTACATAACAATGCTTAGAGATATCAGGAATTACAAAACCCGCTTTGCAAGATCCTGTATAATAAAGTGTGCATGAACTGCTCAGAAATTTTAATGATTCTTCCAACACATGCATTAAAAGCAATAAATTAAAATAATTAGTTAATTTTTAATTACGACAGTTCATCCCTACTCACACACCCCAGAGCTGGAATATTTCCAATGGTATTTCTTGCTAACAAGTGCAAATTTATTTTTATGTTATTTGAAAGTGTGATATGGTTAATTACTTAATCCAAAGTAGACATCAGGTATTGGTAGCAGTACAGTTGTGCTACAGACAATCCTTGGGGCAGAGGCAGTGAGTGTGAATAATCAGATATTAAATGCTGCTGTCACACTGCCAGCTGTTTACAATTGTGTGTGGCAAATTGTAAGAAAACATTTTGCAACAATTGTTTATATATTCTGCTACACTAAGTCAACAAGTTGCAGAGCTGTACGAGGTAAGTTGCAGTACTAACGACTGCACTGATACAGGTAAAGAGCCATCTTAAGCACACACATTTTCAAGTAACAAATTGGAATTGGGTTGGGTTTGTTTTGTTGTGCGATTGAGGGCAGGCGAACTATGAGGAAACCACAGCAACCTCGTATCCAACACAACTCCAAATAAACTTGAACACTCCAATTTTCTCTACAGTTATAATTATTAAAAATTACACCCTATAATTTTCATGTAACATTCCATTTGTGTCTGCATCGAGTTTGACACTTTGGAAAGAATGAATATTTTTATAACATATACTTTAATAGCATAAAATGTTGACAAGGGGAGGCCAAGTATTCAAATTCACAAATTTTTTTAATTAAATGCATGGTAATATGTCAGAGAGGTTTAAACACTGGCTTTACTAGAAGGTGGTAGGGAGAGAACTTTAAAAGCAACTTTTAAAACATTTTTGGGGTCAAAATTAGGGTTAGTTCCAATTTTATGAGGGTAGTAATTTTAAGAAGTCATTCTTGAGAACAGTGGCACCTCATAAAAATCGGGAATTTACTGTACTTCTTATTTTCCACAAAAATTTTTGTACTATCTAAATGTATAAAATTTCAGTTTGGTTACTGCAGGTGACCAAGGTTATAACTAATCACACCCTTATGTCATGAATCACCAGGGCAAATGTATAAAATTCCGGTTTATTTTGGTCTACAGAGGAATGGAACCAGAATTAAATCAACGAATAAAATCTAGAACCACATAGGCCTGTCCAACAATCAATGATTTCCAAACTTCTTAATAATACATATAACTTACTAGAAATATACAACTGAAAAAAATAAAGAGGAAATTTCAAACAATGTTCCCGTAAAGAGCGCAACCATGAGATTTCACTGTATTTCTGTAACGACTATCTTGACAGAGACAATTATCACTGTCAGCTTCTGTATAAATTTCCCAAATAAACATTTCAATTCATCTTTTACAATTCTGAAACCAGATTGTAACACAAACTCTATAAATTCAAAGGAATGATTCGTAACTCACAAATGCAAATTATCTTAAATATTTATTGTGTGTGTAGAGAAGAGGAGGGAAATATTGTACATTTTTTGTTACTATATATACTTACAGAGTTATGTATATTATTTACAATAATAACACCAAGTATTATAAATAATTGTATGATCAATTTATTTAGCTTAAATTAATATGACTGAGTTGTCAAGACTAACCGGGAAACTGTACATACAACATGCAATACCAAAGTATGTTTCAACATTTGACACAGTAAAAACATTGACATGGTATCCTAATCACAGTTCTGAACAACCATAAACAGTACTAAGAATTAATTCCATTATTAAACCTTAACATCAAGGTTAGTGAGTCCAGCACATTAAAAATTTTTCTTTTCGGTGGACAAGATGTTTTAATTAGGAACTACGAGACAGTAAATTCCTGATCTAGTTGGGGCTGCATCTCCACAACAATGCAAAATAGTGAAGAGTGCGAGACAAATTGCCAGCATTGTGTGGAAGATTAATAATCCTCAACTGAAGAAAAATACGGAATAAACACCATACACTTAATGGATTCTATATAACATAATATTACAAAAGCAAAATCATCTCAGAATTCCACATCTTGAACTAAACAAGCAACATGTAGCTTTATACATCATGCATAAATCAAGGCTAGTACAAAGCATGGCCACATAATTGTGTGCCTATTGCAGTTGATTCATACCTCATGACAAAATACTTTTCACAGTACTGACCTTAATGAGCCATATATTTTCTCACATGAAACTGTGGTTTTTGTCATATGTCAATAATTTGGTCTCAAACACTTAACAGCCACCCACCAGATGGAATCACACCATCAAACGAGAAGTAATGCACAAATGCAAACTACGATTTGGGGAACCAACGTAAACAATTTAATAACAGACAAGTACAATGAGACCACGAGATGTTTTCCAGTGAGCAATACCTACTTAAATATCTCACTTCTGATAACAGTTCAGTGTTCTGGTTCACACAAACTAATATTAAAATAATGACAAATGCACTCACTGGTAGGAAATGTAGCCCACCTTGACATTTTTTTATTTAGGATGAACTCAGAAGAACTACCACCCTAGAGTCCAGCTGTAAACAAATGTTTACAAATTATTCTGTGATAATCCAAGTGTCGAAGACTGGTGGGGCCTAGCTGGGTGGGGGTGGTGGGGGAGCGGCCAGGAGATTTGGCAGCCCTGTCAGTTCCGTGGAGGGTGGTGGTCCAGGAGCCTGCATGGGCTGCATGGGTGGAGGGAAATTCTGGTGCCAAGGAAACACAGGGGCTGGTGGGGGCGGCACTGGTGGAGGAGGCTGTTGCCAAGGCGGGGGCTGCGGTAAGGCAGGAGGCATGGCTGGGGGCTGTGGTGGGGGTGGGGCAAGTGGCTGGGAGCCGGGCGGAGGCGGCTGCGCCGGGATCCATGACATCATGCGTGGTGGGGGCGGCATCTGCATCATGGTAGGAGGTGGTGGTGGCTGTTGCCAAGGGGGTGGGGGCTGATTCAGTGGTGGCAGCATCTGAGGTGGAGGTGGTAGATCCATGCCAGGGGGCTTGGTGTTGGGGATCATAGGAGGGGTATTTATGGTGGTGGTTGCGATTGTGGCAGTAGTGGATGGTGGGGCCCAAGGTGGTGGAGGCAGGGTGTTGGGGACCAGCTGGGGAGCCATAACTGGAGGTGGCATGATGGCTCTCATGGGCGCCGGCCGGTCAAACTGATTAGTTGGAGCTGCTCGGTTGCGTGGGATGAATCTTTCCTTGTCCTTATCTGTATCTCGAGGGGGTGGGGGGCCCTCCCCCAACTCTGCCATCAATGACATGTACTGCAAACACACACACATGAACCATGTTACCACCACACACAATATCAGAACATTTCTGTATGTTATGAAAAACTGTACTCCAGACTTTGTGATATATAAATACATGACTACCTGCAAAAGCACAAGTAGGTTGAATAAAATTTTCATTTATTTCCTGAATATGATCATTCACAGACAAGTTACTATTTTATGAAGTTGTAATTTCTAAAGTGCAGAAACCAAGCATTAATGTTTTTTTTATTGCGCTTCATTTCTAAAACTCGTAAAGAGTAATTGTGAAACAAATAGGAACATGTTCATTTTCTTTTAATGACTGCTTCTGAATCACAAATAATATTGTACAGTAGAATCCCGTTGTAACGAGCACTGCAACTGCGAGAGGAACCGTCAAAAAATCTCAAAATATTCCATTAAAAATGGTATTTTTACGAGTTGAAACATGTGCTGCGAATTGTATGAAGCAGGCCTGCGGCAATACTCCTGACCGTGTGAAGCACACTTTTGCTATCTGTCTGCCATAACTCTACTCCCTTGTCCAGCCTCCTCGTTTCCCTAATTACCTTGTGCCACTCTCAGACACCATGTGTCACATTCTTCCGCCTTGCTTCCTAACCCCCCCCCCCCTCCCTCAAACCAGTTCTGCTTTTCCGTAGTCGTTTATGGTCATTCGGCTGTCAACCGTGTTTGGTTTCAAACAACTTGGCGTATGTGGGTAGAACGCTCTTGTTAAATGAAAACAAATTTCATTCAAACATAACAGTCCAAGCGATAGCTGGAATACAGCTACATATTAACAGATCTTTGCCAGTTTTTTTTTCCATACTGTAGCATACCAATTAAAGATAGGGACACAACTACTACTACATTTTATCTCTACTATAATGAACTTAATTTTAATCCATTTTTATATGGTTTTCTTGAATTTTTACTGGTTTTGAGTAAATCTCGCACTATGCAGGTTTTGTTAGTTAAAAACGTATAATTTTCCAGTGACTACTGTATTTACTGGCATAATTCTAGCACTGGCACCATTCACATCTCCATTTTCATGGCGCCGAATTAGGAGGAATAAATGCTCCTTTCATATTTATCGCATGTTTCTCTCAACGAGGCATGTTAATGCTAACGGGCCCGTGTGGCTGCACTTTGTTCGACCGGGCCAGATTGCCGACACTTCAAGGTCACTGGTCCCGTTATCGATTACTGGCTGCCGTGCCCACGCTGCAAACATGTAAACAAAATCAGACACTGAGTTTATTTGAATGCAGGTGGTTTTTTTTAAATGTGAGGGAAATAGTTTACATTTATATTAATTTTTGTTTAGTACGAATGCATAATGGGTAAATATGCCAGTCAAACTGCCACATTTAAACTTCAAGTAATTGTGTATGCAGAGGAACATGGTAATAGAGAGCGGGCCGAAAACGAATTGTTTCGGAGTTCAAAGTGCATGTAATGTTTTCCCAATACCGGGCCGCTGTTACGAAGTAAACAGCCTGTAATGACGGCAGTGGAGGGCGGTGGCCGGCAGCCGCCCGCCAGAGGATCTATGCCCGAGTGACAACGGCAAGTCGCCCGCCCAGTTACGCTGCAGAGGATCTAGGAGCTCGACCTGCCGCGATGCAGAGGATCTAGGCGCTCGCCCAGTTACATGCACATGGCAATGTTTTCACTGCTAGCCCTAGCACACAAGTGATTTAATTTTGAATACGTATTTTCATATCTATTATCAATAAAGAATGTGCTGTGTTATTAAAAAACGTATCCCCTGCGATTGGCGAGGGATTACTTGCAGTAGACCCCATTATAATGTTTACATGCACGTGTCTTGGCGATTCTTTGCATAATTCACACACCCTTACTTTTGCATTAAAATCCTGTAAAATAAGTGCGAGAATTATGCCAGTAAATCCG
The DNA here is from genome assembly GCA_029891345.1 of Dryococelus australis. Lineage (NCBI taxonomy): Eukaryota > Metazoa > Arthropoda > Insecta > Phasmatodea > Phasmatidae > Dryococelus > Dryococelus australis. The sequence continues at coordinate 308,226,663 of CM056994.1, read as the reverse complement.
GGTATTTGGTTTGAGGTGGTTGTGCGGAGCAGCTGTAACGGGCGAGTTATCACTTGCAGGGCAGCGCTTCGGCAGCCGAGTAAGCGACAGCGGGAAATACTACATGAACCGGGCAACTGATAGTGGGACAATACTGCGTATGCCGAGCAACTGATTGTAGACTGAGAGGCTACACTTACGTGGTGTGGTCAGATTTCCAGCTCATTTTCACGCAATCATTTTTCACTTAACAGGACATTTTTTACATTATTGTGGTTTGAACACAACTTAAAAGCAATTTTAGGCCGATTTTTAAGTAGTAGGCCCTACTGGGGATCAAACCTGGAACCGTGACATCTCGCTATGATAGGACTCCACTGTAAATACAAAGTGTTACAACTAGAAAATTATTTTTTTCAAAGCAAACAAAACTACCAACTTACTAGTACTGGACTGATACATATTTTACCAATTTTGATATTTCTACTTTTGTACTAATATATCACTAATTGGAAGGCAGTGTGCATCATTTTAAAGTACATACTCTGGTGGCCAGCAAGGTTACTAATCTGTCTCAGGGCATTTATTTATGGTGTCAGTTTGAATGCTAACTTGACCTGGTGCTGATCTGCAGGATATTGAGAGCCAGTTTCAACAGCTTTAAGAAGTCTTGCCCCACCAGCAGACAGAATGGCTGTACATATCCTGAACCAAATTGCTTCATGTAAACCAGATCCGAGCAAGTGTTACATTCTACTTACACACGTCAAGCAGTACAAATGCACTAACTACCACCTCTGTTGTCCATGTAATTTGATCATGCAATAACTGCCATAAAATCACATCAGCTTTAAACATGTGCAGTTTCATTTAATTTCCACCATTCCTTGTAGACGCTAAACTTTTTGTCAGCAAGTGTAACACACTACCATTCTCAACTATTAGCAAATATATCTGGAGGAACATTGATGAAATAATGTTGCATTTATCTCATGATCAATCTCGTCACCCTAGCAAGCCAGAAAAGCTAAAAAAACATGTCTAATAACAATTGTGGGGGAACTTTCCCTTGTTCAATGACAAAACCGTATGCTATCTTTTGAAATAGTTTGCTATCTGGCATGCATGCCAGCAACCAAACACTCTCCTTACGATACCACATTTGCTACTGCAACAATGCCTTATAATCAATGCTGTGACCTAGATATAAATTTATTCAATATAAATTTTGGCTTTCAGTTTCTTATTTACATTTTTGATGAGTAGAGAAATATTACAAGTTTTAAATAATTTTAACATAAATTAAAAGTATGATTGCTTAACAGACGGTAAACACAATCAGCAAGGAAATGCTTGAAAAGACTATGGAAAAAAGGCGTTTATTTGATAGGGAAACTTATTACGTAAACGGGATAAATTATACATCTATATGTAGACAAGGTGTAAAATTCATGAAGTTATACAACAGGAAACTTTTTAAAATGGTTTCACCATAATACTAGAATAACAGAAGCATGATAGAGAGTACATAAAGTAAGTAGGGATGTGCGGGATCCCAAACATTTGGGAAAATGGCTTTCCCGAAATGTCTGGCAAGAATTAGCTGACTACCAAAATTTTTTGGGAAAATGGTGTTTAATACACATTCCTAATGATGATGTTTCCTAGGAGCAGAAAAAACAATATTTATCTTCCTGTCAAGGTTAAACTAATACTTGAGTGTATTCTCCGAAACTTAATTAGTATTTCCCATTGCATTACTATCTTATAAACTCATTTACCTACTCGCAATTTTACATTTTTTCTCAAAAATCCTTATTCTAAATTGTTTGCACATTTATCTAAACACCATTAACGTACATTATTTGTTTTCCGTCGTTAGGTTGAAATATTTTTATAAACTTTACGTAAATTGTTATTGTTCACACACATGATATATATATATATATATATATATATATATATATATATATATATATATATATATATATATATATATATATATATATATATATATATATATATATATATATATATATATATATATATATATATTCTCCACTTTATCAAATCAATTACACACACACATTTATTAAGTGGTGCAAAATAAATTAGTTTTGCTCTCGTCAAAATTGAATACAACCTTAAAAATAAATGTCATAAATGCAATATTTACATTTTGGTTAGTCAAAGATGTTAGACATACTAAGTGTTGCATCCCGTGCTGTGTGTTTTCAACTATGGTTATCCAGAAAAACCATAGAACAAATTAAAGAAATCCTTTCTCTTTGAAGTGCAAACTTTTTTCACGTGTCTCCAAGCGAAGCCTACTTCTTTAACTTATCTATGGCGAGAAATTTATTTATTTCTCTCGCATATTGTTTACTTGAACTTACTTTCTTTATGTTGTTATTTTAGTAGTTCAGTTGCAAATGGAAAACTCAGATAAGATGGTAAACAGTAAAAAATTACGCATGTGGAAATCCTACGAACATCTGCCAGAGAGCAAATAATTGGCTAGATGTGTATCTTGCAGGAAGGTGTTAAATGTGAGTATGGAAGCACGTCTGGGTTGCTGAGACACTTAAACCAACACTCTGCATTATAAAAAGATTTTTTTTTAAATTGTCAATATACCTAGTTATCATTTTGACACACGTGATATTTTTCCCAATCCCGTCTCGTTTCCAGAGGGAATTTTGTTTTTCCATCCACAAAATTCCTAACACAAAATATCCATTCCCGCACACCCCTAAAAATAAGGTTAAAGTTAAAAGTCAACTGTATAAAACCTCATCACAAGGGCTTGAAATAGAGGCCTATGAGTACTCAAAATACAAGCTCAAACAGAATATATGCTTGCAGCTAGAGCTTGGTTCGAAATATTTTTCAAGCTCGAAAAATTTGAGCTTCTTTATGTCTGTCAGATGTGACTGTTTTACTGTTAATGAAGGAAAACACACTGTTAACTAACGAAACATAAATATCTAAAAAAAAAAAAAAAAACACGTGTTTCTGTAAAAGGATTTCTCAGAAATGAAGATATGAATGCTGTTTAATAGCAAAATTAGCCTCAAACTGGGCTGCAAATCCACCTAAGATGCAATACCTGATGAGAGAATTTGTGAAATGTTGGCTAGAAAATAAGACAATAATTCACAAAATTATATTTTAAAAAGTAGAGGTGTTGCGGACCAATTAATCTTCAGAAATGCATAAATGAACAGAAATTTCACTAAAAATTAGCATAAAGTACTGTTTGCAAATCAGTATATGATGCAGCGACCGATGAGAATTTTTTGAAATGTAAACCTACATCTACAAAGAAACTTGAAAAACCTTGAAGAAATTAGGTTAAGATTCACAGGTGAAGTAGTAAAAACAGCTGTTTTGAGTGATCAATTACATTAGCTTGTCTGAATAGATCATTCGCTGGAACAACATCTAATAATATTGAACGACTGAAAAAGTAGGTGTTATTTTTTGTCAAAAATAGCTGATATTTTCTTGCTACAAAATTGCTCCAATTTTTAATGTGCTCTTTATAAAGACAAACATAATTTGAGATACAGTCTGTCACTTTATTCGTAAAACCTGAAATTGGCAATGTTATTCCTATTGATAAGCGATGTATTTTTTATCAATTATTTCCGTGCAAAAATTCCTAACTCCCAAAGAAATATACAGTTACGGTTATAATACAGACAATGGTTTATCAACAGACAATATTGAAAACAAGTTCAGATTTACATAAGATTTTGTATTCTGCCTATCACCTGGAACAACAAATGTGCAAAATACGGCTTTGAACTATCGAAACTTTCAACAACAGATTTTTTAGTTAGGCCCGCTGACTAAACTTTTGTTTCTTCAAAACGTCTCATTTTTTACTGCGTATATTTACAGAGAATGTGTATGATAAAAATACAGTTTACTGGATGAATATAAGTTTAAAATATGCGATAAATATATTTACAAATACATTCTGCGTAAGTAAATGCATATAAACACATTTTTCACAGTGGCACTGCTCGCTTTGCAAAAAAATTAATAAAGAATTATTAGTTAAAATGTGATGATGCTACGATACGAATGTAAACAAGCAAAGTTGGCATGAATTCCATAAATAACATGGTGCTTGGTGGATGTGAACACTACAATGGCGTGTTTTCCTAATGAACAAACTTTTGCAAGGCTGTGAGTAGAATGTCCACTCAGAGTGACACATCATCACTTGTGCTCACGTTATCTATGGTTGAAAATACATGTGATGGAAAGTAAACACGTTTTCGTTTAAGGTGATACATCAAAGAATTCTACTGGCCAAATTATGCATGCATTCGTATTAAAATATCCAAAAACACATCAAATACATCTTAAGAAGCAATTATGTGACTTAAAACAATAATAATTCGTGAAAGTACTACCGAATTTTGTACAATTCATGAATTACAGATGAAATTCTCAAAAATTACAATTCTTTGTTTTTATATCAAAATTTGCGTTATTTTTCACTTTATCGTGTTTGCTAACTTTTTTAGGTCTCTATGAATGAGACATTAAAACCTAAAAAATGGTGTATCTTTAGGTTCGCTTGCGTGTTTATTTTATTTTCTCAGCATAATACACAGTATAAGTGAACAGCAAGTTTTGGTTAATCCCCTGCAGCAGAGCTCAAGAATGGGGATTTTTTACAACCAATAAAATATTTCATTATGTGACAAGAGTGGGAAGTACAGCCTAGAGAAAATATAATTATTTAAGTAATCACAAAACATGTTGATTTAAAATTAATAAAAGCTTACGATACCAAAATATAAGTTAAAATGAGAGAACCGTACATTTTTTCATAATGTTAACGTTGCAGTGTGCAATATTGCAATACAAATAAAAAATAGTACAATGAGTAATCTCAATAGCATCGGCAGAGAAAATCTCCAATGATGAATAGGTTCTTTCAACAAACCTAGCTTTAATGGCTGATAACGCAAGTGTGTGTGTGTGTGTAACACACACACACATTAGGGATGGGCCGAATAACATAATATTTTGGTTCCGGTTCCAGTATTCAGATGACATTTTAATAATTTCCGACTTAAATAATTTGCCAAACATTATTCACGTATCACGTCCAAAAGCTCTCACAAGATACTTGCACATACTCTACTCCATTTGTTTACTTAATTTTTTTTCTCTCTCGTATAATACTCTATAATGCCGTATTTAAAAGATGTAAACATGTAACAATTAGAAAGATTCAAAGCTAAAAATCTGTAGATTAATGTTAGCCATTTTGTTTCACTTGATGCTTAGTGTAGTATCTTCTCTGTATATATTTATCTATGACATTGCCACCACGAGAATGTTTACATTTTGTCTCATTTGACTGACAAAATATAAACCAAATACTGTATTTGATAAAACGTCTGTCCTTGAAAACTACTTTTGTGATCATTGGTACCAAATCAATTAATATTTATATGCTTTCAACGGCAACAGTAATTCGCTGTAAGAAAATATTGCTGCCAAGAAAAAAATACTTGTTACAGGTGAATTAACCTATACTGTTTTGGCGGCAACTGCAATTTTTGTTTGTTTTGATAAGTTTCTTGTTAGAGTTATTCTTGTAATGACAGTTTTGCTGTAACTAGATTAATTCATAATGTTTCATATTAATTATACCATCTGAAAATATTACTAAATTTATTGCTGTGTAGAAATGAGAACCGAGTAGTCGTTGCCATTTTGTACACGGAAGTAATGGTCTACCACAATCCTGGAGGGCGGCCGGACACGTGGGGATATGAGGGGTTACGAAAGACAGCGGCACGTCACCCCCCCCTTCCCCGCGCTGAGAGCCAACAAGCCATCACCCGCCTCTGGCCATGCACGAGCGCCACCCAGGATACGCAAAAGCCGAGAGATGACCAGAGGGTGCTACCCCCACTCTGGTCTTGCACCTGAGGGATGTCATACGTCCTCCCCTGCAGCCGCCACGACACGCGTTGCCTCGCTATATAAGGCAGTGTGCGGCGGTCGTTGCCAGTTGTTCCAGCAGTCTTCTCCGAGCACGTGGGTGCTGGAGTCTAGACTACTATGAGACCTTCAACAGCCCTTTCAGAGGCTGTTGCCAACGACCTAACAGTCTCCAGCAGCCACCAGAGGCTGCCATCCTTGACGCCGCTATAAGAGCTCTGTAGCCCCGCTACCGGATGCTATAGCGACGCCAATAACTACGAGATCCTTTCTGTAGCTACAGTACATACCACACGTAATTTTTTTTTGTCTCCTACAGACACCTTCATTTAGAGTTAGGTTTGTATCTAAGTAATTTTCGACAGTTTTCACTTAACGTCCCCAACTAGCTTAGGACCAGGTCACTTACACCTGGCTACCATAGGAATACTTCGAACCACCGGTCTGCCTGGCAGGAGAGCATGTGCCACCGTGTTTAGTAAGTTTTTAATTAACACAGCTTTGTTTCTCTCATTCATAGAGTAATCTGTCACCAATTACTAGGAGAACCTCGAGCTGAGTATGCCAACCGGAAACGGGAAATTATTCTTATTACAAAGTTAGACAACTGGACTCTCCCTCTCAGACGGCTCCTAGTTGAATATACACCCATTAGACGGCCAGCAATTTTATTCCTACCAAGTACAGTCAACTCCCGATTATCCGCGGTAATCGTGGGGACGGATGCCGCAGATAATGCAAAATTGCAGATATACAGCATGCTCAATTAAACATTCAATTTTTTTACATTAATTTGCTTGACTTCGAAACTTTGAATGCTGTTGCATAGCATTTAAAACGTATATTGTGTGTGTGTCCACGCGGAAATGACAGTGAGAGCTGGCAACTGCCCGCAATGTCACACGAACCAGGGCAACCATCCCTTCCTACAAGAACCCTCATCAAGCTGTCAGCCTTTGTTTAGGCGTGGCGACCTCATCCATCCCTCCCCTGCTAGTGACCCTTCCCGCTTACCGCTTTTCTTTCTTATCTGTGCTGCATCTGCCGTGACCTTCCTTACCCCTTCAAACGAGGTATTTGTGAATGACGCATGTTTTAAAATGTGAGGCTAAAAGACTACAAGGAAACGTGACACAAAAGACTAAATCATTTCGGCTCCACGTCTCCCGATACGAATAGTACATGAACACGATTACTTTTCATAAATAACTCTGACATTTACCGTAGTCATTGCATTTAACTAAAAAGATTAGTAAATAACTTTACGCAATATCGCTGTATTAAGATATAGGCCAAGTGGTGTAATTTATCAATAAATAACGTGTTCATAAACAAACTGTCATAATTTAACTCTCCTGCGGCATGTTTTTGACCGAACCACTCTAACATTGCCTTGCCTATAGGTCATTCACTGTAAAGCGAGTACTTTTACAGCCCTCCCAACAGGCATTAACCACTAATAAATATATCTTGTTGCAGCCTCAGGCGCAGAGTGCTGAAATGTATACCCTCAGGTTGCAATGTGAATATAAAAAATATAGCAGGATGATAAAAATTGGATGAAAATTTTTTCTTCCGAAGGTCCTTAAAAAGTGCTCACTTTACAGTGAACAGCCTATAGTGCCTCGTATGTTGACGGTTTGAATGTTTTTCTTTTGACATTTCACTTGAACCTGCATTGCTTGAAAACTCTAGGAGTTTCTTTTCAATGTCACGTATGTCCCGTACTGTAGTTTCACCCACGCCATACATAACCGAAAGTTGTTTCATGGAACTTCCCTCTTTCAGTTTATTTATTATCTCTTATTTCTGTTGTAATGTCAAAACTACGCGCTTTCGCTTCACAGACAATACTCAACAGAAAATGTGTGCAAAAAAACACAAAAACGTACTATAGAAGACTACCCGCACAAGTAAAAGGCAATGACAATAAGTGCGTGTAGGATGGGCTGACTAAAGGCCATGGCAACGGACTGACTGCCGTGGCGACGGGCTGGCTAGCTACAGATGCTACGTATGCGGCATTGCCAGCTGAGAGGCTGCTGTCAGAGACAAAAGCTATATTGTAAGCTTAATGGAAACATAAAGATTATACTCTTCAGCCATAATTTTTGAATAGGCCTACTGTATTCCACTAGTTAATTTGGACGTCTGACACAATTAACTTTGTTCGCCAGTATTTACAGATAACTTAAAAAAATATGTATTCAACGTTTAAAATACACTGCGGTTAAGCCGCAAAGCGAATAATCGGGAGTTGACTGTATACAGGTACTGTAGAATAGACGAGCCACGACCACTAGCAACACTTCTCAATCAGGGAGAGATGGTACATCTGAGTTGTATCCCTACCGGAGCACCTGGGTGCTGGCGGGTGTATTTTCTTAGGTGCTACGGCCTTGCCTAAGTTGGGATTGCACGCCCAGTAATAGTCTTGGCAACCCACACAGCTCCAACGCTTCTGATCAGCCTGCAACAGTGGGGGATATTATGAAGAACCAGAGCTCGAGTTGGCAAGACTGTTGCCAGGCAACACTAATCTAGGGTTCTCAGCATCCGTGGTGCTGCTTTCGAGGTTCTCAGTAGTTAAACCCGCTCTATACCATCTAAGGTGAGGCACGGCATTAGGAGAGAGGAGCAATGAGATGCACGCCTTGCTGCCAGACAGCTGGCTGGTCTAAATCCACTCACAGCTAGTCGACGAACCAAACGAGATCGTGCCGCCTTACTCCAGTCACTGGCACCACATATGTCGATTGAAACTAACCCAGCTACTTTCCCATCAGCACCGCTGCGTATGCACCCGACCTGCCATCCAGTGGTAAAGTTACTGAATAAGACAGAGAACCGGATAGGCATCTCCAACAATAATTTCTGGAGCAGGGCATCCGAGGACTGGAACGGCGAGTTCTTTGTTGTGTCACGCCGTGCCCTTGCTACCGCCCGAGCTGAAGACGAGCGACTTAATCAGCTATATCCCGCTACCCCTCGCCCGCAAACCGACAAGGAACCAACCTCTAGCACCTCCCGCCCGTCGTCGACTTCTCTTTCCTGTAGACTTTGCACCATTCCTAGTTTACCTCATGTCGTTGAGAGAAACACAGCTGACCCGGGAAAGCTACTCATTCAAACCAGCATATTATTTGCATACCCACACATACTAGGATTGATCAACCTTCCAGCATACCACGGTGGGCAGAATGGTAGAGCCCACACCCAGGTATGTACTCTGTCTTACCAGACAGCTTGTCAGTTCGGTGCTCCCCCTCTCCATCACGTTCAGATGCCGGAGGGGCCATTCCCCGATTTGGGAAAGACTTGAGGTGAGGCATACATCCACGTGCAGGGACTGTTGACGGCAAGGCCTGACTCCTAGTGCTCACCGCATTTTGGCGCCGAGCACGATAGGATGTCCTTACAGTTGGCACACGCTCCACATGGTTCTACCCCAAGTAGAGCTACACAAATTCTGCATTTCAACATGGACGTGAGAGTGTGTTTTGTGCTCCCAATGCCATACTCCCACCCACCGGAGTGGTATTCGTGAGAAGGTAAAGCAGGCACTAACTGCCTCTGGACACTTACAAGAGCTTACCCCCTCCCTCGTCGCATCTTTCAACAAGCTCGTGCCCAAGAAACAAGCACAAGCACTGCATATCGTCTATTGAGCCCTGTAACTCCAGACATCTCTAAGGACCTATTTGAGCCACCGGCATGTCTGAAGACTAATTTGAGGTGCCGGCATGTCGAAACGAGGAGGTTCACCCTTGGATCGCGAAATACTAAAATTTTTAAAACAAAATATGCAACTTATATGCAATAAAATATGGTACTGAGCAAGGGTGGTGATTGTAATAGGTTGCTTATGTTGCAAAACCAGTTACGAATGCCAAAAATAGTAACTGTTTTAGATTGTGCCTGGAAGTTTGAAAGTATTGAGTGGGTGCAAAAAGTTGTGTGTTTAAACACTGCCGTCCCGTATGCGTAGTGATTTTGTGATAGTGGGGTACATAAAAAATTATAAGATAACTGCACTGGAAGCAAATTTGTGTAATTTTCATATTACCAAGAAAACAACAATATATTTCTGCTACTTCTCTTTGGAAAAACTTGACAGCTGCACAATTAGAAACTTATAGAAACTTTCTCACTATGTAAGAAGTATTTTTTTTATCAATAATAAAATATTTACTAGTATTTTGTAGTTGGGTTGTGGATTTGTGTTGGAGTAATACTGAAATGGACAGGATTTAATTAAAATATTGTTATCTGGAAACAAACAAAAGCTGTACACGTGTGAAGTAAAAAATCTTGTAAAGCTCAAACGTTAACGAGTGTTTTCAGGCAATTTAAATGTCTCAACAAAGTACAAGATTGATCACAAAAAAATTATTGCGACAATGTGTGTTACATGACGTGTGTGCTCTGGTAAGGTTGTCCTTTCATCCTTATTATTATATAATTTTTAATGTTTACCACTTAAAAACGACAAAATCAGCTCATTTTAAACACCGTAAAAGTGGGACCCTATTAATCAGCATACAGGGACATATCCGCCAAACTGAAGTAAATACCAGTTGAAAGTCACGTGGCAGTGTTGGTAGGTATGCAGAAAGATATGCAACCAACGGGCTGAAAGTAGAAATTTTGCAACGCTTTCAAAAGTGCTCACTTTACCAAGAACATCCTTTACTGACCAGCATTCTGGGTAAAAGATTGCTAACTACACACCGATTACCAATCTCCGATGTTAAATGTCAAAACTGCCAGATTCAGCATGTAAGCGACCTATTATCCTTTTTCTCAATAAGAGCAAATTATCACCCATGTATTTTTGCATTACTTTGATATGGTTACACATAAAATAGCACTGTTATGTTATACTGAAAATGAATTAATGTTGTTCAGTCTGGTGGCTGTTTGTATAATACAAAATTCACAAATACAATTTTAACAGCAATGTTTTTACTAAAACAGGAAATCTGCCAAAAAAAATGTATGGTTACAAACACAAAGTACATGCCATGTGGAAGCAGACCACACAGATGCAAGACTTGTACTATGGGATGGGAACTGACCTCCTCATCTATCTTGGTCTTTTCTCCTCCACCCACACCACCCAGGGAGGCCCCAAGCTTCTTCTGTCTGCAGTCCCGAGCGATGTGTCCCACGCCTCCACAGCTTGCGCATATTATGTTGTTGGTGACATTGGGTTTGTCCGGGCACTGGAATCATACACACAAAATATTTTCTTCTGTTTAATATATTTATAAAACATGCATATATTTTGTTTTAACATTTACAATAAAAAATGAGTTAATTAACTTCACATTACAAATACTTATGTTTACAGCACTTCTATTTTCATTTTTGAATTACTAGTAGAAGCTGTCATACCCAATGAATCTGGAATTCAAAAATTTCATCCCTACTTACACAGAAACATAAAGTTAACCTGATACATTCATTTCTGAATGTGTACATAAAACAAGAATGTTTTTTTTCGTCTAATGTATTTGCAATGTTACCATACACAGGTATGACTGCACAACACAGTCCATTCCTCTGCAATGAAGCATCTGTGGCCACTGAACACAAGTACCTAGTTGTGATGGGATATATTAGTGATGGGTCAGTTCGGTTCTTTGGTTCCATTTTATACCAGTTCTTGAGGTTTGACTCGGAACCGGTTTTAGGTTAACGACTACTCAGTTCTCATTTCTACATAGCAATAAATTTAGTAATATTTTCAGATGATATACTTAGTACGAAACATTATGAATTAATCTAGTTATTAAATCATACAGAGTTCACATGCGATCAAAGCAGAAAATCCAAGTTGTATAAAACCAAACACAGTTGAAAGCACAATGACTGTGAACGACCACGGAAATGCAGAACAGGATCACCTAGTGGGAAAGTGAGAAGGAAGAAAGGGCAAGATTTTATTTTTAGAGCAATGCCACCCAGCCTGTAAGGGTGGTGAGGTGGTAAGATGGAAGAATGTGACGCATGAAAGTGGCAGAAGGAATATTGACGGAGAAAGGAGGGTGGAGCTATGGCAGACAAATTTTTACCCCTGACCCATGTGACCTTCGACCTCAAAAACAATAAAAAAATCTTTAAAAAATTCCAAAACAATTTATCATTAAAAATAATTAAAAAAGGATCTTCAGATATGACCTATTTTATCCAGAAATCCTGACAGAGATCAGTGACCCAGGGGTTAGGAGAGCAGTACCTATGACCTCCGGAAAAAAAAAACCCCACAAGTGTGACCATGATTTATAGGTGAGTGAAGAAGTGTGGAAGAAACTGATGAAGATATAACTGCATATTAATATGATCACCGAACTAGCATCTAAAACCTGCCTACCTATCTCTGTGTGCATAATGTCTCAATGCCTGCACGTGATTGGTCAGCTGCAATTATGTAGTAACTCGGAGATTGGTTGGTCAGTGTCTGCTCAAAATATTAATTGTGCAATATGATTGGTTCAAAGTCAATGTAACATCAAAGGGTTTTTGTTTTCAAGGTCATTCAAGGTCATGGGGTCAAGGTTGAGGTAGATAGACTTTCTTTGCGCCTAATCGACAGCCGACACGACCTACATTACACACAGGTTGTGCACCGGTGCACAAGTAAAGTCACAAGCCACCCCCGTAAGTGCCACCGGCCTGCACTACAAAAAAAGTCGCTGCTTCAAGACATAGGGACAAATTGCCCTGACCCAGATATCACGCGTCAATACCTATGTAACAATTGTTTTAAATGCCGAAATTGTAGGACCATAGGACCTCAACTTCGGGCCGACTTCGGAGTATCTTCGGTAAGGTTTCGTTTTCCATATTTGAGATACAAGGCACTGGACATGCACACAGCTGATGTGAAGGACGTGACCTACTTTCAAGGATAACTGCGACACGTATGACAGAGAAGTGAGGCACGTAAACGTAACATGTTGTATCCAAAACTGTAAATAATATTTTATTCCATTAAAAAAATTGCATAAGCAGGTCGTTAACAGGCAATGCAGTCAATCCTAATTGCAATGCTATCCATAGTTAAAATTCACGAAGAAAAGCCAAACATTAAAGTTATAACTGACCCATTAAAAAAAGTATGAAAATGGCAAGCGGCTTGGTCGCAACCACAAGATAAAGGGTACTCATGGGATGGAAAAGGGAAGAACTGTAACCCACACTATATTGGCTACCACTGTTGCTAGGGGAGGGAGGGCAGCTAGGTGCTAGGGGAGGAGTGGCAGCTAGGCACGTAATGAGGGATAGTCACAGCGGGGAGGCAGGGGTGAAGAACAAAAGAGCCCTTCCTGACATAATGTTACCCAAAGTCTAACTTGCACGCGGTCAACTATAAGTACAAAATTTTTTTTGGGTCGGCAAATGGTTTAAGGGTACCTACTGACAAATACCTTAAATTTAATTCCATGGGCCAGTGAATGTATTTGATAGGGATCGACCGATGCCGATACTGATACCGATTAACCGGCTGATACCACCTGAACATTATTTGCCGATTGTTATTCAAAGATTGGTAGCACTAGTTTATTTAACACAATGTTAAATAAACCGGCATGTTACATCTCGTAAAGTATTAATTTACTGCATCCATCAATCAGATATCTTGTCCGAAACCCAAAACATATTCAGAACAATTGTTTTCCGATGATTTGCTCCCTTTGTTTACATTTTACTGTATTTCATGTTGGTACATTCACCAAAGATTGTGTGAATCATTCATTTTTGGACACTATGTGAATGCAAAACAACATGACTTAGGGTCCCCAAAAAAATGTGAAGGGTGAAAAACGACGAAATTTGTCATTTTGAACAGTTTTAGGAGAACTTTTAATATTTGTTTTGACGCATGCTCGATTAGGTCTGACTAACATGTACGTCAAGGATTTTTCCACTAGACCAAAAGCGGGGTGGTTTACTCTGGTTTTACGGTACGGAGCGATGGGTGTTGGCTATTGCTTACTTATATCGTCATTTGGGAGTTGCGATTGTCGAGGGTTTCATCCAAAGGCTGCGAGCTCCGTCTACTCCGAAATGGTGATTCCAGTCGTAGGCTTCATGGCTCCAGAAGTTTGGGTTTGCCCATGCCATATCTTGTCTCTGTTTGGTTTAGCAACCCTCTTACCACAGGGTGGCACGATTGGTGAATGCAAATGCAAGGTGACAAGAAGATTACTGTTATTGAAGCAGGTGTCATGCCATGCTTGGCGTCTAAGTTGGGTGGCACGGTCCCATTCCGCCTGCCTGTCCTGCGTAGGCTGTGGGAGTACTATCCACGGTAAACCCCAGGCTAAGGCCACTTCAGCATTAACTTAACTTAGTGCTCAAATTGATAGATAACCTGAGCTTGTAGCCCCTCCCTGTACAAAGGTTTTTCTAATGGTTGGGAAGAAACAGGTAGCAGTCTAATGTCGATGTCAATACTCTTGAGTTCCTGTTGGCGGTGCACGTTGTACTTTGTCCCTGACCGTCAACACAGATAAGTACCCTGTAAATGAAAAGCAAAAGGGTAGTTAACAATGGGTGTTTATTGGAGACTCAATAAACATGTGACCTGTGCTACCTCCTATCAGACCGCGGAGAGCTGAAGGTAACTGCGGTTCCAGGTGTAGGCAACCTGGCTCTATTAAAAGGGGGAGTAACTGGTTCTAGATGAATGCAAAATTATTTAAAGTTAAACTGGCTAAGAAAAGGGTGTATGGAAGTTAAATACATGTGTACGTGTAGGATGGATATTAACGCATGGTGAGTAGCAGCTGGGGGCGTACTCTAAGCTTACGAAGTTCTCGGAGGTCTCAGCACTGAATTAGTGCTCTGGGATTCCACAAGAGTGTTTGCGAAAGAATGACTCCTGAGCCTGGCAGCGTACGGACTTAATATAGATGAAGCTTGTAGGCTGCTAGTGCGGGCTGCGGGAAGGGCGAATCTCCTGTTCTGGTTGGTGTGGGAGTTGACAAACTCGTGGTCATCGTTTCTGTTTCGTGCCTCTTCGGCGGTGCTCGGCCTTGCCCGGTGGCTTGTAGGCTCTCAGCAAGGGGGGCTTTCTGCCAGGTTGCGTAACCTTCCGGGGAAGAGAATCCGCTCATAAGTTCCTGTTGCCTGGTAGAGTAGGTGGCCAAGGATTCATGTGCAAAGTTCTCTCTCTCCTTCTGTAGCAGAGGAAGTAGGAACATTTAGCGATGAGTCGTAATCGTTGTTAATTAATAGGTTGAGTGGCACACGTCAGTTTTCAAAATACGAAGTTTTATCCGAAAATAAATGTATCTTCCCATTTGTTTGCATCACATATGAGACGTCACCTCACTATCGAAAGTTGTTAGAATCTATAGTAACCTTAATCAACAGTGCTAGCTATTGTCTCAGAGATCCAAAGGAGGGCAGTAAATTAGACAAATAAGTGTTTGTACGACATATATAGATAGTTATTTGCTTTGATAGTGAACTGAAAGAGAGCAGCAGAAGTAATTTGCAGCGTTTTCTCACAAGAATAAAATATATCTTGTGTAGTCTTCGGGCATTGCATTCCCAACTGAAATTTATCATGTATTGTTTTGGGCTAACTTCAGATTCTTGAATCTCGGTAATGTATTTTGAAATTAAATTGTGCGTTGCCTAAAGCCCACAAAATGCCAAGATTTTGTCAGTTAAAAATCATGAAAGGGACTATAAAAGTGATAGATTTTACATTTTTGATAGAAAACACAAAATAATGAATAGGTTTTGCAATGTGCGCGTGGACTGGATGCGCAAAAGCACATATACAAAACATGTGTCCAATGAAACAAACAAAACAAAGATAGCCAATCGACATTGTCTACGAAACAAATTTCTATTGGCGAATCGCTTCAAAAAGTAACCAGTTTGCAGAAAAACAAACAAAAATCTGTGTGTGATTTTGTGGAAATGATGATAGCATCCAGCACTCCCTTGGAAAAAGCTGACAATCCCAGCATGAGAAATTGGCTAGAAAAATATGTTCAAGCTAGTTTAGCATAAAATTCCGTGCATATTTTCTGCGGCGGTAAATATTTTGTTTTTCAGTGTAGTAGCCCTTGTGAATATGCAAGCTGCACCGAACTTAACCTCAAATAGCAGAAATGAACCTAGCCACTTGTTATTTTTTCCTTTGTTATTTGGTTTTTAGACCTATGTTGCACCACATGTCTGCTTTCCACTACTTGTGTAACATGTCTAGGACTGAGTTGTAATTATTTGCAAGATACATTTAGATAATACAGCAAGAATATAATTATTTCCTAAAGGACAGAGAAAAATAAACAATTGAGGGAGGGGTAGTAAAAAAGAATAAAATTATTTCAAATAATAAATGAGAATTGTGTGTTAAATTTCACAGATCTAAAATCTAAGTCTATAATGAACTCAGTTTGTAATTAATGATGTATTGTCTGGTAACATTTCTTCCTCGACTGTTAAGTTACTTGTTTTCCCAGTAAAATTGTCTATCTTCTCATTTTATTATTAAAATTAGAGTTGTACTGTATTTCATTTCCATGCAGTAGACACCTAATACAAAGTGCTTAAAGTATTCATAAAACTAAATACATAAATTTAAGTAATAAAAAGTATTTCCAAATTTTGGAAATTGGAAATTATGGTTGTGCTCATCAAAACTGGTATCGGCATCAGTGAAATCAGCGACATCGGCAGTTGAGAATCGGTATCGTTGGTATCGGCCCATCTCTAGTATTTTATTATGTTTTCATTGCAATTTATTTAATTTTAGCAAGTATATTTTATTCTTTTCATAAAATGTTGGGACTTTTTTCACGGTTCCTGAAAACCTTTACTTTAGATTGGTGTTTTCGTTACTGATGTGTTCGTTTCATCGAGACTCGACTTTACAGGGATTGGGACTGAGTCAAACTATGTGCAAAATATTTGTAAAGTTCGTCTTCCCATATCGACTTAATTTATAAAAACAGCTAGTGGTAGTTTAACTGTATTCCAGAGCAATCAATTTCAAAAACAAGAGTAGCTAAAACAGACTGCTACCCACCCACACTATCTGTATTAGCAGTGATCAATTTCCACAGCAGTCTGAACTGTAACAAGTTAGTGACATGACCAGCTGTGCAGGAAGACTTACCATCCATGACTTGTGATCAGATGCACCACAGTTGGTGCAGCGGGGTCCCTCATTTTCACGCAGTGTTCCATTCAGGAGTGCCAACTCACGCAATTGCATGCGACGAAGGTCGTTCTGCCCCTCTGGCACCTCTACCCCCTGCCGGATTATCTCTTTGATCTGGAAAACAACCATTGCAAACAGTAAATAAACCTGCCGCATAAAAATTGCATTTCAGGATACTTATGTCAACATTGAGAGGTTATTTGCACAAGCATAAACTGTTTGAAGTAAATCATGATCAGTAATTACTTGGAAATTCCTTTGGAATCCTAATACATTACACTGTATAGCCAATTATTTAATAAACTTTCATAATAATGTTATATGTATGTATAACCAAATTTTTTTTATTGAAGGGCACATTTTTTTAACGAGTTAAGAAAATACAATTGAACAGATGACAATTTATTTACGTATTCTGCAGAACATAATATTCTATATTTAGGGACGGGCTGAATCCTGTCTCTGGCCCAATTGTTTAAAGTATCCATGAATCCCAAATATTCCCACCAAATACCACTACTGTACGTGAAATTTGATGTAGATTGAAACATATGTCCAAATAATATACAAGTGTTGTGCCACATTAAACTGTGTAAACATATTTTTATTGACATTTTGTAAGCCGGTATTCACAAGATGTCGTGAACTACATTTATCATTCCCAGATAAGACACAATCTGTCCTTACATGACTCATACATAGGGCCTAGAATTTTTTACGAATGCGAAATAACATGAAATATTGAGAAATTATGCTTCATTCACGAAATTGTGTAATAGTTCCCGTATTCATGAAACACTGACAAAATTGCTTGTTTAAGTGTATTTAAAAGCACAGTGCAAGCTTCTTTTACCATGAAAATTCTTATAAGCATTAAGTTTTACAATTTTCCATTTGTTAGACACCATTAACTCTCATTTGGAGAGGGGGAGAGGGAGGGTGGGAAAGAGGGGGGGGGAGAGGGACGGGGGAGAGACACACACACACACACACACACGACTCACTACAACACTCGTTTACGTGCAGAATCACGCCCATCACGCCTATGTGTATTTTATTTAAAATGAACATCTCTAACCAAAAATGTTGGTGATATGACGAAAGTAAATAGTGTAATTTTGTGGAATGTAATAATTACACACGACCCAATCGCATTGTATTTGCAAACACTGCCACTTCACACATCTTCTGTGCTTTGTGGTTAGGTTCTTGACAACTAGCAAATAAGGTAATTGCAACTATTGAGCGAAAATGGTGATTGTAGTTGGCTGCTTACGTCGCAAAACCAGTTAAGAATACCAACAATAGTAATTGTTTTAGAATGTGCATGGGAGTTTGGAAGTGAAGGTTTTTTAAATAAATTATAATCTGATGAATGTGCAATCTGCAATGTAAACATTGAGCAGGTGGGTAAAGACACGTGCTTAAACAATGCCATGCCATATGCACAGTGATATAGTGATTGCGGAGGACAAAAAAAATAGAGAACTGCATTGGAAGCAAATTTGTGTAATTTTCATATTGCCAAGAAAACAAAAACAAATAGGTTTGTACCACTTCTTTGTAGAAACATTTTTACTATGCAAGTAGTATTTTTATTTTATCAATAATAAAATTAGTAGTATTTTGTAGTGAAGCTGTGGATTTGTGTTGGAGACATATTGAAGTAAACAGGATTTAATTAAAATATTGTTATCTACAAATTAACAAAAGCTGTATGTGTGTGATGTAAAATTTTTGTAAAACTTAAACACTAGTGAATGTTCTTGGGCAGTTTTAAATTTCTCGATAAATTACACGATTTATCGCACAAAAATTACTGTGATGTGACAATGTGTGTTACACGGCAAGTGTGCTATTGTAAGATTTTCCTTTCAACCTTATCATTATATATTTTTAATGTTTTCCGCTTAAATAGGTATTGATTAAAAGAATGAATAGCCAATTCCATTTAGTTTGAGTGAAATTGATACAAAAACAACAGATTCATGTTTTAATAATAATGCATGCATTTTTTTCCTATAAAATTTGATGAAATGAAGATTTTATTTTTATGAAATGGTGATAATGACGAAATCAGTTCATTTTATTTACCATCAAAGTGGGGCCCTACTCATACAATATGTAACATAGCTGCAAATGTGTTTCATAAAAACTGGCTGGTAACAGACAACGAATAATGTTACCCAGTTCAATTTAAGGTTTGCTTCTGCAACATGGAATGCAAACGTTTTAGTGTCTCATTTTTAGTCACATGGCCCCATAAAATAGTCGTGGTTCATGTTGTAATTTTACACATGGTTAAATAAAGAAAACATGTAGCAGGGGAAATTTATTTTACTGAGTTGGGGAAAACATCATGTATAAAGCATGTACATACCAGACCAAATCAATATAATTCTTTGCATCGTATAATTATTAAGGAATCATGTAGCATATCCTTCGGCATGTAAACAGTCTGTTAAAGACTAAAGTATACCTGTGTAAGCAGCTGAATTGTGCTATTACAATCATATCTTGATTAAACGACCCGATAATAATGATTCTCTTGAAATAAAAACAATTTTTTGGGAAACTATAAACATTTATGGTTAAAAAATTGAAAAATATAAAGGAAATAGGGTGAAAACTAAGTTTCTCGCATTTATTTTGGCCACTAAACATTGGGATTCTCTTTGCCACTCCTGTACAACTCCAGAGCCTGCCCAGCCTGCTGTTACTCAAGTTACCTAGAGTTATGCTTCAGCATTGCCCTTAATGAGGCAGCAGAATAAAAACACTGGATATAGGAGAAAGGAGAAATAAAGACTGTCTTTCTTTTGACACTGATGTAAACAAAACAATTAATTACAAATTTATATCCAAATACAGTTTTTTTTTCCATATGTGACAGTTACTAGGACAACAGGTGAAGCAATATCTTTGTGCAGCATTACAAATAAAACATTATACACTAATTTCTTTTTACAGGTCTTTTCTGACAATTTGATACTAGGAAACCAAAATTTCCATCATGGGTAGTCACAAAGGTGAAGATAAATGTCTTTCATATATAAAAAATCTGAAGTTAAACTCCCATGAGAGCAAGAGCGGAAAGGGAAATTCAGATTATTTTCCTCCATCTGATATGAGGTAGAGTAAAATCATTATTTACAATCCAGGGAGCTTCAAAACGGCCAACATGAATGCATATTAGCGTCAAAATTAGCACAAAAATGGGGTAACAAATCACTCTCAGATGCAGCTCCAGAGATATCTGTTCACAGTTTTCTAGAAAATATGAAGTTATTCATCCACAAAATATTATTTTAAAATGTGTGTTCTGATTAAAATTATTTCTCAGAACTGCAGATATGAACACACATTTCTGTCAAAACACAAATATCTCAATTGTAAATCGTAAGTAGTGCAGCCCTTGTTTTTTCCATCACAGCTGTAATGCTGACAATGAAAAATGTAAACAAACTATACGAATCCAATGCACACTTTTTCTCACCTTTTAACTTTTGTCTTATTTCATGTCAGGCACTGAAAGATGTTAGTTAACTTAAATTCAGTACTACTCATGTAGGATATTATAGTTGATGCTGTTTAGTTATTTAATTGCAAGGAAAGTGAGAAAGGACTTTAGTTTAACATCTTTTACGAGACTGGAAATGTTTGCTGTGCTTCAATGGCAGCATCAGGCTATCTTAGGAAGCGGTGCCCCGAAATTGTGTTTCAATTAAGACTCCCTGATAAGCTATCTACAACAAACTATACTTAATGAAAGCAAGGACAGAAATAATTCATAACTGCTAATAAAATATTCAGACAATGCCAGAAACCAACATACTTACAAGAGACACAGTTCACGCTCTACTCTAGTCCCTACGAGTTTACGTGTCGTTTCTCTGCTGTAAATGGTGACAGAGAATGGAAAGCTAGGCGTGGCGACTGGCTAGGCAGAACACAGTATTGATCCAGATAGGTGCACTAGCAGCTCTCTGTCTCCAGAGGGAGGGCAAGCCATCCATCTTCCCCTACCTTCATCGGTCACCTTGGCAAGATTGGGACACTGCAACAGCAGTGTCCTTCACAGCCAAGGGCACTGCAGTATATTGTCCAAATTCTCAATATGTTCTTAGTCTAGCGCTGTGTAAAAACCTGGCGTTAACATGGAGTACCATACTTGAAAGAGGGAACACGAAACGCCATCTTGAGTTATGGTTTGCTGTATTTCTATTTATTGTTTTAGTTTTCTTTTTTCAATTAGTCCTTGTTAGTGTGTATAAAATACATTTAAAGAGTAAAGAAATAATAATTGTCTGATTGCTACACCATCTGTAACACGGGAAAATAATACAGAAACTTGCACATTTTTTCACATTCTCTTCTTTTAATTTTATTACAGTATACATTTGTTTAAATAAATTACTGTAGTTAAATATATGATTTGAATTTCAGAGAAGCCATGAAGATGTTTTAATTACGCTGTTCAAAGCATGAAACCATTATCAACTGTTGAAGATACCAACTTCATAAAAATATGCAAAGGTAAGCCTTATATTTCTGTTTTATATGCCATATTTTCTTTAGAAAGATTGTTTTTAAAAATGTGTTTTGTGTGCCGTGCTTCCACCTAAGACAAACATGCACTTTCTTAGACAGTAAAAGATAAACTTGTGCACTTTCTTAAAACATACGAAAGTGACATAATTTTCTATGAACTTTGTATGCAAACACACATTGGAATAACTATATACAATATGTTACAAATATTTAAAAGCATTTTTTATTTAACTTATTGCATCGCATACGGAAGTTCTGTGTAACGAAACTGTTTTGCATTTGTTTTAGACCTTTGAAGAACATTGCTTGCCAATAAAAGAACTAAGAAAAGAACTTAATATTGTAAAAAATGTGTCAACTACAGAAGATATTTGGTCTACCAAACATACAAGTTTCCTTGGAGTAACAGCATACTGGGAATGCCTGAAAAGATTATTTTAAATATTTTCATTGAGCCTTTAATGATGTATTGAAATACTACATCTTGTCTATTTTTTTGTTTTCAGATTAATAAAGAAACTTTGGAAAGAGAGTGTGCTGTGTTAAATTGCAAACATTTCAGAGGTATCCATTCATATGATAGAATAGCCAAGATGGTCTTCGACATTCATTCAGACTATAACTTGTCACATGATAAAATTGTATCAACTGTCACTGATAATGGATCCAATTTCAATAAAGCATTTAAAGAATTCGGAGTAAAGTATCAAACACTCCTTTAAGCATGGATTTTGAAACTGATTGTAAGTGATGCTCTAAAAGTTTTAAATCCTCTCAATACAAATGTAAGTAGAATTTATATGTTAAATTTTTACTGTTCAAACACTTACTAGCTTTTGTGTGTGTGTTTAGGTGGTGGTGATGAAGTTGATTCTGATGAAGAAACTGTACTGCATCAGTACAGTTTCTTGACGTAAACATAGAGGAAGGAACAAGTGATTCTTGTGTTGTATTACACCATTATTTGAGATGTGCTGCCCACACAATAAATCTTTTGGCGACAACAGACTTCCAGAAAGCTATAGTGACATCAGCAACCGGAAGAATTCACCATTCAGCAATTGGAAAGTGTACAGCCATATAGAATCTGTACAGACGACCAAAATCCTCTGAAGTGATTACTACTACTCTTGGCTGCAGCCTAATTTATCCGTATCCTACAAGGTGGAATTCTCTTTATGATTTTATAGTTGCACTGATGAAACATCAAAATAAGTTACCCGAAGTTATTGAAAAATTAGGAGACGCTTGTAATTTCAAGGAAGCTGAAGTAGAATATTTACAGGAGTATGTTGAAGTGATAAGGCCAATTGTGCTGGCCCTTGACTGTCTTCAATCTGAAACAATCTGGTTTTATGGTCAGCTGCTACGAACATTATTCTCATTGAAATATAAGCTGTAGTCTGTGGCAGTTAAAAAACTGCATTATTGTGCTCAAATTTTACAGAATTTAACAGCAGCTTTAACAAAAAGATTTGATGAATTTTTCAGCCTATCTCCAACAGTAAATGAAGCCATTTTAGCATCATGTTTCCACCCCATCATGTTTTGACATGGATTCCTCAAGATTTGAATGACCAAGAGAAGAAAAGAATTCAGAACATGTGCATACTTGCTGCAGAACAGGAACAGATTGCATCCAGTGAAGAAGCTGACGCTGACACACACATCTCAGCACAGACTGAAGACCATTAACTAGAAAATTTTTACGCCTTCTCAAGACCAAATACTGAAGTTGAAAAGTACTCCACTATTGAGCTGGAAATGGTGTCTTACTTAAATAATAAAATCAACATCCATGGCAAGTCTGAATCAGTACCAAACAGTGAAGATTCTTTTCATGTGCTATAACACCAGCTTATGTTCTTCAGCACCAATTGAAATACTGCTTTCATTCGCAGGATTCATTCTGAATCCTAGAAGATCATCACTGTCAGATCACAGTTTTGAAAAGCTAATTTTTGCAAAGTGAATGAAAAATTTATGAAAGTAAAGATGTAACAAGCTGTGTAGAGTGTTTGGTTTAAATTAGACTTCTAATTTAAAAAATTCTTATTGTTAGGCTAGCCGCTATACCAATTTCTCGCAATTAATTTTTGTATTTTGTGTTTGGTATTTTAAATACAGATTCTATTGTATTTTGTATTACAAATACAGATTTGCAAGTATTTTTCCCGGTCCTGACCAGCAGGAATGGGGTGCGTAGGTTCACCTGCACCTCTCACACTGGTATACCATGCCTGGCATAGTGACCCTCTCGTCGGGCCAGTCTACAAAGGCATGATAGTAGGGTTCACTGCAAGTTGTGCAGCGTATCTTATTAATGCTCGATCCAGGGCAAGTGACTTTGTTACAAAATGTTGTCGGTTGTAATAGGCAGGTTTCACACCTGTATTCTAGGCCTTCCGTACTCTGGGCTCCGTCCTTCCATCCTAAACAAAGGTGGTGAAATGCATTGCTGTAGTAGTTACAAGTTATAAGAAATGTGCCAGTACCTGAACAGTCGGCATGGCTACATTTCTTGTTGGGTATGTCTGAGATTACCAAATCATGGGTTGTACCCCCGGCGGTGTTGACTTCGGTATCTGACATAGTCATCGCTTATGGGCGCCACGGGGTGTTTACTTGACTCCCCGAAGTCCGCTTTGATTTCCCTGTTGACTCTTAGGTCTCTGGGCCGGGTTGGTCTGGTTCGGCTTTAGCTGCAAATAGTTACTTACTCTGACGTCCCACGTTGGGCACCAGAAAATCACTTGACGTGTGCCGGGTTAACGGATAGTTGGCATGGTCACCGTGGCTTTGATTTCGCGTGAGACCAAGCACGCAGCGTTACAGGCTTATTCACTTATTTTGCGCTTAATGCCCATTACTCTAACTGGGTGCGTTGGTTGGCGACTTGGAACAAAGTTCTCTACTGTCGGTCGGGTAGCTAGTTTACGTGAAATAACTTATTGGTGCTGTTTCCCTCTGTGGGATGGATTACGGAGGCAATTGACTGGCGGGAGGTGTTGGGAATACCTGGCTTATTAACTTTATCTTCGGTCGAAGATGCTGCTGCTGCTATCAGCTGGCTGAAACTGGAGGTGCAGGCAGCTGGCTGTAGGACGATGATACAGTGCTGGTAAATATACTATCATAGGTTCCAGGCAGCTGACTCCAAAACCTGAGGTTGCTACCCCGTACCTTGTCTCTGTACCGTGAACTAGTACGTGCATGACGGATGGTATTCCCCGAGGATACGTATGTGTGGCGGGAAATAAATATGCATATATACAGGAGAGGTAAGCCTCTCTAATAAGTGGGTTAAAGCAGCGCTATCCTGTTCAGCTTGCCTACTCAAAGTAGGAGGGGTTAGTACACACAGCCACTTGGCGGCGATATAGGGCGTCCTTTGCTCCTCCCTCCTTGAGCAGTACCTCTCTAAAAAGGCACAGAGGTTGTAATACCACTTAACAAGAGATGCTGTGCACCATGGATGCGAGACAGATCCCTACTTTAGTGTACTTCCAGCAGTGGCTGCCAGCACGAGCTTGTGCTCCAAAATGCCCCCCACCGGCAGGCAAACCAGAAGTGTTGAGCCATATGGGCCACCTTCCTGCCACTACTGGGTATAGGTCACAACCAAGGTCAGACCGTAACCCTCAAACAAATACCCCAGTCAGCACCTAGGTACTCCGGTACGGATACAACTCAAGAGTACTGTCTCTCCCTGGTTGGATGAGTTGCCAGTGGTTAGGGATCTGCCGTTCTATCCCCGGAGGTCTAGAATGGGTGGCCATCGAATGGAGTGTGTGACAGACGTGTGGATTCCTGATGGGGATCCGCAGTCTTACTCTAGATTGTACAAATAACTTCAAAGCCCCAGTCTCTGTCGGCAGTGCACAACACACATGGTTCCTAGCGGTTACAGCGAAAAACTCTCTACGAAGAAAACTCTCAGTAAAGGAACAAAGCTGCATTTAGTATGAACGTAATACATACAGTGACATGTGCTATCTCCTAACCAAGCAGACGGTATGTATGGAAGTATCTTATACTGGACAGGTGTAGGTAACCTGGTTCTAAGCTATCAAGAAAGAAAGTGACTTCGACGGTTTATACGAATACTTAGCGTAGCTAACTGAATTTTCGGATGTCTAGACGAGACAATTAATAAAAGGGATCCACTGCTCTAATAGCAGGGAGTAGTGTTGTGTGTGGTAGAAGTCGAAGAGCTTCTGGTAGAGGAAGGCTGTCTGCAATGAAGCCTCTGGTAGGTGGTGGTAGTCATCCCCAATGAAGCCTCTGGTGGGGATGTGCAAGTACTCGAAATTTTGAATACAATCTCGAACTTTGTAACTACTTGACTCTCGAGCTTTGTAATTACTCGACTCAAGATTGTATCATTTTCTCAAGCTCGAAAAACTTCGAGTTTTTGGGGGGAAAAGTGCATATTGCAATTTCGCCCTGAAGAATACAAGAAAGAATGCCTCGTTTTATATGCATCATAAAATAAACGAGTATTGGCCAGATGGCGGGCAAAGTCTAGGAATTTACCATTGGTGCATATACCGAATTATCATTTCATGTGCACTCAGTAACATTCGCCACACAGCTTCGTTCTACCTGTTACGCATACGTGAAAGAAAATGTGAGCATTACCTATTTGTAGAGCCCCAGAAAATTTACAAATGCAAAATAACCATTACAAAATCTGAAAAGTTACACTATTCACTATAAAAAGATAAATTGTGATTTAGTGATGAGAAAAACTTCTGTAAATGCACCAAATTCTTCACAAATGCTTTTCACTGCGTTAGTTTTCAACGTAAATAAAAATAAATTTTTTTAGAATTAAAAATACTTCTGGACGGTCTTTGTATTGACTGAAAAAGTAACGTAAACAAATGCTTTTCTCAGACGTCAAAGATATGAGACATGCAAGCAGCACTTAACCCAAAATGGCTCGCCACATCGAGCCAAGCGCTAGCCGTGTTGCTTTTGATGAAAAACGTGTACGTAATGTACATGTGCATAGTGAAACTGTTCAAATTCATAGTGTCGTGTCGTGTAGGAACATCTTCGACGTGTAGATGTGAAACCAATAGCGCGTTTTT
Source organism: Dryococelus australis (assembly GCA_029891345.1). Classification (NCBI taxonomy): domain Eukaryota; kingdom Metazoa; phylum Arthropoda; class Insecta; order Phasmatodea; family Phasmatidae; genus Dryococelus; species Dryococelus australis. The sequence goes on along the minus strand of CM056994.1, from coordinate 308,199,870 downwards.
ATTTTGTGTCAATAGAATTAAACGAGTACAGAAAAATTGGTATTTGTTTGCAAATATATTTCCAAAAGTAGTAGAAGTAAACAAGTAACCTTAGTTGTGTATAGTGTGTTAAGAGGAAGTCAATAGGCCTATGTAAAGTAAAAAGAAATAAAGTATTTAATTGTTCATTAGAATAATACTACAATGCTGTTTGAATTGAATAATTAATTTCCCCCACTGTAACTTTTTTATGGGATTTATTATTAGACAGTGAGCTTACGATGTTATTACTGTATCATATTAGATTTTAAAATTTGATACAAGACTAATGGGCACTTTATAATATGGTTCAGGTAATTCATTAAATTGTATTGTTAAGTACTCTTAATTAATAAGAAAATGCTATAATTGTTTCATGTCCAATTTGTGTGAAGTGGGCTGCTAGTAGTTTTATATTGACAGTGTTATTAATAATTCTAAAAACTTGCTTGAGTTCGACTCGAAAGATCAAAGCTTTTAATTTTTAAATACTTGGCTCGAGCTCGACTAGAACAAAATTTCAGTGCTCACACATCCCTAGCCTCTGGTAACTGCAGCTGCAGAAGAGCCTCTGGTGACGGCAATGGAAGCAGCCTTTGGTGCATGCTGAAAACTGTTGTAGACAATGAGAGCAGCCTCTGGTGGCTGCTTAAGACTTACTGACTTGTCGAGGAGATGCACTACATGTTTGCAGCATACCTGAGCGGCCAGGATTAGTCTCCAGGTAAAGCCAATCCATGCTTTTGGGAGACTCAAATTAAAGAGTCGACCCAAGCGATTGCTAACATTGTCAAGCACCTGCCCACCAGCCTACACAATTTTCGCTCACGCCAGTCAGAAATCAATTTCACTACCAACACGGCGGGCTGCAAATGTGTTTATCTACTTTGCCCCACTTAGTAGTATTTTGTAGTGATTATTTTTGTGCCAAGATGCCGGAAATAACTACTACTTTTGATCACCAACACATAATGAAGCATGAAGGTTTCTACATTTTTACCATCAAGAATAAAATAATGATGTACAAGTTCTGTAACATGCGTGCTGACCAAGTTGTGAAAAAGTACCTGCCTGTCCTAGTTTTTGAGGATAGGTGGATTAAGTGTAAAAAAATGCAAAATGTATTGTTAATCTGTACGTGTTTACTGCTTCGTAAAACTGCTCTTCCTGCCAATTTTCCTTAATCCCGTCCACAATAATGTAATGCAATATAATTTTCATATTGAAATTAAGTTTGTTGGTTTCAGGAAACGTACAGTGTTGATTTTATTGAATGATTCTGCAAATAAATCATTTAATGGTAGTGACGAACAAACATAATTATAGTGATGTAAACTTGCAAGGTTTACAATAGAAAAACAAGTGTTCAAGAAGTTGCGAATTTTACAAGCAGTAAGTTTGCGTGGTTTGTAAATAATGTATTTGTAAAACGTTACAATAATTATTGAAATGCGCGGGGTCTGGTGCAAGAAGCACGGTGGAGAGAGTAAGCACCAAGCCGACGAGCTCGTGCATACTCAGTGTGGGCTCTACCTTTCGTACACCATGATTCACAGAAAACGTGGCCATCTAGAATGTGTGTGGGGCGGTATAGAGTAAGTCCCTCCGACGGGCCTGGTGTCTAATGGGTGAGGTACTATACTACAGGAAAGATACCCTTGACTTAATTAAACTCTGTTTATTCCAGTGATGGAAATAACAGGGTAATGTCGCACTATCATCTAATGACAGTCGGAGCCTACGGAAGCTTAATCCTATGTGAGACAGGTGAAAGCAACCAGTTCCTAGGCTAGGCTAACAGTGGGTAGGGTAAACGAGCATTACGATGTGATACTACGTATTTTGGCCGCATGAGTATAAATTCCACACCAGAAGATCTTGGAAAAATTAGGGATAATTAATATTTCAAGTATAGGCTGCACTGAATTGTTGTATTCCTGTAAATATTGCTAAGTCACAATTCCAAACAAACATAAAAAATTCCAACTTAATTTCTTCCCTACAAAATATTTGCGACAGAAAATTTATGTTATATTGCAATGTTTACGAATATAAATCGCGAAATTACTATTCCACAGACGGTAACATGACTTCAGAAAGCAAAACCACTGCAACATGTTACACAGATTGGCATCGTATCAGTGTGCACTTGTAGAGCCACGGCGGGCGTGCAAACTACACAAGATATCTTTCTCTTGTACAGTACAGAAATTAATTTCTCATGTACGACATCTATGGGCGAGTTCCTACATGGTTACATTTTACATGTGCAGGATGAAGGTTACTTTGTTTAGGAATTTGAGTGAACATATAACTGCACAAGTTGGCTGGTCAACGTATTACCAAACTTGTGGCATATTATCAAATAAACTTCATTTAAATACAAAATCAAACTTCCATGGTACCATCTGTTGTTGCCTAGCATAACACAATTAACAAATTACTGGATTTATATTATGCACATGTCAAAAATAAGTAACATGAAAGGATTGCTTAGTGACAGAATGAAGGCTAAAATATAACCTTCAATGAACTTAAAAAAGAAAATTAAAAGTTCTGGGAACATTTAAGGTTTAGTTTAGCATGATTATTTTAGAAATATAATAAAAACTAACAAATGGATGTTAAAACAACAATTTTTCATTAGTGAACCAAAGAAACATTTGCTAAGCACTATGTTTTGTAAAGAGATTTTCAGTAACCAGTTTCCTTGGCGAAAACCAAAATTAAAATTCTAATTTTTTGTTATCACTTCAGCATACCCAACATTCGTACAACCCTATTAAACAGTATTAATGACAATATCTGTCCTGTAAAAAGTAACCTAAACAAAGCTAAATATAGTCTGTAGATATACAACACTCCTGTGGAGCACTCACCCTATCCACTGCTTTTTTGACAGCCTCAGGGTTGTTGGCAGTTACGTAGGCATGTAAGGGCTCATCCTCACCCGGCAAAGGCTGCCCATCCTTGCGTCCTACCTTCCCCTCCTTCACCGAGCCCTTACCTCGGATTATGATCTTTGCTCCAGTTTCCCGCTCCATGGCTGCACATACCATACTTTACATTGATGTACATAGCACTTAGTATCAATGCACACACCTCAAACAAGATTTAGTAAAAATAAAAACATTTCTACACAATATGATCAAGAATATCCAGACACCTTACAAATTGTGTGTTTAACATAGAGGGTGGCACATTACTGCCATCTATCGCTTGGAACACATGGTCAGAGATCACCATTAAGCGGATAGCACGAGACAGCAGAAAGGGACGTTCTGAGGAACTCGTGGACTGTCAGGTGGTCACGTGCTACTTGTGTAAGAAGTATGTGAACAAGGTTTCCGCTCTCCTGAATACCCCGAGGTCCACTGCTTCTGGTGTTATAGTGAAGTGGAAACGTGAAGGAATATGTACAACCCAATAAATGTGCAGGCTGACATTCCATATTAACCACCCGAGACTGTGGGTAGTGTTCCTACATCAGGATCTACTAAAAGCACCAGGACTGTTTGGCACGAGATGTAAGAACTTGGTTTCCATGGCCAAGCAGCTGCTCAGAAGCCACACATCACACAGGCAAATGCCAAATGCCACCTCGCATTGTAAGTATAAGGCGCATCAACTGGACAGTATAATAGAGAAAAACCATTGTGTGGAGTGATTAATCGTGGTACATGTGGTCATCCAATGGTAGGGTGTGGAAGTGGCGAATACCAACTATGAAATTGGAAGGTGGTGTGGTTATGTTTCTCCTGGATGGGACTTGACCCCCTTGTGGCTTTACACAGCACTGTCAAGACACAGATTTACGTTGACATTTTAACCACTCTCATGTTGCCTACTGCCGAAGACCAGTTCAAGGATGACCATTATGTCTTTCAGCATGATCAAACACCCATCCATACTGCAGGGCATGTGAGGGAGTGACTTCTTTTGATTTTCACATCATTTTGTGATGATTACATTCCACACCAATAGCATTTTAACCTTGATACTGGACTTTGGAAAAAAAATATGTGTGCGTGTGTGTGTGTGTGTGTGTATATATATATATATATATATATATATATATATATATATATATATATATATATATATATATATATATATATATATATATTGGGTTGGAGAGGGCGGGAGTGGTCTGACGACATCATTCCACTAATGGACTGGCCTGTGTAAAGTCTTGATTTCAATCCGAAAAAAAAAAATGGGAAACCTAAGTGTTTACAACAATACATAATGATATTCTAATTCCCTCAATCCCTCCCGCCCTCCCCAACCCAATATATGTGTGTGTGTGTGTGTGTGTATATATATATATACACACACACACACACACACACACATTTTTTTTTTCAAAGTCCAGTATCAAGGTTAAAATGCTATTGGTGTGGAATGTAATCAACACAAGATTATGTGAAAATCAAAAGAAGTCACAAAATGTCCCAAAATATCTTCAAAGCAGCACTGCTTCCCTACAATGACAAGACAGTGCACTTTATAAAGGCACAAAGACGCAAAATACTCAGCAATGAATACGAGCCATTTACAAACAAAAAGCAAAATTGTTTACTTGAAGCTCGTAGCTTCTGTAAGATAAATATACAGCACAATTTTTAAAATCAGATTATAACACAGAGGAGCTTTAGGAATGTGAATGTTTACCAAATTAAAAACCTTTTCTAAATTCAGTATAATTTTGTAGGTTGACATATCGTACTGCATAGTCAATTTTAGAACACAGCCCTGTAGATGTATGGCAATATCAATAACAAGATCTACTGTTTATAATTCTGAGTAACAGTAATATTTACCACATATTTTGTGCTATACAAAAAATTTAAACTGCTCCCAAAATCTAATTCTTACCTACTCACTTATTTAGCAAATGTTCTATACTTGATACAGATTTTCTTGGTCGTTCTGTATCACCTATCGGCGAGCATTACCAAGCCCTCTGGCCACATCTATCCAGCATATCACGTCATAACACATGTGTCGCAAAAGGTGAACTGTAGTAATATAAATAACAATTCTATTCATAAAGTCATATTTGAATATAATAGCAGAAGAAAATGATAAACTACGTACGTGATATATTTGGGAGTTTATATCCACTAGGAAACTGTTTTACATTTGTAGTGACGCATGAAAGTCCGGGCTGGTTGACTGTCCCTGTCCTGGGTGACTTACTCTACACTAGGCGAATCGCGTCTCAAGGCGGTTATTCAGCTCTGAGCACTGGAGCCCACCCAGTGTACAACACGGGTATGGTTGGTTGGCGACTGGGTATGAAGTCGTGTTAGGCACTTTTACCCGGCGTGATGCGGGTTTAGGTTGTAGTGCGGTAGGGCGGCATGGTGGTTCGGTAAGTGGCAGTACTGCCCCAGTTCCCACTACCTGGGTGGCACTGGACTGAGGAGTGGTGTGTGTGAGTGGGGTGCTTGACTGCGGTTTTCGTGCGCTGGTGGACCTTTCGCCGAACAGTGCCTCCTGCACTATGGGGTAGTATCCTTCTGCGACTTTGGTAGGCGGTTTGAACAAATCCACAGATGTGATGGTGGGCGCAGGTATGGTGAGACATCTGCACAAAAATTAGGGCTGAGGAGGTAGGCAGTTGACGTGTATCTGTCCAAGTGTAAGTGCCAATTACTTCCGCCAACACCGCCTCACTCTCAACTCCTCCATCAGGTAGAGAAGGTTGGAGCTGCGGGGTGATAATTGCGGGAACCGGACGGTGTTGTCCTGCGGGGGTAGGTTTCCCTGCACCAGAGCGCAACCCTCTCGGCACTACCAGTGAGCGGTGAGAGTTGAGAACCCTGGCCGGCAAGACGATTCCACTGGAAGCGTACCTAGTGTCATGGTTTGACCGTTCCTCCCACTTGATGCAAGGAACAGGTGGCCTTCCAATACTTGTGAGGTGAGTGTCCACTGTTCACTGGTCTCCCCGGGCTCCACAAAGATTCCACCTTTGGCACCACGAAGTGAACAGTGAGGTGGTGGCAACTTTCAGCTGGCAAGCCAACTTCCAAGGGACGGTATCCTAACGTCGTGGCTCTAACATTCACTGCTGGGGCATAGAATGGGTGACCTTCCAAGGATTTGCTGTTGTGTTGTGCATACAGGTTCGGTACAACAAAACCCGGTCTCCTGCTGAGCCCTCCAGCTCCAATATGACACAAGGAAGGAGCTCGGAGTGAAAGTCAAGAGACCTGGTAAGATCTGTGTTTATTGCCCCATAGGAAATAAACACAGACGGCAAGGTGCTACCTCCTAATTCCACACGGGCTAGGCGGAAGGTAAACGCCATATCTTAAAACAGGGGAAGGTGTCCTGTGCAAAACTACTAGGAGAGGCAGTAGCTGGTGCGTGTTGTGTATTATTAAACCTTGGGATGAGCTCTACTCTCAGGTTGTCCATATGGGTCCGAACATGACTTAATGTGAAGCTGTCGATGCTGCTGGTTCTTCCTCAGGTCATGTTAGAGAGGATCTTCGGCCCCACGAGGTGAGCAGTGAAGTACTAGGAGATGTTTGAGCCTCGGTACCAATAGCTGGAGCAATGAGGGCTCAGGAGAGAGAATCAAGAACTGAAGCAGAACTGACGATCCTGAGGTCGGGGCGTATCTCCTTATATACTTTTCGGCCACCCCTTCCTTCACTGGCATAGGGCGTCTGGAGTGGGGGTTAGCAGGTGCAAGCCCAGCGCCTAGATCCTTTGTGTGTGCTGCGTAGTGGAGAGCGGTGGGATCTAGGCATCTTGCATGTGGCGGCATACCGCGGCATACTGTTGTACTCGCCCTGGACCTCTTGCATGGTCTCGATGGCTCTTCGGGCGAAATAATAAATTATTTGGACGTCTGTCCCGACCTGGTAGATACAACAATCTTGTACGCAGTGGTGGCATCTCAACTCAGTAGACAAACTGCCAGAGATGCAGTTGCACTGATGAGTAGCAGTCGTTTATTAATATTGAAGATGGTGTCATGTGTCAGCTGTAAACATTCTGATTAGCAAATCAATTAAATGTAGATGACAATTTTCATTTACTTACAGTTATGTGTAACATTAAGAAAATTCATTATTGTTACTGTAGCTGGCAATGGCATCACAACTGATAAACTATGTATATGATATACTTGGCAGTTTATATCCATTAAGAAACTGATAAATCATATACATTATATATTTGGGAGTATATATCAATTACGAAATTGTTTGAGTAGAGTAACTGCTAAAATTTTTACATTTGTAGTAAACTTTCTGATTAACAACATCTATTAAACGTAGATGCCATCAATTACATTTACTTACAGTTGCATGTTGCATAAAAAACATTAATTGTTGTTGCTGTAGCTTACAATGGCATCAGAACCTCCCTGTCCACACAGCCGACATGTCATTGATTTCCTTTACAAACTTCCTCCCATCATTCTATTTCTTATAAAAATCGATACATTTAACTATTTTGCCTTGAAACTTTTCGAAACCATATTATTTATTTTCACATACACAGCTGCCAGAGTTTGTACACTGCATATTTACCAACATCAAATGGTATTGCTGTCAAACTGTTATTTTTGTTTAAAGTTTATACTTTAGTAAAATTCTTTGTTTTACAATTTAGAAAAAAAATAATGCACACTTAAGATTATAGATTAAACTTGTTTGTGAACCACTTCCTTTTTGCAACTACTGGTGCTAGCACATGGTTAACTTAGCACTATAATTTCTAAGAAAACTTTACATGCAAGCAACTGAAAAATAATAATGAATTTTCAAAGTCTGTCGTGGCATTGGGGCTACAGAACAGACCAGACACCAATATGTACTGTGTGGAATGAGCAGCTGTGCTACACATTATTTAGTGTCGACTAAGCATGAGTCAGACTGCGTTATTGCTTGCTTTCAAAGCAAAATGAGCACATTTAGATATACAGTACATACAAAACATAGTTTACTGTCAGGGGAAGAAGGAACAAAACTTCTATTCTGAAAAATAGTCGCAAGTTTATGCCAATTATGCACTCTCCTTAACATTGTAAAACAGAAATGGTTAAAGATACAAACTTAGTACTTTCAACTTACTTATTCAGCAAAATGAGCATCTTGCAAAAAGTGGGAATTTTAATGAAATAGTTCAAGACTCTTTGAGCATATGTGAGAAACATTTTGCACCTCACTGTGGCCACTTTAACAATGCAAACTAGGCAATAGCGCTCAGTCATGAAAGGCTACTGGCACCTGCTAGTGGCAAAAACGAGTCAGATTGACTGACCTTGAGAGGCAAAGAAGTTCTGTGCTTTGCATAACAGCCTAGAACTAATTAACACGCTGAGAAGAAGCATCCTATAAGTACTCACACTTCAATGTGTTTCCTCTTGGCCCAATCAGCAGGCCAACGAAGTTAATGTCTGGGTGATCATCTTGGGGGATCATCACTTTGTCACTAACACGTACTATTGGTGGCCTGCAAACACATCACCCAGAACAAGACTGTAACTTGATAACTAAGCATAAAGTCTATTTACGTGATTTAAAATCTGTGTCAGTTTCAAATTGCAGTATAACTAATAAGATGGGAAAAATAAAAATGTAGTATGTATTTTAGTCTCAACTTGTGACCTACAGTTGGAATATTAAACCAAATTTGGTGCCAAATGTAGCAAAAGTAGCACTTTTACAGGAGGCAAAAAACGTTTAATAATAACCGGAAAAAAATAAACAGAAAATACTGCAAACAGACTACAGGGTGTAACGACCTGTCATGCACATGCCACCCAAAACCAAATATTACATAAAGCTTAAAACTGCAGGATTGGGATGAGCACTGTACGCATGGAAATAAGAACCAGTTTGTTATTAATAGTTTTATTGCATTCACCTTGAAACTTTTTACTTTCAGTTCTTTAATATCAATCAAAAATTAACAAAACTGATAATTTGTGCTTTTTACTGGAAAGCTACCATATTTCGGCGTGTATAGACTGCACATAAAAAAAAAAAAAAATCACAAAAAGTGGGTTGCGGCTTATATAGGAGTTATTGGCATAAGAAAATTTTTTCCCCAAAACATGATTACAAATTTGTCAACATACAGTACATTTTAATGTTTTAATTCTTAAAGGCATGAAGGAATGTTTTTATTTTATAGTAATTGACTTTTAACACATCCAGCCTTGACTGCACCTCTCTGTGTAAAGTTCCTCGCAGATTCTCTCATACGACTACTTCAAATTTGTTTTGTTGTAGAAGGACATATCCCCTCCCCCGCAGTTTATTTTTATTTTTAGATGTTCAGTTGTTGATACATGGGGTAGGCTTTTTGGTGAGTGTTGTTCAGGCTTTGTGCTGGCCTGCCATTATAGGAGAAAAAGCATGTGGTGGAGGCAGTACCTTAATTATTTTCTGGGAATCTAAGAAGATGTGTTTTGATGAAGTTTGACGCAAGACGTCTTTTCAAAAATGTATAAACGACTTAGCCTCATCAGTGAGCAAGTTTGCCACCTGATTTCCACTGAGTTTTTATTGTTGCCACACATCATGAAATGCAAGATTGTAATGTCTACTAGAGTTGTTCCGATACAGATACCAAGTATCAATATTGACCGATACTTAACCTTTTTTTGATGTACCTGTATTGGGTATGGTTAGAGTCCTGGAAATTTCGCAAATGCAAAATAACCCCGACAAAATGCAAAAAGTTGCACTATACACGATAAAATGCTACATTTTTACAATCTAGTGATACATGCGAAAAACTACTATAAATGCACTAAATTCTTCACAAATGCCCTTCAGTTCATTAGTTTTCAACACAAATAAAAGATTTTTCTCATTTTTGAACTTAAAAATACTCGTGGACGGTGTTCGTATTCACTGGAAACGTTTTGTAAACAACATTTTTTTTCCTGGACGTCAAAGATATGAGACACGCATGTCGCACTCAATCCAAAATGGCTGCCACATAGCTACGACCCTAGCGCTAGCAGGGTCGCTTTTGACTACCACAACACTACACAGTTTACATCAATAGCAGACGTATACAGTCTAACTATTCACGTAACACACATATTTTGTTGTTATTACAATGAAAAACGTGTACATATTCAGGTATGTCATGTGACACGTATATTTTTATTGTAATTGGCAGCAGCATATTCTGTTATTATTACGATTAAAAACGTGTACATAATGTATGCGTGGATAGCGAAATGGAAGGTATTCTTACAAAACGGCCATGCAGGAAAATCGTCGGGTGTGGACGTGTAGGAAATGACACAATTTTATTTTGTGTCATGTAGGAACATCTTTGGCATGTAGACAATGGCACAATTTTATTTTGTGTTGTGTACGTAAATCCTTCAACCAATAGAATAAAAGGAGCACAGAACAGTAAGGCCGAAAGCACAAAAATGCATCATGCATTGACATCACAGTCGCGTGAAAATACTAGAAACGTGCGTACTTGGAGGTTAGCATCAGCAGCGAACAAGGGCAAGTTTGTTGGTTTTAGGAAACGTGCACAGTGTTGATTTTACAGAATGACTCTGCAACTAAATTATGTAATGGTTATGACGAAGAAACGTAGTAAACTTGTAAGGAATTCCATAGGAAAACATGTTTTTAAGAGGTTGCGAATTTAACTAACAGTAAGTTTGCGTGTTTTGAAAATAATGTATTTGTAAACTGTTACTATAATTATTGAAATGCACGTGGGAAAAAAACACACTTTCAACACTTTTGAAGTATGTAAATAATATTTTTTTGCCTATACCGTGAATTCAACGAGTGTTTACGTTAACTTTGGCAACAGTGTGTGTGTGTGTGTGTGTGTTTTGCTGCATCTGTACTAATACAAACCACAACGTATGTAACGCGTTTTGTTTTTTCATTGAAGTTAAAGTTTTCGAAATTTTCCACTACATGAAAACAATGCAGTCTCACGAAAGACGTTAATCTAAAGTCCCTCCTAACATAACAAACACGGTTTCCTTTTTTTCCATTGAAATTAAGTTAGCAGAACCCAAGCAAACGTAACTAGGCAAAAATAAAACAGTTTGGAATGCCAACCTGCGACATGCTAATCTGCTGTGTATAATATGTACTCGTGGTGGCTGTTAAATATTTAATATTAAATTAATTTTGTTATGCCCCATTTACATATAGGACAATTATAATCAAGTTATCCTGTTAAATTTTATGAAAGGATCATGGATTTACCATCGCAGTGTATGTAAATGTCTTGCCATTCGTAAACAAAATGCTCAAATTATGCGCCGAAAATAGAGCATTGAAATTGTTCCGTTCCCCAGCCCAGCATTAAATGTGTGGAGTAACGGAACAACAACTGGTGCATATGCAGCTGGTTGCATCAGTGCAGAGAACAGAACACAGAGTAAGTTTTATGTTTGAAAATATAATTTATAAAATAAAACTTTTGTTTTTGTCTTTCAACAATTCATTATTTATTGTTAACCAATGATAGTACTGTAATTACCTAGCTACTATTTATGTGAAAACTTTATTGTAATTTGATGTGTGATTTTAACAAACGAGTTTTTAGAAAAACCAGTGATTTTAACAAACCAGTTTTTAGAAATCCCAATTTTTTCCTAAATGCTATAATTTGGTACTTTTTAATTTTAAAATGCTCCAAATGCTAAATTTCATTTTTAAAATACTAAAATACACATTTTAAAATGCTAATTTTCCGGACCTCTAGGTATGGTATCGGGCTGATACATTAGTATCGGTTATAGACAATGAAATTGGGTTATTACTTTCTTTACACACAAAAATTAAATGCTGCGGCTGCACATTATACAGTATTGATCACTCGTGCAATAATGTTCACTCACGTTCATAAATAAAGTAATCATCCCGCATGCGTAAAATGTAAACAAATTGGAGTTTGGCCATAGAAGTCATACATGCAAAAATAATTTCACTGCTGTACAAGGGAAAGATTTATGTAGTTCGCATGCCTGCGACAGCACCACAAGTTCACAATAATGGACACCATTTTGTTAATTTTGCTGGTGTACAAGAGAGATTCCTTTTGTAATTTGCACACCTGCTGCAGGCCACAAGTGCAAACTGATAGATGCCATTTTGTGTAACATGATGCTGGCGGCCTATATTTTAAACATTGCAACACAATACAAATTTTGCATCACAAATGTTTTGTAGGGGAGAAATTAAGTCGGAATTTATTATTGTATGTACGGAAGCGCAATTTGACAATATTTACAGGAACACAAGAATTTAGTGGTGCCTATACTTGAAATATTCACTATCTCTAATTTTCCATCAAAAACTTCTGGTGCTGCCTACACTCGCCAAAATATGTATATCATGGACGCAAGTAAAAAATGTTCATCTCGCTGTGCTCTTGATGGCGATAATATTGGGAAAATCTCTCGCTTTTTAATTTATATTATTTCTTATATATCTGTACAATAATGGTGAACTGGAACAACAAACAAAAGGAAAGGGCAATGGTATCGGGGTATCAGTATCAGAAAACACGGTATCGGAACAACTCTACTGTCTACAACGACAAGAATGGACATTGCAGCCTGAAGATTGTACTATTCAACGGCCAACCTCCGAGGCTATGCATCCCAGGAATTTCAGTACCACAACACGCAATCAGATGGCTCTACCAGTACGTTTAGCCATATCTCAATTCTCCAAGCCGGCCAGTGACATCCCGCCTTAAGGAAGCTATGCTATAGCTATCCCTTCTTCATTGCCACCCCTATCTGGTTGACTGAAGGGGAATGACCAGCAAGAGTATAAATAGCAGGAGTTTGCCTGCTTGTGACCAGTCTTATTGTCTCCACCATAGACTCTGCCTAAGATCTTGACCACCTGTTTCCTAGTTCTACCTGCCTGCTCATTCACCGCATTCATGCCGAAGGAACCTCCACTCCTTGGTCTCCACCGCAACTCGTTGCCGGAGCCATCCTTCTTTCCAGCTTAGTCTTCACACATACGTGCCAAAGATCCAACCTATGCCAACATTGTCTACACACCCAGACACTGAAGCCCCCTCTGGGCAACACTATTAGGAGGAATACCAGTTTAAGTTAGTTTCGTAATGCTCCTCTACCCTGCCATTGTTAACTTAGGACCAGGTCACCTTCACCTGGCTTTGCGTAGGCTAAGCTTCCGTTAAGCTCTTGTTGACGCTAGGAGGTAGTACGACACCACTCTGTTTACTTCCAGAAAAAGGAATAAATAGATTTATCAACTCAAGGTATCTTTCCCAAAGTTGTAATTCTTCTCCCACTGGACCTCATGCCATCCAAGGGACTGCAGGTGACCGGGGAATTTACTAAAACACAATACACCAATCAGCGTACCCACATGCACATTGGATGGCCACCCTTTCTGTGCACCACGGCGGGCAGAACAGTAGAGCCCCGATGCTAGGTACTCAGTCTCATGAGGCCAGCTTGCCTACTCAGCGGCTACTCTCTCCACTGCACCTACGGTACCGGAGTTTAGTGTTCTTTGAGATGGGGGAGGCTGATCCTTTCTCAGACACTCACCCACATGTAGGGACTGTTCACCAGCAAGACCTGACTCCCAGTGCTCACTGCGTTTCTGCGAAGAGTGCTGGGACAGGAATGCCACCTTCGGTCAGCAGACACTACACGTGGTTGTAAACCAGGGTAGGACAACATGTCACCTGCTCTCTCTTCACGGACGTGTGTGATTTGGTCCAGATGCCACACTCCCATTGGAATGGTATCCGAGAGAAGGTAAAACAGGTGCTTACTGCCTCTGGGCATCTGCAGGAGCTTCGCCCCTCCTCCTGACTACAATTGCCAAGCTCTCACCGAGGGACTAGGCCCAGGCATTGCACCACCTACAGATACTGACCACTCCAGAGATTCCCAACGACCTCTTCAAAGACCCCATCCATCTGAGCGAGGAAACACACCCCATGTTCGCAGCTTACCTTAGAGAGGACCAATCATTGGGACTCGCAAACCCACGGTTTTGGGTATTAGAACTGGCAAAACCAACCTCCACGAGACACAACCTTCGAGCTCCTGCCCACTAACCAACCTAACTCAAACTCACGCCAGCTGGAGTTGACCCACATTAAGCAGCCTCCACAGGTTATGCATCGCCCAGGTAAACCATCCAAAGCCAATTCTCTGAAACGAAAGCTCATGCTCACGGAAACAAATTTTTTGTCCTGCCGTAAATCTATCAGGCCAGTACTTCACACTGTACGTACTCCAGTTCCCTGTAAAGACTGAAGTGGACTAGAAACCCCTGCCATCAGGTGCGCCCGACATAGCACCCACCAAAAACTATCTTGACATAATGACGTCCTCTGCGACCCTCAAGGCATCGCACGTCTAGTTTTAGACCGCAAAGTCATAACGCATCAATATTGGCTACAAGGATCTTTCTTAGAATGCATGCAATTTACTACATGCATGCACATTCTGTACTCTGAATTGAATGTTTATGTAATCCAATATTTTTTGAGAAAAACTGGTATCTTAACAGCACTGAGGACACTCACTTGTAATCAGCAGGTGGCTTGAACTCAGGGTTCAACTGCATCATCTGCTGTATCAGGTGGTGTCGCTCCTCCTCCAGTTTCCTGCGTGTCCGATACTCCCGGGTGTTGAGCCGCTTGCCATCACTGCTATAGATGGGCTCAGGGGATGGAGACCTGTCAACAACACAGCATGCCAACTTATCTCCTACGTTCTCTCTCCGTCGCCCCTTGCTTACACTGTATACTTCAGTATTCACAACCGTTTAACTAAGACAGACCCTCTGCATGTTCACACAGCCATTCTGTCCTTTTACATATAAAGTGAAATCTTGGGTTTTAAGTTGCAAACTTATGCATAAAGGAGATGAGCTGACAAGATATCTGAGTAATAATGGGTTCCAAACCAATTGATATAGATGCTGTGTTCATAAGTCATTCTGGAGATTGTGATGTATCATCAAAAATTTGGGCTAACCCATTTGAATGTGATGCACCTTAGCAAATAGAAGTCAATAGGAATCCACGCATATTTGTATAAAGTTTCTGGATACTGTAGAAAAGATTCACGTAGGACAATACATATGCTTTGTTTTAAATGACTGCTAACAGACTGATGCTGTGCATACCCATTACAACATATTATGACAGTACCCTCACCAATGCCATCATTCTTTATGAAAATTATCTTACATTATACAGTATTTCTAAGTAAATTTTACGTCTTGTATTTGCATTCCAAATTACATTCTGGCAACGACAAAACTAGTACCTTACGTTAAATGTCAACATCTGTACTCTTGCTGTGTCTATTATGCAAGTTAGCAATATTAAAACATAAAATCTAAGCAAAAACTAAAAATACTGTGCTTGAGTGTTTGTTAATGTATATCAAAGCATTAACTGGTAGGAAATAACATACAACAAAGGCGTTTCACATGTCAATAATTTTAAAAGAAAAAACTGCACGAAACTGTTAAAAATGCTGTATTTAATATGGAATGTTCTCGAAGTGTAATGTGAATAGTTTCCTGAATGTGTGCTCAGTCATTTATTGTATTTGAGCTGTTATGGGGAAGAGTTTTACGCTGAAATTAGGCAGTAATTCTCGTCACTTCAAAAGTATTTCATACTTAAAACATTTGACTAAATGTTACTTACAAATGTTTTTTAATCTGTTTTCCATTAGATAATGCTATGACACGATGCCTGCTTTTGGATGTGCTAAATAACTAAATAAACTATGATTTTGTTTACATCCATTCTATGTCTTACGGGGAAAGGTCAGTCTACATTTACCGTTTGGCAATGTGTGCTTTCGACAAGAGAAAATGTTCACCCAGATGATATGACTGCAATCTACTTCAGCAGATAGCAGAGTCAGTAAAAAAAATTCAATATTTAGGTGCCTTGAAACAGTAGAATACAGAGTA
The DNA here is from genome assembly GCA_029891345.1 of Dryococelus australis. Lineage (NCBI taxonomy): Eukaryota > Metazoa > Arthropoda > Insecta > Phasmatodea > Phasmatidae > Dryococelus > Dryococelus australis. The sequence continues at coordinate 308,183,884 of CM056994.1, read as the reverse complement.
AATGCATTGTATAAAAATAAGAAATAAAAACTACACAGGTCAATATGATAGATAATCCATTCACAGTTTCTTCGAAAGTTTTGAAACAAACCTTTGAAAAACCACCCTCCTGTTTTTAAATAATTTATATACCAGAAATATATTATAAAACTGTGATTAATTTTAAATAATTGTATTCTTTAATAAAGTAAACTTTAACTTAGTATCGTCTATTATAACTTATAAATATAATATTTATCTTGTATTCAATAGGAATTAAAAAAGGTGAGAGCAGCAACTAGTAAGAAATAGTTCAGAGTTAAAATATTCTTTTAACCTAGTTTTATTGGTATGCTATTTGAAAATTAAATGTTGCCTATAGAAATGTTAAGATTTTTAAGTAGCACTTATGGAAACAGTTAAGAATATCAACACAAAATACAATGCGTAGGCCCTATAGACACATTTTTTTTTTCATCCGCAGAAGAAACTTAATAAGTGGAGTAGAGCTTGTCGCACATTGTATTTTTTAAACCAACCAAGGCACAAGTTATTATGTTGTGATAAATGTGTTTCCACAGCAGGACTAAATATGCTGTAATGTGTGTCGAGAGAGCTGCGTGTGAGAGTATTGTTGCTTTTAGTTATGTTGGGCCAGCATATGCGACTGCAAATATTGGACATGCAAAATTTATACATTTTAACTAGAAACTGTTTTAATGACAAAATTAATTATCTGAATGTTACACCTGTTTATTTATCACAACTTTCTGACTTTACCCTATATGTTTGAAACACACTTGTGTAATGTGCTTATGATTTTTGTGATTTGAAAGTTTGCCAAAATCCCAACAAAATACTAAGCCCAGCCAGAAAATGTTCAATAAATAATTAAATAAACATAGTGAAACAAAATACTTATGCATATAAATATGAGAGGAACAAAAATTTTGTTATGCATATTTGTGTGCATGTTCTCCACTATCTTTTAAGTTTGTCACTATTCCGTACAAAAAATAAGCAACGTTAGTTGCGTGCATGAATATATTGTACTTTTCCTTGGACTGGTTGCTCCATTTTAATATTTATTCCAACTGAGGCCGTACTTTTAAAGAAAGAAAACAACACAATACTGCAGTTCTTTCCCCCACAGTTATAACAGGGTTAAACATAGTCACACAAAATATTAACGGTATTAACATGTAATGTGTCATGTATAACAATGTAAAATAATAACCGTAAAAACTATTGTCAATACTGACATCTGTAAAAATTCAAAGCTGACCTAAACATGGCTATAGGCCTAAATTGTGAACATTCCCACAAAATGGTTTTTGAAATATTACAGAATTATTTGAACAGCTGAAAACAGTAAACAAAGCATTTGACAGTTAAAACATAGATATCACATGGCAGTGTTTGTGTTTAGATGTAGCTCAATGATACATAATCAGTAACCAAAAGTAGAACGTTAACAGGACTTTAGAAAAGTGTGAAGTGACCATGAATGGCCTACAGATATTAATTTGCAGGTATTGATATTACTGTCAATCATATTTATCACCCATATATATATATATATATATATATGGTAAGTTAAGCTGACTATACTATAATTCTCTGAGCAATGAGATGTATACACTGAGTTTCTAGTGGAAATATTAATTTTACTTGTGGTGGAAAGTTAGAAATTGGCTGAAAATAGAAATGAAATTAGCAGAGTTTTCAAACGTGCTCACTTTACAGTGAACAGCCTACAGTATGATACATATTATCTATTCTTAACAGTTATCACATCACTGTCACTTTCGCCAGAGCAAACCGCCACAAAAACACACTTCCCTTAGTTGAAGTAAATAAGTGAAAAATTCATTTTCTCTCTTCCTCCCCTCCATTCCACTCAATGACATAGCTAAGCACAATTTCAGCAAGCAATTTCCTCACACCAATCAATCAATTTCATGTATTATTCCATCTTCTTCTGACTGCTTGCAGAAAGGTTACTAGCACAAATTTATTTCTGTTTACAACAAAATAATATTATAAAAATATATTATTCCAGTAATATGGAATGCAAAAGCCCAATTGTGTACAAACACTTGTAATGATGCAGCAGTGGTGGTGTGAGAGGCTATCCTCTAGCACTGACCAAATTCTCACACATTTTGCAGAATATTTTATTTAATCAAAGTTTATAATCTGAAATATTAACGCAAAATTTATATTTTTTCCTTTAACACGCTATTACTTCATTAAAGCTCAATTTTATTGCCAGACAATATTATTTGCAGAATTCCACTCTCGCGTGCACTGCCTTAGTGCTCTGCCGCAGCTGAGCACAGCTGCCACTCTTCCAACCACTCCATCGCGCTGACCGGAGCAACAAAGAAACACGGGAATCTCGCCCTTATCCGTGCCTTCACCGTACTCCCTCAGCTCCTGCATGTAGGCAAGAAACTTAATAGCATTGTATGTTCGCCTTGCGCTGCCAAAAACAACCAAACTTAACTCACTATCATTTGAAAACTATCCACTCAAATGATTTCAAAATTTAATTGGCAAATCTACAATATTTTCTAACCATGACACATTCATAATCTTTTCTTAACTGAAAATATTTCCAACGTAAAAAATTGTATAACAGTCTGTTGATTGTTATTCTGGACATGCACAGGACAGAAAGTAGAAAGTAAAAAAACTTTCTTGTTTTAAAATATATACAGATACTATGCATCTTAAATAAAGAATAAGTACCAAAGTTGATTTATTTGCCCTTTTTTAAATCATTATCAGTATCACACATTATTTCCTTGTTACGGCATGTACAACTTCAAACATATTTCATTCTTATACAAGAGTGGCAGATACAAACTTTCTGCTTTCGGTTATCTTCATTACACTTCTTTGATCTTGTGTATGCATAAAGTTAAAATAATATAGCTAATTATTAGTTAGCAGAAGTTTACTCTGTAGCACAAATTATTATTATTATTAATAATATACAAGAATAACAAGAAAGACAGATAAAGTACATTTGCTACAGCAATTCACAAGTTACTTTCTATTTCAAATTACACTTGCTTCACCCAATAAAATTCACAATTCACAGTTTAGTAAATTTGAGTACATCATTATTTACCACGATTATTGTCATTTTACAAACATTTATACTATGGACAAATTTACTCATCAATTCTTTCATGTAAAATAATAGTTAAAGAGAGATGTTTTCTAGATTTTAAATGTTTAAATTCATTACTGATTAAAACCAAAATGTTATACATTTTCATTTGGGAATAGGGAACCTTAAACCAATTTATTGAATGATGAGTGATAAAGTAAATAATATATGCATTACTCTTTTTTACATATATGCATGTCTAAACTATTCAAACATAGCATACACAATTGCTTACAAAGCTATAATGCCCAGGAAAGTTATTTTTGGCCGGCACTCTAAGCTGCGAGGCTCAGTGCCCAAGGACCATTTGCGTAAATGATTTGTAAACCATGCAGAGTTCTACTAGTTTAGGTTATAATGGTCCATATTGCAATATCCCAGTGGTATCCAAATTTTTTCCATCACATTCAAAATACTTAATACTGAAAATATCCACACTCCTTTTTTCTTACTCAATATGGAAGCCATGACAAGTAATTACACGTTATTAATACAGTTCAATAAAAGTAAGCATCTTACCAACGTAAACAGCTTACAGTCTCACATTCATCCAAATTACAATGGCAAGTCAACTGCACAAACAAAACTACTGCCACTAGCTATGACAGAACACCTGCACATAAGAGGCAAGACTGACGTGCAACCCAAGGATGAATGGTTGGGAGGAGGAAAAAGGGGGTGGTTTGGGAGGGTTTGGGGACTTCCTGGCCACCTGTTGTTTCTCGTTGCTACTCTTCAAGGTCGCACTGACCCTAAGTGGGGTAAACACTCAATGGACCATGTGGATTGTTTCTAGGCAACACTTACTAATCACATGTAACATACCACTCGCCTGATACAAGAATAACTCCTGTGAAATTATGTTTAACTTTGGAACATAAATTTTTCTTCATACATAACTAAGCCAATGCAGGCCACATTACATGACACGGCGGTACGTATGCAGCCCGTGGGCCGTGGGTTGGACACCCCTGCTATAGCCGAACATGAAGCCTACCATTCATTGATTGTGACAAGTGCCGTATATACTACAGCACTCATTAAATATTTTTGTTTGTACATTAAATATTTTTGTTTGTAACACCTGAAACCATGAATTTATGCGGATCACTTTTGTTCCATAAATTGAAAAATGCTTTTTAATTTTCTTATACAACCCCAGTATCAGTATGTATTGATAACGTTACCATTCGGACTTAAGTCAGAATATCAAACCTGAATGTAACATGTATTCTGGAATAAAAAGAATGTCTATACTGTAATTAATTGAGCTCTTGTTCAGTATTTAATAACCACTACAATGCTTGTAGTTTTGTATTTGGCTGCTACGCTTTGTAAAAACATTTAATGGAAAGTAGTTCCCTAAAATGTTACACCATTAGTTTAACTCATAGAATAATAGTACTACGGAGTTATTAATTCTAAAAGATACTGATTATTAAATACAAATCCATAGAATTACATAACTGCCAGTAAACTAATTATTCATTGGCCATTGCTGCTAGGTGTCTTGAGAAAAGACCAAAGGGTAATTATCCGGTAAAGAATTTCTAAACTTGTTGGTAATGTTGTTGAAAACAATTCTCGAATCTTGGTTTACATTAAAATTCACTTATAACATCGTATATCAAATAATGAACTTCTTTTATCGTGCTTACTCTACTTCTTTGGAAGAAAAGCAGTTTAAATATATCTGATTTAATAAAGATCATTATTTAGTAGTGCTTATAGCTTGCAAACAATATCACAATGAAGTTTTTTTTATCTTAACCAAAATCTAGCTTTGTAGGAGATAATTTTTAACACCCATATTAACACACACTCGAAAAAAACATCCGAACATAGTAATCGTGTATAAAAAAAAAGGGATATGGATTTCACTGTTGAAATACAAGAATTTTGTGACATTTAACATTACAGCATAGACCCGTCTAATTGTGTATATAGTAAAACCCCTCCATTACGACCCCATTTATTATGACCACCTCTTTATTACAACACAATCCCGAGGAACTCTGAAAAGTTTGGGTCAAAAAGCCACAAATTTGAGGCATGTCTAAAAATAGATACAGTAATCCCGTGCCAACCCGTGATATCTTGAACCACAGTTTCAGTTATTCGCGGATTTGTTTTTGTAGACCTTTCCTCCAACTGCGGTACAAGTTTCTATTATCCATGGTTTTCAGTCTATGGGAAACTAGCCTTTAACTGATGTTAATGGTCATGCACTTCTCAAGCTATCATCATAGACCTTGAAATTTGTTGTCCCAAGCAGCGTGAAGCAATAAATTACGTAATGCCAGAAGGGGACACTGGTGTATTCTCAGTGGAAATAAGCAGCCGGGGGGGGGGGGGGGGGGGAGGTTAGTTGCAGGCCGGTCCTTTGCCTTACCCTCCCTCTCTTTGTTTTTTGCGCTTCCATTATCCCCCCTCTTTCGCTGTAAAAACAGCGGCACATTACAGACTAGTTTCTTAATCAGTGTATGTACGACTTCAAATTTAATTCAACGTCCCTTTTTTAATGATCTTTTTTAAGTTTATGTGCGCCCATGCCTACGTAACAGGCTAATTTTTTTGGTGGCGAGCAAGGCAGTGTGCGTGTATAGCTCACGTCAGAAGTTTTTGATGAAAAATTCGGAATAATTAATATTTCAAGTAGATCGCACTAAATTTCTTTATTCGCGTAAACATTGCTGGGCCTCATCGTGCCAGTGCAGAGGCCAACACGCCTCCTACATTTTGTATAAATTGAACACATTGACATGAATTGCATCTATCAGCAAGTTTTATCAACACCGGGCCGCTGTTACGAGACTCTCGGGCTTCGGCCCCCGTGGCGGACGGTCGTGTGCGTCGGGAACCTGGGTGGCTTAGTCGATGGTTTCGCGCATCTGCTGGAGGCAGCCCAAAATCAAGGCGGAGGATGTAGGGGGTATCCTAAGGTGCTGAAACATACAAAGTGTGGCGAACCTCTCCACTGCTGGATTCTGCGGGCTGTCGACTGTAGATGCATGATGAATTGAATGGAACAGCTTTGGAACTTGGAAGCAATGGCATCAGCCTTCACTCGTGGGCCAGTGGATTTGCCTCCACAACTGGTAGCTCCTGGATGTCCCGTCGAGCGCTGCTCAACTACAACCAAGGGAGATTTTGGAGGAGGTGGAGTGGGTGGCTCCCTGGTCTGTTACTCCCTGCCTTCACCCACGATGTGGAGATCCTGATGTCGGCGCAGAAGAGCAAAGACAAGAGTAGGTGCCATGACTGAGCTGCCCCAAACGCTGGCCATGGTTACTCAATCCCTCACTGCCATGATGCCCACCTCCTTAGCATGTAATTCCCTCTCCATTAGGCATAAGGGGTTCGCCATAAGACACAATTAGAACCCAACCTTACCTTCGGAACATTTAATACTCAGCAATATGGCAATTAGAGAAAAAAACCGCTGTTATGACGTGAACCAACCTTGTAACGACAGCACTGGCAACGGCCGGCTGGCCTCCGCCCACCAGAATAATCTCGTAGCGGGCGGCCAGCCACCGCCAGTCAGCTTGTAACGACTGACAGACAGTTGCCCAGTCCCGAAGATCTAGGACCGATCGACAGATGCTAGTCGCTGCACTGCAGAGGATCTAGGCGCTCGCCCTGCTACGTGTGCACTGCAATGTATTCACTGCTAGTCCCAGCGCATGAGTGATCCAATGTATTTATCTTCATACATATTATCAATAAATAATGTTCTGTGTTTTGCTTCAAACATAACGCATCTCCAACAGCGTTAAGTTATATTTTAATAATATATAGTCTAATCTTTTCACACACTTTCAATGGCCATGTCATACTGTGTTTAGGCCTTCTTTTTTACGACACTGGGTGGTCCAATATGCCTTTCTTGGTTATCAAAACGTTCAACTATTAAAATATACATATGTATTTATATTTAATTTAAAAAGTGGTTTTTTAAGCACTACAGACGAACATGAACTCCAAGGGAGAAAAAAAAAAAAAAAAAAAAAAAAGTAAGTTTGGGCGCATAGGGATTGAGTCAAAATTAACCCAAATTCTCCAAATTTTTAATTATGACCCCCTCCCCCTCTATTCGACCCTATTCTCAGGAACCGTGAGGGGTCGTAATTGAGAGATTCTATAGAGGCTCAGATTTTGTGCGTTTTGAATTGACATTAGATAAAAACGTTTGTCCTGAATTTGAGTTGAAACAAAACATAAACTTTCATTGTCTACCTGGCAAAGTGAGATAGTTTTCTCGAGAACAGAAGGATGTAAGGCCAAACTATCTAATTATTTTCAAAATAGTGATAAGTTGTAAAGTATAAGTAATCGAAAGTTTAAAACTGCTGTTCTTTAGATTTGAGTGCATATGATGTGGTTATATGGTTTAAAATATGTGGCCTTAGATCTGATAATTTCCAGTTCCACCACACCTTCTATGAGTAAACGAGTTTTGACTTTGGTGGCAGAGTACGAAAATTGCTCTTATCAGTGCATACATATTGTACTGTTCTAAATATTGTACTTTTCCAGCTTCTCATAAACCAGTCAGTTTTTTTAATGACACAGGGCATTATTTCTATGACAACCTACTAGTATTCTCGTCTTATGTAAATTAAATAAAGGATAAACTAAAACATGAGATGGGTGAAAATGTGTCACATGGTAAGTTATCATTCTTTTCAAAAGAATAACTTGGAATAGTAGTAAATATGCAAAATGAAGCCAGTTATAAGATTGGACACTCAATTTCTGAATATTGTTTTTGTAAGGGGAAAAACTATCCGACATGCTGTAAAGTTTAAGATTAATTTGGGGTTGATAAGTGTAGTTTTACTAAGAAGACATCTGTATAAGCAAACATTTATCACAAAATTTTCTTTGATGTTCACATTACACTCCAATAAATCTTATATTTTCGGAAGGGGAGGGGGATTAAGATTTCTACTTACAAGCTGGAAAAACTGGTGGTTTTAGGGGGGAGGGGGGGGGGGAGAGGAATTGAAGTTGGCTTCACCCATAGCATGGGGCTAGTTTCAACTGCCGGCCGCCACTGAGATGCAGGCAGTATAGTAAATGGTTTACTATGGAAATATTTGATTGTATTTTTCTGTGAAGGAATATTATTTGTTAGGTATTCAAGATCCTTCGGTAGTACTTGTTTAATGTACATGTACTATTTTTTTTTGTTTTACCCATTCAAAAGTTATAATTTCAGTTGAGTTTGGCAACAATGATAACGGTCATTACATGTTTTATTATTTTTCTTTTTGAAAAGGTTTTGGAAATGCAGCTAACCATTACATTTACCAGCACATATTTGTTAGAGTGAGAAAATAGATGCCACAAGGTTTGCACAAGTTTCTAAAAGATTTCAGAGATGCATCAATGTGTTTTATTTAAATTGGCGGTGGGCACAACTTTGGTAACATGATGCTGCTAGCCTACTAGAATGAGGGGTTGGTTCGGTTCACGAGCAGTGGCTGTCCTAGTTGGAAAGCCCCACTGCCATCTAAGAGAATTGAACAGACCATAAGCGAATGAAGACATGAGTGGTACATTGTGAGCTACTCCAACTAGCAGCACCCATGACCATTACTAAATTTAAACAAAATTAAACCCATAAGTTTATCTTAATGCAAGAAGTAACTTTTTTAAAACTTTGTAGCATATATGCAAAATATCTGTAATATAAAATATTAAAACAGCATGAAAAGCACCACATTAAACCATTCAAAAAATGTAAGGTGGCAACCAACCACCATTTACTTAATGAGGGTGCATGACATTACCAACTGTGTTTTCAGAGATGCAAGATCTCCATTACACAAATCACTATTCACAGACTTATTACTTAATTGCAAATACTTTGTGAAATTTTTAACTAGAAGCACTTCAAAACTTTACTTATGGGGTGAAAAGCTCTCTTAACAATCACTAAAGAAAAAAGGGGTACCATAAGTTTTTGTCTTTTATTTTCAAAAGCAAGAACCTGCCAGAGTTCGTTAGTGTCGGTCACACACATCCTGTAGACACGGAGAGGCACACACACACATATTCGTTGTAATATTTTTGAATTATAACTATCTGTTCAATTACCCCTCCCCCATGCAATAAAAACCAAATTATAATCCTACCCTTTGTTCATAGTGCTTTATCTACTTTTGGTCTCATTAGCAATCGCTGCTCAAATTCATATGCTACCCATTATAATGCCTTGCTCTGCAAACAATAAAAAAATACTGTAGTGACTGGGTGGTCACTACTAGTATTAACTAACACATCCTGCCATAGCTCAAATAAGATGTACTGTGTTGATGGCCAATATGTGATGGGACTCATCCCATGTACAGCAGCACACACACCTCCACCTCTTCTGATGTGCATAGGCACCATGCATGGGTGGGAATGGATGTCACATGTGGAGGAAGAGGGTGGAAGAGAGGCTGAGAGGGACAGAGAGGGTTTAAAGGAGAATGTGCGAACAAGAAGGGAAAAGGGGAATAGAGAAGGGAAGGGAAAAGGGGAATAGAGAAGGGAAGAGTAAAGGGGCGTAGGGTAGAGAAGGGAAAAGGGGAGTAGGGATGGAGAAGGGAAAAGGGGAGTAGGGATGGGGAAGGGAAAAGAGGGAAGGAGCAAGAAAAGGAGGGAGCAGGGAAATGAGGCAGGGTAAGGAGGGAGTAGGAAAAGGGTGAAACAGGAAAAGGGGGAAGAGAGAAAAAGGGAGTAAGAGGGAATAAGAGGGAAAGAGGGGATAAGAGGGAAAGAGGGGATAAGAGGGAAAGAGGAGATAAGAGGGAAAGAGGAGATAAGAGGGAAAGAGGAGATAAGAGGGAAAGAGGAGATAAGAGGGAAAGAGGAGATAAGAGGGAAAGAGGAGATAAGAGGGGGAAAGAGGGGGTAAGAGGGAGGGAAAAGGGGGTAAGAGAGAAAAGGAGTGACAAGGGGATAGAGAGAAAAGGGTGGGAGGAGGGAAAGAGGGGAGAGAAAGGGGAAGAAGAGGGTAAAGTGGGAAAGGATGATAAAGGAGGAGAAAAAAGGGAGAAAGGAGGGAAAGGGGGGTAAGGTAAAGGGACAGGGAATGGAGAGAGAAGGAAAGGGTGGAGGAAGGCTAAGGATGGACGGGAGAGAAGAGAGGGGAGAAAGACTGGGAGAAAAAGAGAAAGACTGAGACAGTGATTATTGACTGATTGTAAGTTAATTGAAAGTAATTAAGTGAGAGAAGATAACGCGGACAGATTCCCCATGTGGCTTGATGCCATATGCTTTTAAACCTTGCTCTGGCTTTTGAAGTTATGTTACGGCAAGGGCAGGCATTAGCCACAATCTTCACCTTGTTCATAACTGTGATTCTCACCTTCATGGTGTATTTTAGCATTTTTGATGCATACCCAGAGCACAGCTGTTCAGTTAACTATGGCTCAACAGAAGTCTGAGTTTCAGAATAGTTTTCTGGGACAGAAACTTAAAAACTCCTAAAACATTATGTGCAGAAGCACTGTTGTGGTGGAGAACCTACTTGTTAGGCCAGAGTTCTGGTCTTTTCCTTCAAACAGATTCTAAGTAGGGCTGAACCGATACAGATACTGATATAGATACATCGGCCAATCATCCCAACACCGGTATCGGTTATATTGGCCATTGGCCAACCAAATCATTTCATCAACTCCAATTATTCAATCATCATGGAAATTAACATAGTTGGTTATCTTGCATGACATGTTTTCACAAACAAAGAATTTTATTTTTAATCACCGAAAAACCCTCTCTGCCCCTCTCAGCCTCTCTTCCACCCTCTCGATTAATAGCAAGGTCAAATGTTTATCATTTTATGTAAACATGAGCCGAAATGGTGCTCGTTCATGGGCAGAATCATAACTACAGTCCATTCCCGATTGGAAGCGACTTATGAAAATCAACCTTTGAAAAAACACTCTAGGCAAAACATGTCATCCTGTTTTTTCAATATCCTGTATTCCACAAATATAAAACACTATGTTAAACTTTAGAGTACAGTATTATTGAATAAATGATACTTTACCTTAATACATTCTATAACATATAATATTTATTTCTTTTTAAATATGAATTAACAACGAGCGCAGCGATGTGTTGGCAATGGCCGGTAACAAATAGTTCACAGTTAAAATATTAATTAAACCTAGTTTTTTAATATACTTTTTAAAAATTGAACGGTGCGTATTGAAATACTTAAATATTTAGGTAGCCCCGATGGCAACATATCTCATTTTCACAGTTTAAAATATCAGCGGAAAATATTGCGAGTAGGCTGTAATGGTAAGGTGTTGTTTTATCAAGCGAGAGCAATTTTTGAAGCAACTGTCTGCTGAGCGAGCTTTGTCATCTCTCTGTGTTTTTTTCACACTCTGGACATTTCACTTTGCTAGTATGCAGAAATTGTACCGGTTTTGAATTGTAGCATATTTCATACTTATTACAGTAAAATAATGATTTTTGTATTTGTAATTTACAACTGAAGAAATTTTAATGTTTGAATACTTATTTTAATATATTTAGATATGATGGCGGGGCAGAAACAAAGAAGTTGGCAGACGTGGCGAGCCATGTCGTCATGGCGTTTTGCTGTTTTACCAAACAAGGCGTAAATTATACTTACTCCAAAAAATACTTCAAATTACCACTTCACATGTAGACGTGTTTTTTAAACCTACCTAAGCAAGTTACGATGTGATAAATCTGTGTTTCCGCATCAGTAATAAATATACTGTTACTGTGCGTTTTGTTAACCGCTGCGTGTGAAATAACGTGGCGTGGCTGTTTGGTGATAGTTTCGCTGAATGTGTGTGCGTGTGATTTCAAATATTTGATATGAACTATTAATAAGTTGTAAATGTGAACTGTTTTTATGACAAAGTTATTTATTTACATCCACGTATGTTTGTTTATCACAACGTTGTACCTTTGCCCTGGTGGGTGTTTTAAACATAGTCGTGTAACGTGATTTACCACCAATCCCAGCCCCAATACATTTCAATAAACCTAATACACAACAAGTAGCAATACATATAAATATGAGTGGAATAAAAGTTACGGTAGGCTTATTTGAGTTCACCGCTATATTTTAAGTTTCTATAACAAAAAATGAGCATTACTAGTTGCGTGCTTGGTTTTAATGTCACTTTTTTGTTGGACTGTCTATTCCTTCATTATTCGAATTGAGGCAGTCCTTTTAAATAAATAACCCCAACACATATCAATAACAAAAAGTTAAATACTTCAGTTCATTACCCCGCAGTTGTAACAGTGTTTAACACAGTCGCGGAAAATATTAACGTGCATTACGTGTAATGTGCTATGTTGTGGAAAACAAATATGTTAATGTAATGTAACCGTAAGAACTATCGTCAATTCAGGCATTTTTAAAACTTCATAAAGCTGACCTAAATAATGTTGTAGGCCTAAACTGTGAATATTTGTACGAAATGGTTTTTGAAATACACCTAAGACAGAATTCTTTGAAAATCTGTAAACAGTAAAAATCACATTTGACAGGTATAAAAGTAGAAGTCACATTTCAATGTTTATGTTTAGGTGTAGTGTAAGTATACGAACACATGTACACACATAATGTCATGTAAACATTGATTTTGACAGACGCTACATGGCAGTCACATGACAATGTTTGTTTACATTTGGCGGAAGGATATGAAACGGGCCTGCAAGCAGATATTTAGCAGGGCTCCGAGAAAGTAGCTACCAATGGGGAATGGAATGTATGTGTATTTTATTTATAAAAGAACATCTCTAAAAAAAATGTTGGCGATATGACTAAAGTTAAATAGTACGTATATATAAAGCAGATGAATGTAATTGTAATTTATGCACTGAACATGTGCACAGTATTTATAAACACTGCCATCTTTACTCATCTCCTGTGTTTGTGGTCAAGTTCTTGACAAATACAGCATTTGCAACTTACGGCATTCGCAACTATCGGGGGAGGTTGGTGATTGTAGCTGGTTGCGTAAGTTGCAAAACCGGTTAAGAATGCAAAAAATTGTTTTAAATCATGACTGCTATGTCGTATGCACAGTGATTTATAGTGTATATATTGTAAAAGAAATTGTATGTAACATTTTTTTGTATTTATTGACATTTTTCCACACCCTGGAGACACTGTGCTCATTTTAAAGTTACTGAGAGACATAATAAAAAATTACAAATGAAATTATTTGTATCGGAACTATCTGCGGGATCAGTATCAGTAATATCGGCAAAATTAAGTTTGGACCCACCTCTACAACCTTTTGTTAACAAAACCACACCAGTAGGGCTTTGAACAGAGAATGAGATTTGTGCTTTTTGGAGGTAAATTCTTTGTTTTCCACTGCACTTAGTTCCTTCTCGTATTCTGTAAAAATTTGAGGCACTGTTGAAGAAATCTTTTTCATTCTCTAAGACCCCATTGAAATTTTCTGCAGTCTTCCTGCTTGTATTATATTCTTTTGCCATTTTTAGAACATAAATCTTCACACTTGTTTACATTTGTATTGCTCTTTTGCGATTTTGGCTGCCCACTTTTTGTGTCACCGTGGACATACTCAGGCTCATCCTTAAATCATCTATAATATTTTTTTAAAAATGTAATTTCTTCACGGCACATTCACCACAAGACTTTTATAATAGAACTACTGCTTCAATTGCACTTTTGCAAATTTTTACACACAGTCTAGCATAATTTTAATTTCCTGCTCCTAATTCCTGTCACTCAATTTCCATCAACAGTACAATGCACACACATATTAGTTCCTTCTTTGTCCTGTAAAGAATACATCAACTGGTCTATGACCCAAAAGCACACAATCACGTCAGAACATATTTAAGTGTGAATGGTTGCAAGACTCACCACTATAGTGCTACATCATGAACATTCTGGGAATGAAATTGTCACACCTATTGACTTACAGTAATAAACAGGAGGTACAATCTGCCGATGTCAGGTAGAAGTTTAGTCAAGGAGTTTAAATAGGCGGTGTCCGATTCCTATCAGCAATGAAAAGTGTTATCTAGTCATTTGTGGTTCTTTTGCTAGAACTCTAAAACCTTTGCCCCTATCTCTAAGGCTTCTGGACTGGAGATGCAGCATTACTCACACAAATGAGCTGCAATGATATTCACACAAATTAGATGCAGCAATATTATCACAATTCAGATGCAGCACTATTCATACAATTCAACTCGGTGGTGTGGTTTGTAAGCACTCATCCTAGAACCTTGCCCTTCAGTGACACGGTTGCCCCCAAACTGGTCGTATTCACATTGGAGCCCTCCAAATGAAGTGGTGTGGTTCCAACCCACATATGGCAATCATGCCTACGTAGGTAGGAGAGGTTTTGGCAGCGTGTAACGTTAGGGTCTTTAGAGCCTACAAGGGTGAAGCAAGGTGTGTATGGAGTAGTGCGAAATGCAAGCGCGGGAAACAGGAGTTCCCAGAGAAAACCCATACACCAATGGCATTGACTGGCACAATGGCCACAAGCAAAAATCCATAAGTGGTTCTGCAGGAATCAAACCTGGTACACCTTGGTGGGAGGCGTGCTTTCTAGTAGCTGCACCACTGCCCCCCTGAGAGATTTGTATCAGGCAAAATTATTTCATCAACAGTCACACATACTGGATAATGACTATACCCAATAAAACAAAAATACTGCATCACATCCAATGATGAAACCCTTCAATTATGAATTTTATAAGTTGAACCAAAGAATGCCAATCAAGCATATTTCAATGTCTTATGTCAGGGAAATTTTGCTAAGCACACTTACAATATTCTTATTTACTCATTGCCATGGGAAGAATACAAGCTACACTTCAGCCCAGTGTTGTAGCATCTGTACCCTACAAACTCACATACCACATCGAAAAATTAGAAATGTTGAAAATGTATGACGTACTGTGATGCCAGAAGGGGACGTGCTGTAATGCTACCGCATACTTGGAATTTTTTTCTGTATTTTGAGGCAGAGACATGTGCGAGCTATAAGGGCGAGACTGCCATATGCATCAAGAGTGCCATCGCCACTAAGTGCAAGGCTCTGAACTGGCATGCAGTGTTCTAGTCGCACTGCGTGTACCTATGGGACTTTCAGCAGTGGCCCTATTAATTTATTGATGGAAAGTCTGCAGGAAGTGCAGGCCCCTTGAATAGTTTTGTATGTATCGGACACACATATTTTGAGATACAGCAAATTTGGAAAAGCGGTTTATAGCCATTTTGGAGTACTCTGAAATGGTGCTTCTAATGTAAGTAACACCTTGAAAGTACTCTCAACAGCCCTCGCCTGAAGTGTGTTCATTTTGTAGATTGGCATATTGAAAGCACGTGCAATAGTTTCTTGGAAAAATGAATATATCGAACATTCTGCAATGCAGCTCAAGCACAACGTAGGTGGGAGCCTTAACTTAAGGCTGTCCACACAGCAGAAGCATCTGAGAAGTGCAAACAGCTATTACATGACAGTTTCTTCGGACATCCATTAAACTCCACTGTGCATACATCCCCATGGCTTGGAAACATCACAAATCAGGTAAAAATGTTATTAATAAACAGTTACAATTGGTTCAAAAGAAGGCGTTGATTAGGATACAGGGTATCCCCAACACGTAATGATGGTGTTTTTCCCTTTCTTACTGCTGATAATCCCATCGATGATGATGGTGGTGGTGATGAATGTACAATAAACACCTGGCTGCTCAATGGCGCCGCACCACCGCCAGGTGGTGTCCCATTTGGCGCATCTCTGTATACGTCATTAGTAGGTGGTGGTGTGTGTGGATGTGTCGGCTGATCAGTGCCTCCCAAAACAATGTCACTTGTGTGAGCTCCTTTTGACGCTGAAGTGTTGGGCATCGCCGCTGGAGGCGTCACTGGTGTGGTATCAGCAGCTTGCTGACCGAGTGTTGTTGTTATTACCGCGGTGCTGGTTGGTGGTGTGCGGGTTGCATCCAGATTCTCCCTTAGTGAGAGGATGTCAATGCTGGGCATCGCGACGCCAATGTTGGTGAGGTGCAAGGCATCATGGTGAAAAACTGCTGTCCTGCGTGGGCTGAGGCGGACTTTGTAGCATGTACCACCTAACTCTTAGGTGATAACATGCGGTCCACTCTACTTCTCTGCAAAGCCCGCACAAAATCCTCTCTGGCCTACGGATTGGAGATGAGTGTTCACGTACACACGTTCGCTGGCTCACAGCTGTGGGGGTGGTCGGGTGGTAGGAGGTGTTCACTGCTGCACGTAGCAGGTCTTGTTCTGTCTGACTTCGCGCACCTCTCTCTCTCTCATTTCTACCCTACTTTCCCCTCCTGCCGGTCTGCTGGCACACACTCCTGCTTCGCTCGCAAACTCACTGAGGAGAGTAAGGTCACGGTCCTGCAGCAGCTGGGCTGGCGTCTTCCCCGTAGGCAAGATGACACGTGTACGTAAAGTAAACAATGCAGCGGGCAGTTGTTCAGTCCATGATGCGTGTTGTTCACAGATGCGTAGGTGCAGCTATGTCTTCAGTTCCTGGTTTTTCCTTTTGGTGGGATTTGCACGAGGGTGGTACACAGCTCTAGTGTGGTGGTGTACAACCCACCAAATGCAGAGGTCCTGCCACACGCGGCTGGTGAACTGGGTGCCATTATCGGTGTGAAGTGTGTGTGGATACCTTCAGTGAGAGAAAAATTCACTTTCTAACACCTTCCCCACTGTTTGCACGAGACCAAGTACGCCTCCACTCAACACAAAAATAAGTCAGTCACAACAACGTTGAAACGTTTCCCTGTTGATGTGCGTGGGTAAGGGCCCATCAAGTACAAGGTCACTGTCTTGAATGATTTGGTGGGGAGACGGGGCTGCTGCTGTTGTTGTGCGCAGACTTTAGAATTGGTTGCATGTGACACAATCACGCACAAAACTCCGTACGTTTGTGGACGCACCCGGCCAATGAAAATATCTGAGTGCATTCCGGCATGTTTGTGCAATGCCAGGATGGCCTGCAAGATTGTTGGATTGGACGTAATGTAGCACTGTTTCATGTGCGGTACTGAGCATAAATATACGCCAGTTATCACTGTTATATGCGTGTGAATGTAAACAACCATCCACTATACGCCAGCAATCAACTTCCTGTTGTTCACACAGCTGTTTCCATTTGCATGATGTAGGGCAGTCTGCTTGTCTGCTGCCTGCTTACGACTTCTACTTTCACACTCGTTAGTGGCTGTGTGGCTGGTAGCGCTGTTACATTGCTGCACTGTACTGGTGCAGCGTTTTCATCCACACGTTGGGGAGGGGGTAACAAACTTTCCCACTCCACCTTGTTGCATGCAGTAGTTTCCCCCGGTGTGCACGAAAGAGTCTGCCAACTGATTTTCTTCGCCCACCACATGTTGGACTTCGAAACCATAGAGCTGTAATAGTAGTGTCCAGCACATCAGTTTGCTGCAACTCTTCTTGATGTTGTGCAGTCACGGTTGGCAGCGGTTGTCTGTATGGAGTGGCGTTGGTATTCTAGCAGCGGTTAGTTTTTCTTCAAACTCCACACCACTGCCATACACTCCCTTTCATTCACATCGTACCGCTACTCTACTGGGCTGAATTTCGCACTGCCAAAATCCAAGATGCTGCGTGTCCCGTAGTCGGCGATTTGAAACAACACCACACCTAGGCCCTTTTCGCTCGCATCGGTTTGCAACTAGAGGTGACGTGTAGGATCATAGTGTGCCAAGACGGAACAATTCAATTCAATTTAGGACCACCAATTCCCAAACATCCTAAATAAGCGAAGGCCCCAATGCTTGGACACAGTACACGTGTGCTGTCATAATGAGTCACCTGAGAGCTGTGTGTATTTGAAAGGTTTATAAGTGTAGGAGCCCAAAAATTCGGGCATTGCATCAGATTTCTCAACAGTTAAACATGGCTAGGTCCACTGTTTGCACAGTTACTGTTCAAGTCCAAATGTCATAGAAGACTGACCACAAGCATTGCTTTGATCAGGGCTAGTACATATTTACGTCATGCAAAAAAGCAACAGTGACATTGCAACAAAAATTTTAACCACAATGAATTTTAGATTTGTTTTTTTTTTTTATGTCTCCTGTTCGTGTTTCATTATTCGAGAAGGTGAGGTGGAACTATGTCAAATTCAACAGCCAAAACATATGACAGTGTGTTATGGAGTGGAAAACGTAAAAAAAATTTTTCCTCCACAGCTATTCCTAAATCCCCATTTCACATTGTAATTTATTATTAATATTTTGTTACAAAACAAATGAGCAAAATTAATAATGCAATTAAAAAAAAATATCCACACATTACATAGTGATGTGTGGATATTTAAAAGTGCCTAACGCAATGCAAACTTTGTATCTTGTGGTGTAGGGAAAATTACACAAAATGAAGTAACCCCTGAATCTCCATATCAGACTGTGATTTATTTATACTTTGTACAGACAGCAATTAAAAAATAATAATACAGCATACAATAAGAAAACATTTCTATGCGCACACATACAACATTGAATTTTAAAAGAATGTGGTGAGTGAAATCTTCTCCTTATCAATAACTTTTTTAATTTACTCTATTTCTTTCCTTTTCCTCTTCTCTTGTAGCATTATAAACACCTTCCAAGATACTGCGAGCCAGTTCATTTTCCTTAAAATTTTTACTTGCAAGTGACTTCTTTAAACACCTCTTCTGAAATTACGTGCACAGAAATAGCTGCCGACGTAGCAGAAGTATTATCCATAGAGCAACTAACAAGTCACAGTTACTAGCTAAGAAATAAAAACATCTTAAATAATGTTATTGAGAAATTGCAGTGAATAGGATTTCCTTAACTTTGTGTTGCTTTTTTCTAACTTTCCAGGCATATTTATTAGAGTTACATTTATACATAATGCATTCATAATTTCCATGAAAAAATATTCAAGTGAAAAACTTGCGAGTCTTGTTGGCAACATCGCACCGCAAATCAGTATCTCAAAAATATGGCACCTATGTTTCTTGTTGCTGGTCATTACCAACATGGCTGTCACCATAAACATTGCAATTGTTTGCTGAACGACTAATAAAAGTCTACGGTACATATTTCATATACATATGTACTGCATTTCCACATTTTAATTTCGTGCTCTCTAAATACATGACGTGTAGTCTGATACGTATATTGTTATTATTTATTATTTTTTGTTACAAAGTTAGTGTTAAGTGCGACATTGTGACGAAAACAACATATTATTTCGGAAGTGGTAAATTACATAAATAGGACTAAATGCAGGGCAGCAAAAACAATGTGTTCGATGGTTTGAGTTTCCACTGTATACATATTGCACCATTACTCAACCATCAATGAACAAACATTTGGCAAATAAGATTAATGGGAAAACTCATGAATCTGATAATTAAATACTCATAGAACAAATAACAATGAGATAGTAATTAATTAGATGAATCCAATCTTTAATTTAATTTATTTGACTGTACAAAATTAGATGTCCGTCACATTATGCAGCAAGTGTGTTGCTCATTTTGTTTCTCTATTGAGGCACTCTGGTGCCCACTGAGGTTCTAACTGCGGTACTGTTGGGCAGAAGGTGAACAAAATGAACAGTTTCTTCAGTCTGAAATCCGCTACCGGTTGATGCGTTGGGTATTATGTCTCGGAGTGAAAACCTCAGTACTTTCACTGTTGAAGTGTTTATTACTGAAGAACAATAGCTCACACTTGTCCTCATGTAATCGTAAGTGACCTGCAAATACAGTATCATTACACATACGTAGATAATTATATTACTAAACATTTACAACTGGTGAACCCACTGGCTTGCTAGGGCTGCATTTAACTACAGCGAACCCTCTTATTTACGTTTTCCCACAACCACCCCCGTCTATGACCGTCAGCGTTACTACCCTCCACCAGTGCCGCATTATCAAAGAGTAAATCATGGAGATATTACAGAAGGACATCATTGAGCCATCAAAAAGTTAATTCAAGTTGTGATGTAAAAAGCAAGGTAACACTTTCCCTCAAATTGCACCACAAAATTTGTTATATTGTGACAAAGTTGAATAATAGCTTTCAAAATTTTTCTGGTGTATTTAGAAAATTTTTAACTTCTTTTTTTGTTCAGATGCCTTTGATATTTTTTCTTGGTATTGTTTTGTTATGAGTTAAGTTATTTTTTTTTTGAATGGGTTTAAATTATTTTTAAAGTTGGGATATAAGGTTATTTTCAGTTTGTTTTCCCGGGAATATTCCTTAGGTTGTCTGTGGAGGATTCTAGAGAGTCACTGCTGGAAATATTTATAGATCTTTCCGAGCTGAGATCAGCCTCAGCACTTCCTTTGTGCCAGCTGCAGCTGTGCATGTTTTCTTTCGTCATCGTGTCACTAGAGTTTGCAATAATTTCTTTCGCAAATTGTTTTTGAGAGTTTACTGCATAAGTTCCGGGAGCTTTACTGACAGTGACATTTTGCTTCGACAGCCGTGAGTTTGTAGGTGCTGTCAGGGGAAGGGAGAAGGTTTCGCACTGTGGGCAGCAGGCAAAGTGTAGGGCGCTCAGGAGACAAGGGGAATGAGTTGGAGCTGATCACGTGTTTACGAACTGTTGTGAAGATAGTGTGGAGTTTTCTTATTGGCTGGAGCCAAAGTGGCAAGAGGTATGTCAGACGAGGTCAGACGCTGCGTTGTTTTGGAAGCTAGACGTTGAGAAGTCGCAGTTAACGGTCGTCGTTTAGACACCGTGGAAATCATAGTCGTGAGAGACAGACGCAGTCGGTTGTGAGCTTGAAGTGGTGAAGCGAGGTGTTCAGGCCGGAGGAGCCTGGTCACGCTGCATAACATGTAGCTGCTAAAACGATAAGTACACTAGTTTTTGGTAGTTGAATTTTTCGTGTAGTCTGATTGTAGGGCTCCAGTACGTCATACAATTTCAGGTAGTAGTTTTGGGTAGTAGAGTGTTCAGTTAAACTATGACACACATGTTTATTTTATTTTTTGAAGTACCAAGTTTGAAGAAGAAGCAATTTTCTAAATGAAAGTTATGAAACAGTTTTTTTTAAATATATAAATTTTAAAGCAGAAGAAGACGTTTGCTTGTAGAAGTTGGTTTTGGCTGCTGTAAAATTTAAGATGTTCGTTCAGTATTTGAGATCTAGTTGTTAAAGTTCAGAGGTACGAGGAGGTAGATTATTTTAGAGTTTTGTGATGTTCATAGCTGATGCAGTCATGTGATGAGCCAGTAAGTATTTTGCAGTTAAATGTAAGAGGAGTTTCAGACGTAATGCTTTGTTTTGTATTGAGTGACCTTTTCTGCAGTCGATAAAGTTTGTGTCCCTGTAGAAAAGACCTTTAATTGTGACACAGTTAGTTTGTCAAGTCATTTCTGCTAAATTTATCAGACATACTAATGCTTTAAAAGATGTAAATCAGTTCCGATGTCTAGAACCTAGCCTTTGCCGTTTTAAAGTTGTTCAAATTCTTAAAACAATGTATTATTCATTTGTATTCTTTTATTTTTGAAATTTGTAAGAAAATAGAATACAAATTATTTTTATAAAGACATTTTATTTACTAACTTTTATTGTAAAACCTTTTTGAAAGTTTGTAAACTGAAAACATGGAATTTGTGATGTTAATTCATTTTTGTCATTTGATATATTTTTTTAAAAGAATGATTTAACTAAAATTTATGACTTGACAACTATCTTAATTAATTAGTATATTTTATTTAAACTATTCCTATTTCTATTTTACACTACGTCAATATCACCTGCCCCAAGTTTCCAGCATTTACTTTCACCTCTCCTTATAAAGTAAGTGTGATAGCTATTCTGAGTAGTTACATATGTAGTTTGTCCAAGTGAATTTATAATCTGTTAGACATCAAATTTTAATGGTTAGAAGCTTCAGGACGGCCCAAAATTAAGTCCTGTGGTGGAACTGCCCACCAGTTACTTCAAAGGTTGGCCGACGTAATTATAGATATTACTTTTAAAGTTTAAAGTTTTATGGATTTTAAGCTGTTACAACATGTTAAGCAATAATTGTTGATGTTTTGGAGTTATGTTGTGGGTTTGTTCTATTTTTTTTTGGATATTTTGCTGACCTTTTGAGATAACCACACTTTTACTGTGCTCAGTGTTGTCGATAAAGTTGAGCAGTGTTTCATCTATGTAATTAGATCTAAATTCTGCCTTCCTTTTTAACAATATTCCTGCTATTAACTTATTGCAAAACATATATAAACAGTTTATTTAGATCTTTGTTTTTCCTCATGGATAACAACCACAAGTTCATAAACCTTTGCGCTGAAATTAATTTAATTGCATATGAGATGTTCAATGAAGTAACATCTGGTAACTTAGTACACGCGCGAACACTAAATTATGTGCCTGGAACACACCTCAAAGCAAGATGACATGTGAATATGTATCCCTTTATAATTACGAGTGGTAACACTGTGACTGCTGTATCCACAACAAAAAGTGAGTGTTCTTAACCTGTGTCTTTTATTCTACGGAAATTATCTAAAAGGTTAACTTTGTTTGTGTTTCCAGTTTCCAGCCTGGTGAAAGCTGTTGTGCATGTGCTTTTTTCTCATCACGTTTATACGAGTATCTTTGTACTGTTGGAATATTTTATCGGTAGTTAATTATTTCTTATCTGCTTTCTTTAAGTATAGTTGGTTGTAGGTACCACTGTAGTGCATTTTCTCTAGTGAAATGTAATATTAATCGCACATGTTTACGCTTCATAAAACTGCCCGTTCCACCATTTTTCTTAACCACCATCAGCAATGAAGCAACACAAATATAATTTTAGGTTTGTTGGTTTCAGGAAATGTGCGAATTGTTGATTTTACTGAATTATTATGTACATAAATTATTTAATGCTAGTGATGAAGAAATGTGATTTTAGTGAAGTAAACGAGCAAGGATTTCCAAAGAAAAGCACATGTTGAAGAGGTTGCGAATGTTACAAACAGTATGTAGAGTTGCAGACTATGTATTTTTAATAGTTTTTATAATTATTTTTTAATTGAATTATTGGGTAAATTCCCTTTTATATTGTTAGTGAGTGTAATATTCTAATTTTCTTTGGTGCCACATGGGGCGGGAACAGTTTATCAGTTTTAC
Organism: Dryococelus australis; assembly: GCA_029891345.1. Classification (NCBI taxonomy): domain Eukaryota; kingdom Metazoa; phylum Arthropoda; class Insecta; order Phasmatodea; family Phasmatidae; genus Dryococelus; species Dryococelus australis. The sequence continues at coordinate 308,160,553 of CM056994.1, read as the reverse complement.
TTTGTGGCTGTATTTGAGTGGTTATCTACAGAGCCTTTACTTTTTAGAGTTTCGAGAGTCGCAGTTGACGTTTCGTCATGAGTTTTTTCCAACTTCTTTTTGCCATTTCCCTTGAGTAAAAAAAATTTCTTCTAAACCTTCACTATGACGTAGTTAGTTTAGCCAATAGGATGATGCGAACCCCTTGAATTTCTACGTTTTTTTTTTTTTTTTTTTTAAAAGCTAGGAGAGGGGATAGCGACACGTGCCGAGCTACTTCGCCTTTGTCCGGGTAACAGATTAAGATATACCATGATGTGAGCAGGACGTGCTCTTCGTATTCTCTCGATGCAAGTGCAAGTGTTGACTAAATTTACTACTACGGCGCTGTTTCGAATATGTCTCATCGATACTGTTCGTGTTTGTGTCAACCTGTGATTGGATAATGGAACTTTTAAATAAAACAAAGTAACTTTTCCGAGATGGAAATTTCATTTCTTGTTAATTAAAATTGGCACCCTTATGTCTCATGCTTGACCGACTGAGTGAACCCGGACTGTAATTGCAGCGGAGATATTATTTAGCCTTTGCCATGTTACAAGTAAATGTTACAAGTGTGCGTATTGCTGCATCTGTATGAATACCAACAGAGACGAAGTATAACATTTTGTTTTTCCATCAAAGTTAAAATTTTCCAAGTTACAATAATTTTAATGTTATTTCCATACGAGCAAACATTTTCCACTGCTCCATCTAAACAACATGTAACTTGAAATATCACACTCTCATAAGAACCATCAAAACAATGCCATCTCACGAACAATGTTAAACTAAAGCCCCCCCGCCGCCTTACTGTTTCCTTTTTTCCTCTCAAAATAAAATTAACAGAACCCTAACAAACTTAACTCAGCAAGTACAAAATTAAAACAGATGGGAATGCCAACCTAGCTATAATATCCTACATTGATTATTCGATGTAAATTGGCTAACATCAGTCTTTCAGTGCCTGCCATGACAGGAAACACAAGGGAAGAGCAAAATGCAAGTATGCAATGGACTCATACATTTGTTTACAAACGTCTTTCTCCAGTAACTAAACAGCTGTGGTGGAGGGATACATTGTGGCCACGTTAATTTTCTAGAATTGTCACAATTTACCCCAGTTACATGAAATGGACAATATGTAGCCGATGTCCAGTAGAAAAATATATCTGCAGTATGTTATTTTAATTTAAACATAACATCCGACATACTCTTTTTTGTAGCTAAACTAAAAATAATATCAAAAACAAGCATGTAGATACACAAGTCTATCTTCAGTGATTTTTTTAATTTAGTTTATTTTGGTAGTCCTTTGTTTATTTTGATAACATCTGAAGTAATTTATATACTGTATGTGGAAATTGATGAATGGCTTTTTTTTTTAATTTTTAATTTACATTGGTTATGTTAGAGGATGAAGTTTTATTTCATTTTGTCAAAATCTAGCTTTTTTTTTTGTGTGTGGTTTTATGTTTTATGTGATACTGTATTTGCAGTTCTACTGTAAATACTTTATAGCTGGAAAGTGTTTACTGCAAAAGAAACTAGATATACAGGAAATGAGGCATTTGCTACGATGAAAATTTACAGTTTTTCTTTGCCCCCTAGAAAAGTAAGAGGTTTCCCTGTATGTGTTATACACTAAAAAGTATGTGTGTGGTTATCTGTCGACACGTGCCGCTTATATAACTATTAAATACAATTACGACTCATTGCTCATCATGTCAAGTATTCCTACTTTAATTCATGTGAGAGTAGAACCCGCAAACCAATACACGGATGTTGTGCACCGCCTAAATCATACTGGGCTACTGAACACATGGTTTCAAGGTTGCGTAACCCAGCGAGCACGCCGCCACCCCCTCCCCCTATGCTGAGTGCCTACAAGCTGCCAGCCACCACGGGGCGCGACCGAGCGCCACCAAAGATCCACGAAGCAGAGTGCTGATGAGAGGGTTCTCACCTCTCACGCCGGCCTCATAGCAGACGGACGTCACACTCCCTCCCCGAACCCGCAGCCACACACTACAATTCTGACTATATAAGTCCATGCGCGGCCGGACTCTGGAGTCATTCGTCTTGCTATTCTTTCGAGTTCACCCCGAGCACACACTAGTGCTGGGGCCTCCAGCGAACCACAAGTCTTCAGCAGCTCCCAGTGGCTGCTCCCTGCGACAACAGTCTTCGACAACCACCAGAAGCTTCTACAATTGTCATCACGAGAGCCTTCAAGTGACGGCAAAAGTGACCAGCTACCGGAAGCTTCATCTGCAACAGGAGTTAAACACGAACACACCTTGCTACTACAGCAAAAGAACTTTCAACTTCTTTTCGTCTCTTCCATACACCCGATAATTGAGTCCTCAATAAATACAGCTTTGTTCTCTAGACACACGTATTTATTTCTATATCTACTTCGCCAGCTAGGAACAATTTGCCCTGTGCACTACCGAAAGAATCCAGGTACATTTATATCCAAACTAGATTTGACTGAAGACCCCCTCTTGGAGTCCTCCAATTGTGTAATACACCCATTAGATGGCCGCCTGTTGTTTCCTCACCCGAGTACCCAGGTGCTGGATGGAAAGAACAGAGAAGCCACAACCACTAGGGATATTTCAACCCAAGGAGGGACGGCAAGCCTACGTTGTCTCCCCTACCAAAGCACCTAGGTGTTGGAGGGGGTGTATCTGCTTGGGTGTTGCAGCCTTGCCTTGGCTGGATATCATATCCAGTAGAAGCAGTGGTGGCCCACATGGATCAATTTCTTTGATCTGCGGGGGATCTTTTCAGGCCCCGAGCTCATACTTCCATTCAGCATTGGACTTACACTACCATAGGAAATTGTTTCTCGTCCATGGTGCATGAAGTGTATTGTTCAGCTGCGAACCATAATCAATGACTTAAAGATAAGGAATGTCAGATGGTGTAGGGAGCAAAAGATAGCTCTTCTTGCTGCCAAGCAGCGGTTTACATTAGCCTATCCTACGAAGGAAAGACAGCAAGAACGGGACAGTGCCACCTCACTAAGGCTACGAGCAATCCCAACTGCTCCTGTGGTGCGCTACATCTCTTTTTCACCATACGTCTGTACATGTCTAGACTACCAACCTGTTCTGAGGGGTATAGTGTATGGAACAGAAGCTAGGTACAGAATCGCCAATGCCAGGTTTTGAAGCCAAGAGTCAGCAGTCTGAAACCAACAGTACTGTGTGAGCCGGCACAGTACAACCCACCCGAAATCCGAGGACTGCAACACCAGCTTCGCTCAACCGCCAACCCAACTTCACCAACCGGCTGAAGATCTTAAGCGTAAGTCAGGTAACACTAACACCTCCAGTCAGCTTCCGATACGACGACCCTCCACAGGGAATACGTTATCAATCCCAGACTTCGTGCCAACTCGTAAACCAACACAACCCAGAACCTCTTTAGACAGAAACATTGTTGAAACGTGCACTTGGTCTAGTGCAATAAAACCACGACGATCGTGCAGGACAGTCGATAACCAGTCACGCATAAAGTAATTTTCTGGCGCCCAACATGAGGCGTCAGACTATTAACTGTATGCAGCGAACGACCGAACTAGACCAACCCCAGACCCGGAGAATTAAGGGTCTAGCCAGACAAACTAAGCAGACTTCGGGGAGTCCAATAAACACCTCATTGCGCCCACAGTCATTAAAATGTCAGTTTCAGAGTTAGGAGCCCCCTCGGGCATAAACCATGATTTGGAACATGACATATCCGAACCGCAGTGTAGCCATGCTGACTATCCAGATATTGGCTCACTCCAGATAGAGTAACTACTGCGCAAAAACGTTCTACCGCGTATGCCTAGGCTGGTCTGATGGCCCTTAACACAGATGGGCTGGAATAGAGATTTGAAGCTTGTCGTCAACAACCTACCAGCTTCCGTAACGAGATCACTTGCCCCTGGTCGAGGCATCAACCGAATACGCTGCACGTCATGCAGCGATCCATACCATCACCTGTGCATAGGATGGCGCCATACCTGGTGACGAGAGCATCTCTATACCAGGTATGGCGTATCAATGTGAGAAGTGTAGATGGAAGCCATACCTCCCACTCCCGCTGGTCAAAACCAATGCGTATTTATATGCAACCTGGAATGACACCCAGCCATCCAGCGACTGGGAGAGACAATGACATCCAAATCACGGATTTTGCGGGCCAACCTCATAAGGATTTGGTGGCCTTTACGCAAGAGTGTGAGGAGTTTCGGGAGACCGACCTACCGGCAAAGCAATGGTTAGACAGGGCTTAGTTGCATTTAAAAGGACTGGCATTAATGTGGTGGGAACGATACGGCGAGTTCCTGTCCAACTGGAAACAATTTGGCAATCGACTTTCTTCCAAATTCACTAGTGAGGAGGTGTTAGCACGACTGACTACACAATTCTATAGCCAGACCCAGGTACCCAACGACTAAGTCAAGATATTTATACGTCCTAAGGAAGAGATGTTTGGGCACGTGTTTCCTGAGGTCAACGAAGCTACACATGTCCGATCAGTCAGCCGAATGCTGCAGCATAGCCTGAAGAACGCTGTCCTTACGACTAAACCCACAACCATATATGAGCTAGTAGAACGCGCACGGAAGGCCGAAAAAAATTTTGCAGCGCAAACAAGCTTCAAAAAACCCCCACCAATTAAAGTCCAAGGGATACGAGCTACACCGGTCGAATCAACCAAGAATGTGCCTGCTTCATCTACATGCATGGTGTTTGTACCAAAATGTTGGTTCTGCCCAGAGAACCACTGGAATAAGGACTGTCCCAAAAAACCAGAGGGATCAGCTATTCCACCCAAAAAATTCAATCAGGCGACAGCGCCAGCACCATCAAGAAACACAGAAAAACCGACCCCCACTTTCAAGACTGGAAACGCAGCCACCACGGACCACAAGGGTCCAGCATACAAAGTTTACATGAGAAGCCATCAGTCCCCATAGAACCAAATATCTAGGTCAAGATAAACGGGAACAGAGTGCCTGCACTACTTCACTCAGCTGCAACCTTCTAACTACTGAACAACTACCGGATATGCGGTCCTAAAAGAAAATAGTTCAAATGGTCCAGCATGATACTACCCTACAGGTTGACGTCCGAATTACCCTAACGGTAAGCCTGCACCGCCTCTCGGCGTCAACGGAATTCATAGTGTTGCCTACACTTTCCGAAGTGGTGATACTGGGTTGCCCATGGCTCAGGCAGCAAAAGTGCATTATAGAACATGGGCAATGCCGCATGTACATGGACGAGGAGAGGACAACAGTAAACTGGGACTACAGCTCACACAATATTGTACCTACACCCAACGATCGCGCTTGGATTAATCACAAACTCAGCGAAACAGAATTTAACCAGTTACAAGTAGTATTAAACAAACATGCTAGTGCATTTGGACAATGGCGATTGTTACGTCAGACTCGGTCAATACAACACGAGATCTGGACGACAACCGACGTCCCAGTATATAATCGACCCTGTCGGGTGTCAGCACGCCGCCGTAACCTAATCATGGAATAAAAGAATGACATGAAGGACCAGGGGATTGTGAAACCCTCCAATTCCCATGTGGTCCTTGTTTCAAAGAAAGACAGAAAGCTTGGGTTCTGTGTTAATTACAAGGGCTTGAATGAAGTAACACACCCTATGCCCCCACCCCCAGCTATCAACCTAACTCATACCCTATGAGACATTGGCAAAGCTAGAATCTTTAGTACCCAGGATTTGTAATCCGGGTACTGGCAGATTGCGGTACACTCAAAGAGCCGCAAGTACACAGCATTTACTACAGCCTAGGGCGAAACCCTCCAATTCAGAGTAATGCCATTTGGGTTAAAGAACGCCACTTTCCAATGCCTCATGTCCACAGAGATACAGACAGGTTACATCGGAGAGTTCTGTTTCGCAAACCTCGACAAAGTAATCATGTATTCAAATAGCTGGGAGGAGCATCTCGATCACCTACAGCAAGTTCTTGAATGTCTGGAACTCCATGGAATGACTTGCAAGATGTCAAAGAGCTATTTCGGCATGTCATCCATAGACTACTTAGGATATGTCCTTTCACCTGAGGGGAAACTCCTCACAACAGAACTCGATACGTGCCATCGAAGAGGCAGACAAACCAACAAACTATCACTACAACGGTACCTGGGTCTGTGCAACTGGCTATGCGACTTCGTACCAAACATTGCACAACACATAGCGCAACTTCACCCGCTCCTCGAGAAGGATACCCATCGACGATGGGGACCGGAGCAGCAATAAGCATTTCACGGTCTAAAGATCAGCTTCGCAAATATAAAACCACTCCACCGTCCGCAAGGAGATCAACCATTAATTCTGCAAACCGACGCATGTCAAAACAGTCTAGGAGCTGTGTTATATCAACAAGATGCGGACGCCCATCCTCCTGTGATAGCGTATGCCTCAATCCGGCTTAACGCCACGGAGCAACGCTATCACATAAACGAGCAGGAATGTCTGGCAATTATTGGGCAGTGAAGAAATACTGCTATTACCTCGAAGGGCAACACTTCATTCTGCAGACAGACTCAAAAACTTTCTAATGACTACACGAGTCACGAAATTCAAAAGCCAAATTCGGACGATAGGATACGTTTCTCACAAAAATTCAATTTAAAAGTTTAACACTGCCCAGGTAAAATGAACGATCTGCCAGAAGCCCTGTCTCGTTTCCCGACACTGGAGGAGAAAGCAGAGAAGAAGATATCCCCCCCCCCCCCTCAACAGATCGAAAGAAGTCTGGAAGAACAAATCCGTCTCCTCCAGTTACAAATCACCCGTCACCAGATTACTTTGAGCCCGCAGGACGACCCTGACATACACAGCCTACTACGGGAATAGCCACAATGCTTCTACAGGATGATGATGTGTGGACACGTAGCGGTTAACCCAATACGCCTTGGAAGATCTGGGTTCCGGAGCAATTATGCGCTAACATATGCCGGCACCACCACGACCACCCACAAGCTGGACACACGGGTACAAGGGAGACCCTGCTGGACATCAAGATCTGTCACAATTGCGACAGGATAAGCCGCAATGTCAGGCAGTAAGTAATAAGTGCGTTATGTGCTGCAGCGGCAAAGCCTACTCAGTTCCCCCTTCTACAGCATGACCAAGGAGACTCAAGACAGCGTGGACGCACATAGCCGCCGACCTCATGGGGCCCTACCCACGCAGTACAAAGGGGAATCGCTACCTGCTGGTAGTAACTGACCAGTTTTCAAGGTGGGTAGAGGCCTTCTCTCTACCTAGCCAAGAAACCGCCCCAATCGTGTGAAAAATAGAAACAACAGATATTCGCACGTTGGGGATATCCTAAGGATATTTTAACTGACAATGGCACTCACTTCACGAGTCGCCAACTGCAGTTAGATTTCCAGGGATGGGGAGTCAAAACGTGGTCTACTCCTCTACACCACCATCAAGCTAACCCCACTGAGTGAAGGAACCAAGAGATCAAGAAGTGCCTCTGCATCAGCGTCGGAAATGACCACCGTCACTGGGATAAACATATCCCAACCATTTTGTTTGCACTGCATTGTCAAACCAACGAAGCAGTAGATACAAGCCCCAGCGTCGTCCTTCTGGGCCAAACATTCCGACCAAGCAGCTGGTAATGGGAAGGTGAACTCACAGACATGCCTCAGCCCGTACTACCTCTGCCCAGAAAGCCCAGGATGATTATATCCAAAAGAAGTAACCTCTACCAATGACAGGGGTACCTGAGTTAACTAAGGTGAAGTCGTACTACTCAAAACGCATCCCCTCCGCAAGTCCAGTAACCAGTTCAGCGATGGCCTCGCTGACAAATGGGATGTACCGTATCATATTGTCGGCACAAGAGACAACATCTATTAGGCCAAGACCTGCGAGGACGGATCCGGAAGGCCACCCAAGGCCAAATACAACCATTCCCGGGATACATGCCACCACTTGAGAATGACGATGCCATAAGAGAAACACTGGGTAAGTCCAAAGATGAGGATGAACCACCACCCAGAATGGCATCTCCTGAAATTGAGCCAGCGAAGAGGCCTGAGCCAAACCTATCGACACTGACAAGGCACCCAGCTACATTGCACCATGGAGGCCGAATGTAGAGCAACGCGAGGAACATTCTCAGTCAGATCAATGCCCTCGATGTCACGCAGTTACGAGAAAAAGTTGCAGCCAAACGTAACAAAGCGATCCCTAGCTGCTCCGAAGTGTCATTGCAGAGTCCCCGAGACAGAGAGCCCCGCCAGACAGCCCGTTGATCGAGCCGCATTAGCGAGCAGTCGGAAGCACCATCGGTAAGAGGGTTAGAAATAACCCAAGCACATATTCCTCCACCTAGCACAACTTCAAAGCCAGAAATCAAGGCCATTCCAACTTCTAAGAAGTCGATCTCTAGTTCTGACGATGAAGTACTCTCCACCACTAGACCATTGGAATACGCTCCAGCCAAGAGCCCGGAGGCCTACGCCATTAGACCACCGGAAGGCGAACACGCCACGAACCTAGTACAAACACTGCAACCCTAAGAAACGTCCGTAACAGCGGTTAAGTTCGTCCCAGCTTTCACGAAGCCGACCACTGTTCCTGCCGACGATGAACTGCAACCGACGTCGAGCATAGCCTACGGCAGTGCTCCGTCGCAACCTCCTGCTACGCAGGAACCTTCACCCATCAGCGCCGTTGAGGACGAAAGGCCCATTCTGCCTCCCGCTCAACTGGTCGCTGATAATCGTGGCATCGAGACCGTCAATGCCTCCTACTACCCAATACTTGGTGCAAATCCAGTAGTCGAGGTTGGGACCCCTCTCCCGCTCTCTGTCTAGCCACAGGACATGGACGTTGAAACCGTCAACGTCTCCAACTACCCGGCCCTACAACGAGAAGCACCACCCATAACCAAGGTCGACCACGGTGATCCACAGATCCCTTGCGCTGCCACAGCAGGTGCCCAGACCGTCGATGCCTCCCACTAACCCTCAGCTGGAGCAACACCCATAGTGGAGGTCAAGAGTCCTCTCCCCCCAACTGCTTCGCCGCGGGACCTGGACATCGAGACCGTCGATGCCTCCAATGACCCAGCCCCACGACAGGATGCATCAGCAGCCAAGGTGGAGAGTGGTCATCTTCCGCAACTCCCTTGCCCTGCGCTAGCAGAGAAACGTCCTGCCCTACGGGTAGGAACCCATGCAGTCGGAGTGCAGGACCTTCCTGTGTCACTCCCCCACACTGCCTCAACGTCCCTTGTTCCTGTGCCCTCCCTATCAGTTTCTGCAGAAGCAGATGCCACTGCACCACGTTCTGAGCCACGATGCCTGATGCCACAGCGTGCCACCAAGGCAGATTTGATGGGTGGCAGGAACCTCGAGTCACCGTAACGACCCATGTTGAGATTCACGTGGCCGTACACGGCTCATGCTGCCCTCCATCCAAGAGGAAGGCTAGCTAAACCAAAAGATGCCGAACACAAGTAAGTGAAGTGCTAGACGAATTTTTAACACACACGTAGTCGTAAACCACTACGATAAAACATTATAGGACTCGTTACAGACCTGTAACAATTAATAATTTAAACTAGCCAACCAGTCCAAAACAGTAAGATAGGCAGAGACACACACATTTAGGCTAGTTTAAAAGTGTGTAACCAGTAAAAGTACCTACCCAGCTGTTATCAAGCAGAGGGGAAGTGAAGGAACCGGTGAGGTAAATGTGATGGACAGTTATTAAGACACTCGACAATGTGCAAATAACTAACTGAACTTGTAAATACAGCAGTCATTAAGCTATAAGTAATTAAACCAGTGAAAACAGATGTTTTACACCTCACCGACGATAAGGTTCCGTATATAAGTGGCCGACAGCCTACATAAATGTAGTATTACCACAGCGCTATGCTGACTTTTTGTCGGCAACATGCAAAAAATCAAGTAGGTCGATTGGGCAACTGATAAACTGCGGCACTCCTGACACTAATCTTCGCAACAGGGGACAAAACACATCCACAGCATCAGCGAGCACCGCGTTGCCTGGACGAGGGGTAGCCCGTTCGAAGAGAGACAGAACTACGGCCGGCAGCTGCCACGCCACGCACTGCGCGTCTCCGGGCTGCCCTAGAGCACAGAGCGAGCACCGCTACAGCGGTTAAGTAACCCAATATTAAGGGTCCCACCTACCTGACAAAATTTTTTTTATTCCCGATTTTCTTCGCTACTCCTACCTAGATCTTCCAGACCTTCCCGATGAGGTGGTCTACACCTTTCTCAATCAAACTTACACGACGAGTTTTCATCACTATGAAGGGGGGGGGGGGGGGGGGATTAACATGTACCGCTTATACCACTGTTAAATACGATTACGACTCATCACGTCAAGTATTCCCACTTCAACCCACATGAGAGTTGATCCCGCAAACCAATACAAGGACGTTGCACGCTGCCTAAATCAAACTGGGTTGTCCAACACGTGGTTTCAAGGTTGCGTTACCCAGCAAACACGCTGCCTCCCCAACCCCCGCGCTGTGTGCCTACAAGCTGCCAGCCACATCGGGGCACTGCCAAGCACCACCACAGATCCACGAAGCAGAGTGCTGACGAGAGGGTTCTCACCTCCCACCCCAGCCTCACAGCAACGGGACTTCACACGACCTCTCCGCAACCCCCTGCTGCATCCTACAGATCTGACTATATAAATCCGTGCGTGGACAGGCTCCGGAGTAATTCATCTTGCTATTCTCTCTAGTTCATCCCGAGCACTCTCTAGTGCTGGGATCTCCAGTGAATCACAAGTCTTCAGCAGCCCCTAGTGGCTGCTCCCTGCGATGACAACAGTATTCGACAACCACCAGTAGCTTCTACCATTGTTGTCACGAGGCTTCAAGTGATGGCAACAGCAACCAGCTACCAGAAGCCTCGTCTGCAACAGCAGTTAAACATGAACACACCTTGCTACTACAGCAAAGGAACTTTGGAACAATTCGCACTGTGCACTACCGACAGAATCCAGGTACGTTTAAATCCGAACTAGATTTGACTGAAGACCCCTTTCTGGAGTCCTACAGTCATGTAACACATCCATTAGACGGCCGCCTGTTGTTTCACCCAAGCACCTAGTTGCTGGATGGAAAGACCAGAGGTGCCACAACCACTAAGAATACTTTCACCCAAGGAGGAACAGCAAGCCTAGGTTGTATCCCCTACCAGAACACCTAGGTGCTGGAGGAGGTGTATCTGCTTGGGTGTTGCGGCCTGGCCTTGGCTGGATATCATATCTAGTAGAAGCAGTGGTGGCCCACATGGCTCAGCATCTCTGATCTGCCCGCTAAGGTGGGGAATCTTTTGAGGCACCGAGATCATGCTGCCAAGTAGTTACTGGACTTACACTATTATAGGAAATAATTTCTCATCCATGGTGCATGACATGCATTTTTCAACTGTGAACCACGCTCTATGCCTTATAGGATAAGGAATGGCAGACAGTGTAGGGAGCAAAAGATAGCTCATCTTGCTGCCAAGCAGCGGTTTATCTTGGCCTCTCCTATGAAGGAAAGACAGGCAGAACGGAACAGCGCCGCCTCACTAAGGCTACGAGCAATTCTGACTGCTTCCGTAGTGCGCTACATATCTTTTCCACCGCACATCCATACAAGCCTAGACTACCATCCTATTCCGAGGGGTATAGTGTACGGAACGGAAGCTAGGTACGAAATTGGCAACGCCAGGTTTTGGAGCGAAGAGTCAGCGGCCTGAAACCAACACTACTGTGTGAGCCGGCACAGTACAACTCACTTGAAACCCGAGGCATGCAACACCAGCTTCGCTCAACCGCTAACCCAATTTCACCAACCAGCTGAAGATCGATCTTAAGCGTAAGTCAGGTAACACTAACACCTCCCATCAACTTCCGATACGACGACCCTCCACAGGGAATAAGGTATCAATCCCAGACTTTGTGCCAACTCGTAAACCAACACAACCCAGCAAACACTCTAGCCAGAAACGTTGTTGAAATGCGCACTTGGTCTAGTGCAATAAAACCACGATGACCATGCCGAACAGTCCAATACTAGGCACGCGTCACTGTTCAGAAATTCATTAAGTTTCACACCTGTTCAAAGTTTACTAGGGATGGCGCCTGCATCTAAAAATACTTACGGTGACTTTTAATATGCTATTCGTAATTTACTGCTAACAATTTGTCATGTTGCAACAATCAACACTTCACATACCTCATTTAAATTGTAGCTTATGGCAAGTGTCACTGCTCTGATACCCTAAGTTTATTTAAGCACTTGTATTCACAGGGTTGGATAATGAAAACAAATAAGGCTTCGACAAAACAGTAACATAACAGAGACCTAATCACAAGCCACAAATATAGTATTTACATCAAAAAGTACATTGGAGAAAATTGGACCATCATATTAAAACTCTCGCAAATTGGATTACAACTTAAGATGCAATGCTTACAGAAGACATTCAACATTGTATTACAATGGAATAACCCTACCACCCAATTGATTTATATACTTTGTAAGGTAAAGTGTTTTTTGTGAAAATTCATACTCTGATAAGAGTAGGTTATTTGTGGTTATGTTGTGTAACTCTCAGTTTCAGGTGGAATCCCAATCAATTCTCTCCAAAATTGACCATCTAACATACGTTCTTTGAGTGAGTTAAGTGAGTGAAGAGAGTTGGGTGACTTAACATTGAGGTTTTGAAAGCAGACAAGGATTAAGCGAGGTGAGTTTGGAGCCGTGCCAGAATGAAGGGGTAGGGGAAAGGAGGTTTTCCCTGAGAAAACCCACCAACCAGCAGCATAGTCCAGCACGATTCCTCCTTGTGAAAATCTGGAGGTGACCTTGTCAAGAATCAAATCTGGTTTGCCTAGATGGGAGGTGAGTAGTCTGACTGCTACATCACCATGGCTCCTTACATTTTGAAAGTGTCACCACAGCTGTGAGTGTAAACACAGAGTAGCTTGCATGGATAAGGGCATGTAACTTGCAATCATAAAAAATTTGCATATAACTTCAATATATATAATAAATATAACCATCATCTCAAAATATCTTCAAATACAGTATGCTCTTCCTTCTACATAACATACCAAAAAAATAAATTAATAACCACCACGAAAAATTCAGGCTCACTCATGTTGAAGAAAATATAACCACCTAAAACCGAAAACTCTTCTCTCCGAGGATGAAAGAAAATTTTCGTAAGCACTACACTGGCATAACTGGAGCAAATAAACTTTTAGAGCATTGTTCATAATGCTCTCACTGGCACAAGTTGTGCAACTTACACTTTTTTAATGGCACTTTTGACAACCAGGATTAAACTGCTCTCCACAAAGCATTTTATTTGCTCTTGAGTTTGTTTTCATTAAAAGTAGCATCTGTTATTGCAATCCAAGGCTACTGGTAACTTACGGGGGTCAAATATAAATGATCGCTTGCCTGAAATTTTTTCAAAGGTTTTATCATGCATTCACTGTGAAGTGCGAGTGCAGCAATAGTGTTATTTCTCCACGAGCTGTATGAGGCAGGCACAAAAGTGGGAATTCTTGGATCAAGTCGTTTTTGACTAGCAAAATAAGCACCAGGATGTATCAGATAATTGTCATTGCTTTAACTGTGCTTGTTAGACCGGGGAGTGGTTGCTGTTTGCAGACCCATTATTATTAACCCGGCCATGTCCTTGGCGCCTGGGTGCATTCTGAGCTGCGGCAGTGTCGGAAGGGTTGTATGTAATAGGATACTCTGGGCTGTCTCAGTCTGTGACGGATGGGAGTACATTCCTGGCGTACATTCCTTGCCTCATGTCCACTTTTACCAGGTTGCTCTTCTGTATTTCCCCTTACCTGCGCACACCACAATATTGTTTGCCCCTACTTTATTTGTCTCGAGTAGTACTTCCGGCCTCATTATGAATGAGGGAAATCTACCCATTCATCATGCTGCCCATAGTTTGGCTTGGCACTGAAAAAAATCATCCACATGAGGTTAAGGAATATGTCTGGGTTGGCAGTGAACTTCTTGGTTCTGAAAACCCTGGTACGATGGTGGTGCACGTACGGGTTGGTCAGGCGTTCATTGTCTGTTCCCCTGCTGTCTCTGGAAACTTTTTACCTGGTTGAATGCAAGCAGGTCTTAGTGGAAAGTATCCAGCCCAGTGTCATGCCTACCACTTCAATGTGACCGGGAGTGAAATGGTAGTCGGAAAATCATGTCCACAAACTCTTTGTTATTTATAGGAGACTTCAAATTTCAAGAGTTCTTGTACATTTCTGGTAAGAGATTTTCTGGATTTTTACCTTTCTGTGGCACAAACCTCTCAGCATGCAATTGTGCCTGCATGTTATCCTGTATTTTATGATTCCATAAATGTTCAAAAAATGACTATGAACTCTGCTTAGGATGACATGTTTGGCCAGATCACTTCCCACCAGAAGTACACAGTCCATTTCAACCCTAGGTTTAGTCACTGTAACATCAGAACCATGCAGGCTAATAAAAGATATATAATTCTTAAATTTAATTAGGGAATTAACTGGGTTTCTTCCCTCTCTTCCTTCAAATATCAGCATTTGTTCAGTCCAGAGTTTAAATGGCTGGTAAATGATTTGTAACGTCTGAAACCGTTTTTGTACCCACGGACTTTCAGTGCCCTTTGTTGTCAGACAGCGTCTCAGTGCTCATTTATGACATTTTGTGTACAATATATTCCACACAACTGTAATTAATACAATAGATTCTTTTCTTTTTCTTTTATAGCATTGCACAGACTTCGTCTCTCTTCAAACAACCTATTTTGTTCTTTATCATGTGCATACATGACCCTTTTGAAACTAGCTTAGTAGTGGTAAAAATTAAACCAGGTTTGTAACCATGATGTTTGGTAGCATATTTGACCAACCATACACTGATCCACTGTCTAGCTTCTTTGGCACCAGGTGTAAAAATTCATTTTTTTTTTTGACATACTGTAAGAAATCTGCATACTTATATCACTTTACATGCCAGATTCTTTCAGCATATGAGCACAAACTATTCACCATTATATTTTTCACATAATGTACACAAATGCTAGAGATTAAACATTTTGCCCACCTAAACTATTTACTTTACATTAACAAAAAACATACAACTATAGGCATTGCTACTGTCTTTAAAAAAAACTCCAATGTGGTCGTGGATACAACTTGATCATGGAGTATTTCAGTTCACCATTTGAAGTTTTTACTTTGGTAACCCTCAACAGACCATCCAGACCATGGTACAATTAAAACTACTCTGGCTAGGCACCAGTTTAAGAGTGGCAAGATGTCTTGTTGCACTAACAACAAGTCACCAACAGCCAAATATTTTTTTGAGAGAGCCCACTTTGCACGATACTACAGGATATGGATATACAGTGGACTTCCGATGAATCAAAAACGCATTTAGTTTCCCTTAAACGCCTAATGAGAGGGGAAGCAGTTACCTAGCAAGCAGCATGGTGTCCTTGCATCCTCATCCTCTCTCTCTCTCTCATGTGCACTTTTCTTCCTCCCTTTACATAACATCGTGAGGGAAAGCTGTTGTCTAGAAAAAAAGAGCTGCAGTCTTTCCCTCTCTCCCTACTACATATGACGTCCTAAAATGTCTGGCAAGAGGTCAATTGGAAGACTACATAAAACATAAAATAAAACTAACGCTGCGATCTCAGTTTAACAATGCACTGTTATCCTGTCATACAGCACCACACATAGGCCAAGCATTCTGCTGGGCCTGACCTCTAACACGGTCACTCCAGCTACGCATATGCAACAGTAATCCGATAGCGAAGTATTTATCGAGATTATCTGCACCCAGCGACATTAGTATTTCAAAGCAAATGGTTTCACCTGAAAATGGTTTACAAAGATGTTTTCTTTTGTGATTAAAGGTAGTTTTCTTTCTATACAGTTGGTGTTTAATCGTATTTGGCATAAAATCACCAGGATTTTAAAACAAAATAGTAATTTCACTCAACTGACAGCATCTTTGTGAATAAAATATGCCCGGAAGCGTATACTTGACCTCCTCTTGTCGCCAAAAATTGTTTGAACATAGAGAGACTTGCGTTACAAAGCTTAATGCACATGCGTCTTTCAAATAAACTGATATACTGTTGTGTTTATTTAACACCTTATCAAATAATTCGTAAACACCAAGCCCGCATGCAGTGTAACTCAAGACGGGCGCAAGTGTACAAGATAATCAGAGGACATTGGTTTTCAAAGACTAATTATTGAAGATCAAGAAGAAATCAATTTAATCACCCTATTTATTCATCTCTGTCTCAAAATCACTCCTTTTTAAAAGTAAAATATCATTAATTACTTCAACCATACATTTGCCATATGAGAAAGCCATCAACAACGTAAGTATAGACTACTGTAGTGTACATATGTGGCCTGGATGGTGCAAGCTTCGGCCATCCTTGGTGATAATCTGCAGAGCTCACTTCCTCACCTTACAATGCTGCCACAGAACGAGTTAGTTGTTTAGCAATTAGCGTTAGCACCCTTGCACCCTCCCTCTATGTGCCAACCAGTTTGGAAGGGGAGGGGTATATAATTTCACTCCTACAGATACTGAGGCTTGCCCTTCTCCGTCTCGCCCACAGTGAACACACTGACCAATAAAACTCTCAGCATGCTCTCAGCTAATTGAGTGCATGCAGGACACTCAAAATTTAGCTTGCATTCCATGTCACATTATTTTCGTTTCCAGAGGATTTGAAAGTTTTGGGTCAGCTTGCATCCAGTGTCGGATGACAATCAATTATATACAGTATTTTGTGATGTTATATTCTTTATTTAAATGAGTTGAGGTGAAATATTGTTTAATGTAATACTTACAGTATTACATTTTTAAAAATTCCCATTTTATTGTGTGTATGAGATGAACTTTACTCACAGATAATGTACAGCTCTCATTACATGCAACATGAAGTCTAATAAAGATCAGAAATAGTATTTTATTGATAACCATGTGATAACGCCCACCTACTGAAATCTAAGATGTATAGAGATTTTTGACAGCCCCTATCTGACATTTTACAGGGGAATCCACTATAATCCCTTTGCCACCAGTTCTAGAAATGTTGGCCAATAGCTTGAACTAACTTCCATCAAGTAAGACATTCGGGCTTTTTGTTTGTTAGTTCTTCTGTATAGGTGAGCAGAGGCCTGCAAATTAAGAAATGGCTAGGAGTCAACACACTAAGGTCTGAAGGATCTGGTTGGTGACATTGGAATGGTAAAACTGCTTCAACTCTAGATGTGACTTATCAAATCTTCAAACATTAATATTTGTAGTCAGATCATCTACTTCAGAATGTTCTTGGCACTTTCAACAGAAGCTTCCTAAATGTTACCCTGATAAGGAGCAGCAGGAGGGTGAAATGAAAGGTGATTCCAATGTCCAAAGCAAATGGTTTGATGGAATTGCGGAAACCACAACAACAAATTGGAAATATTTTTCTGGAACTGGACAGCAGCACTGAATAAAGTTGATATTATGATCCATGTAGATGTACACACAAACTCTCTGGTGTGACAAATTGAGTTAAAGTAGAAATGAAAGTCTCAGCGTATGACAGAAACTATTTCAAAGTGAATGAAATGCCACAGGTAAGCCTTGTGAGAGAGGAAGATTTTTGCAACTTGCTGACCTTAATGAAAAATAAACCTAAAGTTTACTCTAGAATGATGAAAAACAGGCTAAGGTGTAACACGTGATTCTGGATTACCCATTAGTCGGTGTGTGGTTTTTGGCCTGTAATAAAAACAGAATACATTTGGGTTAAATTTGCAAGTAGGCCAGTAGGCCACCAAATAAATATAAAAGAACAGGAATTCAATTACTCATAGTGTAGTACTTGTCGACAGGCACAAACACACACATAAAGAAGGACACCACATAAAAACAAATCACATGTACTGAACTTGTCCAACCATAACCTCACTGCTGAGAAGAAAACAATATTCTACAAAAACATCTTTCCCCTCCCTCCAAAAAGTTTGACCACTTTGCCACTGTAAAAGATGGCGTAAGCTTCATTCTCAATTTGCGACTCAAAACACTTTTTTGACAACCTCCCCAAGTCAAACCATAACAGTACGAGCCCTGACCAAGTTTACACCCCCATCCACTTGGGAACCTCCCCCCATACCACCATTACATCCCCTTGAGCAGTTCATCACATACATCCTGGTGAACATTTTAGACCCAGATTTTGCCATCTCAGTACCTAACAATAGCAACATAACCTCTTCAGAAATAACATCCATCAAAACCCTTCGAAACAACCCTGACATACTGATATTGCCAGCCAATAAGGGCACAACCACAGTGATCCTCAACAAAACAGACTAAATTATATAAGCAGAGAACCAACTTAAGGACACATCCACCTACAAATGTCTAAGAGAAGACCCAACCACCAGATTGTGTGACCATATAAATCAATTCTTTGTGTCCCATGGCTCCCTCCAAGACCTACCCGAGGCTTCAATTAAACTGCTCCGCCCAAATAAACCCATCACCCCAATTCTCTACCTACTTCCAAAGATATATAAGGAACAATGGGCACCCCCAGGATGTCCCATTGTATCAGGGATTGGCAACCTCACGGAGAGAATCTCAGCCCTTGTAGAAGCCCACCTTCAACCTTGGGTACAGAAGCTTTCATCCTACTTCAAGGATACTGGTCACTTCCTTGAATGCTTGAGACACCTGGACCCCATTCCCCAAGATGCATATATGGTCACCACAGATGTTACACAATCTATAACAACATCCCCCACCATCTGGACTGTCGGCCATAGAATATTGCCTCAAGCATAGACCACCACACAGCAAACCTTCTACAGCATTCCTTGTTGAACTCACTAGGTTAACCCTCAGCAACAATAACTTCAGATTTCAACAACACAATACCTTCAGGTCAAAGGCTCAGCAATGGGTACATGTATGGCCACATCCTATGCCAATCTGTTTATGGCCAGGTTAGAAGAAAACTTCCTCAGTCACCAACCAACCCAACCACACTGCTGAATGCATTTCATCAACGACATCTTCACAATATGGACTTCCAATGAAGACAGCCTAATTCACTTTCTGAACAATTTAAACACACACAGTTCATTCAAGTTCACCTGGTCATACTCTCCACAATGGCACAATTCAAACTGCTGTACACACCAACAACCTCCAGTACTTAGATTTTGACAGCTACCACCCATACCATGCCAAAAAATCCCTAACCTACAGTCTTGCCACAAGAACAAAACGTATCTACTCCACCAACAGTGTGAACAAATAGCCAGAACATTCCTTGACAGGGGATACCCCAGGCACCTCATCCACACGCAGATTCAGTACGCCACCTCGAATACCGGAACACAAGCCAAGGTCAACTACTATGATATACCCCTTGTGGTTCCATATCATGAAGGCCTAAGTAAACTCAGAAACATTGTCCACTTTGGATACAAAATTTTGGCCTCCTCACCACAAACACATGACCTGCCCTCCAAACCACCCAGATTGGTCTTCAAAAGGCCACCTAAACTCCGCAACAAACTGGTTCGTACAAAGCTGCACAAATGCCAACCAAACTATCACAAAGGATCCCACCCCTGCAATAGCTCATGCTGTGGCGCCTGTGCCATCCACCAACATTCAACTTCTTTCAATAGCAGACACACTAGCTGTACATACCCCGTCCAAGGCAACTACAACTGTGCAACACAAAATTTGATTTTTTCAGCTACAGTGCCAACATTGTAATGCAGAATATATCTGCTTCACCACCAACACACTCAGGCAGAGAATGAATGGCCATAGAGCAGACACCAAACAAGCCATAGCTGGCCGCACATCAATAACCTACAGGACAAACCAGCTGCAGCACATGCAGCATCACACAAAGATTTTGACTCCTCCTAAAGTACCAGAGTTGCCAGCGCCCTACCACCTTCAAGCAATAGCTCAGAACTCAAGACACCGAGATTTAACTCATCAATTTATAACAAAATCAGGCAGCCGCCAGGCCTCAACATAAGATAATCACAGCTCCTATCCACACTCATCAGTTATACCAAAAATTATTCAATTTTCCTGTCCCACCCTAGTTTGCCACCTGGCCACTAGAATTACTACTAACAGCGCCCTTCCATCATACTGCAGTGTCCTACAACTTGCCACCTGATGAACCTGGCTTAGCCAGCGAAAAGTCACAATCAAGCTACCACGTGGAAAATGTGTTGTCTTTTGTGTGTGCCCGTCAACAAGTACTAGAATGTGAGTACTTGAATTCCCTTTCCTTTTATATATTATTGTATATATTTAGATAACCATGATCTAATCACTAAGCTGCATAAAATCCAAAACCTACTGGGCAATTCAGCTTGCAGCAATTGTGGGCCAGCATGCAAATATATATCACATGATGATGATGATAATTCACCTGTAGTTTAACAATATGTTTGTCTTTAGTATGCGTGACAGGATGCTTGGCAAAAACACGAATATTCAAATTTTTCAGAAGCCAGCCTGCCCACCCCAAGCAACCCATCTGGGTCAAGGTATGGGGTAAGGTGCTGTACACAAGGTGAACAAAGCTTGTTGCTTTTCAAAGATTGTACTTGTACTAGGAATGCTGTCTGTTGAACTACATAACAGAGATATTTTCCATGGCAGAGTTTAATTCAACAAGAGATGGATCACTTGAAATGTTTCTTCTTTTTAGTAGGGTTATGCCGATACCACTTTTTGCCAATTCTACTGATACTGATTTTTGTAAGCAGATATTGCACATACTTGATACCGATACCACAAATAGAAGAACTTAATGTCATAAAAGAGTATTTGCATACTTTCATGATTTATTATTAAAATATATTGTATGCAGCCAAGAACACTTAAAACAATGAACTGAAAGACTTCTATTTGGACTAAAGGTATTTTGGAAAGCTGATTGAAATCTGTGTTAAAGTCAGTGTCACACTATATACAATTTGATGACATAAGTAAACATACACAACAATAAATAGGTTAATTAATTTCACACAAATTCTTCAAAATTGGAGAATAAAAGCAGCATTCAATGAATACTTAGTATATTTTTAATCTTAGGTCAGGGCAACTTAAACAATTTATGTTTTTATCTTATCACATAGAAAATATTACATCTACCAAGTTGTGTACTACATATCTCAACATAATTCAACTTTGTTTATATTCAGAAAATTGAAAATGATTAATATGCTGATGCATGTTGCTTGAACTGTGTGTGTGCAAGTGGCTTTTGGGACTGCACTAGGTCAGTCACACATTTACACTAAGAACTTAGTCTGGTACTGTCGGTCAGACGATATGTCAGACCGGAACACTGGCCCTCTGGAGCAACATCGACTTGCCAGAGTACGACAAGCTTGGCTTCGGTGGGGCTGTAAGGATGCTGCAGTTAGGTTGGTCTATGTTGTCTTCCTGGCCTCTGCGGTTGTGGGGCTACTGTAGAATTCCGCTAGGTGTCAGCGATTCCACTGAGTACCTCCCCAGCTGCCGAAGTGCAGATTGGCACTTCTAAGCCTAGTGTTGCTCCCGGTAACCAGGGCCCGGACCACTGGATGATACTCGCTACCAGTCCTAGTTGGGTTGAAGTGATATACACAACTCCTGACAGGAGAAGCCGGTCTCCCCAAATGTTGAGCGGCTTGGGCCTGCCCCCGTGGGTTCTCAATTCCAGGAGTGACAAGGTTGGCTGCACACACCTGCTTAGCAATACTGAATTCAGTCTTATTCACCGCTCTCCGAGTTCCGTACCTGACGTGAAATGGCATAGAAGTACAACACACTCAATACTCCCCGGAAACTGCAAGCAATTGATGAAGTCCTGGCTAGCGTGTATGCCAACAATCGCTGACGGTGCATTCTCTGGCTTCAAACAGTGCGAGCACCTGGAGTTGTCAGTGGTAGACACTTCCTGCCACTGCCAGGTGTGGTCACCAAAGGTAGGGCCTCCAGTCCCAAGCAAATACCCCTGCCAGCACCTTAGCTAGGTGCTCTGATCAGCTATACAATTTGAGGTGGCTGTCCACCTCAGTGAGGTGTATACCTAATGGTAGAGGCTCTACACCAGGGTATATAGAATGGGTGGCCATCGAAAGATGAGGTGTATGTGGTGACAGGCAGGCCCCTGAAGGGGATCTGACATCTTACTTTACGTTCGTAGTAAATCAGCCTGGTCCCTTGCTTGCCCCTTCTGAAGTCTAAACTTTGTGATAGATAGGTTTTACTCCTAGGACAGAGAACTATCGGATACAATAAAGAATTGGTATTTATTGAAACAATGCATAAACCGAGCAGGTTTGTGCGGCGGAAGTAAAAGCTATGCAGTTAACAGGTGAATGTGACCTGCTCCTAAGACTACTTAACTGACGCAACTTTAACTACGGGGTTGCCTAAAAGAGGCACTAGTTTACGGGATGACCATGACCAGCAAGTTGTGCTTGATGTCGACCCAGGAGGATCGGCAATTGAAGTGTTAAGTCGATAGTCAACGTCTTCGGCAGACGATGGCTTCTGGTGGTAAAGATTACCTGGAAGGTGGTGGCGGCAGCCACTGGTGGTTGATGAAGAACTAGAAGATCTTGGAGGACCGTGAGGGCCTAGAGCATTAGAGTGCCCCAGCACACACAGTGCTGAGGCAAACTACTGGAGAACACAACTCACGACCTCAGCCACGCAATGCCTTATATCTGGCTCAGTGAAGAGTGCGTGCCAGGTCGGGGTGGGAGGCGTGACGTGCCTCTGTGACGTCTGCCTGGAGCAAGTGGGATGGGAGAACTACCCTCATATGCTCGGTACATCACCTCAGGTACTCTGACATCTTCGGCGGTGTGGCGACACACTGCATTCCGAGTGCTTCGAGGAGGCAGACGTGTCACATGTCCGCTTTGAATACCCTTTGTTTTACATGCAGAAATAGTCAGTTTGAGGTGAAACTAAACTCAGTGCGTTCGTAAAACTCCGTGTTTGGTTTGAACATTCCTCGGGTTTTCAGACTCCTTAGTAGAGAAAGAAGGGCAGGTCAGGAACAGACCAGAAACCTAGTAGCATCACTGTCCCTTCCCGAGATCACATCCTGTTAGCATCTTGGGAGTCACTTCATTAGGTTTTTGCACGTAAAGATGAATCGTAGTCATGTTTGGTATATTGGTATAAATGGTATGCATCAAAATATAGTTTTTAAATTCAGGAAAACATTTTACTGAGAGTAAAATTGAAGCACTGTCACTTGTCAGGTAATTCATGTCAGATTTATATTGCTTAAAAAAAAATTTAAATACTGAAATGACAAGTTTTAGCTGCAGTGCAACCCCTGCCAAACTGATAATTTGGCAACCCGCTATACAGGTGTAGATTATCTCCAAGTGTCTTGTCACAGCAGGAGGCCACAGTAGGGTGGGAATGGCATATATATCTATATCTTTCCCCCCTTACTCCTTCCCCTTCCCATAGATGATTATCTCACAACAGGGCAGCCTTTCCCTTACGCCCCCGCCCCCTTTTCCAGTGTGAAGTGACAATCTGTAAGTTTAGTTCTTAGAATAATAACAGCACAACTGCTGCCTCAAAACAGTAGCAGTTGAGCCTGCCTAACTCCAAAGTCATCATCCTGTTTCTTATCCTCTGGTGTTACAGCCAAGAATGGTAAACTGCAGTATTGGCACAGAGTATCTGAATTTGTCAGATACTTTCGATACTGATACTATAAATATCGGCAGATACTGTGGTATTGGCATCGGCCTAGCACTACTTTTTAGTTCTGGTAACAAATATGATTCAAGCAAGTACACACACGAGCTTCATCCACAGCGAAAACCACTGAAACATATTCATTGCAGTTTCATCCTGAGTAACCACCAAGACAACCTTGTTACTAGGTTTTAGTTCTGGAAGGGGTTATAGGTGGATGTCAGCACAAGGTCGCAGGGGCAGATCCAGGCTTGATGTTCTCGGAGGAGGGACATCAATTAAAAAATAAAACACATAGTAAGAATTACTATTCTACATGTTACGACACCACACACACATTATATACATGATGCATTCTCAGAAAAGGTACCTTAGGACGAAAAACCATTTTCGGGTTTTGGGCTGTTTGTATAGACAATTTTACGAGCAATTCAATGAAACAAGTTGAACCCTTGTAGTGTTTATACTCCCAGCATGTTACGTTATACTCCCAGCATGTTACGTTAGTATCTCGAAAACTATAATTTTCACATTTTCAACCTTTTTTGAGCTTCCTGAAAAACTTATATTTCAACATTAGGTACCGTTCGGAGAATGCATCACATATATATTCTTCAAATGCAGTGGCATCCCCAGTGACATAACATTCTCAAACATAATAAACGCATAATTAATCACGGGAATGTCAACAACGACCAACATGTATGTCATTGTTAAATAGTGATGTAGTAAACTCTCGCCAGTCCGTGCCCGATAACACGGGGTCCTCAGAAATCTGCGGTGTTTCTGAAGCGATGTGATTTTAAACTGTCTTGACGGGTCATATTGCACCATACCGCACATAAGCTGTTTCAAAATTTGCGCTCTGTTATGCCATACTGCCAGAGTGCCGGCCGCCAAACGGTACTAGCTCAGAATGCCCAAGGTCAACTTGTAATAAATACAGCTGGCAACCTGGCTCCATCTCCGCTGTTAGTAAAATGTTTATGGTGAAGTCGAACAGCGAGTTGGAGAAAAATTTCAGACGAGGGTGAACAGGTGTGTGATGCTGGTAATATAAAGGGTGAAGAGAGGAGTTGTTAACCTTCTGTGCCATGCACCTTTGACCATCAGAGCTTAGAGCCAAATATATTGTTGCAACACAAAACAGAGTAACTGTGTCTGTGTTACCTTTCCTAAAGCACTGGGTAAAGTGTGGATTTAAAGTAGGTAAATACTATATTTACTTGGCATCAATTTTTTTTAGTGTGGTCTCAGAAAGGGCCCCTGCAAGGTTGTTTGTATCATTTGCAGCATTGCTGAAATAACCAGGATTATCAATTGAACTGACATGTCGCCTATTACTGGAATAAGTCCATTCCTGAATGTGAGACACTGTGTTGGCTGCAATGTCTTTAATATGCTGGGAGTACTTCTGATACACCACTGAGTCTGATCATGCATATATTTACATTACATAGTCTGGAAGGTGAAGTGCTTGACAATGTTTTGAGAGTAAAGACAATGATGATGTCTTGCTACAAGGTGTGCTACTCACAGCTCAAGACATGGTAAACAAACACATTTTTGGGGCATCACTTTTGTTTTGGCCATGACCAATTTGGTTGAAGTGGAGTGATTGAAATACATGATACTGATATAAATAACAGCACAGTAACCCTTTTCTGATGCATTTGAGAAGCCATGAAGTCACTTAAAGGATGAGTATTCACATTGAACAATTGAAAGAGTTCACATTGACCATTCTCTGCAGAAGAGGTGCGGGAAGAAGAACATCCCAACTGAGTCGATGTAGCCACAGTGACTGCAGGAATATTTTAGCAGACACAACAGAAGCCATCCATCTTTGAGAATCATAATTCCTAGCAATATATGATAGTGCACAGCTCGCATTGTGGAAAACTGCAGGTATCCTGCTACGTGATAAAAGAAAGCATCTCCAACATTCCACTGTAGTCCCAAATGGTATGAGTATGTATTAAATTACTGGTGAAGTGAGTGTTTTACTATTTCCACAACTCAAAACACCCATTCTACCATAGTTAAATAGTTTGTCTTGTAAAGCCAGTGTTTTTTCAAGTGATGTAACACCAACATCAACAAATGTCTGAGTACGCAGCACAGCAGCTGCCCGAGGAAATGCACGACCTCTGTCAGAGGCTAATCCTAGATTCTGTTGACATGTAGCATAGTTAGTTCCTGGGGATTACAGTATTGAGATGACAAAATGTGCCATGCAACAGAATAGTTCTTGCCAGTCGAAGGGATGTTTTTCAAAGAGTGCATGAGTTTCTTGATTTGTTGCTTGGGAAAATTGGAAGCATGTAGTAATTCCTATAAATTCACTGAAAAAATGGGTTGGTTCAATTAGGGTAGTATGACATTCATGTGTGAAACAACTGTGGTTGTTTCAACATTGTTTGCAGGAAGTGCAAATGTCTAAAATCAATGCTAATAAATTTGAATGACGTTCCATCTACTTTCAGAAAATTAAAATGAGTACATACTTACTTCAATGTTTTGTATATAATTCAAGAATACCCAAGCTTCTTGTAAACTGAAGGATGTTGCACCTTCAACTGCTACAAGCAAATGTAGGCATAGTGAATTTGTTTACTTTTGTTTTCTTGAAACCTTAGTTGCATTAATAACCCTTTCAACATTCTAATAAACTATTTATGACAAGATCTACAAAACAAAGACAAACTAGGTGGGAACTGACCGACACACCACCGACTAATTACATTATATCCGTGACACCACACAACCTGTAAAAACCTTAGCATGTTACAGCATGATTGACAACAAGTTGCATATGACCAATTACTGTACAACACAAACTTCAAGGCATTTCACAAATGTTGTACATAGCTTGCCACCATTTTGTCCATATGTGAAGGTGAGATTCATGCACCCAAGTCGTCACTAGGGTGCTTCTTCCTGTGAGAGGTTTCTACATAAACACTAGATATACAATTTACTAATGCCAAAAAAATTAGTCTTGATACTAATATAATGTAATAAACTTTTTGGCTACTCAAATTATACAATAATACACAGCTGGAAAAACTGTGACAAAATATTTGATGGTGTTGAAACTACTGTTACGATTTAGAATTTTACATCTGTAGCATTGACATTTATACGTGAGGCCAAAATCATAAAAAGTTTGAATCCTGTAAAGAAAATGTGATTTCAGATTACCTGTACTTAGTAAAAGTGTGTATCGTACAAAAAAAATATTAGTACCTAAAACTAAAATAAAAAAAATGTAAGTGCATAGAATCACATCCACTTTAGAAAACAGTTGTGCAAAATAGAACACTGCAAAAGTTGGCAGAGTGTTAAAATATACTCACAACAAATATTAAATACAACCTTAAAAATCTACAGCACACACACCTACCACAGTACAAAAATACCATGAATATTTTTTAAAATTTGAGTAGGTGAATCTTGAGTTATTTATAAATTTTAATATGCATGAAGTGAGCTGTAAAACAAAGTAAATTAAACCTTCTCTCCCCTGTAAGTAAAATTATTAATACCAGTTAATGAGATAAATCCTAACCTGGAAAACATTACCTGCTTTGAGAAAATACTGAATCATAAGCTCTCTCTAAATGTATACTGAAAATAAAAAAAATCTCATAAGCCATCGATAAAAAAAAAAAAAAGTATATGCAACCAAAGAGGACTATCAAAGAAATACTGACATATGCATAATGACTGCATTAGTTTAGACTAATTTACCACACACTAACAAGTATAAAATCATAAACTTTTGCAGTATCATGGCTGTGCATAAATCAATCACTATAATATCCACCATTTTGTCTTGCAAAACAAAGTGTAATGTACAGTATAAAAACCAAAATTAGACAACAACAGTATTATGTATTTCCTTAATGTAGAAATTATGAAAGGGTGTAGAAATCCCCAATTTAATGGCATTATGACTTCACAGGGTAACAGTTAACCTAAAGACACCAGAATACAAAATGTGCAGTAGCATTGTAAAAGATAAAAGGATAAAGTATAAAATGGGGAAGGTATACAGACACTTCAGCATGTGTGTACATATAGTGTGCACAGATACAGTGTGTGTACAAGAATGTGTGTACATAAAATGGTTTACCCCCTTCCACATCTTCACAGTAATTCTGACGACGCAAAAGCTGCCACACAGACGGGCCGAGTATGTGTGTCGTTGGCCAGTGTCGGTCTAGCGGGGTAACGGACTCGGTTTGTCGGGCTGCGCGAGTATGTCGTGAGTTCCCTTCGGGTTAGTGGAAATGGCATGTGTATTAATATTGAAGAGAATGAACGCTGACTAAATTATGTCGGAGGCTACGATGGGTTTTCCACCACTGTCGGACAAAATATAGTTTATTCATATAATGCTAGGTTGCACGCCGACAGTATCTCGTCGGACTCAGGCAAAATGTTTGATAGAACTAGCGCGGTATTGAGTGTAACTCGAGACTGTGAAATGGGCCCGCGAGGAATCAAACTTTTCCTTGTGTTAAATATTGCACGACGCGTGACCCACATCGGGAATTGCCGAATAAAACAGAGATGTAAAAATGTTTTGTGCAACATTAATGAGGGCACGGTGCTGGACAGAAATTAACTTCTACAAAAGTCACTGGAATAATTGCAGTACGTTGGTGTGTAGAACATGTTGTGGTAAACTTTGATTTGTTGATAAACACGTGCATTTTAAGATTTGCTGCCAGTCTTATAACATGGTTTCCTGAGTTATGGTTGGGCCAGAATTTTGCAAAGTTATTTTCGTCAGGGCTAAAATAGTGACGGACCTGGAGTTTTCATTGGACTTGCACGTTCGTGTCATGTTACTCGTGGCCCATGTAACATATGAGCGAGTGCATTGTAGAAGAGCTTGTGACAGAGTGAAGTGCCTCTTGGAACGAAGAGTTCATCAGCGTGGTGTAACAGCTGGTAGGGGCTCCCCGACAACCTCCGTCATGTCGTCGTCTGAGTTGTCGGGCTGCATTCGTCGTATCGCCGGGCCTGTAGTAAGGCTGCTGCTAAGGTTCTGTAGCTGTATGATTCCCATTTTATTGTTCCCGCAGTGTAACATGTACAAGATGCGCCTCGTCAGATTGCGAACTTTGTGGTGTCTATAAGGTGGCATTTAGTTTTGGCATTAATATTTGATGTGCATAAAATTGTACATGAACATTGAGACGTAGTGGAACATAAACTGAGAATGAACTATTTTGAACATGAACGCTTTGAACTGGCAGCACCTTTTTAATTGGCTGAAAGTGTTTAAGGTATTTTTAATGCATCATTCTAACATATCAGCTAGAGAATGATTTGGAATACATGAGAATTTGCCATTTGAGATTTTGCAGTGTAATTAACGTAATATATATTGTTGCCACTTGAGACGGGACTTTGTGAACATTTTTCATGCATGACTGTTGAATATCCACTTGGTTGTTTAGTAAATCTCTCTGGTGCTGTAGTTATAAATCTCATATCATATTAATGGCGGGGTACGGTTCAGATAGGTGTCTGAAATCGAGTACGTCTGGCTTCTTCCAAGGGCGGGGTTGGGGGTGGATTTGTCTTGGTGATGGAGTGAGGCATTTTTTGTTACTCCCCTCCCCCCTGTGGGGGTCGGAAGGCTCTCACAATCACTTCTAATTATTGTTAAATGCTCCTAGGTTTGTAAAAAAATTCTTCTATAAAACCAAAAGAAAAACAAAACTGTTTATGCATGTAACTGAAACAAATCAAATGTAACCTCAAGAAACAAAGATCTGCGACACTGGAACATTTACCTCAACATAGGAAAATCAAAAACAAATAAAACCTTCACTTTTACTTTGGTGTAGAGCGTGAAATTATTTTTTACAAAAACTGCCATGAAATCTGAATAAACCATAGTTCAAGATGTTAAATATGTTTCTTTAATCATTAGGCATAATTTGCACAAGACAAAAGGGAATGCCCAAGTGAGTGAGAGAAGTGATTTAGGCTGCTTTTAACAGCGAGGTTTTGAGAGCAGAAGATAGTGAAACAAGGCAAGTATGGAGCAGCGTCAGAATGAAGAGGCAGGGGAAACAGGAGATCCCCGAGAAAACCTGCCGATCAGTGGCAGTCTGACATGACTCTCACATGTGAAAATCAGATAGTAATCTTGCTGGGAATCAAATTCGGTTTGCCTAGGTGGGGGGCGAGTAGCCTAACTACTACACCACCATGGCTATTGGGAATATCAAACACTAAATCACTCATTTCATTAGTAATGTCTTCAAAAACAACCAATTTCAGGATCTGATGACACTTTGGTTTCTTCTACTTTGAATGTGATGCATCTATTTTATATGTAACATTTCTCAAAAACACACATCATCATCAACTTCAAAAATATCAGTTGTAAATTTTTAAAAAGACCAAAAGTTCTTATGTTTACATTAGTTTGAGAAGAATAAACAGCCCGAAACCGACAGCGTATGATCTTACATACGTGAAGCTTGTAGGCTGCCGGCACGGGCTGCGGGGAGGGCAAGCATTCTGCCCTGGTTGGTGTGGAAGTCGAAAAACTTTGGTCAGCGTGTAGGCTCTCAGCGCAGGGAAGGGGGCGTACCTGCTGGGTTGCGTAACCTTCAGGCGAAGAGAATCCGCTCATAAGTTCTTGATGCCTGGTCAAGTAGGCAGCCGAAAATTCGTGTGTAAAATTCTCTATCCTTCTACAGTGATGGAAGCAGGAATATTTAGCGATGAGTCGTAATCGTTGGTAATTAGTGAGCGGCACGCATCAACCTTCTATGTGTGGTTACTCTTATATCCACAAATCTCAATCAATAAAAAATAAAATACATTTTAAGTGGATAAAAATATTTACACAGAAATAGCCTGCAACAATTTGTGCACACATAACTAAATGGAAAGTGTGTTCTTACCCTATTACCATAAATATTGTTAAAATTTTAATAATTAAATGACTTGCACTTTATGAAAATTAACATAAGTTTATCTACAGATTTAGACCTACAATTATTTTTTATGATTTTTTCATGACCTTTCTTGACATATTTTATTGACACCCTCTGTACAGTGTTAATTGTATACTAATATATAAATTGAGTTCATCAGACCTACATGTAACAAACACGTACATATTTCATTCCACTTTCTTGGAACAAACACTTTCATGACATTTCCCAAATATCAGTCAACTTCATAAATTTACCTTCACATCAATGGTGGAAAATGTTCTTGGCCTCAGAAACAATGCCAGTAAATACAGCCATAAAATAAGAAAAATTTTAAATCCAGAAAAAATAAAAATGGTAAAAAGCATGATAATACACAATATTGAAAATTAATACAACTTGCGAACATTCTGGACAAGTATGTGCTTTAAAGAAAGAATGTCTTCATTTAAATGGTATTTTCAAACTGACTGCACTGAACGTCCACCTAAAACTACAGAAGTGCAATCATGTACTGCCCGAAACAAGTAGCTTGTTGTCAAGCTGTATTTGCACTGACTCTCCGGAGACATTGCAGAAATTGTGCGAATGATAAAGAGATTCGTTAATATTAGAGGCATTAATGCATCTGTTACCAATACCAGTAGGATCATTTATATTAATGACACTTCGTTCTGTTCCTATAATTAACAGGGTTGCTACACAAAACTTTAAACTAAATTCCCTGACACTGTATCCATTACATTTTTTTGCCTGGCCTATACCAATGCAAGACATTTACATTTTTCGTTAAGTCTTATTCAATCAAAACATTGTACACAAACTACGTAGTAAAAAGGTTTCTTTAAGTTTATTCCCTTAAAACTATCAATCCAAAGGAATTTTAAGATACCCTCGTGTAAAACAGTGTTGTGGAAATACAGTATTTCGGTATGTATAGGACGCACATTAATACAAAAAAAAAAAAGTGACCACAGAAAGTGGGGTGCAGCTTATATAAAAATTTTTTTTGTGACACTTTATTCTCAAAAACAGGCTTAGAAATTTTCCAACATACAGCACAGGAGGAGGAGGAGGAGGAGGAGGATGATGATGATGAGCAGGAGGATGAGCAGGATGAGGAGGTGGATGAGGATGATGATGAAGAGAAAATTTTTTTTACACTTGTGCAGTAATTTGGTTACTCGCATTCATAAACAAAATAACCATCATTACACACATATAAAATGTAAACATGTTGGAGCTCGGCCATAGATGTCGTACATGAGAAAATAATTTCTTTGCTGTACAGGAGAAAGATATCTTACGTAATTTGCATGCTCGCCACAGCTCTACAAGTGCACATCGATAAGATGCCATTTTGTGCGACACTGCCTTGGTTTTGCTTTCTCAAGTCACGTTACCATTTGTGAAATAGTAATCGCACTATGTATATTCGTAAACATTGCAACATAACACAAATTTTCTGTCACAAATGTTTTGTAGGGGAGAAATACTAAATTTATTATGTTTGTGGAGAATCGTGACTTCACAATATTTACAGGAATACAAAAATTCAATGCAGCCTATACTTTAAATATTAATCATTCCTAATTTTTCATCAAAAACTTCTGGTGCGGCCTATACATGCCAAAATACGGTAGCTGTGTTAGTGAACAAATCTTTTATATACAGTGGCTTGTACCATTCTTGTACTAAAATCAGACAATCGCAACAAGATGGCCATCATAACCGGGTCATGTTGCAGTGTGTGCTCGTGTGTCGTAAATAATTAAAGGACGTAGAAACAACAACTTCAAGGTACTTTCGTCTTTTGTTGGTTCTCTGGTATGTGAATCAAAATGTAGGTAACATTTTGGTCAATTTGGGGGCCAGATTGTACCAGTCTTGATCAGATTTTTCCTGTCATAAATTTGCCTCGGTAATGTACGAACAAGTATGACAATGTGTGTTTACATACGTAACATCATGAAGTTACGGGTGATGGTGTTTGTTCGCGATGAAGATAAGGCCCTCGGAAACGTTTTAAGTGCAGTTAAGTGAAATTTTGGCTAAGTACAACTATTTTTTTTTGTTCGTCTGTGCGGTAGGCCTGACCAAAAACTTGAAATGCAGCAACTCATTCGTGTTGCCATGCCGTATGCAAAGAGAGGAAGAACGTTTGAACCATGATGTAGCATTAGCAGATGCACAAAAAAAATTTCTTCTAAACAAGGACTGTTTAATGAAATTGTATGGAATTTAAAACAGTTACATCAAGGTTTTGAGGACGACCATGTTGCCCTAGAAATTTACTTCTTATACATCTATTAGAGAAATAACTGGATTCCACACTCTGGCAACAGTGGGAACTGGCATTGAATTCAGATTCTGTTCCTACAGTGAAGCAGTTTATGTCCTTGGAAAAATAGTGTCAATTAAGGGAAGCTGTTAATCAGTCCAAAGGTAAAGTGCATAGAGGGAAGGTACCAATTCGAGCAAACAAGGCTGCTAATTCTCAAAAGCATGACCACTTTTCACCACAAGGTTCAAATTCTTTTATTAGTTAGCACCTGGTAGAAAAAAAGTATTAATTGTACCATTCAGTTCACATACTTCATCGCTGTCCCGACTTTTTGTTGAACTCACCGTCAGAGAGATTTGCTGTAGCTAAACAAGCTAGAATATGTTTTAAATGTTTACACAGTGCAAATGAGGCCAAGGACTGTTCATCAAAATTGTAGAAAACGTTCAGCAAGGCACCACACACTACTTTGTTTCGAGAAATAGCACAATAATTGTAAAGAAACTACTTCTGAGTCCTCCTAAATAGCTCAAATACCATCAACATCTGACAAAGAGCACCAAGATGATGTACCAAGTACTTTCTCTGCTGTAACTTCACAAACATTGTTGAGCACGACTGCAATCCTTTCGCCAGAGCTGCTTTCTACAGCCATGGTCGATGTTCAGCAAAGAGAGTATCCATGCGTATTGCCAAGCCTTTTGGTAAAGTCTCTTCTCATTATCAGATTGATGCATTTGTGATGCCTAAGATCTCATTCAAGCTGCCTGCTGTACAAGTAGATCCTCACGCATGGACATGCTTCTGAGAGCAGATATATTTGCATACCTGTTCAGAGGCCAACGTGTTGAGGGTGATACTAGGCCGCCCATCACCTTGGAAACTGTGTTGGACTGGGTCCTCATGGGTAAGGTAAACATACACACACCACCAGTGAGCACCACTTGCACTGAAGCCTCAAAATTTTTCATTTCATCTGGGTTACAAGCGCCAGCACTGGAGGATGTGGTGAGGCAGTTCTGGGAACTGGAAGAACTTCCAAAACAAAACCATATTCGCCTACAGATGCTGCAAGCGAGTCTGCCTTCATGTCAACACATGGATAAGATGTGATTGGCAATTACATTGTATGTTTACCTCTCAGAGAGCCCAGCCCCAATTTTGGTGAATCTCGAGCTCATGCTGTGTGATGTATTGAATCCACGTAGCGCCGTTTGAGAAAACAGCCTAATCTCCGTACTATGTGGCTTTTATGCACGACTATTTGGACAATGGCCATATGGAATTAGTTGATTCTCCCCCTCCTGGTTGTCATGATGTATACTACCTTCCTCATTACCTGATAGTACCACAACAAAAGTTAAGTGTCATCTTCAATGGCTCTGCGAAAGCCAGCAGAGGTGTTAGTCTCAACTATATATTTATTCCTTTTCCTAAACTACAGATGGACATAATAGAACTTCTACTGTGCTTTTACTGTCATCCAGTTGTCTTCACTGGCGACAAAGAAAATGTACTGGCAAAATGCAGTTCACCAATGTCACCAAGATTACCACAGCACACTGTTTTGAGGTGGTCACATCAGCATCCCGTTGAAGACTACAGATTAAAAACTGTAACTTACGGAATATCAGCGTCTCCCTACTTAGCCATATGCGTACTGCATCAGCTTGCTGCTGATGGAGAGAGGACAATTCCAACTGCAGTTCGTGCTTTGAAAACAGATGTATACATAATGATTTGGTTACTGGGTCAATAAAATTGTTGAGGCATTTAAGCTCCGAAAAGAATTGTCAGGATTATTGACAGGTGGTGGTTTTAAGTTGAGAAAGTTCACTTTCAATTGACCAGAAGTTTTGGTAGGGCTTCCTGAAAAAGACTTGCAACATCCTGACACTCTTTCCTTTGATAACGAGAGCTTGTCTATAGTGCAGGTACTTGGGCTTACATGGCTTAGAATTTTCCCGAGGATGTTGCACTCTCCCTTGCTCCTAATTGCCTACTTCCTGGTTTGAATGGAGGACGGCGAATCTTGGTAGCATGGACACCGGAAGTGATGTTCAAGGTCATCTATCTGCAATTCCCTCAGCATCCTTTTAATGCTGTCGTCCTAGTCTTCATTCAGTATTACTGCCCACATTGGATGTCTGGGCACTAATGCCTGCCTTGCTGACTCCACCTCCAGTGCTTGGGCCAATGCATCCTGCATAGCATGCAGCGTAGCCAGACATACCGTTTGTCACACCTCGGTGTCAGTGATAGCATCAATGAAGAAGCTGATTGCGATGACATCTCGTGCCTCTTCAGAGCATCCCTCTAGACAGAGGTGTGACAGCCTCACGAGGTCCTACCACAGCTTCTGCAGTGGTTCTTCAGGTTGCTGGACGCAGCTTTGCAGTTGGACATGGTGGGTGCGTCGCAGGTATTGGCCACCAAATTGCAGCTCCAAGGCCAACACCAAATGTGGAGTACTCCAGTCAATGTTATACTCGCAGGGACTGCAGTATACTCAGTGCAGGTCCCCTCAGTACAGCAGTCAGGTAGTACACCCGTTGCTCATCAGTCCAGCCACTCAAGGTGGGAATGATCTCGAACAAGTGCCTGTATTCGCGCCTAGGTGTCTGTCCATCATATGGGGCAGGCTTTGTGATGCCGCCTTTATCCACCCTTGACTGAGGCGTATCCACACTGCAAAACTGCTGGGCCTCACCTGTGACAGCTTTATTGGCAGCGACTTCTACCTTCACCTCGCAGTTCGCACTTATTGACCCGGGTCATGGTTAATGTCAGCTTCACCTCAGCTGCTGCATACCTTCCCTGCTGCTGTAAAAATTCCTGTCATTCCTTCTTGAGAGGACTTACTTCCTGTTTTATTTACTGCTTGACAGTGTCCACTCTCTCACTAACACATTCCAGTTTCCTGTTCACCATTTCGTTAACATTGTCAATCTTATCAAAATATTCAACCACAATGCTAAATGCTAACACCTTGTATTTTCCTATTTACATTTTTGTTCACATTATTTATTTTCCTGTCCACTGCTTCGTTAACACTGTTATCCTATCCACCACTTTGCTAACACTATCTATTTTCCTGTCTACTAATTTGCCAGCACTGCTTAGTTATCTTCCAGAAATGAAAAATCGGATAACCACTACTACCCCCCCCCCCCCTGCCTCCCCACGCTTATACTCTGACAAAAATTGTAGTTGTACAACGTGAATTTTCGTGACTTTAAAACAGCAACACAAATATCTATATGCCTTGCTGCTACTTCTGTTCAAAACAATTTCCTTTTTTGGCAAATTTTAAAGCCAAACGTTTTTATAGTGTTTCCTCATTAAGTGATGACCTGAACTCTGTGTGAGAGTTTTAGTAACCTGGCTGAACACACTCACAAGCTGCGTTACAGTGTGCGATTGTCAAAATCGAAAGCATCACACTGCCAAATTGATTGTACTTCTTCAGTGTCCCATCTGCAGCTTTCAAATGACCCACCAAGCTCCACTTTACATCTATTTTCTCCTAACTGGAAATGTAATGTGATATTTCTGACTCAAGTAAGAAATTACAAAATTGGGACTGTAGTACATCTAATTCTTCAACCAAATCTTATTAAATGCCAGCAAAAATTGTTGGAAATATTCCCACAAAAAAATTTTATGCTTTAAAATTGAGCGTGCAAATTTACTAAATATGTGTAACTTCAGCATTAACCGAAACTTCATTTTAAATGGAAATTTGTGCACAATGTAATCACAACTTGTTGAGTAGTATTTACTTATGGAATCAACTTTTCTTGTTTCAGTGTTGCCACAACTTTAGTCATTGTATTGCCTATCACTATATCAGTCATTTTTCTGATTATCTCTGCTGTGGTAGTCAACATCTAAAAGTGAAAATGCACGTTTGACTGCTGCTGCCTTAACAAGTTTTGTATCATATTAAGCAAAACTGACCTCAATATATGTATATGAGGCACGTTTGTAAACAAATAGAGTCCAAGAATGTACACTTGCATTTTCCTCATGTTTCCGGTCATGACAGGTGCTGAAAGACAAACATTAGCTAACCACCTTTAAGTAATCAACGTAGGATATCAAAATTAGGTTGGCATCCCAACCTGTTTTATTTTTATGATTGCCAAGTTCAAGTTAAGTGTGTTGTGGTTCCGGTAATTTTATTTTATTTTCAGGGAAAAAGAAAACATTGAGAGAAACGACAGAGAGGATGATTGAGAAGGGGGCGGGGGGACTTGAATTTAACGTCTTTCATGAGACAGCATTGTTTTGACGTTGATGTAAGTGTATGACATTTGAGTTACATATTGTTTAATGGAGCAGTAAACAATTTTGCTCGTATGGAACTAACATTCAAATAACAGACAGTTTTAACTTCAATGAAAAAACAAACTAGATACATACGTTGTTCGCATTCGTACAGATGCAGCGATACATACACACACTGAACGAAGTTAACCTTACACTTGTTGAATTTACGATATAGGCAAACTAAATAAACATTATATACACATTACAAAAGTGTTGAAAGTGCAAATTTTTCCGACCATGTGCTTTTCAATAATTATATTAACTGTTAACAAATACATTATTTTCAAAACACAAAATTTGCAACTTCTTGATCGTGTGTTTTTCTATGGAAAACCTTGCAACTTTACTTCTCTAAAATCACATTTGTTCGTCACTAGCACTAAACAATTTATTTGCAGAATAATTCTGTAAAATCAACTGCGCACGTTTCTTAAAACCAACAAATTTAAACCATGTAAATTATATTCCTGTGTTTTCATTGCTGACATCTGTAAAGGAAAATGGTGGAATGAGCAGTTCTGAAACTGTTAACATGTGGCTATTAATATTATATTTTACTCAAGAAAACACTCTACAATGTAGAGATGAGCTAAACCAGTATTTCTCAGGAACAGTCTGTACCTGTTCCCAGTCAATATCGGTTGCAGATACCTGTTATTAGAATATCTGTTATGGGTAAGCTCTATGCTAGGCCATGTTATTCCATTATCTCACCTTGTTCTTGAATACCTGTTATTAGCCATGTACTGGGCAGATATTTTTCGCTACTTCTATGTAGCGCATACCCTTCCTGGTAGTTGAATTCCATCAACTACCTTCTGAAAATATTAATAAAAATAAAACATATCGGAGAATTAGCAAAGTGTGTGGGATTCCCTGCAGAGCCAGAAAAATTGGGCAAGTTACAATTGTCCTACCAGGAAAACATGACACACGAGGAGGTTAGGTATGAGGAGGTATAACTCCTCGTGTCAGGACAGTGACAATAGGTATGAGTTCCTGGTTGCTTTGGGTGGAGTGGAGGGGTAGGGGGATATAAAAAGTTAAAAGTATAGGATGATTGTTCCTGCTTCGTGATACAGTATCAGTAACAGGCAGGAGGGATGGTAACAGGTATTTCCAGGAGCTAAGAACTTGCTATACCTGTTCCTTCTCAATACCTGTTACTGATAACGGGTATTGGAAATACTCCCCATCTCTACTGCAATGGTACTTACAACCAACTATGCTTAAAGAAAGCTAATAAAAAAATAAACTACCCATAAAATATTCAGACAACAACACGATACGAGTATAAAAACAATGAGAAAAAAGGTCACACACAACCACGTTCACTGGGCTGGAAACACAAACATGGCTAGCCATTGGCTGGAAACATTTACTGTTCATGTGTGTCAACATGCTTTGTCATAATTGCTTAACATGTTCTTAAAGTCCATTCACTAAAAGATAAAAAAAATTAAATAATGCTTTAGAAACATAATTTAAACCGTAAATGTAAGTAAATTGAGATTTTAAGTTACAACTTTTAGTTCTGAGTACTAATTTCTTCCAAAGCGATCATAAAAATCACCAATTTAACATGCATCCTGCAGTAATTCATTAGCTGATATACTTTGCAAATGAGAGCATTTACTATTTACAAAGTGTGTAGGTTGGTCACATGAAATGGACAATACGCTTCTGCCATGACACTATAGACCTTTCACAGTAAAGTGAGCACTTTTTAAGGCCCTTCCAAAATTTTTCTTTTAAGGCAGTTTTAATATTCAAGCCATTTTTTTTAAATATCAGCATTGTCATGTGACTAATAAATATGGTGTATACTTTGACCACTCTCAAAAGTTAATGCTTGGATTCAATAAAACATATTTATTAGTGGTTAATGCCTGTTGGGAGGGCCTTAAAAAATGCTGACAATCGTGAACAGCCTATACCTGCAATAATCTATTACTTTTACTGCTTGACCTATCAAAAAAAGAGAGAACATATCAAATACGGTATACGATAGAAAATCGGACGATTTTTATGAAAAAATCCGGACGGTGGGAGACAACCTAAAAAATCGGGAGTCTAACCCCAAAATTGGGAGTCTCCTGCCAAAATCAGGAGGGTTGGAAGATCTGCACTATCTACAACACTATTAATTTTACTATTTACATTTTCATTAACACTATCTGCACCACTATTTACATTTTCATTAACGCTAGCAATTCAGCTACCCAGCTTTGATCAAAGCAAGGAGTGCTTCTATCACTGCCGACATTTTCCTCATTAGCATTCACAAATGTCTTAATAATTCTTGGACCTATTACTACAACAATTATTATATTTACAAAATTATCATACCAGTAAATACCATACTGTAATCTTAATTACAATTATTTTAATTTATTTTGTTAAGTACAATGCCTCCATCCCACTTCTAACACAGTATTACAATTTTCTCAAAGTTAGTGGGCCAAATTTGGTTCATTAAGGGATGGAGGTCTTAATTAAATAAAAGTTAATTATTTTTCCTAATTTATTTACAAAGAAAATACTCTTGTCTCAACCTCTCACAATAAACTGATTATATTACTATTTACAATTAATAAATTCAATTAGTACAATTTACAATTGCCTCAAAGATATTACCGTAATTAAATAACTAAAATCATTCCTGATACATAGTGTATCAAAACCTGTTGAATTATTTTATAAATTATATGCCCATATTAGATAGTTCCAATATTTAAAATAAATTCTGTAACACATGTTCATAGAGTCCCACCTCGGTTCAGTCCAGATCCCACAAGTCCTCAATATTCTAGAGTTCTCCAAGCGTCCTCATGCACAGAAGCCTTCACTAATTGGGTTTCATGCACTCTCGTCCATTCAAAGCACAAACACCTTGTCTGCCATCGTCTCCCAATCTCCTGTCCTCTATCCTCTCCACCCATGTCTCTCGCTGCATTCAACTTCGCCTGGTTACTGCAGTTAGCCAGATGGCTCATACGAAAAGACTGCCCACTCTACAGATGCAATGGTATTTATGGTGTCAATGCCGTAGCTGAGAAATTTCTCAAAAAGCTGCATTGCGGTGAAAGCCGTAGTTACCAGAATATTCTTGCGCATCCTCTACAAGTTCTCGATTCCTCCAGTAGGGAGGAGGAGCTGCTATAACGCCAGCCAGGTCAGCCGTCTATCACTCCCCCAGCTGCCGGGTGACGCCTCTGTGCAGGCAGAGGAGCGATGTGCCTAGTTCTGATGCACTCTGTCATGCCAATGCATGCAAGGAGCCATTCACAAAACTCGACCCATGGGGGTAGTCTGCCGCACCCATTGCCCACACTTTTTGTGGGTGGTAGGAGTGTAGGTGTTATTCGTGAAGACTGTCCAAATACTCCAGTTACTAATGCCCAATGTGTTGGCTATTGCACGGGTACTGGTGGATGCTATCTTGATTTGCACTTAGCCTGTTTCATGCAAATGCCGAAAAGTACCCACAATGGTTTGTGGGTTTGGTTGACGCCTGTCCACGTATCCCTTATGGTAACACCCTGCCACCACCGCAACATTGCCTTGCGCATTGCAGTATGCGAAAACAATGTCTGCATACTCAGCACACTTTAATGCCTGTGCCGCTGGTACCGCCATGATTATATCCACTCGCCCGACACATCAACCAGCACCGATTACAGGAGCTTGCTACTTGCTGCAGT
This sequence comes from Dryococelus australis, assembly GCA_029891345.1. Lineage (NCBI taxonomy): Eukaryota > Metazoa > Arthropoda > Insecta > Phasmatodea > Phasmatidae > Dryococelus > Dryococelus australis. The sequence continues at coordinate 308,119,394 of CM056994.1, read as the reverse complement.
GACAAGCAAATACCACATATCCACTCATCCTGGATTATATCAGTGCCATCCGTTCGCTGCAAGGGCCCATGCCACATTTAAAATTTGTGTGGTGCATTCGGCACCTGTAGTACGGTGGGGAAACGTTTCTGACCACACATTTCTATATAAAATCAATGTGTTGAATTCCCATACATCCTTTATATTACAGAGTGTCCAATTAAATTACATTTTGGAATTCTCTAAATTTTCCGTTTCCAGGTAGAATCTTACCATTTTCCCCGACTTATTTTCAGTAGAAAAACTTTCCAATACCATATTTTTACACTGCTGACAGAACAAATATGTTATCAGTGAAGTTGAATTAAATTACACTGCAACATACCAAGCAAGTAGTGCTCACATTTTATTCAGCCCATCAATATTTCTTGCGATACATGCTATTGACTTCACACGAGAGCCGATTACAAACACACAATTACTTTATTTTGTACATATAGGCCCTATTGTCACTTGGAAAAGATGTATTATTGTCAGTTCAAGAACTTAAAAACTGAAATTTAAATTTGCATATGCTCATAATTACATTATCCTGTATTCACACCACTAAAATTTTTTGGCAGTATAGCAATTATTTACATTTTCCCTGACCGAGGTGAAAAATCCCCGACTTTTCCCTGTCACACGAAATTCCCTGATTTTCCCTGTGGGTGGACATCCTGTATTAGCATACCTGAAAATTTAAAATAAAACATTTTCATACTCCCATCCACAAAATAACTATTATTAAAAAAAACTGTGTTAAATTCCATCACAAAATGTAATTGATGGTCCACATTTCCAGGGTGGCCACTCCAAACTAAAAAATTTCCTGTCTACCAGGTTCTTTACACTAATTGAATTTTTTGTCAGCAAAATTAAATAAAATTATTTTCTATAAAAAATAACTACTACTATCAGAAGTGACTGTAATTTTAACCAAGTTTCAGAATAATGTGAAACACTAAGAAAAATTCTACTTTTTACGTACCTGTCCCAGCTGCTCACATGGTGGTGATAGGAAATCTTATTCTGAAACTTGTATAATGTTTATCATATTAAAAATACATTTACCATACAACATTACATCACAAATTGTGTGTTGCCAGCTCTAAATCGTAGTGATAAAATTATTTAACAAAACTAAACAACACTTCAAAATTATAAAACTTAGGTTATTTTTATAAATTCAATCTTTGGACTGAGGTCATCAACTTCCTTTACATTTCTTCAACCATTTTCAGATGTTTTGTTCACAACATTTCTAGTTCTTTAACTTGTCACTTAATATTACCAAATTTAATATTTAATCTTTGTTTACTACATATTTCCAGGTTATTTGTAAAATTTCCTGACTTTCCGTGGCATTTCCCGTACTACAAAATTCTCTGAATTTTCAATGATTCCAGGTTTATTAGGTTGAGTGGCCACCCTGATTACACTTAATGTTACGTCATAACTACTCAAATTCATTCTCAATTGTATTCAATGTAAAACTGACAAAACAATAGATTCTTTTGTTATACGATAAGTTTGTTTGGCAGAAAGATCTTACGAAGATGTGATTCCACACCCTTTGATATACACTAAAATAAAGACTACAACATACAGAAAATCACTGTCAGCAAATATACTTGGTAGATCATGGAAGCTAAATCAAACAAATTAAACATCACTCTTTTGTTTTTACAAATGTGTAACCAATATAAATTACAAAAATCAACAAATAAAAATTAGTCATTTTTAATTAATTCTAAATTATATCCATAAATCACATAAATCAATAATTTTATATATTTTTATTATACATTAATTAAATTATCAGTTTGCTGCTCTTAATTACTGTAGAGCAGAATATATTATTCCTTCTTTTTCCCACATTTTATAATTAAACTTATTTTCCCACCCAGTTTTCCAGTTTGTGAATGCATGGGATGGCAAATTTCTAATTTTGATCTTGAGAACCAATGTTTAGCAAACACTTTTGCTGAAACCTACAAACCACCATGCTTTAAGATTTCAAAAATATGATTTCATACTGCTTCGTTAGAATTCACGTTGCACCAAATCATCTGTTGACATCTTACCAGAACTTAAATTAAATAGTTTAGGTAGGAAATTATTACTTTACAAGAGCACAGTCATATGAAAATAATTTGTCCTGTACAATCAACCAAACACTTCATCAATAACAGCAATTATATCTGCTCACTTTCTGCACTAAGAAAAGCTATTAAATTTGCTGAATGTAGTAACTGCATTATAAAATCAGTAGACATACAAGGCAAAATTCTTCAGAGCTAGGAACACAGCATATTAGCCTATTTCAACTACATCTCCAAACAAAAAAAAAAGTAAAGCCTATTTCTTGTAAATAAAATTAACACATGTATTAGTTGCAACAGAAAAAAAACACACAAATCAAAAACCGCCCAGATACAATATAAAAGGGTATGTACACCCCTCGACTGTTTCAGGGCTAGGAAGAAATTAAATAATTTTTTAAGGATAGCATGTAACAAGCAATCTCTACAATGACATAACTGCAGTACACAATTATAATTACTTGCTGGAAACATACTTAAACCTGAACATAAAGAGTGAAGCATGTATTATAGTGTAAAAGTTAACCAGCTGTAAAAGAAAATTAAATATGGATACCAATTACAGTCAAACTTCATTAATATAAACCTCAAGCAACTTTAATACACACATTTCATAACAACAAGATGTGTATTAGATTACAGCAAGATATTCATATAAAGTCAAAGTATTACATTTAAAAAATACACATGAGAAAAAATTATTGCACAGTATGGTATTAAAAGGTAGCAAACTGACCTGTCCGGCATCATATTGCACTATTACAAATGAAATATATTTTTATTTCTAAAGATGAAGAAAACTGTTTGTTAGTCTATAAAGAGCAGGTATATTGACACAAGCACTTCCCTTTCTCTATTTTTTCATAACATATTTTCAAGCTAAGTAGTTGACAAAGATAAAATATCTTCAGAATTTTCTGTTTTAATTTGCCACCCCCCCCCCCCTTTTTTTTTCCTTTTCTTATCACTACATCTATTTAAAACTGATTTTTAGTTTTTCTGCACACAAAGTAATTTTGCCAATGTTTCACAGTTGTTTAATAATAAATTTTGCGCAAACAAGAATTTTACTAAGTATAAACAACAGTATTTTGCTGTCTACACATATTCATGTACTTGCGAATGTGTGAATTTAAAAGTACAAACTTTAGTTAAACCAGAAACTGCACATATTGAATTTAAAATGTTGACTGTACAGATATTGGAAAATATTTGCACCAACCAAGAACAAGTTTTACATTATACATAATAACTGTGTTCCACATAAAATGAAAAGTTGAATAATTATATTTTTGGGGGACCATCATTAGGTTTCTCGTAAATAAGTGCTCTCGCAAACAATTTTATATTAATGAGATTTGACTGTACAATGAAAACAAAATCCCTTTGTGTTAAAAAGTAAAAATTATTGAGGTCACTTCAGTGTACAAGACTGTTGCGAGAGATGCACCACATTGATTCCAAAATAACTTATAATAAACATGATAGGACTTTTTAAAATGTTTATTTCACAGACCTGATGCTATAATGCCAACTTCAAAATTAAGGCAACGATTGGTTAATAGATTTATAATTAAAAGCTCATAATACTAACTTCATATGAAGAGAATTAGACAGCATAGCTTGCCAATTTACTTCACAAATTGATTCATGATTTATATTTAAAAAATTAAGTACACGTTTTCACCACATTGCTACAAATATGATAACTTAGGTAATAAAGTTATGAAAAGTAAAGATGAAAAAAAATTCTCAGCTGGTAAAATTCATCACACTTCTACAATATAAAATAAGTGATACAAGGAATAGTGAAAAGAATTGTAATGGACCAAAACTTTAACACCAATGGGTGTAACTAACAAAAAGGAACCTACTATATCAAATGCAGCTGAAAAATAGTTTTATGAATGACTCCAGAACAAAATAACTGATTAATTTAATTTGAATGATTTAATTGGGATAAATGTGAATATAAAGAAGTGTAATGTCTTTAAAAGTAATGATCATGAGCACACCACACTGATTAAATTTGAGCCACTAGAGGTTTCAGTTTACTAAGAGTGGAGCATAAAGGCCTTAACAGTCCCTATACCACTGCAATGCAACACGCACTCTCTCATAACAGTCTTGTCAGCACGATCTCACACTCGGGATGGGTAGGCGTTCCAATACTTACAACCTACCCTACCGTTTGTGTTGTGAAGATGCCATTTGCTCCTGCAAGTGAAATTTTTTGTTTGCAACAAAAAACAGACCTGAAATGTGTTGAGTTAGGTTAAAAACTTGTTTCACACCTTTCCTCAGGGTTAAGTGGTATCCCTAATTCGCCCGTGCGCAGCTTTCTAGAGATCTCTTCAATCTGCAGCTGAACTGTAAGAGAAATGGGTTAGAGAGGGGCACAAAAGCCCAACCCCAAATTAGAACATGAATGCACAACACTACCATAGAAACATTACAAGATGAGACAAAGTGGTGCCCTGTCACAACACACAAACCAAAAGTCAGCTCACACTAGGTTGGTGTTTTGAGAGCCACTATAGGATCATCAAAAAGTTGTAGCCAATGCACAATAAATTAAGCAAACACCATTTTTGTACACATATGTATGTTACAATTAAATAACAAACAAAAAATATTAACCATTTTACAACAATAATTATTATTTATGTGAAATTGCACGAGAACTTTCAATTTGCACTCCTATTAGTTTCTGAAGCAATGAACGATTTTACTTGCAGTAAAATGAAGGAAACAATGTTTTCCTATTGTGGTTTTCTTGTTGGATTTGCTTCCATCTGGGTACATAGCTCTGGTAAGATATGCCCAGGGACTCAACTCACATCTCACCTCTTACGTACACAAATTTTTCATCCACACATAGTAATAATTAATGACAGCCTTATATTAAAACACTAATGTATGCCGCTGTGATGGTACAGTAGGAAATTTTTCCCGATAACAGATCTGTTAAGACATAAATGGCTGAAATACACACTTTCAATATTTTACAGGACTGAAGGAACCTTAATACCAATAACATGAAGCCTCATAACTTTAACAGTGTTGTGCATAATATGATGAAAGAACATGACTTATGGGTAATTTTCTTGAACAACTTCAAACTGGGACATGAGATGGGGTGAGTGAGTGGAATTGTAGTAGCGCTTGACAGCAAAGTCATTAATGCCCACAGTAAAGGTACATAAAAAAGTGAAAAACCTATACAGGAGGTGAAAAAGTAAAATAATTCAAAACAAATTAAAACCTCCACAAGAGGTGAAAACTTAAATTGAGTCAAAAACGGATTCAAAACCTAGACTGGAGGCAAAAAGGTAAAAAACACATTAAAAAGCTCCACAGGAGGTAAAACAAACAAAACAGGAACAAATTCTCCAGTGGGGCAACAACACAAGGACAAAGGCACAAATCACACACCTTAAAAAACCAGTCGCATGTAAAAAGGAGAATACACTAGAGTGTATTCTCCTTTTTAGAGTGTATCCATCACACAGTATTCGCTGTAGGTCATCAGGAAAATTAAAAGTGAGACGAACCTGGTAATACCTGTGACACTCCACCAGAATGTGCCGGACAGTCAAGGGAGTGCCACAGGCATCACACTCAGGAGGGGAATCATCACGAAGCAGATATTTGTGTGTCAGACAAGTCTGCACGATGCAAAGAAGAGAAAGTACATCATCTTCCCTGAGGGTACAAGAATCAGCAAGATGAGTGCAAACAGGCAAGTGAAAGATGGCCTATAACTTGTTGGACAGAGAGAGAAACGTCCACTCCCCATGCCAAGCATGCCAGACAAGGTCACGGACTGCATGCAGCAAGTGGCAGGCAGGGACATGAGGATCACAGGGTGAAAGGCTGCATGCCTTCTTAGCCACCATATCCACTGCTTTGTTGCCAGGGATGCCCACATGCCCTGGAACCAACAGGAAGACAATGTGAACACCAATCCACTCAGCACCCGCCAACTTATCCCGGATCATGGAAAGAAGCGGATGAGCTGTGGAGCCAGATTGAATGGCTGTCAAGGCACTCATCGAATCTGAGCACACGAGGCATTTATGGTGAACCGCCTACTGATAAAACACAGTCTTGAAAACAGCAAAAAGTTCTACAGTTAAAATACTGCAAAACAGATGAAGTCCAAAATGATACTGAGAAGCATCTGTGACAAAGGCGCACCCAGTCGAGATATCAGATTTGGAGCCATCAGTGTAAAAGCAAGTAAAACCATGGAATACATGAGACACAATATACAGAAGAAAAAGGCCCTTGTAAACAAGAGGAGTAATCACCTTAGGAAATTCCGCTAGATCGAGACACACCACAACTTAGGAGAACATGGTCTAGTGGAGTACAGCCGTACATGGGGCTGTTCGAGAAAAGCAGTATGGTGAAAGTGTGGAGAGTCAGAACGCACCCGCACCCCATACAATAGAAGCAGATGTTCATGCCTGTAGTGGAAAGGAGGTTTACCAGCCACAGCACGAAACTGATAAGGCACATGCAAAAAGCCCCAGTTGCAATACGAATATCAGCATGGTGAACACTCACTAATGGTGTCAACATAGACAGCCTAACAGTCAAAGAAGAGTGACTGTGTCAACATCCGTCATGACCACTCAGTGTTTTCAAATGCTTCTGTCCCTTACACAGCGAGACTTCAGGGATTGAACACGATTCCTCCAAGTGAGTTTACTATCAAACAAGCGACCTAAAAAGTTGACAGTATTGGAAACCGGCAAAACAGATCAGTACAAAAGCAGCTCGGAAGGAAAGAGACCACATTTTCTATAGAAATAAACCACCTGTGTCTTGGCGGTGGAAAAGTGGAATCCAGATCTGTCCACCCTGTCACCAAGGTGGTGGACGGCAAGTTGGACCTGACTTTCTGCCATGCACAGAGATGCAGCATGACAGAAAATATTAAAGTTATCCGCATACATGACACACCATTTTCCTGAATATACTCCTGTGAATAGGCAACACCATTGCAAACTTTAAATGCACAGAATGACAAATTTCTGTATAAAACAAGCGAGATGTCCACGAAATTCCCCAAATGGATAGCTGTCGCAAGATACCACATTGCCACGTTGTGTTGCACATCTTCTCCAGGTCAAAGACGACAGGAAGGAGTGATATTGCCCTCATAAAAATGCTGTCTATATGGCAGCCTACAAGCTGACCAAGTGACCCACCACAGTACGATTTTGACAGAAACTACACTGAAGAGGCGATAAAAGCTGCCAGGTCTCAAGCCAGTACATCAGACGTGCATTAACCATGCTCTCCATGGTCTTGCAAACACAGCTGGTGAGAGAAATAGGGCAATAGCTGGAAACATCCCCTTTGGCTTTCCCTGGTTTCAAGATTGGCACAAGGGTTGACTCGCACCACTTTGAGAAAACACAAGAGGTCGTAATATTATTTAAAAAATCTAAGCAAAAACAGTTTTCCATCGAGGGGAAGGTGTTGCAACATAGCATAATGTATTTAGTTGGGGCTAACAGATGTATGCTTCGAGTGCCATGAAGACTGATCCAACTAAAGAAAGGTGAAAGGCTGGTTGTAGTTCTCAACCGAGCTGCCAAAGTGAACACCCACCATCTTACACATCTCTTTGATGGCTCAAAATGAGAAAGTATAATAAGCACTGCTCTAAACATCCGCAAAATACTGACCCCATAAATCTGCTACATTTGTCCCCTCAGTAACGAAATTGTTATCTGCAAAAAGGAAGGAACCTGTGTGCTGAGAGATTGTCAGCACAACTTCAGAACATTGTCCCAGATAACCTTACTGGTGTGATGTACCACCAGCGAGGAAATGAAGTCCCTTCAGGATTTACGCATGCTGCCCTTGCTGACATGTCGAATGTGAGCCCAACAGATGCAGAAGAGCGCCAGGTTAGCTTGAGTGAAATGAGCACTAAGCGCCTGAGCACATGCCGTCGGGCACCGACAGAATCCTTGCATTCGTCGCTCCACCAAGGAGCATGCCTACGACCATGAGGTGAAGATTGGGGGATGGCAGCCTCCCCAGCTAACACGACAATGGAGTTGAAGAATTCCACTGCCATGTCCACGTCAAGAGGAATCTCAGAAGTGAAGTGGAGGAACCACTAAATCGTGCCCAGTCCACTTTCTTAAGCATCCACAGAGGTAGTATGGGTAGGCCAGTAAACGTCACATGATCCAATATGATTGGGTAATGGTCACTTCACAGAGACCTGTATAAATAGACCAATCAAAGGGATTACCAAAGCTGGGCTAAAAAAGGAAAGACCTATACAGGACGAAGGCCAGTATGGGTGGTGAAGTGTGTAGGAGTACCAGTGTTCAATAAGGCAATATTAGAACTAGTGAGCCACAACTTGACTACATGACCCTGGCCTTCCCTATGGTCGGAACTCCATCTCTGATTGTGAGCACTGAAGTCACCAACTATCAGAAATGGAGGTGGGAGCTGAGCCTAAAGCTCCTCAAAATTAGCTAAGCTGACATGTTGATGGAGAAGGGTGGGGGTTGGACATACAGTCAACAAACAGTGACAAATACACCGAGGAACACCCTTGACCACCACTGCCTGCAGCAACAGCTTCATGATAAATAGAATCCTTCACCACAAAACTGACACCACCACAGGCACAGTCCATCAACACGTTATCCATGCGGTAAAACATGTAACCTCAAAGGAAGGCCGTATCAATGGGATGAAAGTGCGATTTCTGAAGGCAAATGACTGTAGACTTAAAGACTCCCGAGCTTTTGTCAGTATTTTGAGTATAAATATCGACCGCCATCTTAGCTTCTGGCTCAGGAGAGAGAGGCTGGCGTGGTGGCGAGTTGAATGGTGTAATCCTTCATTTCAGGTTCACTTGCAGAAAGGAAAGTAACATATGGGGTCTTAGGCTTAACGTTTCTTAAAGTACCTTACTGTTGAGACTTGGCAATGACAGCAGGCTGAAATAATATGAGAGATAAAACCTACCTATTACTACAGAAAATTAAAACAGCATGGAGGGCATAGAATGCAAGAGATGAAAACGACAAAGATGATTCAGGTCTTTTGAAAGACAGAGGAGGGCATATGTCTACGATCAATGAAAAAGCTATAACTCATTCTTCTAAACATCCTTGGGCAAGAAAGAGTCTATAAAGAATGATTTCTTCATTTAAATATTGGACGATCTTACATTAATGCAAGAAAAAAATGCTTCACGTTTCTGGAATATAATGCTAGAAAAACTATTTTTTTTCAGAAATTTGGGAACTTGGCACCCATGATAAAAGGTTTGCATTTATAGCAGAACATGTCATTAGTAAAAATGGTGACCTAGGAAGGGCAAAAGTTAAAAATAAAGAAATGTAACTCATGAATATTGTTTTGAAATCAATGGTGAAAGGAAACTGGTAAATAAACACTATTTTCTCAGCACATTGGATGAACATGAGAAATTAATAAGACATGCTCTTCAGAAAAAAATATCTCCAAGCACTACTGCAATACCTTCTAGTGATGGACATCGCAAACATCACCAAAAACATAAGAAAAGTTAAGAAGAATTAAAGTATTTAAGAAATCATATTTTTGTCTTTCCCTACCTATGAAAGTCATTACACCAGAAGAACAGTCAATAAAAAATATTTGCCTTCCCATCTGAATCTGCAAATCATGTATAAATTATATGCAGAGAACAAAACAAAACCTGTGTCAAGAAACATCTCAGAAATGGAAATCGAGGCTCTGAACCTCTCTTTCCAGAAGCCCAATTTTGATGCATGTCACAGAAGTGTGACTTGTTGCATACGAAAATGAAAGTTGCTAAAGATATTGGAAATGCTGAAGAACAAGGTAGTGTGTCGAACTACAATTGCATCAATAGATAGTTGATTCTGCGTACAAATAAAAAGCAAACAAAGAACTTTTTAAAAACAACAATTAGAAAAAATGTTTAGTTTTGATCTGCAGCAGTGCCTGCTTTGCCAAACCTTGGTTTGTCCAGAGCATTTTTTAAATGTCACTTATGGACCTGCAATTTGGCCATACACGATAATTCTACAGGACAGTCAACCAATTTTATGTGGTATGAATCCTTAGGTAGCAGATCAAATGAAATAGCTCCATGCTTGTCTACCATACCACCTCACATATCGGAAATGTTTTACCCTGCGGGGTCAGAATAAAAGCTCTCATATTGCTGCTATGTTCATGAAAGACATTAATTATTTCCCACAATAAAGCGATTAATCACAAATACCTTGTTGCCGGACACACGCACACGGAATGTGACATTGATCATTCACTGATTGAGAAACAGAAGAAACTCAGCAAGGTTCCAATGTATCACTCACACAATTGGTACCAGTAGGTACAAAGCACTGGCAAAAAGCAAGCATTTACAGTTGTTGAAGTAAACTAAGAACCGTTTTACGACTTTTCTGGATAGCTCGAATCAACTTTGGTTTCTAGATAAAAGAACACAAGTGGTGAAACATTCTCAACGGCTTCAGTATGTGCAAGATGTAGGAATAGTACCCTATAAGAAATCCTTAGGTAATGAAGCATATAAGATTTTGAATTTTAAAAGAGGATGACACTCAATAGGCTAAGTAGACAAAAAGAAAGGATTTATTGGATCTGCTGCCTAACATACCACCATTGTTCCATGACTTCTACAGAAGCTTGCAAACTGATTCTGCTGCCAGCTGTACATATGATCCAAATCTAGATGAAGTCAAGTTAGAGTAACATGTTGCGCTGTATAACTAATCTGCATACTACCTTGGTGACATTTTCATGGTCATTGTAAGGTGAATGAAACATTGTAATGCAGATTCTGTAATTAGTGTAAAACATTATATGTCTTTTGGTCTACGTATTTACTAAATACATGAACGGCTTAAGCTGAATGATTTGTCAGTGTAAGAGCTTATGCCCAGTTAAGGGATGAAAAGAATAAATATAATGCAATTTTGTAAAGAAAAGTGAGTGTGTGTTTAACAGACTTTGCTGTAAAGCTTGCCTAAATATGATTTTTGAGACACTTTCACGATACTTGTAAGACAAATTATGTATTGTAGCATATTCAATCTTGTTCAGTGGTAATAATTTTCTGTTGTTCTGTTTTCGACTTTGTTAAATACACAGAAGGCTGAAGTCAACTGATGTGTCGATTATAAACATACAATGAATGATCAAAAGGGAATGAATGATCACCTTAAGGGATGAAAAGGATGAAAATATTTAAAAGGGTGAAAGCCAAATGGGTGTACCAAATATATGGGATTGACACATATAATTCAACATGTATGATTTGTTTTTATATTAACATTTGGAATTTACAAAGCCTACGAAACTTTGCAGTAGGTTTTTTGACTTGTTCCTTTGACTGTGCATCAAAGAAATATACACTTATCGGGTATCAATTTATTCAGAAGATGACTCCCTATTAAATAAATCAATATTTCACTTATTAAACTGTTTTACACCAGTGACAAACATGGACTTTAAGCAAAAACAAACTTAAAAAATTTATTTTTTTGGGGTCAAAATTGATTCTTGCGACAGTAGCAACCTTATGACTGTATTCTTGGGAACAATAGACACTCATAAAATGGGAGTTCTACTCTACTTATTTGTGTAAATAATATACTCTATTGTTTTGCACTGCTTGGTTCTGTGATACAAGAGTAAAGCCCGACATGCACGAGACTATTTTTCCAGCATGTTCCCCGATGATAATCAAGATCTAGGCAATGAGCTGTGTAACGTGGTTACTAGCGGGGTCCGTCACTGGTTTTGCCACACATGGAATGGATTTCCTTGTGAGCTATTCTGTCAACTAGTAATGCTGGCAGCCATGACAATTTTTGACAGCTAGCAAAAATTATAAACAATGACCTCTATACGGTAAAGAAAGACTGCTGTAGATAAACTTATTTCAGTTTTGAATCACGAAAATAAAATGTGGACAAGAGAATGGTTAGCCTGAAGGAACTGGCAATGTTTTCCGAAGAATTCTGGTAAATACACAGATAACCTGAAAACTGTATACAAACATGTTTCGTCTATGGATTTATTAACACTGGCAAAAACAATAATGTTGCCTTGGAAATAAAGCCAAGTGACCATCAATATTTCCAGTGGACGAGCATGTCCAGGAGCAAGCACGACTCCACAAGCAGGCCTGAGTGTTGCCGGCTTGATGTGATGTTGCTGTTGTGTCGTTGTAGCAGAGGTCATTGCTGCCAATTTAGGTCCATTGGCCAGCAGAACCTCTCCACATCTGCTTTGTTCCTAGCTCATTGTACGACTGAAGCACTACACGTTACACAGTTTGGTGAGTGCAAGTCACGTGACGTTCAACATGTGTTCCCATTGATTCCCCACTTATCCACCCAGCTGTGTTGCAAGTCTTGCAGAAGACAAAGTTTCAAGGAATAAAAGACTTTTGTTAACATTATGAACCTACCCAAGAAGGAATATTATTTGATTGGACTATGTATGGAAAATGATTAAAGAAGACTTTCACCCTGCACTCTTGCAATATTTTTTTACTCATGTAGGGAGGAGGTGTAGAAATTAGGGAAATCCTGGATGGAACCAATTTCAGTTTGAATCAGCTACTGCCACGCAAATTATGATGGCATAAAGGTAAGTAGTTAGTGACCCCTCAGATCTAAAATGTTTACTTGTCAACTCAGAAAATCAAACTTTTCGAGATAGGTTCATGCTTGGTTTCAATTTCTCAGAGTGGGAAAATATTGATGACATGTTTAATAATGTTTCGAAAATAATATTTTATGCTCAGTTTGCAGCGGATATTAGATATTTTCTGTATTTTGCACAGTCATCTTGAGACTAAATTCTTATACACAATTGTATATATAAGGTGAAATAATAATCCATTTCATACAGTAATGGTATGTATTAAAAAGTTTTTATGTGGCATCTTTTATGCCATTTGTATTAAAATCTAATTTTTCTTTAAAAATTTTTTTTACACAAATATTCTTTTGAAATGTTTTAAAAATTGCATTTTCCAGCATCACAAAAAAAAATCTATATTTTGTCACGAGGTTTATTGTGTCTGAACTGGCGATGATCGGGAGCTTTGCAATTTGCATCAAAGGGATGAAAGTGCCAGCTTTCTGGGATTAAAGAGCTGCCTGTTTCCTTTGTAATATCAGATTCTATTTCTTCTGCAGAATTCTCTGTGCTATTTACATACAAGTTGATAACATTTGGCCTCGTTTTCCTTTAATTTTGATGTTATTAATTTTCTAAGTTAGTGTTTTTTATGTCATACTGTGGAAATTCTTTAACATTAAAAAAAATGTCTGCAATAGCGTTTGTCAGAAATAATAGTTCATTCCTTCACTAAATGTTTACATAAAGATAGAGGAAAAAAGTTGTTCAGACTTGCTTACGTTGTATATCATAGTGTGTTTATTTATTATATTGAAAAATGTAGACAGAATGCACAAGTACTCACAGAGTGGTACTTGTGGATAGACATACACACAAAAGTCAGATGAACACATTTTTCACTTGAAAGCACAATTGCGAAGTTTCGCTAGCTAGGCTAGCTTCATCAGGCAACAAGTGGTGGCACACTGCAGTCTGTTGAGCAGTGGTTGGCAAACAGGGAACCTAGCGGCAAGGAGAAAAATTGAGTGAAGCGGGAAATTTTAAATTTGGTGGAGTGGTGGTGTTATGCAGACTTGCCAACTTTTAGAGTTTTCAATCAGTAAAACGGATAAAAACTATTAAAACAAGCATAAACTGCCCGCTGCAATTTCACATACAGTAATTTCCTTAACATTCACACAATTAAAAGTAATAAAATTTCCATAATTTCACAATGAAAATGAAAAATAATCTAACATTTGTTCAGTGTTTCCGACCAGAAACTAGGACTTCCCCTAGAGAAGACTTGTACATCATCAAAATATGTTTGCTTAGTATGACATGCAAAGCGAAAATATACTTACTCTTTGCCTTGGATGAAATATACATGAACTTAAGATAAATTTGATGACATTTATTTTTACATTAATAGTATTAATAAGCATACTGTAAAAGTATTAAAAAATAACTTTTATAATATACAAAATATCTATTCTGCAATGATTAAAATTTTAAAATTATGACATTTAAAACTTTTATATCAGAAATGTGCGTACACTCACATGTCAATTTTCGAACTAAGAAAGCTTACAAATTTTATTTAGAAAAACAAGCATACCTTTTTTTTTTTTTTTTCTGGATTAAATCAGATAGAGGAAATGTGGCAATTGTTTATAGTCGATGAAAAAAAAAAATAGCAATTCTACTGCTACCTGAAGTATGATAAATTTATTATTCTGCTTGTTGTTTTGTGTTGGCCATTTTCATATATTGTACACACACAAAACATGTAAAATAAATACATATGGCACATAAAAAAATCGAAATATGTACCTGCATTCAGAATACTGAACATAAGATCACTAAATTTTGACAGTTCTAGAAACGTAGCACGGCCGCAATGTATTCTTGTTAAACAGTTGCTCTATATATGAAGAAAACAATGAGTGTAAACAAATGCTGTGATCTATGTACGTTACCACTCCACCTACCTTGTTTTTGTTATGGCAAAGTCATACTGCTGGGGATACGTTAATTTTATTAACAGCGGATTGGACAGGGTTGGGAGAGACTTTAGTTTAACTTTTTTCATGAGCCAGCATTGTTTTGCACCTCTTCTTACAAGACTATTATTTTTTATTACAATTGTTTTAATGGAAGAGTCGATAATTTGTTCCTTATTTTGTAAATTCGTGATTTGGTAGGTATCAATTGTGATGTTGTCGACAGTCACTTGTTTAGCACTCGCAACAATGCATTATTACATTAACAGTGAAAAACCATTTTATCTAAATTGAATGCTTCAAATGAACGTAACATTTCTGCAATTATCACTGGAATGCTACGAATGCGTTAATAAATAAGAAAATAATAAATAATGCAATAACAACATTAAAAAAATTTAGTTGCGGAATATATAAACATAGCACAATACTAACTTGCTTTTTAAAACATACCTAGTGTATTTTATGTACAGTTATTTGTTTTATAAATAATTTTATTTACGCATTTGCATGTTTTTAAAGTAAAAACAAACATGGCACTGATCTTGTAATTTTGTATTTTTGCTAACATCGACTAGATACAAAATATGAAATATCAAATTACCAAATACATCACCATTTTTGTATACGAAATTGGGTCACGTGATCAGTTTGTCAACAAAATCTGTCAATTCGGAGACTGCTTCAAATTGTTATAAGTTTTAACCTTACCAAAAGAAACAAGATAAATATATAGTTAGTATCAATTTGAATATTAAAAACGGTTGAGACACAAATATTTTTTGGCGAAGTTAGTTTTCCATACAATAAACGTGTTACTTTTAAACTGCAAAACAGATCTGAAATAATGGTTTTCTGCACCACGTACATTTCAAACATTTTAATAACCATTTCAAAATACGTTATTTACAATACACACTGATTTACTGTTTACAATTTCTATTTGCAACTCCTGAATACACGTTCTGTTACAATTCTTACTACACGTTTCTCTGCCACAGATACAAAATAACTAGCTGAATCATTAAAAAAATATGACATTTCACCGGCTTTCCAAAACTAGTAAACTCAACTGCAGAACGAAAACACTGTTGCTTCGTCACAATTGGGAAAATGGCGGACCAATCCATTCAAGTTTCGATAATATAACATTTCATGCATAGAACAAATTTATTGATATACACGTAACAATACTAGATACTTTCTATAAGTCCCGATATTGAGGTCACGAAGAATTAAATGTCCCGTCTCTAGTAAATATTCACTCAAAAATTTTCCAGTATTGGAATTTGGAAAAAATCAAGGCATTTTCATAAAATGGGTATTATTTCCGTACATTTTACAGAAAAATCGTAAAAGTTGGCAAGTCTGGTTATGTATAAGCCAGGTGTGTCTGGATTTGGTGATGCATTGGTGGTCCAGTTCCCAGCATCATAGTGCTGCACTATTATTAAAAGGCAGTGCAACCCTCACTATTCTGGTTGTAGATTTGTTCCATTCGGCAACTTTTTTTAAATTTTGTCTCTTTCACGTTCCATTCACTAAAAGCAATATGGGAGACATTCCATTCGCCAGGCCAAAATGCCCCTAGGTCATTTAGGGTATGATCTTTTTGCTCCTCCTTTAAATGCAGGAGTGGCAAGGGCAAATTGTCTGCGGAGTAGATTTTGGCCACAATTCACGGGTTTGCCATCTTTATTGTTTACAAAATGAGGGCACCTTTAAACTTATTCTCGAAGAGATAATGCAGTGAATTTAAGATGTTATGGATGATGAAATGTATTCTAAAATAAATATTTGGGAGAAATTAATTTGTGAACACAATTAACTATATAAGCTGCAAGGCATCTGCTATATTCACCATCCTGACTTTTATACACAAAAAAACCTCAAGACATTCTATCCGCTTTTCAGGGGTTACCAACTCTTTTTCACCTATGTCACTTTGAGCTCAACACTTGGGACTCCCAAAGAGCAAAATAGATGCCTAATGGAACAAACCTCTTGTAACAATAGTGGTAGAAACAGCCTGGGTTGTATCCAAGTTCGTGAGGAAAGGCGGTATTGATAAAAATAAAAGAAGCCATTTTAATTTTATTTACAATGATATGAAAATACACAGATATTATTGAAAAATTATTTTAAAAATACAATTGCCTATTCTCACTATTAACATTTATTGTTGGCATCAGTGAGCACAATTTTTATGCAAATTTCCATAATAACTAATGTCCTTATCAGTGCCTTTATACCAGCTAAAGTCAATCTTCACTTAGTTACACATATACAGTACCATCCAAATGTCTACTGCCATACATTTATATCATTCCAAATGTTCACCACTCACACAACAAGTCC
Source organism: Dryococelus australis (assembly GCA_029891345.1). Taxonomy (NCBI): domain Eukaryota; kingdom Metazoa; phylum Arthropoda; class Insecta; order Phasmatodea; family Phasmatidae; genus Dryococelus; species Dryococelus australis. The sequence continues at coordinate 308,102,257 of CM056994.1, read as the reverse complement.
CTCTGTCTTACAATCTAGCAGGTCAGTCTCAGTCTCTGATGGTCATAAACTACACTCGCTGGTCAGTATGCCGCCATCCTTCGTCCCAATGATCACACACTGCACTTACTGGTTACAACCTCAACGCCTGTAGTTCTGATAATTGCACATACCAGGCACTAATGGTCATACAATACTCCCGATACACAAGCACACCACGGTATATGTAGTCAACAAGCCCTGATCTAGAAAATTCCTTACACCTTGAACCACGCAGAGGATCAGAAAATTAATGCAATGGCTCCCAAGTCATTCATTTGTCCAAAGACAACAATGACATCAGTCCTCCTATGTTATCAAGGTCAACATGGTAGCTCTGCTTCCCCTCTTTCCGGTACCAATGGACGCAGTCAGGTGAGACACGAGACGAACGATGACACAAATACTTACTGGTAATTTGGGCGCCAGCGGTGCTTCCCAATCACAGCATTATTGAGACTCTTGTTCGCCTTGTGTCTCACCTGACGGCGTCACAATAATGGGCACATAGGCAAAGCAGCAGTGCACAACAGCTTCCTGCACAAGTATAAAATATAGGGAAACAGGATTGTACGTTTTTGTATAAACAAAAAAAAAATTAAATAATTTGAGGGAAAAAAAAAACCACACACACATTATGTCAGCAGGTGGCTAGACCCTTGTTATACCCTGTACTGTGCAAATAAGAATCCCATGCCAGCAAGAAATACTGCCTGTAGGATTATACTTTCCAGTTGTTTTGTTAATATGCTACATGGAGTACCATTTCATGTATGCAAGGTGACTATTGCTGTATTATTATTCAGATATATTTTTAGAAGTAATGGCATTTGTAGAAGGAATGTGCAGAACAAGTAATTATAACTGGGCTGTCCGAGAGGCCTTTATCATTCTACACGAGTTCTGTATAATTTAATCAATTACTGCACGAAAATATTTAATCCTATGGAAGATGATAAAACTACATTATAATGATAGCTGCTAATATTAAATTTTGACTATATTTCCAAAGAACTGTTTGCACAATAACTGGTAATCACATTAAAATTAAAAAGTATTGCATATAATTGACCCAGAGGATACCTGATTATAAATATAAGATCTTAAAAGTACGAGATTACTACTAAGGAACTGGAAGAACATTGCACAAGATTGATTTTATTAGCCTGGAAGGAATTAGAAAAAACCTATGTGATGCTAAATTGTAAAGAGTAGTTCATTTGGCTTAAAGAGGCTACATCCTGAAATACATCCTGAAAAAGGATTTAATATAGCTGCTTAATAATAATAATAATAATTATATATATATATATATATATATATATATAAAAAATCTGTTTCTCTTGCTTTGTTTTGAGATTCATAAGAAAGGAAGAATTGATCGATTCTATGACTAATGAGTGAAGTATTTGTTGTGTTGTATTGAAGTTAGAATTTTGCACTATTAGTAAAATGCTTGATTTCTTGGTTTACAATCTAGTTTTGTCCTTTTATGTAGCATAGAAGCCAGCTTGGTGATATGATGCATGATTCAAATGGTACACATATTCGTTTCTTGATTTATTAAATTTCTGTTGTGCAATAATAAAGTTTGTCCCAGGAGTGCACATATTTCACACTCATTTAAGCTAGTATACTTAGCTTAGATACTAGTAAGTGTGGTACACCCAACCTACGTTAAGCTTACCCCTTACAGTATTTTTGGTGCACAAACGTTGGGCAGATATAAACAGTTGTATAAAACGGTATAAACACAGCACATATAAACACAGATGTGCTGCTAGTAATTGCACACTTCATAGTATTTTGGTAGCCAAACGCGTGGGGTCGTGAATAATTTGGAAATCAAGTTAAATTGAGAATATTGTGTGTACAAATGAGCAAAGGTTGGAAAACTTATTTCCTTCACAGTGCAATATATGAACAAATGTACTCTGAACACCACCACAATATGGCAGAAGAGTCACTGTTAGTCAAACACACTTACTTACACCCTTGAATCTAACCTAATTGAAGTGGGAAACACTGTTATCTATGAGAATGTAAATATGTACTAACACACCGGTAGAAAATACCACCAAAAGTATTATAGTTCATTCTGAATCCATTTCTGGGAATACTACTATGTATGAAAACAACACAACATGTACGGAATAGTGAAACTAAAAATAATGGTTCAATTCGCTATGCAAAACCAAATACTGCTAAGACATCAGCATTAATGATGCAAGAGTTACCAATTCTAGTGACTTAACAACTAGGTTGGAAAAATTATAAGTTAGTTCACACAAAGTGGAATATATAATAGAAACCATTTCCCACAAATTGAAATTTTATTTGCAAGAGCTAAGAAGTAATCAGGATAAACTCAAAACTGAGTTATCCGAGACGGTGAGGGATTTTGAGATTAATAACCTTAGGTTAGTTCATACAAGGAATGAAACGTAATTAAGAATCCCAACAAAGTAGATTAAGTGCTATAATACATAAAAATGGGGAAAATCTAACCTGTAGCACGCAGACACTTAAAACTGAAGTGCTATCTGAAATGCACAGACTTTGAATAAAAATGTTACCGCCACACAAATTCTAATGGCAGAGATAAATCCAAAAATCACCTGTATAGTCACTGACTTGCAAACACAAACTGTACAAGTAGAATGTGCATCCTAGCAGCTGCACACCGAGGTTACGACTAACCAAGAAAATGGTACGCCTTTGTTAGCGACTATATACACAGATAACTGAGGTTGAAAGTAAGGTTCCAGACGAGAAAAATACAATTATTGAGTTAATTTTGCAATCTAATTCAGTGTCTGCATAGTCAACTACACCATCTTACTGATGCTGAATACACGTCAGCAAATGTTAAAACTTCTGCTATCACACTTAACCAGGGTGAGAAAAGGCCTGGGAGGGCAAATCAGGGTGTATGCCAGGTGAACAAGGCAAAACAGATGGTGCATAAAGTACTTAAGTCCTGCATCACCCATTCAACCTTCACGTCCAAGACCCCTGTGCAAGCCAATAATCTCACTGGTGCACTTAACTACCACATCTGTCCAGCACAATCCAGAGTGCTGAGACACCTGTAAGAGGTACATACTGAGTTCACATTCACTGATCAACAAGAACACAGCACACACTTGCAAGTTGTGGCGAAAGATCAAAGCCACATTAATTACATGGCGACACAAACTCTGACAGTGAGCGCACGTGTGTACAACTGCTTGACGTTAACTGTATCATGATTGGTAATGAGGCATTTTTCCTGATTTACCAGAAAATGTCAACATATGTGACATTTATCATTGAACAATCGACCGAGGAGGGCGATATTTACTCACGTAAAAGCCAGAACATGTTGAAGTGACATACCTGAAAGAGGCCACTAAACTGCAGGACAAGTCGAACATAGGTGACTGCATGTCAAATTGTCTTTCCGAGTCAACGCTCGGAAACAATTTTTATAAAGACCAACTGCCTAAAATCAACGTCAATTTCAGTATGGAAGACCTGGAAAAGTTCAACGTTAAGTGACGACCTAGAAAGAAGACGTTTATTCGCAGAGGCCAAGAGCCAAAAGAAGTACTACAAGATGAGCAAGATATGTAATTTTGAAATTGGCAAACGAGTACTTTGAAGAACTAACTCTGTTAACAAATTTTTGTCCCACGTCAATAAAGTTCTACGAATTAGCTACCCTTGATGGAAAATTTATCAGTCAAGAAGCACAGTATGACAGTTTCCTAAATCTCAGCTTACGCAAGATAAAAATGCACCGCTGATAAAAATGCACTGATGAGTTGAAATTATGGCAATTAGTACCTAATTATTTTCAGAGTGATAAATTTTATGGGCATGGATGAATTGTTGTTTAGAGGACTGATAGATGTGAGTAGTCTTCATTGTTTGGTACGGCTAAGGTATTATGTCAGGATTACTAAGTTTCTGGAGTGTCTTATGTTTTAGATTTAGTTTAAGTGTCTAGTGTATTTGTTTCTAGTGTGTACGTTTATTTATGTTATTGTGTATTTTAATGCCGTATTTACAAGACTTTTAAATTTACTCCCATAATCAGACACAAATCTCATCAGCTACAAGCTTATGTATGTCTGGTGAACTAAAATAGCCTCACGGTAGTTGGAAACTATAAAAGGGAAGTAATTTGAATACTGGAGTTGTCTGTCAGTGGGCAATAGCTGTGCATCGATGGGATAAATGGAATGCTAATCCTCATATAACTACTACACAACAGGAATATAAAACCTGTAATGGAAAAGTTAACGGTGAAATCAAGTACAATGGACCAATTATAATTTCATACACACCAATTCACGTTGATGCACGCGAACAACTACAACATGCTACACAGCGAGATGCGCTCTCTACAGGCAACTTTGCCCCATCTACGAGTGACCAGCACTAGGGGAAAGTCATTAACAGTGGCAAATGTAATTTCACATGTCGAGCAAAGAGACTCCACGCGCTGGACAGCAGACTAAGTAAAAGTAATCAACATACTTAATTATGAAATCTACAGCCCGCCCGAAATCCAGCATGCAAGCACCACCCCCATGAATAAATTAAATATTTTTGGTATTCCACTATACTAATATTAGCTGCGGAAGAGGTTCCAACCAACCCGAGAGATAGCAGCACCCCTGTCGCACGTCACAACCCGCCAGCCTCAGGGCGAGGTGTTTTAATTTGTAGTCGCCCCCAAACAGGGAGATAAGAAATGAGCTGCTCTCCCGTTACTCCCCTGATAACTCCCGTTACTCCCCTGATAACCAACTCCCGTGTTAGAAGGTTACATTACCCCTGCACCCCGCAAGAGTGCTGATCAGAAGATTTTCAGTATTGTTATGCGCTGCTGCCCGGTGCTGTGGCGGTGGACCCACCTCATCCCTCCCCTCCCCCGGGTTGCCTCCTGACCCATCTTTCTGGGAAACCCATGAATAATGGGCAGCGGCTGTCATGCTGCTCAGCACCTTGCATACATCACGTCTCCTCTCCCCTGCTGGAGGTTTCGTTGGGTCTGGTGACAATGTAAGAATGTTCTGGCGAGACTGACTGGCGCCTCTGCCCTCCGCAACGCATCATGGGTGTTGGGGAAGATTCTAGGTGGCGGTCTAAGACACAATATACTAAATATACTGCTGCAACCCAGCGGCCGGCAGCCTTTGACGGAGATTGCAGGACGACGGTGGGCGAGGTGTTCGTGGCGTGAATGGACGAGCTGTGTGAAACTGACGAGTGAAGCTTACTGTGCGTGAGGGTGCTTGGATGACTCTAGAACATTGCAACTGGCGGACATGGTCTGAACTGAGGTGGGACTGAATTGAAGTGTAATACGGATTTAATTGTAAATATTCGAACTGTCAATTTGGACACATATTTTATAGAATATTTGAATAGGTTGATACACTGTCTATTGGGACTGATCTTTAATTATTTTATTTAATTAATTTCTTTGTGGTAATTATAAATTGTATGAAATTGGAGTAATTAGTTGTGAACAGTAAGTGGTATAGATTTATTGTGAGATTTTGAGTTCAGAGAATATTTCTGTAGTTATTGTAAATAAAATAAGGAAATTATAATTAAGTCTTTTATTTAATTTAAGACCTCCATCCCTTAATGAACTTAGTATTGCCCACTTAATTTCTAGAGATATATACTGTAACAGTATATAAGAAAGTCCAGCACCATGGTCCAGCAGAGATGCTGGGCTCTTGCCGAATAGGTTCGCCTGAAGAAGACTCTCTCCTCTCCTCTCCTCAGCCTACAACACAGCTACCACCTTCAGAAGTCTGCAACAAGTCTTCAGCCCGCATCCGCAGACTGCAACTTCCCAGAAGCTTGGACAAGGTTCGTCCACCACTGCCCCAGCTGACTGTGAGGGCAGCAACTCTCTCCAGAGGTAACACCACTTCTTGCACCCAACAACCCTTTACCTCAGTCAACTTCCCTGGACTCTCGTGGTAGCAGGTCGTCGCGATTCTAACGTCTTCCTGAACAACCCTCCATTTACCTAGCACATGCTGTAAATAGCATACATGAGAATTTTTACATTTTTTTATTAATTAATATTTTCGCCAGGCTCGCCTACGTCTGTTTTTCTCAGTACTTATATTTTAATATAATTCACCGAGCTAAGTTAGATTCCCTGTAATTGATTTAGCCGGGGACTTTCGGCTTTTCTCATATTTGATGTAATAAAAATTATGTGAAAGTTATTTCTCAGTTTAGTTATTTTTGCTATTAGTTCCTGTGTCATTAATTTCATAATCTATTCTCTGGTATTAACTCAATACATATTAGGATCTGTAATTAAATCCCACTGGAGTTTAGCTGTGCGGCGCACCGAACTCTATAGGAGACGTGAGCTTGCAGAAAGCATTAGTCTGCAGAAGATATGCCAAAGCTCCTGGGTTTCCAGTGTGACGTCCCAATACTGGACTGCCATTTGCACGTCAGGGCCTTGGATGTGCCTGCAGAAGCCACGACCCCAAGGAGTGAACGTCTGCGGAAAGGATCAACGTACAACAAGAAAGGTGGCATACAGTGCCCTAGACGATGCAGAGAGTCATGCGCTAGAAAGATCTCTCAACACCAATACCGTAGATACCATCCCAAATACAGTAGAACCACAGCCCACAGATATTGATCTCATTCCACAACCGGACTAACCCTTACTTACACCCACACAGGAATTGCCCTTAGATCACCTGTTAGCAGTATTTGGCCAGGATATGACATCGAAGGAGATTGGTACCGCCTGCTTAGGTCGTCAAACCTGGTAGCAAGTGTTGCCCCCACTCAGGTAGTTCCAGCTGGGGCCCCTGTAAATTCTAGTATTATAAGGCTGACATTGGGTTAACTTATTTGAGTCTGGCATCCACCGGAAGTAGCTCTGCCCAACTTCTGTACCACCAGGAAAGACGGTACTGGTTCAATTCCTGTGACATGTAACCCCCAAACCCTGTGTGGTGTCATCACATACGGATTATGTACCCACACACCATCCAACCAGGCCTATGCGTATTAACCCAGTGTCTTTAGCCAGGTCATCCACCCCCCACCCGTAATCAATTAAGTACTGCTTACCACATCCATCTCAGGACTACTGGCATCCGGACTGTTGGCAACCGTGAGGAGGAAAGAACTCCCTGGGCAGGAAACTATCTCGACCCACCTCCCTCTGGGGTTTCATTCCCCTCTCCACCGATGTGTCAGGAAGGGTAGTCAGCACCCTAATCTCTATCCCCCTAATTCGAAGAGGGAGTGCGCGTCAACGCACTTATAGTTGTACTATAAATTGGTGAATGAATGTGGAACTGAGAAATTTATATGAAAGATTTTACAAAGTATAATAATAATTTTTTTTTGTAAACACCATCTACATTTTTTTTCTGTGACACTGCATTGAAACTGCAAAAATTACACTCATCTGTAACAGTTAAATTTGTGTGAGGTACCATGGTTGATAGTACTGTGGTGTTGATATATTTAATCACATGTTTCTCTTTTGTTTATAATAATACCATTATTCAATGAAGTGCATCTAATAACGAAGTGGTTTCATTGTTAGGATAATGTAGTAACATATTAATTGTTAGGTTAGTTAGCTAGCTATATTTCCATTGTTATGTGTGGAGCAGGCACTCCTGAACCAAATCAAAACCCTTAACTGCTTGCTAGTGTCTTCATTATTATGCAATTTTAGAACGGAAGTAAAATGTGTTAGTAATTCTTTCCTCTAGTTCATTAGTAAATGAGACCTAACTGTCCAGTCAGTACAAATGAATTAAATGAAGTAACTTCAAGAGAAGGAATTAATCACTTAGGAACAACTGAAAATTTGCAAGAAACCAATAATGAAACAAAATAAATTACCTGGACGGAGTAGAGTTTAAATCAAATTGAAACACAGTCGATTTAAGAACATGAATATTGAATGTGTAACAGCACCATTGTGCCAAAGTCAAATTTCAAAATGGTTAGGTAAAAATCTAATTGGAGAAAACTTTTTTGGTTATTGTGATTGAACAAACACCCTTGCAGTGAAAATATGTGTTTTACCCTGTAATAATTCTCAATGATGGGTCTGCTTTTCATCTTGTCAGTGAATTCCTGTAAGAACTTCCACAGAGGGATGAGATTTCTGCTGTGGCGATAGAGCGGCATGATGAGACCTATATAACGCCGTCGTAGAACGTCTCACTTGCAGCAGACGGCCCAAAGAGCCCGAAGTTTGAGTGGAGAAGGCGAAACTATCAGAGAGAAGATAACACAAAAAAGGAAATAATGCAAGCTTTAAACTCTTAATCAATTTATTAGCATATTTTATTTTCATACCAAAGGAATTTTTCAGAACTTTAAATAGCTGGGAAAAATATAAAGGCCATTTCACATTTTCAAAGAATCTAGTCATTATATGAATCGTTAAGGGATATTTATTAATATAACACCAGTACTGGTAAAAGTGTGGCCATAATGTTTGTTATTTTTATTGTTTATTTACGCATACACTGATAAGTAATATTAATGTTTATTTTAATTTATCACTGTTTTAGTAGTATTCAGATTTTTTTAACACAATTTATTACTTAAAATTCTCAATACTACGGAGGGATATATGTGATTAAAATGAAATTAAATAATTTACCTACTACAGATGCCTACCCACAGTAAAACATTGTGTGTTCATGTTTACAAAGTAGCCTCAGAATGTTAGCAATTAATTTTGTCCTGGATTTTTTTTAGATATATATGCAAAGAAAAAAGTTATTAACACAATCTGAGTTTACATAATGATGCAGAGTGAAATGCAAAATGGACCTTTAATTTTATGTTTTGACGCCGTCGGGTGAGATGAGACGAACGATGACACAAATACTCACTGGTAATATGGGTGTCAGCGGTGCTTCCCAATCACCACACTATTGAGACTCAGGGTTCTCAGAGATGCTGTGGGTTCTGTGTGTCCCGTGCGTACTTACAAACACGTTGGCAATACTAAACTTTTTACTAAACATCACTTGAAATAAACACTTAATAAAATATATGTGGCTAATACACTGTCACTACTGAATAAAAAAATTAAGTCCACTATAGACTTGTTTTTATTGATATTATTTGTACACATCAACGTGCCAATGAAATGATTATCTCGGTCATGACTTGCCAATTCAGCTTGGGTGTTTCCCAGCCCGTAATTAATCTAGCACACGCCTAGATGGATGATCTCTAAGAGGTGCGTGAAAGCACAGCCTTCACAAGGGAAGAGGGCTGACAGCCACTAGGGTGGACTGATGGTTTTTCCTTGAAGGCAGGACACTGAACTACAACTGAAAATCTTTAATACACATTAAAATGTGTAATTACTTGGCATCACTAATGCAAACTCGTTGGGGCTCGTCCTCCAGCACATGAGTAGTGTGGTGACGGCCTATACACAGAGCCGGTTAAGACTGGAATAATTGCACCATACACTAATTACAAAATTACATAGACCCTTGAATGATACATGAAATAAATGGGACATGAGATGAATATTCACAATAAACACACACGTGTGAAAACAAGTTTAGATGGCGCAGATGCCGCTGGATGAAGTGCGTAGCGTACCACGTGGTGCAGGTGAAATTGCAATAGTTCGGAGTGGAAACGGCAAACTAAATTTATATAAAATATTATTTTTGTTGAGAAAATGTGAATAAAATAAAACAACTGAATTTCAATTCGTCTGAGGAAAACCTAACACTGTTTTCAACTACCTATCCCCTATCACCTACAAACCTATAACCCTTCGAAGTGGGTTCAGTTACAGCCATCTGGAGTAACTATCCAAAACGCTGCCCCCAATTTGTGATGCCCGAGCGGTCTAGGGCTGAGCATAAACACTTAATGAGAAATAATCTAAGTTAATTTAACACATTTAATAAAATCAAACACTGAAACGTCTACATTTACACTTATACTACTTACTTGGCGATATGGCTGAAGACAATGGGAATTGTCAATATAAAACAAAATAAAAGTTTGAATGGAAGCAAGAACATATTATAGCAACGGAGCTGGGGGGGGGGGGGGGGGGGAGTCTCAGCGCAGCTCAGGTGAGTCGTCCCAGGTGGTGATGTGCAGTCTCTGGTGTCCTCTGCTGAAGTCTCTCTTCTTCAGGCTGTGCATGGCATAATAAAGCAACATGAATGTAATGGGGAGAAGTCTTCCACCAACGAGAAGTCAGGCTGAGAAGAGTCGCCAACCAATGAGAGAGCAAGGTTAGGGCATCAGCCAATGAACTGGAACTTTGCACACGTGTGATATCAAAATCATGTGACTGGAAAACAACGCGTGATACAGCTCTTGATTCCAGGAGTCATGGGACTAAAATATAGTGAAAAACAGGACGACGCATTTCCCTTCAAAAGTGGCTAACAATCGGTCACACAGTGCTGAAACTACCACATGCAGTATTAGAGCGGATACAGCTTCCTGTTGCAGGCACCACCAAACCTGATAAGTTGAGGAAATACTTAATTAAATTGTAAACAGGCGGAGTAACCGCGGCACTAGTGTCTTGTCTTAAGTGAAACTAGGTAAGGTGTATAGTCTATTCACAGTTTCTTCACACTTTTTAAATAAAACATTTTTAAAAAACACCCACTGTATAACGTGTGTGGTTATTTCCTAATAATGTTCTGTATCACAAGCATTTTATCTGTTTTAACATTAAAATTACCTTATTTTTAATTAAATAAAATTTCTACTTAAATTTGGTTTATAAGTTATAATATTTTATTTATAACTAATATGAATAAAGACAGAGAAAATAGGTGTGTTGGTAATGCCTAGGAAAAAATAATTCTTATGCAATGTATTATCACACAGTGTGTGCAAGTATGCAGTGCGTTGGCCCTCTGGTGTAATTTTCTAAGCTTTGTTTGCATGGGACAGAGTAATATCCTGGAAGAAGAACTTTTAGCAGGGCTTCTGAAAAGTTGGAAGTAATCATGAATGGAGTATATTCATCGTTAACCAGACAACCAGTCATTCCGAGTAATGGATACAGCTAGTTGTATATAATTAAATCCATTTTTTTTACAGAAAACATTTGGTAAGTTACACATTTTTAGTTTGCATGTGTTGATTTATTTCTTACTGTTGTACACATTTCAGTTGACGAATCTAACATGATAATATGTGAAAGAGGAGAATTGCAGGATTATAACGAACACGTGTACTGTAGAAAATCATATAGTTTTAATGTTGAGTATGTTCACGGACCTATGAATTACAGAGTAACTGGCAGTGTTGATTGTCACGTAGATTTGGAAGATATAACAACGCACACTTGGGTTAGAGTTGAATTTTGCAGAAATTATCTGGATTCAGCCCCACTTCTTTGCTGTATTTTGCAAAAGCACTAAAGCATTACGCTAAGACGCTTATTATTTTTTCAAAGGCATTGAAGGGTTTAGAAGAGTATTCATATAAACTGATACAGAATTTTTTTCAAAAGCACACATCTTTTGACTTGTCTCAAATAGAGCCATTTCGTGCTAAGTTGAATGCATTAACTACAGGTTCATAACTAGAAACAGCTTTCAAGGGAAAACCAAAGTGATCTTTTCTGACTCCCGCATATAAAGTATACGAGTATGAAAATTCTTCTGGACGGGTAGTGTTGGAAATTGAAATTCGTACAGTGAAGAGGTTCATACCTGGAGATAGTGTTTTTCCAGAATTTGAGATAGAAAGGCTTGACCTAGTTGCGAACACAGAGCCTTCGACTTCGCAAGACGCGAACGTAAAATGTGAGCAAGCGTCTGCTAGTTCTTCACATTCGGAACATATTGCCGTTCCTAAGAGAGAAAATTTGAACACGATTCATGAAACTAAACCTACAAGTAGTAGTACTCACTATGATACTCCGAAGAAACAGACTCACAATCGTAAGACTTGCATTCCTCTTTTGAAATTGAATGAATAAATTTTAATAAGTTGTAGTAGCACTTTTCTGGTTGATATGGAGGACGAAAGATGTCGTCAACTAGCCCAAATGATACAGGCACAAGCTCAAGTACCAGCTCAAGTTAAAGATTTGGCGGTTATTTCATTAGTAGAAAAATGAACTGGAAAAAAAGGCTCGTTAACAGTACACGACTTACTAGAAAGTGTAGAAAGGGCAGCAAGCCTAGGAAATCTTTCAGATAAGGACAAAGTAAAATTAGCACAAATGAAATTGAAAGGTTTAGAGTCGCGTTTTGTTGTGACATGTCCTAGATTAAAAGGGGACATAACATTTAAAATGTTGAAAGATGAGTTAGTTAAACAACAGATTCAAGGAAACTCCGCCATTGCAATTTCATTATTACATGCTGCACAATGTCAGGCAGAAACATGAGGATATGCAGACATTTGCAGACAGGTGTCGTAAATTATGTGTTTGGAAGAGGGTATAACTCATATTACAGTGGTTCGAATGATAGCAGTAACAGTAGAAAGAGTTTATCGGGAGCAGGTGTTTCTCCCAAGAATATGAGTTACAGACAAGAACAAAATAATAACTGTAATATTAGATGTTTTAACTGCGGACGTTTTGGGCACATGATCAGAGAATGCCGAAGTTTGGAAACCCCACAACGAGCCCAAGTACCTAGGAACGTAGGGCACGGCATTAGAGAAAATGACGAGAACGTAAGTAATAATCACCCACACGCAAGAAGCCGAGTGTCAGCCCCGGGCACCACACGGCGGTAATTACAGTTGTAGGGGGAAAAGAGACCATAGTATCAGTTCTTGTCGAGGGCCAGTCTCACTCGTTCTCAATTGACACAGGGTCTTATATATATATATATCATTCAACCCAGAATCAGCGGGAATATTATCGATGAATCTCAGTTAGAAGCAAAAGGTATAACTTGACACGCTCTCCAGATCGCAGGTACCCAGTATGTAAAGTTGTGGGTAAATGGTCAATGTTAACCATATTGGTTCGTTGTGTGCACGTTACAGCTTCCTTTCGGGGGAATACTTAGAACCAATTTTCTCCATTATTATTGGTTCGTTGTGTGCACGTCACAGCTTCCTTTCGGGGGAATACTTAGAACCAATTTTCTCCATTATTATGACAGAATCAACCTGAAAGAACGGACATTGTATCTCAAAAACACGATTGATTTAGGTACATATAATTCAATTACTTGCATAACTGGGGAAGAGCAGCGGAAACAAGCTGAGAGCCTGGCCAATCTTGAATTTGGATCCGGATCTGTGAATGGTAGTCAAAATAATGAAGTGAAAATGATTCAGCACACGATTCTGCCACCAAAATTGGAGACAGTGATAATTGTTGCGTTGCACACGGCGGGTTAGGACCTAGACTCGAAATTGCTTATCAAACCGAAATTGACGAATGTACTGGGCATCTGTATGGCAAGGGCAATATGCACCTTATTCTTACTGGTAAGAGCCTCCCAGAGAACAAAGTGTATTGTAGGAGCAGTACAGCTAGAAACTCTATAGGGACATGTAGTAGATTCAGTGAGGCAAATCTGGAGGACAGGGTGAACGACCGTCAGGGTACCTGTGTAGTTGAAAATAAGGCACTTATAAGGGTGAGTGACCAGTGTGATATCCCCTTTGTTTCAGGTCAAAGGGATGCGTCCCAGTGTTTCGTTCCTCATCGCGAGTCCTAGTCGCGCGGAAGATGCAGGAGCAACATGTGAAGTAGTCGGTCATGTCGAGAGGACTACTGACAGGGTAGGTCAAGTTGAGGGTTCAAGGAAACCTTACAGAGCGTTAGTAAAATCAGTAAGGGCAGTGACAAAAATCGTGAACATTACTAATGAGACACTGGTCATGCCAAAGGGTACGGTAATAGGATTTGCAACACTTGTCAGTGACGTTGCTGGAGTACTATGAGTAAACAGCATACCCAGAATATCAGAGAGAAGTTGTATAAGTCTTGGGTCGGAACAAAGTAATTCAGTATCGCCACAAATAGAACCATGGGAAAAAATTCTTGCAGATGTCCCTAGAAACAAAGACAAAGTGTTCGCTTCCAGGCTCCGAAGCAGTTATTCTCTCGAGTTGTGTTAGTCATAAAGTGAGTGAATTAGTTAGCGAGATCACGGAACAGGACAGATTTGTCGCTGTGTCCCCAAAATCCGCTAAGATAGAGTATGCCAAGCAGAGGCAGTTCCAATTCCAAATTAAAACCCAGAGTCCTGTCATGATGAATTGAAATGTTATAAAAAGTTCAAATGAGGTAAAAAAAATTGAAGTGTCGAGATAATTTGAAATGTCCGAGTAATGTGAAAATAGTAGAAACAGAGAAGTAAACTTTGAAAATATGCATGTAAATGAAAAATTGGTACCAATTTTTCAGATTGTTCACGTAAATCGAGAATAAATGAGCCGAATTATGTACAGACTCAAGGTAGTCAGAGTTGTGAAAATTGCACGGAAAATATGTGTAAATCATCAAATGGAGAGAATAAAACAGTCCAAATTGTTTAGTGACTCAAGGCAGCAGAGTTATGAAACACACATGGCAAATCATAATAAATCAGTGAAGCAGAAGAGTAAAATGTTACCACCAGAACTACCAATAGATGAATTTATGGAGGTAGAGAAAATTGTCAGAGATAAATAGAAACATTTGAGTAAGAGTGATTTTAATATAATGTTCCCAGTGTTAATGAAGTTTGCGTATATATTTCAAGTGGAAGGTAGTTGGAATTTCAGGTGCAGAAATTTATTGAAACATAAGACAGATATAGGAGAGGCCAGACCAATAAAGCAGAATCCATAGAGTACCGCCTGCATTGAAACCAGTAATTGCAAAGCAAATAAATGACATGCTTGATAAAAATATTATTTGTGAGAGTAAATCACATTGGCAGTTTCCCATAGTGATGGTGAAACAGAAAAATACAGAGGTTCTTTTAAGATGAGATAATGTATAGATTTCCATCAGCTTAATAAAGTTACAAAGTAAGATCCTCATCCAATTCCGAATGTCACGGAGACGTTAGATTCCTTGCACGGGTCTAAATATTTTTCAACATTGGACTTAGCGAGTGGCTACTTTCAATGAGTTAGAAGAAAGAGATAGGGAGAAAAAGAGTTTTACTACATTCGTGGGGAAATATGAATTTAATAGACTCCCATTTGGACTGTGTAATGCCCCAGCTACATTTGAGAGGTTAATGAAGAATTATGTTCTAACAGGTTTGTTAGGTGATCAGTGTTTAGTATACCTTGATGACATAATATTTAGTAGTACTGTGAAACAACATGCCGAGCGCATGAAAAAAGTTTTGGAAAGACTAGAGGAAGCTAATTTGCGAATCCAGCTTAGTAAGTGTTCATTCGTACAAGACAGTGTAGAATACTTAGGGCATGTTGTAAGTTCGTAAGGTGTAGAACCAAATCACAAAAATCTACAAGCAATTTAAGAACTTCCCAGACCTAAAAATGTCACAGAAGTTTGTTCAGTGGTAGGTTTATTTCAATATTATATGAAATATGTACCAAATTTCGCAGACATTGCAAGACCATTGACAAGATTAACTAAGAAAGATGAACAATTCATTTGGGGAGCAGAACAAGAGGAAGCTTTCAAAATGTTAAGAGAAAAATTAATTTCACATCCAATTCTTGTGTATCCAGATTTTTCACAACCATTTATTGTGAATACAGATGCTAGTAATTATGCTGCAGGTGCTATCCTGTCTCAGATGAATAACGGACACGAGAAACCAATCGCCTATGCCAGTAAACAAATTCAGCAGAAAGGAACTACAGTACAACAGAAAAAGAATTGTGCGCTTCAGTTTTTGCCACAAAACAGTTCAGAGCGTATTTGTGCAGGCATAGATTTACTGTAATTACTGATCATGCTGCACTGAGATGGTTATTGAATTTGAAAGACCCTAGTTCGAGACTCACTCGATGGGCGATTCGTTTAGCAGAGCTTGATTTAGAAGTAGTCCATAAACCGGGTAAGAAACACGCAATTGCAGATTGTTTATTGCGAATGGTAATACGATAAATTCCGAAGATTTAAATAGAGAAATAATTAAGAAAGAACAGAGGGAAGACTAAATATCTCAAAGTGTAATGAATAAGCAGAAAAAGGCAATTTCTTTATTAATAGGGAAGGCATCCTATACAAACGTGAAGAGGACAAAATTTTAGTAGTTGTTCCAAGTCGCTCGTGACTAGAGTAATTAGTCATCACCATGTCACTCCATTTTCTGCTCACCAAGGCGTGAAGCGAACTCAGAACCTCCTCAAAACCTTGTACTGGTGGCCAACATTGAATAAAGATGTAGATGAATATATTGTGAGGTGCGATGATTGTCTTAGGAGAAAAAGTACGAAATTGACGAAAGCACCGTTAGGTTCTTTTCCGCAAGTAAATTCCCCATTTCAGTTGGTATCTCTAGATATTTTAGGTTCCTTACCAATGAGTGAGAAAGGGAATAAATATGTGTTGACATTTATTAATTATTTCACAAGGTACTGTGAAGCGATACGAATTCCCGATCAAACTGCAGAGAGAGTAGCAAAATATTTTGTACAGCAGATTATTTTACAGCATGGTTGTCCTCAAAGCCTGCGGACAGATAAAGGGAAAAAATTTGTGTCTGTTGATGTTAGACACGTGCAAAGTGTTAAAAATTTAGAAGTTACGGACAACCCTTTTCAGACCACAATGTAATGTACGTGTTGAGAGACTTGATCGAACCCTAGTGGACATGATATCTCATTACGTAGATGAATACGGTAGTAATTGGGAAGAATATTTGCCATATGCAGTGCACGCATTTAGGACGGTTCCACATTCAGTGACAGGTTATAACCCACATTATTTGTTGTATGGGAAAGAAGTTAGGCTACCCCCTTTAGGAGATTTGAGTAGTTAGCTTAATGTGTTAGAGGGTAGTATGACAGCCAAGGAACACGTAGAAATTTTGAGTAACACGTTAAAAGAAGCACATGAAGTAGCTAGCGAAAGGAATAAACTAGCTTTTGATAGACAGAAAGAGTATTATGACGAAGTTAAAATCACCAGATATTGAGGTAGGTGATTACGTGTATTTACACACGCCAAGTGTTAAGAAAGGCAGAGTATCTAAGTTTCATAAGTTTTGGTCTGGACCCCATAAAATTTTGAGAAAACTGAGCTCAGTTACATTTGAAGTATTATTAGACAAGAGAAAAGTTATTATGCACAGTGATAGATTAAAGATGTCTAAAAATTCTATAGAGCCTAGGAGCTCGTGTCTAGACCGAGACACAACATGCAGGGAAAATGTCCTGCAGATTATTGATGAAGAAGAATCAGTTGAGAAATTTGGGATGGCGAAAGTGATAAAGAATTAAGTGAGGAAAATATTGAAGAAAATATACACTCAAAGTCACACCATATTATAGCAGACATAAGTGAAGTAGAGGAAATATGTGTTGAATGCTCTAAGGATGACAGCACCCTCGATAATAGTGAGAGTTACGATAATGTAGAAACTGATGACGCTTGGGAACAGTCATGTTATTTAAAAGGGAAAATTCGTGAGAAAATAGGTGAACCTAGTGTCAGGTATAATTTGTGTTCAAATGTAAGAAACCCCTCAGTGGAAGAGGAGGAAGCAGAAATAAGTGATGCATAGCCTGAGTATAATGTAACCTAGAATTTAATAATAATTACGAGTTCAGTGCGAAAAAAATAAGAGGTATATTGGTTTGCATTGCAGATCACAAAATAGGTGCTGGCGTGATTCTGGTCCAGGAAATGGACATTGTATTAACAGGAGACAGCTGGACAATAGTGCTAGACATACCTATAAGAAAATTGGAGAGTATTAATCCGAGATTTAGGAACCAGCTGAACATAATTCAAGGGATAAAACTTTATGGAAACCAGGAGACTGAATTTGAAGCACCACATACAGAGTTAACTGCTCTCTATAAGTTAATTGCAGAATTAGAAGAGGAAGTAAATGAATTAACTTTGATATTACCCAGAAAATCATCTCGTGAAAAGGGAGGTCTGATAGAAGCAGGTGGTGGTATTCTGAAATTTTTGTTTGGTACACTTACAAATTATGATTATGTACGTATTCACCAAGTCACTAGTGAGTTGGGGACAAGACAAGGAAAATTTATTCATATAGTAGAGAAACAGATAACTTTCGTGAAAGGGTTAAATGCCAAAGTAGAGAAAAATTCGAAAGAAGTAGACATTTTGGCAAAAGAGTTAGTGAAAGCAATAAAAGCCATAAACGCGATGAGTACTTTAATATTTTCAGAGATTGAAAGAAATCATCAATTAAACATCACAAATTTAGGGAGAGCACTTAAATACAATAGCTTGTTACGAGAATCAGAACTCTTCAGATGAATAAACAAGAGGTAACAAAAAAAAATTGGCATTGGATATCATTGTGACTGGCAGGTTACCCACTTTGTTATTGACTCCAGGAAATTTGTCAGAAATTATTTGAAGTATTGCTCTTAATTTACCCGCGGACAAGACTGATACCAGGAACTGATTTGGATCAGGTTTACAATCACTATGAAGTAACGACGGTACATGCACTTGCTACGATTGACAGTATACAGTTGATAATGGAGTTTCCTTTGAGATCCGCGAATAGGTATTTCACAATCTATAGAATTCACCCTTTTCCCGCGTTTGAGAGACATTTAGAAAAATACGTTCAGATAGTGCCAGATGCATCTTGTATTGCACAGTCGGAGAACAGGCAGCTTTATGCGTTAATGTCTGAAGCAGACATGAGTCAATATAAAGACAGGAATAATATAGTTTGTCCAGCTATTGTTCTGACGTTTTCCATAAGGGTTCCGAATCATCTAGTGAATGCAATATTGTCACAATCTGGTTACGATTATAAAATGTGTAAAAAAGAAGTTCTCTGTAACTCATTCGTACCAGTGTTTATTAGATCAGTAGATGGTGATAGATTTATTCAGTACCGGGAAAGATGAATATTACTAAAATGTGTCATGAAAAGAGCGAAGCACGCGTAGTGGAGTGGATCTCGGCACAGGGAGTATGTCCCAGGTAAGCAGTTGTCTGATAATTAATAATGAGAGAATTCAGTTGTTACCACACAGTAAGAAAGTAACATATCAAATACAAAGTTAATGACTTCAAGCTCTCTCCAGTTCAGTTCTTATTAACAAATAGTGAACAAGTGTTCGTTGCATCCATGAAAACTGACTTCAATATTAGTCTATCAGAGCTAAATACAGAAGATGTAGAGTTGAATCATCTCATGTCGGACATTCATGATTTGAAACAGAAAGATTCTGAGTCAACACATTGAACGCCACAGTCACTACTTGGTGGGGTTCGTTATGATGGGATGTCTGGTACTCATCATCTGGATCCTGAAACGGTGCCTGTGTGACACACTGACCAGGCGTTCACACGCCTGACTCCCACGTCGGAAGGTAGCTGAGACCACAGAGTCTGCCCAACTTCCCGAGGATCAAGCAGATGCCATGGAGATGTATGCTGTTTCAAGCACAGTTCCAGCCCCACAGCCGACATAGAGGATGACAGCCACTACTTGCTTTAGGAATTCCATAATACGTGAAGTGATTGAATGTTGATGCCCAAAGGCAAAATTAAAGCAGTGTAGTGTGCACATAATTTTGAAAAATTTAATGTTACAGCAAGTGATATTTCTCTAGGAATCCAATATTCCAGAGAGCAACACACATAAAATGTCCAATGTGTTTATTCAACTGTTTGATTGTAATGTAATGGTTGATATTTCTTATCTTCTTCTAGTATGAAGATAACTTAACTCAAATACAAAAACTTTTTTTTTTTTAACTACTGTAATCTTGATGAATGAAAACAAGACACATTTGAGTTTGGTCAATGAACACAAGATACATTGTGTTATGAAGGTGTGTATATATAGATAGATAGATAGATAGATAGATAGATAGATATATATATATATATATATATATATATATATTTCACAATAATAAAATTATGATTGAACTATTAAACAAAAAGTAATAATCTTGGTACGGAAGACAGAGCTGTAACAAATATTTGTAATAAGTGTTGATAATTAGTGTTTATCCTATGTGTATATTGTGTAAGTGATATTGTTTCAGCTGCACTTTTAAAAATTACAAAAGCGAACTTAATTAATGAGGAAGGTGACATGGTACTCCCCATTTTGAGTTTGGTTAATTTTACAGTTATTTGATGGAATAGTAATTAACTCATTCCCTTTTATTAACTTTTACGATTCAGTTGACCACGAGTATGGATGCAATTTCATAAAGCTTCAAGAAAGAAGACTCCTTTGTCAATATCGCTGATACGCTGATGGCTGCTAGTCAGTCGACCGGAAACCTGAATTTCAGTTGCTGGCGAGTCTACATCCTGTTGTTTCTGATAACAGCAATTGCACTCCCACACTCTATACTTCAACCAGCTTCACTTTGATGACCAACTCACATATAGCTTCAGTCACATATATTTCTAAAGTTTTGCTCAGCCCGAACAAAACTTTTCTAAAAGAGGGAGTGATGTAGAGCAGCGGGCACAATGCCAGTTTTCCAGTTCAGAGAGAGAACATTTTAATGAAGTATTTTCGCAACTTATCAGGTCCTGCAGTGCCTGCAACAGGAAGCTGTATCCGCTCTAATACTGCCTGCGGTAGTTTTAGCACCGTGTGACTGCGCTTGCTAACCACTTTTGATGGGAAATACGTCCTGTTTTTCACTATATTTTAGTCCCATGACTGCTGGAATCACGTGCTGTATCACGCGTTATTTTCCTGTCATGATTTTGATATCATGCTTTGGGGCTGTGTGCAAAGTTACAGTTCATTGGCTGATGCCCTAACCTTGCTCTCTCATTGATTGGTGATTCTTCTCACCCTGACTTCTCATTGGTGGGAGACTGATCATGTGCGATTTCTTGGTGGAGGGAGACTTCTCCCCACTATACTCATGTTGCTTTATTATGCCATGCAAGGCCTGAGGAAGAGAGACTTCAGCAGAGGACACCAGAGACTGCACATCACCGCCTGGGACGACTCAGCTGAGCTGAGACTCCACCCTCCATCACCGTAGCTATAATATGTTCTTGCTTCCATTCAAACTTTTATTTTGTTTTATATTGACAATTCCCATGTCGTCTTCCGCCACATTGCCAAGTAAGTAGATGTACAAGTGTAAATGTATACGCTTCAGTGTTTGATTTTATTAAATGTGTTAAAATGACTTAGATTATTTCTCATTGAGTGTTTGTGCTCAGCCCTAGACCGCTCGGGCATCACAACACTATAAATATGTATTTAAGATAATGGACATTATAATGGTCTGTGGATAGAGATGTAATATGGTTTATATGTTTTCTTGAATATATATATACACACACCCACACACACACACAGATAAAAAAATAAAAGATTGCAACAACTCAACACTGCATCACCGCATTACGAAAATCTCTGACAAAAATGAACTAGGCACAGTAATGTTTAGCAACAAGACAATGTGGAAATTTTTTTTGGATATACTATGTACAGAAAACTTCCAACTTAACAACAATACTTTTAGGTGTAAAAGAAAAGGCTTTACCTTTTTCTTGTCTACTTTTCAACATACAAGGATGGCCTGAAAGCCAAATGTTATGTCAATATTAATTTTAAACACTGTTACTGCAGATTTGTTAAGAACGCACTAGCTTGAAAGAAAATAATACTGGGAATAATTTATGCAACTAAAACATACTTTTGTATTTAATCCTAATTTTTTACATTTCAATTTTGTAAGACAGCAGTTAGAATTTGTGAGTTTCTAGTGTTTTATACATAAGCAATAAAAACCAAATTCTTGATAAAATATTAGAGGTGGGGCAGTCAAAGTCAAGATTTGCCAATCTCTTGAATCCACTGGATTAAATAATATTGAGTATTTTAGACAGGATTCGACTAAAGATACGACATAAGAGGTTAAGGATAACCTTCCTGTAACAGCTCATTTCAATTATAGTTGGGACCTCGAAATTTTTAAAAACCATGAAATAACACCGAATAATGAGAAATATGAATAAATTATGTTTATTCCAAAAATTCTGTAACAGTTTTTGTATGCACAACAAAATTGCCCATTTAAATGTATTCCAAACCAAATGCTGGGCATCTTTCAGAATGAAAACTCTTTGAGATATTTTAATTTTTAATGTGTGATACAGTATTACCTATCATTTACTTCATATACATGCGAATAACAGTTAAAGATATTTATTTTGTGTTAATTGTATTGTTGGTTACTCAAACCCACTTTTTTCTCACTCCCAAACAAGAACAATTCATAAACTGACCAGTAGCAAGGTCAAAAGATTACTGCTGTATGTATGATTTGATATGATATATAGACCAGAATCACCAAGTGCTGTTTCACTGGCAGAATCATGCATAACCTAGCCTTCATTATTTTTAAATAGATAATTCTAACCAAAACATTGGCGTGCACCGAGCATGACGCCACATGTACCATTCCAGCATTATTGAAGTACAGTGCGCTCTTTCTCATTACTTGGTTTCCCATCCTGTCTTATCTCCTTGGATCCCCACGTTGATACCAGCCTAATATCTGCTTTCTGCCTAGTTGAACCGTGGTTTATTAAGGTCTTTCCCTCACTTGTTCCCTGTCTTGGCTTACAAGATTCTCAGTTGATGACTTTCCCTGCTTCCTTGCCATTATCACTAATACCCAGAGAATTTTTTAATATGTGTAAATAGCTCAGCTGACATTCGCAAAGGTGGGTCATGGTGTGTAATAGTTATGGTTATAGTAATTTTGTGGCTACATTAACATTAGTAGTAATATCGGTAGTGTTTGTCTAAATTTTTGTTTGGTAGACATTGAAAATTGTGGGCTGGGTTAACATAATTAACTGCTGTAAACTGTCCATTCATATGATGTGCAAGTTGGTTTTGCTAATGGCTTTTTGAACCCTGCAGAAGGCATACATGCACTGCCGTCACGGCCTAAATTTTCTGTATTTTGTTTGGGTCACGCTATGTACATTTAGTTTCTGGTTAACTTTTAATATGGCTTCAAAATGTTTATAATGTAATATTTCAACGTGTGTCTTATTTGGTGCCAAAATTAACCAACAGAGTTGTCCAGCATCAAGATTGGGTATTATATTTTTTGCTGTAGCATTCCTTTTTTGGTAAATCACTAAACGCCGACTTTGAAAGGGCATTTTTAATTCTTTAAATTGTGCTGCCAGACTTGTAATTGTTTGAGAACTATCTTTTCAATAATAATTTAAAATGTGGAAAACTTTACAATGGCTAACGGGGCAATCTTTTGTGATAAACATTGTACCTGACATCTTTTAGTATTTTATAGGTTTTGTATTAAATATTTGTGGTATTCATTTATATGCATTACTCCAAGGCGATATTATGAATACATATAAATATAGTGTGACGCCATCGGGTGAGAGACGAGACGAACAATGGTACAAATTACTTACTGATGACATGGACGCCAGCGGTGCTTTCCAATCACCGCACTGGTGATACTCAGGGTTCTCAGGGATGCTGTGGGTTCTGTGTGTCCGTCTCACCCAAGTATACTTATGATACACGTTTCCAATATTAAACTTCAATACTAAACATTTTTAACACTTGAAAAACACAGGTGGCAAGGACACTGTCACTACAAATTATAAGAATGAGTTGTTTTATTTATACCGTGCGTACAAATCACATGCCATGAAATATAATGATACAACTCGGTTGTGTCTAGTTAACTCCGCTTGGGTGCTCCCCAGCCAGCAATTACTCTCGCGCACGCCTAGATGAATGATCTCGCCATGGTGTATGAAAACAGGATCTTCACAAGGGAAGAGAGTCGACAGCCGCTAGGGTGGACTGACGATTTTTCCCTGAAGACAGGACACTGTGAATTACACAATGAATCAACTGATGATACACAAATACGTGTGATTACTTGTGAAGGCCTATACATATAGCCTGCTAGGATGGAAGTAATATCACTGTACACATTTACAAAATTACATAAATACCCTTAGAATATTATGGGGCACGAGATGAGTATTGACAATAAACACGCACATGAGTGAAAACAGGTTTAGATGGTGCGGATGCCACTGGAAAACGTTCGTAGCGGACCATGTGGTGCAGGTGTAATTGCAATATTTCTTCGTGGAAACGGCAAATTAAACTCTGACAAATTGTTATTCTTGAGAAAATTACCCTCTTTATGATTAAAGCAGTTACAGGCTTGTAGCAGGCCTGATAATGGCAGAAGCAAACATTGAAGTGACCGCGTGGTCAAACACAATAGCATCAATTTACGTGAAAATTACACGGAACCCTAAATGACAATACATAGAACCATGAAATAAATAATCGCACACATGATATAACACAAATAAGCTCTCAAAGCACAAGGATGGCATGGATATAGACTTGACAACTGTTAACTACGTGGTTGTATGTGATATGGCTGTAAAATACTCAAACATGAAAAATACACTTAAATACATACATGAAAACAAAGCCCTTGAAATTGCAACAGCAATAATACAGAAATTATGATGGAACGCCTTTAGCAGAAGTGAATGGTGCCTGATTCAAGTTTTTCGGGTCACACTACCTCTCCAACAACTTTCTCCTCCTCGATTAAGTTGAAAAATGCCATAAGGCGAAATAAATTAGTTACGTAGAAGCATAATGCTGGGGAAATGTCTGTCAAAACATACGAAAGCAAAGGTTAACTGGAAAACTAAAAGTGCTATTGAAATCTACATCAATGCTCAAAAGTTGTAGTGCATACATGACAGCATCTTAACTCACCAGCTCTACTAGACAGATTGTCCAGAGGCAAGCGTCGCACGGACCTACCATGGCTGCCTACGGGGTTCACGTAAGCGGAAGTGCTATGTACGCTGAGTAAAACTTTTATATATAGAAAAATAAAGTGGCACAAATAATTTAATTTTGTTTTACATTTTAGAACTTTGTTGTTAATTTTCTGTATTATTTTAGTGTCTCTTATGATAGCGTTCATGCTGGAATATTACTGTTTTGAATCTCAGTGAAGCACGCACTTTGAATTCGTAACCAAACATTTTCAAAAATTGACAACAAACACTTTAAAACAGTTTTAAGACATTTCAAAACCCTGAAAATAAAATAAGACATATTTTACACTGCAAAAATAATATTCCACCAGGAAAGTTCAGATTTGAGCCTCTTTGCGCATGTGCATGTACACGTGCGTACTGAGCGCTGTCACGGGCTCTAGCACCGCTGGCTGTTAGCCGGCGTCAAGTGAAACCTCAAAATCTCGAATCTCATTACCCCAAACAGCAGATTACTCGGACAGGAGAGAAAAAAAACTTTTTATAAATAAATGGAAAAAAATATATATATTTAGCAAAGCACAGTGATTCAAGAGATGTACTGGATGTAATTTTCTAAATTTGAAACACTTATTCAGCACTGCATTTAATATAAGTGTATGTATGTATGTTATACACACACACATATGTAGAAACACACTTTTGCAAGAGTAAAATCTGCATGGAACGCAATGGACAAAGCCTTTGTTAAAACAAATTGGCTGGCCGACAGACGTGTGGCAAAGTAGCCTGCCACTGTCCGGGTCTGTTTCTTCCACTCTCCACAAGGTCACAACACAAGTCACTCTAAACACGCCATACTGTGCTGCTCAACAAGGCAGTTACTTTTTAGGGAACCACAATGGAACCTATCGAGACAGACTGAATTCAACTCCCATTAACCCAAAAATCATGATAAAAGCATGGTTTTTGACACAAAGTCAATGTTTCTTTGTTTCTGATGCAAATATATAAAAATAATTTTTCCAATTAAATATTTACTTTATCTAATAGGAAGACGTTCTACAAATTAAATGGTATCCCATGAAAGGTATACATGACTCACCTTGAACCAAAAATGTAAACATCAAACACGTAATTTTTGGAGATGCTAAGTCCATTTTAATTGCTTCTTGTGGTAAAAACCAAAGGTTTTATTGAAAACCAGGGACCTGCCCCGAACTCGCTCTGGTGTGATTTACAAATATGGCGTTGTTTAGGTTGTACAGCAAGTATATACACTAAATTCTTAAGGATAACACTGTGTTCATAGGATTAACACTGTGTTGTCCACAAAGTCTTCGTAAGTGAACCCCTAAGAGACAAAAATGGTTCCTGTGGGTCATCCTTAAAAGATAAACATGCGAAGTCTAGGACTTTTTTGTAGACCTTTTCGAGATCTACAATTCTGTAGTACATTATTTTGGTATATCTCTTATGGTTTAGTCAGCGTAAGTCATGTAAGCACCTGAAAAGCAGCTTTTTCCAACTAAATTATAAAACGACATTTCTACACTATCCTTACATTAAATATTAATGTGTTATTCTGTAAATGATGATGAAAACCGTATCAAAATCTACCAAGTAGTGTAGTAGTCTTATCCGAATACAGACACACACGTGGCCAGGCAACCTTGTTCACAATAAATTGGGATTTTTTTGTGATTCAATTAGAGGTAAAAAAATTAAATTTATAACTTTAAAACAATGTAGCTCAACAGTGAGGAAATGGATGTACAAAATGCAGCATCCAAGGTAAAGCTGGCAGATGACATTCACAAGTCAGGCGACAGGCTGAGATGCCTGGCACGTTGTTTGCAAAATATCTATTAAGAGATGGGGCTCGATTAGTTTTATACAATGTCTGTAATGGTTTTAAAAATTAACTAAATGCCCTTTTTTTGTGGCTACAGTGATATATTTAGCCAACAAAACGAACATGTATTTCACTAAATAATAGCAGCTGTCTTCATTTAGAACAGCAACTTTTAATTATCTCCTCAATAAGGCGGACAAATTGTAACTCGGATAACCTTCCCCCTCCCAATTAGTTTGAGTTATCAAGGTTCACTAAACATAATTAAACAAGTTTTTTTTAAGTGAATGTAATAATTACACACTAAACATATGCACAATATTTGTAAACACTGCAGTTATTTTAGTTGGCCACTTGCATTACAAAATCAGTCAAGAATGCCAGAAATAGTAACTGTTTTGATCGCGCCCGGGAGTTGTAAAAGGATTTTATGTTTTATGAACTGCACAGAGTGCAAATACTAGAACACAAATGTTGTCATTAAGGCCCTATGTAGTGACCCTGCATGAAAATACCAAATCCCCAACATATTTGTTTTGTTAAGTGTGTGCGCATAATGGAAATGAACTTCCCACATTTTAATCTCAATTGGTTTTCTTTATTATCAATGCACATTATATGTGATGTTGCTCAATCTTACTACAGTACTCACATATTTTTCAACACCAATTAAGGTCATCTTTTAGATTTCTACCCTAATTTGGTGGCACATTCCCACCAGCAATTCATGCTGTGACATCAGCACTAATTGTGTGTGTAGCTTACAGTCAAATTTATAGTTCTTTCATTTCACATGTCAGTATCATTTCATCTTCAATGATGTTTTGTTTAGCCTGTGCATTTACTATTAAAATTAGCTGTACTGTGCTCCCAGTTTATTCCTAATGCAAAGAAAATAATTTAAAGAGACAAATTCTTTGTGACATGGATTTGGATTTGGCCAAAAATAGGACTCGACCCATCCCTACAAAAGATGTTTTATGAAGAATCAGAACACCGTTAAAATAATATTAGCAGTTGACTATTTCCATGGCTGGCACTCCTGTACATAAACTAGGGAGGGAAAAAAATCCCCAGACAGTAAACGACGAACTGAACAAGCAGCAATTACAAATATGAATCTTCATCCCACCATTCTTAAAAATCAGACACAACTATGATCTTCGCAGTTCTCCATCAGTTGTCCAGGCTGCTTAAACTGTAAAATCCATTTACAAACAGTGTAGCTCAATGAAGAAAAGACATAAGGCTTTATTTGTCACTATTACCTACAAGATTAACAAATAATTCTTGGTGAAAATTACGCTGATTCATTTTAACTAATAATAAAATGCCAAGCTAAAGATGCAAGCTGCAAAAAAGAAAAAGTCTCAATTTACAATAACTTTGGCATACAAGGTAGGTTAAGGCAAGGCTTTATGTCCCCTCAAGAGCATTACTTACTGAGGTGACCGCACCTGTCTTGGACCAAACAGTGCTATCACCGAATACAAATTTTTCATAGCTGAAGCCCTGAATTGTCTACCACAGCTCAAGAGTCTAGATTGCTTTGCTACCTACATTTGCCCCACAAAATTAATTTTCCATGAAGTACTGTGAGTATTCACAATTAACACTGCAGCTTTCAATAAGAGAAGACACTGCACAGGCTAGTACTTTCAAAAACCACTAACAATGCAATCTTACAAAAAAATTTGGAGAAACAGATGAAGTGATAAATACCATGAAACAAATATCTAGGAGATGATGATAAATATTTAACATACCTCTATAATATCTCTGTAAAATACTTGAGAAAAATCTTACAAATAAGTCATGGGTATCAAACCCAATCTTTCATACAAACATATGCAACTCAAAACTACTTAAAAATACTCACCTTCGTAAATATGCATAAGAAGTTGGCTACTCTGTAAAGTTGGAATAGGAGCACGATTTCCTTACAGAAATTTAACAATTAGTGTAATTTTTTTTACATTCTGATAAAATTCCACAACTTGCATGGCTATAAACATTCTTAAAATTTTCTTTGCAAAAAATGATTAGATAATAGCTACATTATATGAGATAAGCATGTTTTGTTAATAACAGTCACAACAGAAATGAAGAAGTAACAAACATAAATAAGAACAATGTTTACAATCCTATTTTCTTACAGTATTGTGGCTACTGGAACTACTAACACATTTTTGTACCACATGAACAATTAAGTGTTAAGAAACGTGGTAAATTTAGTTCTACTCACACATGCCTTGCCTTATTGCATTCAGAAAGAACTCTAAAAAAGCCCCTAGGTATCATTGCTAAAAAAAATTACAAACAACTAAAATACAAACTTTCTTAGCCTGAGACATACGGTACTCTAAAAAACTCACCAACATAAACTTATGAATAACTGTTTCAAAATTCATTACAAATTTTACAACAAAATTTTTTAAGGACTGAGCTTCAAGGTATTTTATAAAGTTTTTTTAATTCAACCCCTAAGCTGAAAACAAGTAAAGTGTGTTTTTGAGGATTCCTTAATAGCACATTAATAAGAAGATTGGTTGTTCCTTTTGTTTCAAAAGGTGAAAAGGGATAAAATACGTTTTTGAGGACTCCTTAATGGCTCAGTAAACCAATAAGATATAGTTATGCTCTTTGCTTTAAAATGTTAGCTATATAAACACCTAAAAGCAAATTTCATAATTTTTCTAAATTGAAATCCTTAAGAAGGTGAAAAAAAGTTTGAATGTTATCTATATTACATTGTTTCAATATCTGTAACCTTCAAACCATCATGTTTCGTAAAAAGAAATGAAATAATGTATGAAAATAAACTGAACCTGTTGTTACTGAGAAAAAAGTTTCAGTTCCCTTAATGTCCCAGAAAAAAATTGTCAGGACAGAGCAGTAACAATAATTAAATAGTTCATTTATGAGGCCTAGGCGGTCAGTGAAATACATTGAGCCATGTTCCCTTACCAGGTTCTACAAACAATTTTTAATTACATATTATACCATAGTTAATAATTTCCTACATCAATTTTGATGAATAGTGAATTGGTATATAGTGCCCACTCCAGCTGCACAGAAACCAATCTGTGTGAAATGTTTAATTGGTTTCTCGCAAACAGAACTGTTGGAACAATAAACTTGCATATCACCTAGAGAACTGTGAAAACAACATGTTAAAACAATGACAAGACTAGCCGCGTATGCGAAAATCCACCGGTCTATCAACCGATGTACACCAGGCGTTCGACAATTAATAGTTTGGTTGAGTCCGGTTGAACCAGTTTATCAATCAGTACCACCGGGCCTGAAAATCTGACGGATATGCACCAAAACCTCAACAGATGAATTCTCGAACGTTTTCTCTGAAAAATAACAATTAACACAAAACTCGTAATTTTTGAGCATTCTAAAATACACAAAAATCATTCTGACGAGTTATACAAAAGGGCGATTAAAACGTTACCACTTTAATATAACGGCATTCAGATACTCACTAAGCCTTAGGGCATACACTTATCAACACCCATTAACATAGTTATGATTTAGTTTAACTGAAAAATCAATATGAACCTGAAATTTCAGAAAAATAAGGTTTGCATGAACAGTAATACAAAAATGAACATTGAACATAAAATGCACTCTGTAGATAGCACTGATGGTGACAGGCGATATAATACAAGTAGTCTACATAAGGATGCAGAGTTCAGCACCTTACACACAATTAACTAATTTTCAGTCATTTTATATGCAAGCAGCAAAGAAGGTTGCGTATTATTTACATACCAATGAAAATTTTCAAGGTTCAGTATTTTGAAAGATATGTGCACACATGCAACAATTACCCAAGTATGCTTTCTCCTGTTCCTTGCTGAGATTGGTGGGCAGAACTGTTGGCATCCCTGGGATAAATGTTTTCTCCTTTTCATCTCCACCCCAGCGAGACCTTCGTCGCTTCTGCCGTCTTTCCTCCTTCTCTGAACACACATAACACCCTCCAGTAAACATCTCACATTACACAGGCATGCTACACAACATTCCTCCCGCATAACACTAGAAACACCCATTTTGACAGGTACCCCTTACACATCGTGCACTTGTCACAATAGTGGCCCCCACATATAATGTGTACAATCAGAACTTGAATTCTGGTAAATAAACCATGCATTAAGTCTAATTACCATGTGAAACGTATAAGCTGCTCCAACAAATAAATAAATGCAATATAAATAATGTACACACCCCCTCAATAATGTTTACTTTGACTATTTTTTGAGAGACTTTATATATTTTTATTGTGTTATATTAATGTATATTTAGGTATTGGCAAATTTCTTGTTCTGCCAGAGAATTCAGTCAGCATATTAGCAATACTTGAAACATCTGCAGTGTATATAGTAATAATTCTTCTAGGCTCTTTACGGAAACGTGAGCACTCTTTTAAGACCCTTCTAAATTTTTCCTTTCATCTGATTTCCATCTTCCTGCTACTTTTTAATATAAACATTGCGATGTGAGCTATAAACACGGTGAATACATTCACCACACTCAAAATTTAAAGCCTGAGGCAGCAATAAGATATATTTACTAGTGGTTAATGCCAGTTGGAAGGGCCTTAAAAAGTGCTCACTTTACCGTGAACAGCCTATAAGAACATGTGCAAAATTGTTGCATCCGGAATACTCACAGGGGTGCTCAGAAGTAGCATGTTCAGAAGCTTAAAAAATGAATAATAGGTTAATAAAACTTACCACACCTAGCTCATGCCTGTAGTATCAAGATATGCAGAAAAGTCCGGGTTCCAAGACTCCATTTATCTGCTACAAGCCTTTGAATTTCGCAACTTGATAACACACCTTGAAAAAAGCGTCAAGTTCATAGGCACATATTTTAAAATCCTACCACTGTACGTAATACCGACCATATACATGTTGCTCATAAGTGCCTTTAGTAGCAAGATATGCAGAAATGGAGACTCGGAACCTGGACTTTTCTACATATCTTGATACTATCGGGGTGTGTTGAAATTGCAAAACTCAAATGCTCTTAGCAGAAAAATGGAGTCACGGAACCCAGACTTTTCTGCATACTGGGGATTATAGGTTAGGACTCCGGGTGGAAGGTTGCTGGTCGTTTGAGGTGATGTGGCAGTACATGCTATAGTAGCCGAGACCAGTCTCTGTCTGAAACCTTAGAAAGGGCGGATGAAACGTCTTTTATAGCCTCTCTCCACTCATGGCAACCCAAGGCTTCTCGTATCACCACTGATTTTGCCAATTGGGCTCCACTGGCAGTTTCCCTATGGGATGCCAGTTTCCTAGTGACTGGTGGGGGGTATCTGCCATGATGGCTTGGACCGACAGTAGGTACCTCGGCCCGACCACTTGGCAGGGTGTTGGACCACTTGGCATTCAGGCTGTTGGGGCCCAATAACCGTGGATTTCAACGTGCAGAAATTTTGTATTATAGAAATGAAGTGTGGCCGATGATGGCTCCCTCGAACTGAGGGAACCACGTAACGGCCTGGCAGGTCTAGGAGAGCGAGGGTCTGGTTGCAGTGATGAAACTTTTGGAGTTATGTCTTATAGATGATGATCTATCCTCCACTGTCAGAGCAAGGACTGCTTTTCCTGGTGAACCATGATACCAGGAGACAGCTCTGTCTGCTTCCCTGTGAAGTTGGGCATCGAGGAAGTAGCCGTACTGGGTCTATCATAATTCTCTACCTTCCATGGGGATGGCTTCTAGAGTGAGCGTCCAGCTCGTAATGGGCATAAGGCTCATGCTCGGGGAGGTGTTAAAAGTGTTCTCTACCACTTTGTAGAAGGGACTACCTCGGTTCGCCCGGCATACCATCGGCGGAGCGTTCGGTCATGAATAACCCACAAGTGCCATGGAAAATAAGTGAGAGCACGGGGCAATCGGTTGGTCCCACCCAAGGTTCTGTGGAGTATGAAATCTCTCTCAGTAAATAAATGTATAAATCATGAAATAAATAATGTTTGTGGTAAAATAGAATAAATAAATATTGTGTTGTATCAACTGGAAAGACTATTTAACAAAGTGGTATGTGTCTTGACCTGTTCGTTTGGCTGTCTCTTGTTTAAAGTTTTGGGAAGACAAGTAAACAGATAAATTTAACACACACTTCCCTTATACTTTGTCTTAGAAAGGGGAGTAGGGGGAGGCAGAGGGGGAGGGGGAGAGAGAGAAGGTATGAGCTCAGGTCAAGTTAAGTGCAAGCACATATATAGTATATTCAGGGTCTCCTCAACAAGCTTATGGGTTGTGTTGGGTAGAAGATGATTTGCCTGAATAATAATTGAAAAATGAAAAGCTGGTATTCACAGAGTGATAATAATAAATAAAAAAAAAACTTGACATACAGGATAATTGAAATAACTGAATGTTGCATTGCAGTATATAAAATGGCTATCAAGACTGTGCATTAAAATTTAAGTCCTTCTTTCACACAAACAAAAATAATGACATCAAATGGTCTGACTAGGCGTTTATATGTCTGGGATCTTTAATATAAAACCCTTCACGCAAGGTAGCACTACTGGGTGTGTTCTCCTCCAGGCACACGAGTACATTGTTACTTAACCCAGTTGGAATAATCAAAGTTTAAGAAAACATGTAAAAATCAAAACAAAATCAAGTTTACTGAGAATGTTTAAAATAAACTATTTTTCACTTTAAATTCTCAGATGACAACACACAGGCGATTTATTAGTTCAGTTTGCTGCAACTGGATACCTCCCCTAGGCAAAATGGCTACTTATGCATATGGACAATATAGGCATAACACCCTGGACTCTCATATTTTCATAATCATTATATTAGGGCCTCTTCTTAGTTTGCCCAATGCCATACAACACTCCTGGCATGTCACACATGTGGTGTCGTCGCACTTTACACAAACAAAACTTACTTAAGCATCTTAAAATTCTGAGAGTATCTCAACCAGGTGCTGTCTGTTCGATGCCTAGTCCAAGAAGAAAATTACCGGTAAAACTGATAGCCTTCTACTCGGATTTTGGCACCATGCCCACATATCCAATCACAGTCCATTTCCATTAAAAAATGGGCTGAGATTGTAATAGCGCGAGTATGTCAAACCAAATGAGCTGTCAAAAACAGTTGTGAGGCATGGATGTCACAAGGAGAAATAGACAAGATGACCTACCTCCTTGGCACCGGCCTACACACTATAACGGCTCAAAAATACACTTAAAATATAGGTGAATAAAATTTTATCACAATACAAATCATTTTTATAATAAAACAACAACATTTCAGAACATTATCTTCTATAAATACACATGTTACACTTTTACTGTGATTATTGCAAGGTTCGTTAATGGTAGTTTCAATTACATTCAAACAACAAGAAAAAAAAAAAACTATTGTATACAAATATCAATTACCCTTCAAAATGCAATATTTAGACGTTTTGGAATAAAAAAAAATACAAATATATATTACTACACACATGTAAACATAAATAACCCTCCTGGTTATGCATTTCAACTTCCTATAACCAGAATGGAGGAAAAAAAATTACACATAATTAAATCCTGTATAGGCCTTAAGAAGTGCTCACTGTAAAGTGAGCACTTCTTAAGGCCCTCCCAACAGGCATTAATCAATAATAAATATAGCTTTGCAATGTTTATATTAAAAAGCAGCAGGAAGGTGGAAATTGGATGAAAGAAAAAATTTAGAAGGGCCTTAAAAAGTGCTCACTTTACAGTGAACAGCCTATAACTGAGGTGCAAATGTGAATCAGTAGTTCTATCTGGTGCCCCATTAATACCTGGATATGTTAGATATGTTTTTTTAGTAACCATAATTATTAGGAATTTTGGAGGACTTCAAGAAGTTTTCTGTAAAAAAATAAAATGTGATTGGAGGTCAAGATTGCTGTATTTATGCTATAAAATACGTAGAATATATTTATATAGGGTCACTGAATTGTTTTACATGTAAGAATACATTTTTCAACGAATATTTAATACACAAAACGTAATTTACAGGGTATATTTATAGTGCGGCGCTGAGGTTATACAGGTAACATAGGTATGGAGCAGTGTCGGGACAATATGTAATTCTGGTGAATTACTCAAGGCTTACCTGGTCTATGTTGACGAGAGGATAAAACGTATTACTAGTAGAATAAATATAGATACAGCCATATTTTCAATACACTGTGTATCCATGTTGGTTGACGTCGGTGGATTGTGGGAAATTGCCAGACGTTGATTTGCAACTGGTCCTTTCAGAGGTTTACGATTTACGAGTGATTATGTGCATGTTTTATTGCAAGTCATGTTGTTCAAAGTGTTAAATCAAATAATTGCGTGAAATTACGAGTGTTTCTATGCTATTATAGCAAGGGAAAAGGTAAATTATAATATATGTGCAGTGATTAGTGGATTAGTGCCTGTAGTGTGGTCAAATGGACAGGCGTTGTGGTGTGCGTATTCATATACACCATATGAATGGCGAGTGATTTGGTGAGTATTAACTAAATTAAATTAGATTTTTGAAGGAAAAAATCTTGGAAAGTGGTATAATTCCACTCCCCTAATTACACAGAACACAAATTTACTAGGTAGGTACATTAACATTTGACCAATAGAAACCCCAAAAACGATAGTGGGGAGGGTTATGAAGATCAGGGAAATTGTGGGGTAAAACAAGTGAAACATATGTACACAATTTAATCTTTATTGACAAAAATATGTTAAATTGCAAAAATACTGTACAAGTGTAGCCAAACATTATGCACCGAGCCAGAGTTCCAACACCAGCAGGGGAGTAAATCCCCAAAACAGTAATTCAAGGCATGCAGGCAATTTTTTTAGGTGGTGACGCGAAGCACCACGCATCAGTAAAGCTTGGAGTTTCCCCATACATGATTGTTATGTGTAGTTTATTTGCACTGAGAAAAAATTTGTGAGAGTTTGCAATTTAACATTTTTTGTACTATCTGTAATATTACTGTAATATTGTCTCATGAAAACATGTATAGTTGCAAAAAGATTGAACTGAACATTACCTAAATTGACAGTGTTACCAATACAATTTATAAATACAATAGTGGGGAGGGCTATGAACTGGAGGAAAATTGAGGGGTGAAAGTTTATAATGAAAACATACATATTTTGAATTTTTTCACCCCACAATTTCCCTGATCTTCATAGGGGTTTCTATGTGTCAAATGTCTATGCCCCTAGTAAATTAAGGCCCTGTGTAATTAGTAGTGCGGAATTATACCACTTTCCAAGATTTCTTTTTCTTCAGAAAAGCCTCTATCCTTGAACAATACCAAATTTAAAAAAGAAGAAATAAAATAAAACAAATGAGAATAAACGAGTCTGAGATAGCAGTTGTCAACATATACGGAGCATATATATGATTTCCACAAGGAATAAAATCAAACAAAAAATAACGGAACAACACAACGAAAATGTAACATACATATAATTCTGTGCAGGAATGTTGTCAGATGAAACCAGAAAAATGACACAACTCAACCAGAATTCATAGCCAGACAGACAAAAAGTATGAATAACTTTATATCAAAGAAAAACAGTTTTAAAAAAATTAGCAATAATATATTTACTGTACTTACACAAGATGATTGCGAACAGCCATTGTATGAAAAGCCTAGCCTATACACGCATTACAAGCTGTGTGAACAATCAAGACATTGCTTCACTGCCATTGGCTGATCAATAAGGAAGCAGCCCATGTATTTATATCTTTGTTTTATCCAGTCTGTAGGCGTCTCTTGGACTGTGTGCCCAGCGAAATGCCATTGTCATTGAGCTCCCTTCCATTATATGCAATCATTCCTTGCTGATAGTGTGGGAATATTATATACGCAGTTAATTAATTTTTGTCTTCACATATTTTGTTAAATTTATTTCGTAATAGGTACCTTTTTACAACAGTCTCCTTAGAGAAATGAAAAAATGAGGTGTCTGCCACTTTGTAGAAGGGTTTGTTGTGTGCTGTATCTGCCATTTTCCCTGACCATCGCGAAGTGCAAACAACCAAATATTTATGTTGTGTAGTTTAAATTTGTTGGTTTCAAGAAATAGCTCAAGTGTTTTGTTAATTGAATAAGTCAACAAATATATTATTTCCTACCAGTGGCAGATAAAAGAAATTTTAGTGAAGTAATAATAATCCAAGTTCCAATTGCCACTCTCTTGTAAAAAGAACCGCAAAACAATTGAATCTCACGAAAGACCATAAACTATAGTTCCCCACCAACCAATAAAATAAACAGTGCCCTATCTAGTATATTATGTGGCCATAAGGAAAATAAAACAGTAGGGAATGGCAACCAGCTATAGTAGCCTAAGTAGTGGACTGAAGTTTTCAGTCTTTCAATGGTTGCCAATGGATTTACAATTTGTTTACAAAGAGCATTTTAGTTACCGACAGGAAAGCTATGGCAGGATTTACAACAAAATAACATAACATATGCATACACTCGCAATTAGGCTACCGCATGGTGGCGAGCTCTCTCAACTCTCCTTCACCCAACCAACTCCTTTTCCACTCCCTTCCTGAATTTACCAACCCCTCTCACAGATACCCATTCCTCCCTCACAGACCTCACAAGCATGGACTGCCTACCCCACTCCGTTCTCCTCCACACCCTCTGAAGCTTCTCACTGTTGTTTCCTCTTCCTCTAAACACCCTCTTATATAGCTTGCAGTGTAGCCCTCCCCATCCTCCTTCATTCACCAGCCTGTACATCCTGACTAACCATTCAACTTTCCTCCTGTCCTTCAATGAGCTCCACCCCATTTCTTTCATCATCACTGATGGCCTATAATTCCCTTCTTCCTCACCATATTGCCGCTGCCTTCTCCACCTACCCTTCACCCATCTTGCTGCCTTTCTCTGCACCTTTTCCAGTTCTCACACCTCTACCTCCACATACTGGTCCCATACTGCTGCAGCATATTCTAACATTGGCCTTACCATTGTGCCATGCGCCTTCTCCTTCCCCTTACAGCTGAATCCATTCAGCACCCTTCCCAGCATATCCAGAGTCCTTCTTCCCTTTGCAACCACCCTCTCTACGTGTTTTTTCCACCTGAGGTCTCCCTGCAGTACAATCCCTAGATACTTATATTCTGCTGCTTCTTCTATCTCTTGTTCCTCCCATCTGTACATGTCCATGCTTATCATCTTCTTCCTTGTGAACCTCACCACCTTAGTTTTTCTTACATTTATCTTCATTTTATTTTTTCTGGTCCACAACTATATCTTATGAATGTCCCCCTGCAAATTTCTGCCCCCCTTTCCCGCCTCAGCATATACAACACAATCGTCTGCAAACAATCTGATTTTTCCCCTAATCCCCAAACCCATGTCATTTACCATTATGCTAAATAACAAAGGACCCAGCACGCTTCCCTGTGGTACCCCTGACGTGACCTCCTCTTCCTCCGATATTGCCTCCCCCACTTTCACCCTCTGCCTTCGCCCCTGACGAAGTCCCCTAACCATTCCACTACCCTCCTGTCTAGTATCAGCACCTCCACTTTCCTCATCAATGTCCCATGGGGCACCTTATCAAATACCTTCTCAAAATCTATGAAGCAGGCATCCACCTGCTTCCCCTCATCAACTACCTGCACCAGATCCTCTAATAACCCAGCGAGTTGAGTCTCACATGAGTAACCCCTCCTGAAACCATGCTGGGACTCCTCCAACCAAGTCCTATTATTCATAACCCTCACCACATACTGCACCACCAGCCTCTCCATTACTTTTCCTGTACTTGATGTGAGACTCACCGGTCTGTAGCTGCCATGCCTCCCCCTATCCTCTCCCTGTTTGTGTATAGGTACCACCATAGCATCCTTCCAATCTTGTGGTAACTTACCTTCTCCTAAGGACTTTTTAAACAGCACTTATAAATATTTAGCCAACTCCTTGCCACCAAACTTTAGTGCTGCGTTTCCTATCCCATCTGGTCCCCCTGCCTTACTGCTCTCCAAACCCCTAATTACCTTTTCTATCTCCCACTCCCTCATCTTAAACTCACTAAACACCCCCGAACCCTGTTTGCCCCCTTATTCCAACCCTCCTTTGCCTCAAACACTGACAAGTACTGTCCTTGCAGCATCTCCAATTTTTCTTGGTCATTTGTCGCATGCCTACCATCCCTTCCTGTTAGCAGAGGGATCCCTTCCTTTCCTCCCCTTAACCTCCTAACATACTTAAACAATTTCCCCCATTCCCTGCCTTTTCCTTCTTCCACCATGTTCCCCAGAAATACATTCTTTGCCCGTTATGGACTGGGTAAAGGTCCAAAGGTTATGGACTGGGGGAGATCCGCCATATTATGGACAGGAGATTTTGAAAATTTCATGCGGAGTGGAGAAATTAAGGTATGATAAGATCTAAAGAAATGATGAAACACATGGGTAGGGAGTTTGAAAGCAAGATCATTTTAAACCTGTCTCTTAGGAATATTTCTGCCCCCTTCTTGTCTCCTCTCCCATACTGCCACACCAACCTTTCTGCCATTTGCACTTCCCTCATCCTAACAATTCATCGCACTCATCAACCACGTGACCAACAGCCAATCAGAGGTGGCCCTTAATTCTATCTATCCGTCTAACAAAACTTTGACAAGCTTTAACTTTTAACAGACAAACTAATTAAATTATAGCCTTCTAAATTTGGACATTTTGTTACTTGTTCATCCAGAGTTCTTCACAAGGCTGTGTAGTGTGTGCAATGTTTTGTTTTGGCTCTTCTTCGTTTTCATGTGTTTATGTAACTGTAAAATGAATTTAAGTTAAAGGTTTCTTGAAATTAATTGATAATTACATTAAGAAACATGAGCTCCTTTTGTGCAATACTATAAGTAATAAAATCATGCTTAATATGCCAGTCAAAATTTTTTTTTTTACATGAATCACCTTGTTACAAATTTTTTCCTGTTGGTAAAAAGTTTTGTTCTTATAAGTTTGCAGCAATGGACTTAATGACAGACATACAAAGTTTGATTGTAAATGCTTGGCTGTGAGACGGACAAATCTATGATGGACGGGTGGACGCGACGGTGGATGGGGTGGACAGTTATTACCGACAGCGCACGACTAAATCTCAATACCCCAACATCGAATTACTTTTCTGCCAACACATCTAGCGAAAACGACAAGGTTATGATTTTAGGTTAGAAAGCTAATTTGTAAAGAAATGCTTAGAGAAGTTTTTAAAATTCATTTTAACCAATTTGTAATGCAATCTGACTACATTCAAATTGGAAAAAGTATTTTATTAATATAATAGTGCTTGTCTTCTAAAAATTAAAAAATAAACACGTTCATAACTGTTGATCAAGTAACTTTGACAGTTGTGTATGATTGGGGTAGATCAATATTGGGTACATGCGCAGACGACGAATAACCTTTAGCCAATGGACGTAAACCCTACCTATAACGGAGGGATACATCGTGGGCGTACTTTTGTTCGAGCACTGGTAGAATTAACTGAAGTTATATGAAACGGAGACTACATAATATTTTTATCATATTGTATACAAACAATGACGTTCCACAGATTGCTCTCTTCTGTAAACACCGTCCAGTCATTAGCAGGTTGGGTATTTAAACCGACGCTATATCTGTTTGCTTTTATGAGGTTATATTACTCCATAGTAAAATACTACCGATTTATATTTTTAAAAAGTATAATAAACTTATACATACCTTTTGCTTCTCGATCTCGGTCTCTTTCACGTTTCAATGTTACAATTTCAGTGCCATTGGAAGACTGATGATAGTTTGTGTTCAATAAAGCAACGTAATTATTTGAGTTTCCTGAAGAAAAAAGGGTATCTCCAGCGCCATTCGATGTCATATTTTCAGAATAATTCATTGAACATCAGTAAAACAATCTAAACGCAATCATAACTGCGC
Source organism: Dryococelus australis (assembly GCA_029891345.1). Lineage (NCBI taxonomy): Eukaryota > Metazoa > Arthropoda > Insecta > Phasmatodea > Phasmatidae > Dryococelus > Dryococelus australis. Next base: position 308,061,494 of record CM056994.1, on the reverse strand, counting down.
GAATATAAACAAGATGTCGGTCACCACACTAAAGATAAATAGCAGCAACCAAAGCAGGGGGTGGCAATGTCCCATACCGTGCAGTGTTAATAAGTGAATTCAGTTTGTGTCATAGAGTTAGACGGTTGTTTTCCGGTAAAAAATCACGTGACTCTCGCTAAATTGAATAAGGATATCTAAAATATGTATAAAGGTTAAATGTAATTTTTTCAGTTGAATCATCATACCCAATAGCTACCAGATTAAAAGAGTTTGTGACTTCACCTACCGAATAAGCCAGGAGCAAATCATTTGTGTTAAAGAACATTAACGGCTGCATTATTACAGTGACAGATTTATTTAGCTGCTCACATAATCGGCACACTGTGTAGTGCGGTAGTAATAGAGTACTGGGAAAGCCTATGGAAATAAAATTTCAGTAATTCTACCAAGCCCCACATTAAGCTATAACAAGTTAAAATTAGATCAGTCCTAAGATAAAATGATTTCCTCTTATTTATCCGAGTGTTTTCCCATGCATGTTGATAATTAATGAAAAGAGCAGTAATAAATCAAAGTATGGTATAATGAAGCGAGTCCTTGTCCTTGTACTTTATTGAATTAGTTTCTTTACCAGTGTTAGTTTTGTCCAAGTGTTTATTTGCAGTGCTGTCAAGTTGTTACTTTTCTTCTATTGTGTGACAATCTTATTCCTTGTCTTGTGGCGCAATGGCGCACACAATCTCTATGCTATTAATAGTAATTCCTACAACACGTTACACCTGCTTTATCCACTCACACGTAATTTCTGTCCTGTTGACACTACATGTTAAAATACTACTGTAAGAAAAGTAATCGCAATCTTTTCGGCAGGATGAGGGAAGAGCAAATGGCAGAAAGTTTGGTGTGGCAGTATGGGAGTGGAGACAAGAAGGAGGCAGGAATATTTCTGCCTCCTAGAGAGAAGGTTTGAAAAATGGTCTATGGAGGAAAGTGTGGAAAAATTATGGAAGGAGTTTGGAGGAATAATAGAGGTTATGATTGAGCAATTTGTGCCAAAGAAAATATTACAAACCGGGGGAGATCCGCCATATTATGGACAGGAGATTCTAAAAAAATGAAGAGGAAGAGTAGAAAAATTACCTATCAAGAAGAGAAATGAAGGGATAATAAGATCTAAGGAAATTATGAAACAGAAACAGATGGATAGGGAGCTTGAAAGGGCGATCAAACAGGCAAATAATGAATTTTTAGGGAACATGGTGGAAGAAGGAAAAGGGCAGGAATGGGAGAAATTGTTTAGGTATGTATGAAAGTTAAGGGAAGGAGAGAAAGGGATCCCTCTGCTAAAAGGAAGGGATAGTAGGTATGCGAAAAATGACCAAGAAAAATCGGAGATACTGCAAGGCCAGTACTTGTCAGTGTTTGAAGCAAAGGAGGACTGGAATAGGCCGGCAAATAGTTATCGGGGGGTGTTCAATAAGTTTAAGATGAGAGAGTGGGAAATAGAAACAGTAATAAGGGGTTTGAAGAGCAGTAAGGGAGGGGCACCAGATGGGATAGGAAATGCAGCACTAAAGTTTGGTGGGAGAGAGTTGGTGAAATATTTGGAGTTGCTGTTTAACAAGTCCTTAGGAGAGGGCAAGTTGCCACAAGGTTGGAAGGATGCGATGATGGTACTTGTAAACAAGCAGGGAGAGGATAGGGGGACACCTGGTAGCTACAGACCGGTGAATCTCACATTGAGTATGGGTAAAGTAATGGAGAGACTGGTGGTCCAGTATGTGGTGAGGGTTATGAACAAGAGGAATTGGTTTTAGGTGTCACAGCATGGTTTCAGGGAGGGATACTCATGTGAGACTCAGCTAGCTGGGTTATTAGAGGATCTGGTGCAGGTAGTTGATGAGGGGAAGCAGGTGGATGCCTGCTTCATAGATTTTGAGATAGTATTTGATAAGGAGCCATATGTGGCATGGATGAGGAAAGTGTAGGAGCTGATACCGGACAGGAGGGTAGTGGAATGGATAGGGGACTTTCTCAGGGAGCGAAGGTAAATGGTGAAAGTGGGGGAGGCAATATCGAAGGAAGGGGAGGTTATATCAGGAGTGTCACAGGGAAGCATTGAGTTATTTGTGTTGTTTACCATAATGGTAAATGCCATGAGTTTGGGGATTAGGGGAAAAATCAGATTGTTTGCAGATGATTGTGTTGTGTATGCAGGAGGGGGGGGGGCATGCAGGGGGACATTGACAAAATATGGTTGTGGACCAGGGTAAACAAAATGAAGATAAATGTAAGCAAAACTAAGGTGGTGAGGTTTACAAGGAAGAAGGTGATGAGCAGGGACATTTACAGAAGAGAGGAACAAGAGATAGAAGAAACAGCAGAATATAAGTATCTAGGGATTGTACTGCAGGGAATCCTCAGGTGGAAAAAACAGGTAGAGAGGGTGGTTGCAAAGGGAAGAAGGGCATTGGGTATGCTGGGAAGGGTGCTAAATGAATTCAGCTGTGAGGGGAAGGAGAAGGCGTATGGCACAATGGTGCGGCCAATGTTAGAATATGCTGCAGCAGTATGGGACCTGTATGTGGAGGTGGAGGTGCGAGAATTGGAAAAGGTGCAGAGAAAGGCAGCAAGATGGGTGAAGGGTAGGTGGAGAAGGTAGCGGCAATATGGTGAGGAAGAAGGGAACTATAGGCCATCAGTGATGATGAAAGAAATGGGGTAGACCTCATTGAAGGACAGGAGGAAAGTTGAATGGTTAGTCAGGATGTACAGGTTGGTGAATGAAGAAGGAGGATGGGGAGGGCTACACTGCAAGCTATATAAGAGGGTGTTTAGAGGAAGAGGAACCAACAGTGAGAAGTTTCAGAGGATGTGGAGGAGAACGGAGTGGGGTAGGCAGTCCATGCTTGTGAGGTCTGTGAGGGAGTGGAATGTGTTGAGGGAGGAATGGGTATCTGTGAAGGGGGTTGGAAAGTTCAGGAAGGGAGTGGAAAAGGAGTTGATTGGGTAAGGGAAAGGTGAGAGTGCTCGCCACCGTGCGGTAGCCTAATTGCGAGTGTATGTATTATTATTGAATTATTAACATTTAAATGGAAGTGTCGTAGACAGCATTTTGATTGATTTGCTTCCCATTCCCTATATATAAGCCATGAAAATATGCCACGGAATTATGTTCTGAAGATTATAGGACCTTTTAAAAGTTATGACAAAACTTTAACCATACTAAAATCGAATATAATACACTGTTGAGGTCGTCTGCGAGTGTGTTACAAGTGAAGCAGCCATACTGGAGAAAGACAACTTTTGTTTACATTGAATAACCTTGCGAGTTGTTCTAAATTTCCTCTAAACTTGTGTTATTCTTGCATTTGTGAAATGTGAATTTGGAATGTAAACACATCTTAAAACTATAATCTACTTTTGATTTGTTTGAAGTCGAATGAAAACTAATATTAATTTAAGAAAATGCGTTACGAACCGGGCCATACGATTCCGTGCATATTCCCGAAAGTAACCATGTTTAGTGTATCCATATTTACTGTCAATACATTCGTGAAAGATATCGTACAATTATTGTGTGTATACGGATATATTATCTGGGTAAGTTTGTGAGTTAACAATTGCAGGGTGTTTAATTTATGCAAGTGTGGTTGCGACTACTAATGTGCCGTGAATTTAAGGTCTAACCTTGTTAAATAAGAATGAAAAGATTTTCATGTGTGAGAACTTTAATAATTTCATCGTTTTATAATTTGAGAATATTTCTAATTTGTTTCTAGCATTTTCTTTTATAGTGCATTAGGTGGCAACACAGCCTTGATCGATAACGCTGTTGGATATTGTTGAGTGGTATCTGTTAACTTTTAATCGTCATGACATGACTACTCTTAAAATATACAGTTTTAAACGAGTTCCTCAAGCTTTAAGTTATTTCTACTACCCTACATTTAACAGGTTATGGGCCCAGAGATGTTTAGTGTTTGCAAAAAGTTTTTTTTTTTAATGACAAATATGTCGTTTCTTATGATGGAAGGATACCCAGTCTGAATTGTGAAAACCAAATGGGAATATGTGAACAAAGCGAACACAATTGAAGTTCAGGCAATGAAGTTAACTGGAGATGTAAATTCGGAGCATCTGCAAATTTCAAGTCCTGGGAGTAGCAGAAGCGAAAGGCATTTTAGATGTCATGACAGGTAAGGTTAAAATGCCTAATGGAGAAGGCAAGTCTGAATATACTTGGAAGGGAAAGGATACCAAGGCCAAGGAACTGGTTGTTTTTAGAATGGAGGAGGAAGCTATTATTTTTCTTATTACCTGCAAAACTTCTGCTGAAATGTGGAGTAAGCTCCTGTCCATAAACGAATAAAAGTCTGAAACGTCAATTCATTTGCTTTATGAAAAATTCTTTAGTTTTCAGTATGAAGGAAATGGGATAGCTGCTCACATTTTTCCGCTATGGATATTGTGATGAAACTGAAAACCTTTGCGGAAGAAATCTCAGACCACCAAGTTATTATAAAAATACAGCAAATAGCAAAAAGTCTCTGACTTATCATTTTTGTAATAAGCCAGGTCACTTCAAAAGGAATTGCCATTTTTATTTAAATAAAATTATGGCTAGTGCAGTGACCTCAGGAAAGCCTGGAATTTAAAATACAAAGGATGACAAGGTTTTCAAAAATTCTTTTGTTAGCAAGGCCAGTGTAAATAGTCATGTAGACCTGCTTAAAAAATGATAAGATTTATTTGAACAGTGGAGCTAGTGATCATATGTCACCGGACAAAGATTATTTTATTAGTTTTAGAGATTTCAAAAATAAATTAAAATAGCGGATGGAAGATTGCTGAAGGCATTGGGTGTTGGTCACATAAATGTTGTTTGCCATGTAGCTGATAAAGAAATTCAGAGTGTGCTGAATAATATATATTCTTTATGTACCAGATTTGCTATCGAATCGTTTCCCAGTCTCTCAAGCTTTGGCTAAAGGATACTCATTACCAGCAGAGGGAAATGGGCGTAGGTTAATTAAAAATAATGAAGTAATGGCAGAAGCAAAATTGGAATGGAAGATTTTTGTTGTTAATTTGGATGTTCAGAAAATCGAGACAGCAGCAAACAATGTATCTAACTCAGAATATATTGAAATGTGGCATAGGAAACTTGCTCATCAGAATATTAAGCAAATAAGAGACATTTTCACTAAACTAAACATTGAATGCTCTTGTGATTCTTGTATCCAAGGGAAACAGCACCATTCATCATTTCCACTGAGTGACTGAAATACATTAGATTTATGTGAGATTCTGCACATTGATCTCTGTGGCCCTTTTGAAACAACAAGCTTTGGTGCATCAAATATTTCCTTTTAGTGAATGATGACTACTCTCATTTTAGATTTTTTTTTTTTATGTTAAATTCAAGTCTGAAATTCCTGATTTGATTAAAATATGCATCTGAACGGCTGAAAGGGACACAGGTAAAAAGGTTAAGGATGTGAGATCAGATAATGGGACAAATTTCAAATAGAGGAATGGAAGATTACCTTCCATTTATGGGAATTAGGCACCAACTTTCGGCTCCTTACTGCCCAAAGCAAAATGGACGAGCTGAAAGGGAAATGAGGACCTTGGTGGAAGCAGCAAGAACTATGTTATTCGAATCAGGACTGGACAAGCATTTCTGGGCTGAGGCAGTGCATACGGCTGTTAATACAATTAACTTGACAGGCACAAGTTCAGTAAAATGGAAAACCCCATATGAATAATATTGTGGTTTAAGAAGACCATGAAAATAGATCATCTCAAAGTTTTTGGATCAAATGTTTTTGTACATGTAAAAGACCAAAAGAGAAAAAAGTTAGATCCCAAGGGAAAATAAGGAAGATTTGTGGGATATGAGATATATTACAAATCCTGCAGGGTTTGCTCGACAAGAGGAAGATAATAACAGCGCAGAATGTAGTTTTTACTTCATACAAGCCTAAAATCGCTAACGACTGTGCAGTCAGAGGAGGGCTTACTGCAGAAGAGAAATAATTGGTGATAGAGTCGGAGGACATTGAGAATAGTTCTGATAGAGAACCAGCTGTTATTGGAGGAAGCGAGGACAATGTTGTTGAAGAAGTTGAGATAAATAGAGAAGTATTTTAAGGAATGGCCAATGAAGAAACAAGACTGAATCAAAGTGGAAATCATGTACCGGTAAACATTCTTTAATGTCCAGAAAAATCTAGTAACCTCAGTGACTCATCAGATGACTTCTATGGTTTCCATCCAGCAGAAACCACGCCACAGTATTATTTTTCTTATCCTGAAGAAGAAAGCTATAGAACAGAAAGTGAAAATATCCAAGATCGTCCACAAAATTTAAAAATTCTAAGATCAAGGGAAAATATAAAGAAGCCACCTAAATACAATGACTTTGAAACATGTCTCGTAATGTCTCAATAAAAAAAAAAACGTATCAGCAAGTAGTTGTAGAATCAAATCGAGAATAATGGAAGACTGCATTAAAAGAAGAACTGGATTCGATCGAAACAAATGGAACATGGGTTGAAGTAAATCTACCAGAAGGAAAGAAAACAATTGATATAAAGTGGGTTTACCGAAAGAAACAGAAAGAAGAGAAGATCGAATTTAGAGCCCGCCTTGTTGCCCGTGGTTTCCAACAAGTTGAAATTTTTTGACTTTAATGACATTTTTGCTCCAGTAGTAAAACTTCCAAAACTCAGAATATTGTTAGCTGTTGCTGTGAACAGGGACATGAAGATCTATCAAATGGACGTGAAAAATGCCTTTTTTTTTTGCATGGGGAAATCGAAGAAGTAGTCTACCTCAAGAAACCAGAAGGAATGGTCCAAGATGGAAAGTTTCTTTTGCTCAAGAAATCCGTACATGGATTGATAAGGTCTCCACAAAATTGGAACTCAAGATTTAATGATTTTATGTTGAGGGAAGAATCTATGAGATCCAAATCAGATTATTGCATGTATGTCAAGAACTACGGAGGGAAGTTCATCTATATCTTGGTTTATGTTGACGATATCCTAATCTTTTGCCAAGACTTGCTTCTCATTGAATCCTTAAAAGGAAAATCTTAATATGAAATATTATAAATATAAAATTAGTTATTTGGGGCTAAATATTCCTCAAGATCTTTCAAAAGGAGTAATTGAAATTGATCAAGGTGATCATTGAATTCAACACTTGAAAAATTTAACATGGCAAACTACAGACCAATGTCAACCGCAATGGACCCCAATTTTAAAACGATTGATCCTGCTATGTTTGATGAAAGTTTGATGCAATGTTAGGAATCAGAACAGATTTGGCAGTCTGTCTGAATTTCGTTAGCAGATGACAAGATCGGCCAAGTAAAGATCTTCTTTCGTTTCTCAAAAGAATTTTGAGGTACGTCAAGAGAACCGTCAACTAAAAGTTAGTTTTCAGCAAGAACCCTGAAGCCCCAATTGTATAATGCTTTGTTGATTCTGACCATGCAGGTAATCCCACAGACAGAATGTCAACGACAGGTTTACTGTTTAAAGTCATGGGCTGTACCACTTCATGGAAATCATTGAAGCAGAAGTGTCAGCTTGTCTTCTACAGAGGTGGAGTATATCGTGTTAAGCAGGGGAGTGAGCGAAGCCTGCTGGATCAAAAATGTACTTCAAGACATTGGTGTGAAGAACAACTGTCCTACAATCATTAACAAAGACAACCAGGCTGCTATTTATGAGGCCGGAAATCCAGCCTCTTGTCGAATGAAGCATATAGACACCAGATTTAATTTTGTAATAGAGAAAGTGGACAGTGGAGTGATTAATCTGAAACATATTAGCACTAACAACCAGATTGTTGACAGTTTAACTAAGGCAGTATCTAAAGTCTCTCTTGAAAGATTCTGTCGAGATTTAGGACTAATTAAAAAATATTTGGTTTCTTTATTTCTGGAATTGTAGTTTCCTCATTTACAGAGGCTGTTAAATGACAAAGAAATTATTTTCATAATTGATAACATTAATAATTACGTAGTTTTATAATTTGAGAATATTACTTTTCTTCTAGCATCTTATTTTATAGTGAATAGGTGGCAAGACTGCCTTGATCGGTAACACTGTTGGATATTGTTGTCTGGCAGTTGTTAACTTTTAATCCTCATGACATGGCGTACTCTTAAAATGTACTGTTTTAAACGAGTTCTTCAAGCTTTGTGTTATTTCTACTGCGCTAAATTTTAACAAACCTGTAAGTTGCGGGCTCGTTAGAGGTACAGGCACTGTTATGAAACTGCAGATACGTATATATCTAAATGCCGATTTGCTATTTCAGTGTAGGCATTTATGGAATTCATATATTAGTACCTAAGTCTGTGAAAGTTTGTAGAGTGAAGGTAAAAAAAAAAGAAAAGTGAAACACTGATCCCAGCATGTTCAAAATATAACCCTTAGCTTTCCTCGTGATAAACTAGCTGTTTGCGAGCATTAATGACAAATAATCTCGTATACCAGTACAAGGCTACACCTTCTAAAAACTTCACTCTTACAATTTTTTTCCCTCCAACTCAGCAGAGTTGCAGTGAAAAACAAGAAACAAGCTGTTTATCAACAAAAGAATATACAACCAAATCAGTCCTCATAATTTGAATAGCTGATTTGCATATTCCATGGTTTCTCGAGCTCACTCCATGCAATTTCTGAGGTGACTTAATAAAGACAATAACCAATTCCTTCCTTGTATTCCCTTCATTGTGTTCTTGGTTTGCATCCTCTAATGAACCTGCTGTCGACAAGATGTTAAGTTAAATAAAGTTTACTTGTGTGTTTAGATGGCGATCTATTTAAAGGTAGGCTGTAATCATTACAGCAAATGACAAATGTTTATATATTTTATTGTTTTCTAAAGGTTGTCAAAATAACGAAAACTTAGATAAAGCCAATCTTTTCCTATAACTACGCCATCTGTAAAATTGGAAAACATCCCGTGATTTTCTTCAAACTTTATTTCACCCTTCTTAAGGGTGTGGAAATTCTAACTTTGAGGGCAACTAATTGGACATACGCTTATTTTGATTTTGATGATGATATATCGGTATTTATAATGAAGTGTGCTTCGCGAAACAGCGATTACTCTAGCCACTAAACCTCCATGGTCTCTGTCATCTTAAGGAGGGAGGAGTTGAGAGAGGTTTATGTGGTTTGTAACTGCCAAGGTGTTGAGAGCAACATCAATCAGCACAATTCCTATATGTGAAAATCTATGAGTAGCCTCACAGGGAAACAGATGGATTGCATTGGTGAAAGGCAAGCGTCCTACCACTTCGCCCACTACAGCTCCCTCTTAGGAAGGAAGAAGAGGGACCTAATTTCTTCAATTATATCTGGGTAAAGTCAATTACAAAGTGGAATTTAAAAAATTATTGTAGCAATTAACATATTTCTTTACCAGCATAACATATATATGGTTTCTGAATGGGAGGGACAGTAGTTTGCACATTTGTATATTATTATTTTTTTAAAATTATACTTACTTGTTTCTTTCTTAGGTACTGGTACATACTAGAAGCTGTCAAATATAATAAGTAGGTTGCAATGTACCTACATAAATATATACATAACAGCATTAATAGATGGGGTTAACAGACTAAAATACAGAAAAGAAAAGAACATTAAAGAAAATTATACTGAAAACATTGACGTGAATGGTCAGTGCCTGACTCTTCTTCCCACCATCAGCATATATGCCAGAGCATTCAATGACCTTGTGCTATGTCAGTGCAACATAACCTATGTTCTGTGCATCAGTTTTAGTGTATCAGTGCAGTGCAAGTCAACGTGTTGTGGATTTTATTTATTATTAAATGGTCTTATTTTAATGTTTACATAATTGGTTTTGTTAGTGCTTCAGAGTGTTTGCCAAGTGTGCGCCACAGAGCTCTAGTGCCACGTTTTGTGTTTAGGATTTGAAGAGTAGTGTTTGTATATTCTTCATGTAATATTATTGACCAATAAGTTTAGAGACGTCTGCTAAAGGCGAGTGCCATGCACGCAAGCCGTGTATACGGAATATTAATGTAGAATTTCTAGGGTAAATATTATGTGTAATGTTGACAGTTGTGTTATTTACATTTTTGGCAGTACTGTGTCATGTTAAGTTTTGTTGTCGTCCAAGTGTGTAATAAAGTTCCCATGCATACGATTAATGTAGTTGACGTGTACACAAACCATGCTCATGAGGTATTTAACAGGAATATGCTAGTGTTCAGTATCTTCTGTGACAGTTATAGTGTTATTGTGTGTGAAGTGTCCTTATGAATGTTAAATGCACTAGAGTGCCCATTCCACTCTGGAACACTTCAGTTCATTCTTATAGTTAATAATTTCAAGGATTTTGTATTTGTTTTTATGATTAATATTTTTTCATGTGTTTGTTATTGTTTGGAAACGTATCATAGATAATGTGGTACTGAGACTGTTGTCTGCAGACTGAATATAAAGTGTGGATAAGGATATTTATTTATACAATAATTACACACATTTTACATAGTGCCACCTACAGAATGATTCAAACAATAAGTGTACACATGAATGCAGGACAAAACTCCCGATATTAAACACACACACACACACACTGTGTGAAAATCAGTTCATTTAGGTTAAGGAAATTACAAACGGACGCACAATTGTGTACGTGTCAGTGCAGTTCACAACTGATTGTTATTTTAAGGTGAAGTATTTTTATGGTGCCTATTAAAGTGTAACATGTCTTATTTTATTATCTGTTTGTCACCATCATCTTCATTCCTGCATTATAAATCATTATAACCCGATTAACAGGATTTTGTGATGTCATGCGGGAAGAAGCGTCCAGGTGCAGGCTCCAATACCACCATATTTTCAGTAGCATCATCGTATCCAGTGGGACAGGTTGTGTGCGAGGCCCACTCCGAGGTCTTCAACTTTTGTTACCAGTCATGTAGTTGCAATAATTCTAATTTTAGTTTACCGGAACATTGAATCTTTTCTTGTTACCCCGGAGCGTGCACCACCCTTAAGTCCAGTCCATTTGTTCACGGCTGGACCTTAATTTTTAAATGTAATTCTTTGTTGGCTTCGCACCTTTTTGACGTGTCAGAGCTCTCTGAGCTAAAGTGGAGACCATGTAACTTTTGTGCCTCAAACGAGGGTTTAACTGAATAAAATGTCACTTCATGAGATCCTTCTGTGTACGAATTATTCATTGGTGCGCCTGATCACTTGACCACTCAGTGATATTTTAACTTTAAATTTTACGACGAGTGTTTATGGTGTTGTGTGGCCACAAAAAACCATGGTGATTTTCTAGTGGTGTTTAAGGGAAGCCAGCAGACCTTATTAGCCTAGGGCCAAAGTATATAGCTCATCGGAACTTCAATTTCCATCGCACCAGGAGAGTTCATCACAGGAATGATGTCGGGACACCAAGGGGAGGCCTGTAGGCCGCCTGCCTTCATGGCTCCTGAATCTTGTGCTCTGCACTGATTCCCAAACCAGTAATAATTTATCCTAGTTTCCCTAAGATAACCTAACCAGCTAGCTCTCCTTGTGTTCCCATTCTGCCTAACATCAAAATAACTGCCCGACACGTGGTTTTTTTTTAATGAAAAGCCATTCTTCATATGTGAAAATGGCTTTCCCATCTAGGGACTAAATAACTAACTTTGTTCTATCATTACCCACCAAGTTAGCCAACATTCTACCATACTTCAACATAATTACTGTGCACTCTTATTTGGAAAATTTATTTGTTCACATGCCCACATGCATCCATGTGCTCACGTGTCCAATCACCTTTGGACTATACTGTCCCATATATTTCGCTACTGGCGACTTTTTCTAACATTTCTACAACATTGGGATGAGAGAAGAAATTGGAGAAATTATCATCAGAACAAGGGAAAGTGACCATGTGTATTTTAGTTCCATAATGTGCCACTGTTCAAAATCATAAGCCGCCCTCTTGGGAGTGTCACTGGCCAGAAGGGACACACCACCTACCCCTACTCTGAATCACACTGAGTAAACCACCCTCTTCCGCACCACATCGCTGGGAAGTCTGCCACAAGCCGTGCGACCACGTGGTCCGGCAAATAAGATAAACAATGGCTAGGACTCCATCATGTCAACTGTGTCGCGTTGGTGACCCAGGTTGTGTGAACTGGCAAATGATGGTGGGGAAAATGTCAACAATGTGTGATAAGTGCCTTCGACCAGCACCGAGGCCTGATCCATTTTCCCTGAAATTCCTTTTGGGAAAAACTTGTACATGGGATAGCCCCACCATCAACCGCCGGAAGCAAGAACGACCTGGGGATGTCAACATAGACTGTTATGGTGTACCAAATGTACAAAGTATTCAACCTACGGGTTTCGTGTGGCCCATCCACGTCAAGACAGAAGAGTTCCAAGAAGCAAGTGCAGCTTACAAACCCTGCCAATGGACTTTATCGCCGAGGAGAAGATTTGTTGGTGGACAACAGCTGCTAATCTCGACTATAGTGCTGCCACAACAACAAGCTTGGTATCCGGGACTGTCACCACTGCTGCTATTACAACAATGCATTCAACACTGGTGGGACCATCTAACATTTTTCCAATGAAAGCAGCAGGACATTACCTCAAAGGAAATCCTATCACCGTTAAACCACCGAGTACCACACCCGCCAGGTTCCAGTCGTTACCGGTGTACACTGGTATCGCAGGAGAAGATCCCATGGTGTTTTCGCAAGATTGTGAAAGTCGTTTGCACAGGTATGGAGTGGACCGAGCAAACTTGCCTAACAGTATAGGAGAACCTTTTTTCCGGTGATGCCAGGTTATGGTGGCGAGGTGTCAACAGGTATGGTATTACATGGGATGAATTCAGAGAGGCTTTCCTCTGCAGATTTGTAAGTTCATTCATGTTGCTACGAGACTGCAGCAGTGTATTCTTAGAAGAACAAGGGGAGGAGTCATTGTATAATTTTTCCATGCATAAAATCAGTCTGATCCACACTTACCATCCAAGTCTGCCCTTGAAGGAAACACTTGAAATGGTTGCCAATACAGCTCGCCCTGAATACAGAGAAGCCCTTGTGTCAGTTATACATGCTACCGAAAAAGTCTTTATTCATACGATACTATTGCTGGATGCTAGCATGGCTGCAAAATCGACTTGCAAACGAGTTCCCGCTCAACTGCATCACGATCCGGGCACTGCCAAGGAGGAGCAGAAGACAAAAGATACTACAGCAGCTGCACCAAAGACGAATCCAAGGCAAGATGTGAATCGGCCAACTTATGTTCCATGGGGTACCACGAATCGAATTCAGGATGCAACCTGCACGACTTACATTTCACGTAACCCGGAGGACGGCAACACCTACAACTCGTGACGGGATAGTAATCAGCCAGCGAGAATATGGAGATGGCGCGGAGGCCCACACTGGGATAACAGATGTCCTACCCTGGCAGACTACCCCGCACAACAGCAAAATAATCATCACTCGGGAAACTAAAAAAACGCGGCGAAGCGACCTGATACCACTTGCCCCAGGGTGTATTCGAATGTCTGTAAACAGTATCTACAGCCTGTGTTGCATATGCATACCATAGGACTTCAAAACAGTTTAATAATTTAGTTTTTGTCAACAACCGCTCGTGTCAAGGCCTTATTGACACGCATCTTCACATAATTTTGTTAGTGCCGACATCATCGACACCAGGGGTATGAAACCCATATGACAAGAAATCCAATTGGCTACTCGACAATAAACTGTCAAGACCGCAGCAGCAATTACAGTCACCATAGAAATTCGGGACATTGCAACTACAACCACCGCCTCTCTTGTCACATGGCTTGAGGGAAGAAGTCATCCTCGGTGTACCCTGGCTATCCGAGCAACATGCAGTCAACGAACCCGCGGCCTGATGTATCCATTTCGGAACCAAGCAACAGCGAACTGTTTATAATATCGACTCCGCGAACAACTGGGCGAACTTTTCCTGTGCTGCTCGACGAGTTAGATCACTCAGTGCCCCCTGAATTCCGTGAAGTAATAAAATGCCAGTAGTATACAGGTAGATTGAGGACAATCCATTTCCAGGCCCAAATTTCATGTTTTACCCCCAAATATAAAAGCTTTTTAACCCAAATTTCAAGCTTTTTTTTTATCAATGTTCAAATCTCTCTCCCCCCCCCCCCCCTAAAGTTCATGGTTTTTACCCCCCGAATTGCCTGTTTCTTACTCCAAATTTCATGTTTTTTACCTCGAATTTCACGTTTGAATTTCAGCGCCTTAAAAGATCTGGCGGGAATTGAGCACACAATATTTAGAACCAAAATCAAGCAAATTTAAGCTACAATCAATCAAATTTGTCGATTTTCAAGCAAATTTTCATGTTTTCTGGAAAATGATAATCATACAAGCAAGTAATCTAAATCAAGCAAATTTAACCCAAAATAAAGAAAAATAAGATCAAATAAAGTCAAATATTTAAAAGATTCAAATTGATAGAAATGTATATATTTTTCAAGATAACTCTCTATTATGCACAGACTTTCCATTTTTCAGTTCTTTAAAGCTATAAAAACTCCCTTCTCGTTTAGTAGTTTCGAAGAATTTTTATCTAATATTTTCACATAGTGCTATGGTAATGACATTTTAAACTGGTATCTAGAATACAATTCATTTTTTTTTTTTTTACCAAAATTGGATTCATAAATTTCAAAATCTGTGGCAGTAAACTGTGAATTTTTTTCTAGATCTTGTAGTTTAGCGAATTCAAACGATTTGTTCAACTTCTTGAGGAGATATTCCATTTTTTGTTTTGTGTAATTTATAAAGAAACGAATTATCGAAGAAAAATTATTTTTTCATTCTCTTAATAAATAAATTTTCTTAATAAATAAAATGGCAACTATGAACGAAATGGAAAATAATACCATATCAAAGCAATGCAAAAAATGTGGCGAAGTATTAAACATTGAATGTTTTTTTACATCACATAAGCACACAAAAGCTAAACATATTAATACCTGTAAAAAATATTCTGCTGAATATGCCAAAAATCTATATGAGTTAAAAAAAAGAAAGAAGAAAAAAAAGAATGTATTATGCGAATGTGGAAAATATGTTTCTAAACTACATTTCAAAAAGTATAAAAATTGCAAATCGCACAATACGATTGCAATTTGTCATGATTATTCAACTAAGACATGTGTAGTAATTAATGTAAACACTGGCGCCGATTCCTTGGGGCTAGGGGTAATGCGACCCCCCCCCCCCATGTTTTCGTTTATAGGGGTCAGTGCACTCCCAATATTTTCGTCTATGAGCAGAGCCCAACCAATATTTTCAATTCATATTAATCCTTACTAAAAGTACTAATTAGTCAAAATAAATTAAAATATCTCATGAACTAAGCTGTCGAATGTTCGTCCAAGCCAATGTCAAGCACGCTAATGCGTACCCACTGTTGTATATGATTATGGAGCACATCAGTCGAGTGGAGTGTCTGCTGTATTATTACTGTCTGACTCCCACTAGTGCATCGGGACCATGGCTGTAGCAGACTGGTCTGGAAACTCGCCTATTTAACAATGTTAACGAATTGACCACCTTATTGACTCATTTAATTCATACAGTAGCTGCAGAGCACTGCAAGCAAACTAGTGTTCTTAGCATTGCTGGTATAGGGATAACACCATAGAGATATGAACATAATTTTCCCATTTTAAGAGGAAATTGCAATTTCCCTCCCTATGCTGGCCATGTCAAACAGCACTACTTCGGTAGCAGCGCTTTGCGGTTGGGTTCAAGATCAATATGGGTCAATAAGGGCGCCAACTTTTCAAGCTAGTGTCTAGACCTGTCTTCTATGGCCGTGATCGGCACCATTTGCGGCCACGGCCGTACGTAGTGTCTGCTGTGTGGTTACTCTTTGATCCACCAACTTCCAATGAGCTACAAAATCGTAGCTCACAAGACGTGATTAATTTGCTGCTTGCATCAAGTATTCAGTACTGAGTTGTTATTAGTTCTGCGCTAGTAATGTTTAACATAAGTGAAAAGAGTTTTAAATATCTGCTTTAAACTTAGTTAAAGAGTACATTAATATATTTGTTTTTCTAAGTGTACTAATAGTGATGATGGGTGATAGATAAGCATATAATACTGTTACCCATTATCATTGTTGAGACAGATAACAAAACAATTTGGAATGGATAAATTTGTTTACAAAAAGCCACGAGTTGAATTAACTGAGAATGTGACATCATTGCCAGATGCGGAAGCCTCTTCTCATATTCTTTCACTAGCTCTATCAGCGTGTTCAGTTTCGGTATCGTTATAGTCACAGACATATGTTGCGAGCTGCGACAAGTTACCTGGTAAGAGTAAAGGTAGAACTTTTCAGAAATCATGGACGACATCATTTAGCTGGGTGGAATGGGATGATTCTAGCAACAAGGCATTTTGTAAAACTTGCAAGGCATTTTGTAAAACTTGCAAGGAAGCAGAGGCCAATGGCTTTCTGAAATTTAGTACTAAGAAGGATGATACTTTTATTTCAGTGAGTTTTCTAACTGGAAAAAGGCGTTCGAAAAATTTAGGTCGCATGACAAAACAGGAACCCATAAAGAAGGTTTAATGAAGTTAGCATCTTCCTCCAAACAAAGTGTAGCAATACAATTAAACGATCAGTTATCAAATATATGGAGAATGCTCGCTCAGCTATAATGGCTATTTTCACAGTCTTGATGTTCCTTTGTCGGCAAAGAATATCTATCCGGGGTCATGACGATATAAGTTCAAATTTCATTCAATTGCTGGAATTGCGAAAAGAAGATGTGCCTGACTTAAAAGAATGGACGGGACATTCAAGTTACAAGTGGTTATCGTACGACATTCAAAACGAGATTGATGTATATCGAAAATAGGTTTTGCGCTCAGTAGTATGTGAGATGAAAAAGAGGGAAAACTTCGCCATTATGATTGACGAGACTTGTGACATCTCAATACATGAACAAATGACCTTCTGCATTCGAAGGGTCGATGAAAAATTAACAATAAGTGAGGACTTTGTAGGACTGTATGAAACTCCAAACACAGAGGGAAAAACCCTTTTTGGTATCGTGAAGGACATTCTTGCGCATTTGGACCTAAAAATTGAGAATATGTGGGGACAATGCTACTACGGCGCCTCTGCTATGAGCGGAAAATTTAAATGGCTGCAGAATTTTGTTGCAGATTTGCAGCCGAAGGTCATTAATGTGCATTGTGCTGCACACAGTCTGAACTTAGCAGTTAGAGTCTGCCTGCATCACCTGCCCTGTATGAGAGACATTATGAATCTAGCTAAAGGTATTATAAACACAGTAAGGGAATCCCTGAGAAGAGTACAACTCTTCAAAAATATAAGAGAAAATGAAAAATTTGGTCTTTGTCCACTTTGCGCTACTCGGTGGACAATGAGAGCCTCCAGTATCCAATAAGTGTTAATAAACTATGAAAGACTTACTGAATTTTTTGAAACATATTCAGAAGTATATTCTTCTGATGCAGCTTCAAAGTGTGCTGGATACCTTGAAACAATTCAGCACTTCGGGACATTTTTCTTTTCGAACCTCTATTGCCACGACATGAGTTCTGTTGAAGAAGTAAACGTCAAGCTACAATGTCCACACATTAGTGTTACAGAGGTAGAATCAAAACTATCATACCTTAGTTACATTCAGGAAGAAAAACGTGGGGTCTATGAACAGTTCTGGCAGAAATGCTTAGAGAAAAAACCGACCCACGTAGAAGAGCCACAGCTGCCCCGAAGACGACGCATCCCAAAGAGGCTTGAGAACCCTTGTGCTACAGAACTTCAGATATTCTTCACTTCAAAAGACTATTTCAGAAAAAATTATGTCGGTGTATGTGATATGGTGATATTGTGTGTTAATGACAGATTCAATTGTACAGGACTTCAGAAACTTTTATCAGTAGAGAAAGAATGCGTATCTGCTGTGATTTCTATGAACAACACACTCCAAAACTAGAAAAGATACAAGAGTTCTTTCATGGCGATTCGGATACAAACATACTACTTTACACCTAACCATGTTTGGTGATATTGCTAAATGGAAGGGAGTAGCCATAACCTCAATTCGTGATATACACGAATTTTCAAAGGCAAATAGCACTGTTCGAGACCTCTTGCCTGAAGTAAACAAATGCACAAAACTCCTCCGCACTGCTCCAGTGATGACAACAACTTCTGAAAGGTCATTCAGCGCTCTTCACCGCCTGAAGACATACCTGCAGTCTACAATGGGGCAAAAGAGACTAAACAGCATATCACTACTTAATGCACATCAGGCTGTACTGGACAACTTAGATTTAAGACCACTTGTAAATGAGTTCATCAAAAGCAATACAGTGCATAGAACAACATTTGCTTTGTTTTGGAGAAATTCTGAGACTTAAGCTGAGTGAGGCATTCATATTTCCTTTGTTTGTTTAAGTGTATTAAATTTAATAACTTTTCATATTTAATATTCTAATTCTGTTTTTTAATAAGATTGTGATGTGCTGTATTAATAGTATGTAAATGTATCAACTGTTTAGAATTTCTCTTACATTCTAAAAGAGAATTATCGTTTTAATGCTTCCACCAACTCAGTGCTCAAACTACCAGCATTGAAGGATTGAGGCCATCTGGGCGGGAAAAGGGCGAGTGCGATTTCACATGATCCTTCCCTCTGGGTGCGGCTTGCTGACTAACTTTCTACCGTGGCACGAAGGCTGGCGGTGGTGGGCCCACATGCTGCATGGTGATCTACTTGCAAATGCTGAAGAACATATTTACCGTACATGTTACAAACAATATTAAACAGGGAAAATACATATAGAATAATTATTTCTGAAGCTTATCTTGCGAATAGGGTGAAATGGAATGGACAAAACACTTGTGGCAGTGAAAATAAACATTTATGAAACACAACAATACTGCAAAAAACAATAACACTGGGGTATAAGGGTTTCTAGGCATCTTTACTTTATTTGTTGGTCATGTTTCCTGATGATGTGTCCAGAAATATTCTTGCAAAAATGTTTATAACCCTTTTGATGCAATAGTACGTGTTTGTGCAACACTCCACCCGCTATTTCGGGCTGGTAAACACACGTGACGTAACCCTACTTTGCACTGAACTGCACTTGCCCTATCCTGCACTTGGGTGTACCACTCCTGCACTCACGCGACACTGACTCTACTCACTGGCGATCAATCATCGAGTGCGCATACATGCTGCGCTGGGGAGCAGCCGGCATGAAAAACAGCCTAAGCTGGGGTACGACACACCTCAAACGTCCCTCCCCTCTATCTGAGGCCTTTTGTGGTCCGATGCCACTTCCTACAGCACTCAGGTGTCCTCGGGGTCCTCCAAGGGCGTAGGTTGTTGGCCCTTCCCTGCTGAACCGTATCTCCTCACGGTGTTCCTGCGTGTCTGTGGCGAACTGTGTCGTGGGTGGCCGAAGTGCACCAACATTGGTGGCACTACTGAGGTGGGTGAACCCACCATGACATCTTGCAGAGGCGAAATGAAGCAACTGACCCACTGCTTTCGCTCCCGCTGTCGCTGCTGCTGCTACTTGCATCTCCTCGCCTGCTCCTGCCATTCCTCCTCTTCTTGCTATCCTCTTCTATGCTTGCATCATGCTGCCATTCTGGGGCATGACCCGGATAGTTTCCTTCCTCCTGTCCACTTGCGGTGTTTTCTCCTGCTCCTTCCTCTTCTCTTGCGGCCTCTTCCCCCATGCTTGCTGGTTCTTGCTAGTTTGATGAAGTAAAAATGATTTTGGGCACGTTGTTGTCTTGAATGGTGGGACGATCCCTCCGCACGACATTGTAACATTCGGCGTGGTTGAGTGATGTGGGGTCCGAACCATGGCCCTGGGCGAATTGAATTTGCGAGGTTGACGAGGGACCATAGTGGTGAGGGGAGAGGCGTGACTCACCGCCCGCATTGACTCGCCGCCCGCATTCGGCCGTGTAGTCGATTGATAAGTTGGCCGAATGTCTTATAAACACTCGTGGCTAGCGATATGTACACAGCAGACTCCGAACAAAAAGGCACGAATGACTTTGAAATGACTGACGTTGCCGAGATTTGAAAACGTCTAGCCTGGAATAAATATCACAATGTTTACATTTGCAATTTCCCAATGTTTACACTTGCAACAAAAAAAAAAGTCTACACTTGCAACCTTACTTTCGTTTTGGTAGGCCGATGGCCGGAACATTTGTTTAAACTACACACGCGGACACTTGTGCTGCTGCCACAGAAGGTTGCATGAACATTGTTGGCAAATGAGCAATTATTCACTTAGCTCGCAAATTGCCACGATAATTTGGCGGACTAGCACTCACAATCGTCTGGATGTCCTTTGCTTATTACTGTGCGCTGAATGTTTACTTCGGTAATGGCGTGATGGTAGGTTAGAACATTGTGCGCGCTTTGTCACTGAATAGTGCATCAGTTTTACCGTGCTGTTCTCCACATGCGACGCCCTGTGTTGAGATGAGAGAGGCTTGGAACTATGATAGAATGGAAGGGCAGAGACAATGGGAGCATCCTGCGATCATCCACCAAAGCATTGTCATGTTTTGTGGATTAGCATGATGAAATAATATGAAGCAAAGAGTTACAACTACTTCAATGCGCATTTGTATTTACGTGAAAGTATTGCAGGGTGTCCACTACATTTCCATTTTGGAATTCTCTTACTTTTTCTTGTTTACCAGGGAGTATCTTACCATTTTCCCTGAAATAATTTTCGGCAATACTGAAACACATTATGTACTGTATTTTGTCATAGCTGACAGAACAGAATGCCATCAGTGAAGTTGCATTAAATTACACTGCAACAGACCAAGCAAACAGGACCGACACTTGATTCAGCTCATCGATATTTCTTGCGATACACTCTATTGACTTCACATGAGTGCCCATTACAATTACACCAATGCATCACACACACACATGCTTACATACACACACACACACACACACACACACACACACACAATATTTTAATATATATATATATATATATAATATATATATATATATATATATATATATATATATACTGATGCCGTGTGGTGGCTCGGTTGGGGGTGCAAGATGTTTTGGGGGGCAGTGAGGTGAAGGTTGGGAAGTATTGTGGAGGTATTTGTTACCAGACTAGGTGCATGATACCACATGTGACAGTGTCGAGGTTGTTCGATAGCTGGAGACTCTTGACATTCTCAGGAACAGCGGGCCGATCTCCCTCACATTTACTATCTGCAGTGTTTACTAAACGGTGGACCTATTAAAGACTGACCCACACACCTGTTACTGGACTGCTGACTTATTGCACGATTGAAAGAATTACACTCGTAACACACTTTTCAAAGGTAATGTGCTTTATAACCATACAACATATGCGTTAATTTTCACACCTGAAATACAAAATGGCGACTGTCGTAAGTAAATAGTTTGCCACTTAAGTACACAATCTCAAATACTTACCAAGTATACTTCCTGAATTCAGAAACAGCCTTAATATTTCGTTAATCCTTCCCTCAGTCCGGACTAAAAGTTAGACCGTACTAAAGCAACATGATTTTCGGACTAGCAATACAAATGCTCTCTGAATACAAAAAATTTTGGCCGGAGGATGAGCTTTCCTTAGTCCGGACTAAAAAGACTATGAATAAGGCCCATAAAAATTACCTTTAAAGGCGATTCTGTCAATCTGTATGCAAAAATTTGCCGACCTAATGAATGGAATGTTCTGTGAATTGTAATGCAAAGAAATATACCTTATAAGATTAATAAAACATGAGTTTGTAGCTACATCAATGCCTTTCTATTCTCGTATCAATCAAATGGCTTCTCTGAAAACAGATTCTTAGGAGACGTGATAGTAATACACTCAAAGAGAATTTTTAATACAAATCCAATTTTGTGAATATGTACTATAAAGTATTTACACTTTAATTGAATGTAGTGGTAGCTCAATGGTACTATCGTGGGTTGTGCTGTGAAGGTTGTGGGGTTGAATCTTGCATGGGTTATAGAGTTGAAATATTTTTTATGTCTTTTTGTAATGTATTTAGCATTACAATACTCATTTAATATTATCATAAAGATAATATTGGTGTAATAAAACGAAATCAGCAAATATTACGATATATGATAGAGAGTCATAAAAACAACGTTAAACGGAATCAAGTGACGTTAATGTAAAGAGTAACGAAATTGCTATTCTCGCTTAACAAAATATTGTGGACCAGTGTAAAAAGAGATTTTAAATTAAACTGTATGAATAATGTGATTCTGATTTGTTTACACGAGCTGGGTATACAATACTCGGCATACTATCGAAAGCATCACTTTTGAAAGGAAATCAGTGTTGCCAGATGAATTTTGGAAATTTCAGTAGAAAATTTCCGCAGAATTAGTGAAAATTCAGTAGATTTTTAAGAGAGCGCAAAATAACACTTAATGTACAAAATAAATTAAACAAAACAGCAAATTGTCCTTACAATGCATTCACAATAATTACTATTTCGTAATTTCTTTTAAACTAAGCAAAAAAAAAGTGCACGGATTTTATAAATTGTAAGGAATTTTAATAACAAGATTGCAAAAGAGTTAGTTTGGTAAAAAAAAAAAAAAAAGTACACTCAACTGCTAAGGAAAGTTACAAGTTTGTATACCTCATATTTTCAATATAATAATATTCTATTAGTTTCTTGACAATTAAACACTATGCAAAACTGAAAACAATATACCAGAACTCACTAAAACTAACAATTGTTATATAATTTGTAAGTTTTTTACATTTACAACCATTATTATTGCTTAACTGTTTCAAACTTTATTAAATACGTTATGTAAAATGCAACGTTGAAAATACTATACTTTGCCTCAAAAGTACAGTGTGTAAGTACAAATTACAATGTTGGCCGTATTTAACATATCCATTACATCCATTAGCTGGTGATTTCGGTCTGCATTGGACATCGATGCTGTCATTTTATTTACTAATTCACTGCTAATTGGAAAGTCAAAGCACTTGAAATTTTTAAGCATTCTTTTTGTATGAAGGAGTCCAACGAAAGTGTCAGTTGAAAGCCTATTCTGCTGCTTTGTTTTTATCATGTTGACAGCTGAAAAATTCTTTCCACGTTTGCACTGAAA
The DNA here is from genome assembly GCA_029891345.1 of Dryococelus australis. Lineage (NCBI taxonomy): Eukaryota > Metazoa > Arthropoda > Insecta > Phasmatodea > Phasmatidae > Dryococelus > Dryococelus australis. Next base: position 308,038,247 of record CM056994.1, on the reverse strand, counting down.
TGTGGCAAACATAACAAAGCCTCAACAAATGAAATTAAATGCGGGAACATTGGTGAACCATCACCTGCGTTAAGTTTTTTGACATGAAACCAAAACTCTTCTGCAGACACAGTTTCATTAAAGTCAAATTTGTGGTTTCTTAAAATTCGCCACTCCATATCCAGTGATTGCAGCCTATCTTCGGTAACAATAGCCGGAAATTTGCTGGCAAGATGAGCAATTGATGGAAGTTTCTTTTTTAAAACACATCTTGGAACAAGAACTTTCAGTTCTTTTAGCACTGTGTTTTCAAATTCAAAACGTTTGTATATCTGACTTGCTACCTCAATAAAAAAATCTAAACGACCAACTCGAAAGCCACGAAGTGCTACTTTTGTTAACTTGTCGATGCCTTTCGCCAACAGTGCATTGACTTTCGCACCAAGATACATATTTTCAAGTTGCAAGAAGTTTATAAATTGCACATTTTCAATTGCAGTTGAGTTCAGATGGTGTTCCGAAATGAAACAGTCAAGAAGAGTACGGACTGTCGATGACATAACTATATGCATCACATGTATCTGCGGCTTTTCTGATTGCAATTGTCTGTTTAGTTTATTAAAGATTTCAAGTACACACTCAAGAAAAGAAAGATACAGTTTCTGAACTGGATCATTTAGCATGTTCAAAATAGTTTCTGTGGCTTGCAAACGATCAGTAAAAACAGCATCTGTGAAAAAGAGTTTAAGTGCGTCATACTGCTCCAAAAGTCGGGATACTACTGCCTGCAATGACATTGAAAGTAATTGTACACATCACTTGCCAGGTCCTCTACTGCCCTTGGTAGTTTTATGCACGCATAGCTTGCACACAAATGAAATGAGTGACATACACACTTAATGTAAATAAGTTCGGAATGTCTTGAGTTAGTTAGGTAGAAAGTGAATTGTGTTTACCAGTCATCACGTTTGCTCCATCACATGCAAACCCTATAATATTGTCCTTGTACGGAATGTCGGCTTCCTTTAATGTTTTGGTCATATGTCCGTACAAACTGTTAGCAGAGGCATCTTGCACAGGTATAAGTCCTAAGAAAGCATCATTTACAGTGCAGTCTTTTACAATTCTCGCAACTAAACAAAAATGTTTGGTGCAACCCTTATCAGTACTTTAATCTTCTATGATGGAGAATTTATTTTCTTGCAGAAATTTGTTTAATTCATCACTACTGGTTTTCCCTGTTACATTTGTAATGGTAGCTGTTGCCTTTGTTCTTTTGGAAGCCATATTTTTAGCTTCAATTGAATCAGGGCAAACAGATGCTATTAACGAAGGAAGGTGTTCCATAACATTGAAGGGCAAATTGTGTTCTGCTAGGAAAGCTGCCAATTGAATTTCCCCTTTTTTCACTTGCATTTCCAACTTAGCATTATTTTTTAAAGAAGGCATATCAAGTAGTGTCCGTTGCTTAGAAAGTGAAGTGATACTAGTAAGATGTTTATTACGTTTGTAGTGTTTTTCAATATCCACTTTGCCTGCAGCACTCACAGCTAAATCGCACTTGCATGCTTTGCAATATGCATAGCTCTCGCCCTTCGTACTCTTAGAAAGCCATCCACTAAAATCAGGAATTGTCTCCCAATTAACACAATCCTTCTGAAGGTGTTTTCGCTTCTTTGCAGGCACTGAACTATCACTGCTGGAACAACACCTTATTTATTAACATGTAACGCCTAAATACACGCACCAAACACAGTACCACCTCAAATACCACGACTCGGGTTATTAAATTAAATTTAGTTAAAGGAAGGCCTCGCTTCCTCTGCCTCTTCCTGACATTTTGCTTAACTTAACTGGAATATTTTATAAAATTCATAAAATCAACTTTTTATAGATTTTACCAAATTTTAAAAGACCTACAATTTTGATTTTCCAAATTCCGTGCCAATAGGGACCGGAACTTCACCGCTTTTCCTCTCACTTTTGTAGGCAAAAGTAAGGGGAATAAAGATTGGAACAACTGTGGCCCAGGGGCTATACTGGGTCACAAAACCACACACCTGACATGCGAGCGCCACGTGTGCCAGGTAAAAGTGCCTATATTATGCGGAGCCAGGGCGGGGTAGGTTAGCTGCATCGAACCCTGACCCAATCGAATGATTAGCGCTTGGGAAGACACGGGCCTCGGTCTGTACTTCCCCCGCGCTGAGACGGTGATGATAAATCGGCGGCTAGATCTACTGAAATCTGCTGGATTCCATAACAATTCACTGAAATTTTCGGTCTTCGTATTGCAATTTTTTTTTTTTAAATTTAATAATTCCATAGTGTAGACAATACAGTATTCAAAATTGTTGTAATTTTACAGTGCAGTAGGGTTGGGCTGTTTCGTTACATTCGGGTATTCGTTACTACTAGTTACTTCACAATTGAAGACTCGCTACTTTGTACTCGCTACTTAGTTACTCGTTACATTTTACCAAACGTACGGAAAAAAAAGTGGTGCGCTGTGAACAGAGGAACAGTTACTCCAGTTACTCGTTACTAAAATATATTCGTACTCTTAGCATAGGTACACTTTCCCAAAAAAAAAAGTTTGCTTACAAACTCGACTCAACCCATGATTTTTACTTAATATAATAAATCGTAGATACGTTATTGAACCCATAATTTATGTTGGGTATTTTCTTTTATTGTAGGATAAGTAAATCTGTATTTTCAAGGCTGTAGTGTAAATAATAATTGATTTTACGAGTATTTGCCGGTGGGCGGGGCTTCATATTAATGGAATTTTCTGATTGGCTGTATCTCAGCCAAGAACGGGGCTTCTGTCTTCTGAGGAGAGAAGGCAGTACTGCTATTAAAATAACACGTGTATGGTGAATAATTATTGTTAAAAACTTGAGGGACACAATTTGGGTTGAAGTATTTAGTCAGTCAGCTCCTTCAAGAGTTGCTAGGGAAGTAGAGAGAGGTGAGTTTGATGCGAGATTAGCGGGCAATGTGATGTGTGCGATGCTGGCGCAAGGTAGTTTTGTTAAACCGACTGAATTTTATCCCGGACCGATCGGAGAACGTCGGCCGGGCGCGGAGGTTTAGGAGATGTTAGTTATTATGCGGGAAGCATTTTAGGGCGTTTTATTGTTCTATTTTTATCGGGGTCGTAGTCTCCTAGCCGTTTTATGGCGGTATTTGAATGTGAGAGTAGTTTATTACAGTAATTTATATTGCGGATTAGTAACTGTGACTTTATAGTTGGAATTTTTAAAAGTTCATGGGTCGATATGTTGGTAGTGAAGGGCACCGCGTTTATTATGATTCTTAAGTACTTATTTCGAATGACTTGAAGGGAGTTTAAAATGAATTTATTTAAGTTCCCCCAACTTCGTTACCATACAAAAGGGCTGATCTAACGATTGCTGTATAAATTAATAGTTTTAATCGTCTGGGTAGATTAGTGCTATTTAACATTGGAAACAGTTGCGGTAATTTGCTCAGTGCTGCCTTTTTAACTGTTGAAATGTTAATAGTCCATATTAGTTTAGAGTCAATTGTTAAACCTAGGTATTTCGTAGTTTGTGTGACGGGAATTGGAATATTATTTAGTTATTTGACGTGAAGGCTGGATTTTACGTTGAGTTAACAATAATGCTTGTGATTTAGTAGGATTAGTTTTAATTTTCCATCTTTCAAACCAGTGTTCTAAATCTTTTATTTGAAGTTGAGTTAGGAGGATAGCATATTGCAATTTTTTTTTGTCATGGGTGTAAATTATGGTATCGTCCGCGTACATTTGTACTGACGCATGGGTTATGGGGATGTCCGCGGTAAAAGTATCATACAAAAATGGGGAAATTGCGGAGCCTTGTGGGACACCTGCTGTAATTTCGCGAGTAGTTGAGTTGGCATTATCAATACTAACAAAGAATTTCCTGTTTTGAAAGTATGAGGCGATTAAATGTATATAGCAATCGGGAAAACTGAAGTTAATTAATTTTATAGTAGTCCAGATATCCACACCTAATCAAATGCTTTTGCGATGTCTAGGGAAATGGCTATTGTGACTTCATGTTTTTGCATTGCAGTTAAAGTGCCTGTGGTCAATTTAGTGAGGACGTGAGTAGTGGAGCGATGGGCTCTAAACCTGAATTGTGTTGCTGGGATAATCTGTTGTAATTCTGCATGTACTAATAATCTGGTTAAAATGAGTTTTTCGAAGACTTTACTAAGGGAGTTGTAGGGAAATAGGTCGTCTATTTTCTGTGATAGAGTTATCTTTGCCTGGTTTGGGAATCGTGGTAACTTTAGCTGTTCGCCATGCTATAGGAAAATAATTGAAATTTAGTATTGCATTAAACAGGTTAAGGATTGCAAACAGTGCATTAGCTGGGAGGTTTTAAATAATTTTATAAGTAATTTTGTCGTGCCCTGGAGTTTTTTTGACATTAAGTTTTTAATTAGTACGAGTAATTCTTTAAGTGTTATTGCTTCTGGTTTTGCAGTTATGGTTCTGTTGAAAAAAGCTGTGATATTGGTTTGAACATTTCTGAAAAATTTGGATCTAGATGATCATTGGGTGAAAACTGGCCCTGATAACAATCAATTATTGCATTTGCTTTGTCCTCTGGGACGTATGAGAGGGTTCCTGCTGTGTTTATGATGGGCTGGGAGATTGGTTTTTTAGTTTGGCTCTCAAGGTTTTTGCAATGAGCCAGAATTCATTGTAATTAGTGTTTATGTCTGTCATAAAAGTTTCCCATTTATTTATTTTTAAGGCAATGAGTTTATTAAGGAGTTATTTCTTTAATTTATAATATTTTTCTTTATCTGCTTGGTTTCTGGATTTTTGATAAATATGACGGGCGTGGCGTTTTTCGGCTAAAAGAATTTCTGCTTCGGGAAAGGAATGTTTTGAAAATTGTCGACGGTTTAGGAAAGTTGTGTATTTTTATTTATTTCCAAAGTTGTATTTTGAATTAATTCAGTTGCTGAGTCGATGTGATCTTTAGATGGAGTATTTATTTGGTGAGTTACAAATAATTCTTCTATGTCTAGTTTAAAAGCCTCCCAGTTAGTTACCAGAGATTTTAGAAGAGTGGCATTGGGGTGTTTAAGTATGTTAGCTTCCAGCTGGCAAAACATAGGTAAGTGGTCTGAATCTAGTTATGTGAGGACTTCAAATGACATATTTACATTTTTTAAATTGGTAAGCGCAATATCTAAAATATCCGATTGGTATTTTGTACAAGCAGGATAAAATGTCGGTTCTGTTGGGCCTGTAACTAAATAATTATATTGATTAGAATATTTTGCAAGAATTCTGCCTCTTTGATTATTTTCTCTACTATTCCAGGAAGTATGCTTTGCGTTTAGATCTCCTGCTAAGAAAAATGGGCATGGCTGTGTTGTAATTTTATCTAAGTCAGCTGGAAGTAGCGGTCTATTGGGGAAGTATAAATAGCAGCTACAGTGATGTGACCTACTCGGGTGCGAATATTTATGGATGTGTATTCTATATTTTCCAAGTCTGGAACATTATTGAAATTGTGTTGTATGCGGTTATGAACTAGTATCAATGTACTACCTCCTTTAGATTTCCTATCAGTTCGATATGCCACGTAATTTTTAATGTTAAATCTTTTTCTTGGTATTAAATGTGTTTCATTATTTAATGTAATTTTTTCGCCGTAAGTTTATAGTACTCTTTCTAATTCATAAATTTGATCAAATATACTGTTGCCATTCCAGTAGAGAAGAGAGAGGACACAGGGACTATCTATGTGGGTGTGATCCATGACTAATCGAACCCGGAGTAGGTAGTCAGGGCCTGCAGGAGCAGGAGAGTTTTCATCTGTAGGTCAGGTGTGGAGTTGCCCAGGAGGATGTATGATTTCATTTGAGTCATGAATTGAAGGAAGTTCGCTTCCCGGAAGAAGCGCATCAGGTCAGGGAGGTCGGTGAGTGTGGAACTGATATCGCCGATATCGGGAGGGGTGATGGCGGGAGAGGGGTTGATGTGGTGGGCTGAGGAGGGGGGGGATGGGTTGTTGGTTGGTTGGTTTTTGGTTTGAGGTCAGAGAGGAAGACTGTTGTGTGTTGCAGGGCTGTGATTGTGAAAGCTTTGCCTGTGAGTACGAAACATTTTCCCTAACAATGTTCTTAGTTGGAGTTGGAGGTGGAAAGTGTTCCTGTGTGAATACAGGGGGTGCCCAAAGTGTGGGGCGTTGGGTTTCGCGTTTTACCGTGGCCTCCTGACGAAGTTGCACCAGGCGGATGTATTCTGGGCAGAGCCTTGAATTGGCTTCGTGCACTCCTTTCCCCTTGCAGTTCACGCAGTTGGGGTTCTTGTTCAGGTTCTCACAGGCTGTGTGGGGGTGGAGGCCGGCGCAGTGACGGCAGACAGTTCGGAGGGCACATAAGTTTTTTGTATGGTGGCAAAGCCAGCAATTTTGGCACTGGGGGATGTCTCCAATCCTCTTTTTGTACGGCCAGTGTTGTACTGCCGTCATGTTTATACAATTGTGGTTGAGAAGGGAGTGGGAGGGTGTGGTTTTTTGCAGCTGTTATACAGAAAAAAAATCTTGTGGTTCTTCCCAGGTGTGTGATGGGTTGTTGGGGTCTGAGATGGTTTTTTTTTAATTGGTAGACATCGATGACAGTGTAGTGGCACGCCTCAAGGTCCTCTTTGATGTCTGCAGTTGGGGTTGTTCGTGGGAGCCTGACTACCACTTTTTGAGGGCATTCAGCTGCGATACTGAACTTGTAAAAATGAATGTTGGTAATTTTGAGGAAATATTTGAGTGAATGATACACCTGTTCGTGAGTGCGTGTGATCTGGAGGCTGGCTTGAACAAGGGAAATTTGATTACCTGTAATGTTCACTGAACGGATTTTTGCGATCAAATGATTGTATGTAGATGTGTCAGGCACGATCAGTTTTATTGGTTTCGGAATTAGTTTTGTGGTTGAGCGCTCAGTGTTAGATGTGGACGGGATAGATATGCTATTTTGAGTGTTAGTGCGTGTAGCTGTTTGTGTATTTGCCATGTTGGTAAATGGTTCGAAGCGGTTTTGAACCGCGAGTGGCTTGAGCTGCTGTTCTCGGGTGGCTCGGGAGATTTTCATGTGATTTGTTTCCAGAATCCAGGTTTCATTCTCAAACTGTTGATCCAAAATCGCCTTACAGCGATCGTGTTTTGCCAGCAACCAAGACTTTTGTTGTTCTGCACTGAGGTCGACAGGCATTACGTTTTTTTTTTTTTTGTGCTGAATCTTGTTGTTCTGTGGGGTCCATGATGGCGTCCTGGGAATCCGGTGTTTTGTTTTGAGGTTGTGATAGATGATGCCCCCCCCCCCCCCTTTTCACCGATTGTGGCTAAAACTGCGCTGGGTGGTGTGTTTGCAGGTACCAAGTTTTCTGTCTCCAACGAGCCCACATCACCCCCCCCCCCCCCCTTCGGGGTCGAGTCAGCCAGGATAGTGGAATCAACAACGGGTCGGCAGCTGTTTCCCAGTGATCGCGAAAACTACAGGACGAAGGCCTCACAGCCCGCCAAGAAGAAAACGGAAGACGATGCTGTCCGCCTGAGGTCAAGCAAACAAGTGAAGTGCAGTAGGTCTAGTCATGTAGAGACTTTCCATATAACCGTTTGCTTCCGAAATTACTTTGTGGGATATATGTGCATTTACAAAACTTCTACTTTTATTTTAAATTCAGCACACAACATAACTGACTATATTTTATATGTGTTTGCGCAGGTTAACACTTATTGTAAATTACTGTTCAATTTGAAAAGGAAAAAAATTTTTTTTTTAAATAAGTTATATTGATTTTAGCGCTATCTAGTTACTGTTTTATTATGAGTGGTAATCAACGTTTGGTGGTTGTTCCGTATTGCGTATCTAAATCGCTCAAAAACCACTGTGTTACGTATCCAATGATAAAATAAGTCGAAACAAAAACCGCCAATTACGTATCCAACCACAACCGGGAAAAAGCCCAAATAAAATACAAAGTTTACCCCTGCGTATGCAGCGCACCTTGAAAAAGCTGGTTTTTACCAAAAGTTTCCCTTTGCGTATCCAGGTGACAAAACGTGCAGGACCGAAAAGGACGACATTGCATATCCAAGCGGGAAAGGGGGAAATTGGTGCCACACACCACTTGTTTCGAATCGCGTATCCAGCCCAGTCGGGGGAAAATTTTGACTTACATCCAATTATTTCCTATAGCGTATCCAAACTGAAAACGAAATATAGGGTAAAAGACCCCATTTGTTTCCCGTGGCGTATTCAGGTGTCAAAAGTAACTACTGATAAAAGTTTCCTATCGCATATCCAAAAAAAATATTTTTTTTTTCCACCTTTTTCTCGTCCGTGTTTAAATACACGCGATTCTCTATGCATGATTTTTCATTTATTTTAAGAGAATATTTAATAATTATTAACATTAAAAAAAATTCTAACTATTTATTATATAAAGTTTCACATGTACGAAATCACTAAATGGGTACGCCAAAATTGTGAATTTAACCATACAGATGTTTCAGTTTTATGTACATCATCACTTTTTTTTTAAATTCCTCTCAACACTCGAAACTGGCAGGTCCAAAGTCCATGAAAACAACAGCATATTCAATTGCATCCACCGTTGGCCGAACCGGTCATGACAGACAGGACCGCGCTTTGCCTTTTCATGATCACGAATGAATGTATTTTTTTAAAAATCAATTTACCTCAATAATTGAAACTGGCAGATCTAAGTTTTGCGGATGCAACAGATGCAAGTGCACCCATCGTCGCTGGGCGGACCCATCACGACCCACTCGACTATTTTAGGCTTTTTTTTTTTTTTTTTTTTCCAGATTGCGAATGAATGTTTACACAAATAGTATGCCAATCACACTTTTTTTAAAACCCAAACAAACAGCATATCAACCAAACTTTTTTTACCAAAACAAACAGCATGTCAATTAAACATTTATTTAAATTAAATCAAACAGCAAATCGATTAAACATATTTTTTTTACTGAATCAAACAGCTACTCAATAAAACATTAATTTCAATTTGAAACAAACAGCAAGTCAGTCAAACATTGTTTTTATAACTGAATCAAACAGCTATTCAATTAAACTTTTTAAAACTGAAACAAAATATTTTCATTTGAATCAAATAGCAACTCAATTTATCATTAATTTTAAATTAAATCAAACAGCAACTGAATTAAACATTAATATTAATTTGAATCAAACAGCTACTTAATTAAACATTAATTTAAACTTGAATCAAATAGCTACTCAAGTAAACATTAATTTTATTTTTAATCAAACAGAAACTCAATTAAACATTAATTTAAACTTGAATCAAACAGCAACTCAACTAAACATTATTTTTTAACTGATTCAAAAAGCTATTGAATGAAACTTTTTTTAAACTGAAACAAACTATTTTCATTTGAATCAAATAGCAACTCAATTAAACATTAATTTTAAATTAAATAAAACAGCAACTGAATTAAACATTAATGTTAATTTGAATCAAACATCTACTCAATTAAACATTAATCTAAACTTGAATCAAACAGCTACTCACATAAACATTAATTTTAATTTGAATCAAACAGAAACTCAATTAAACCTTTTTTAACCAAAACAAACAACACGTCAATCACACTTTAAACTGAAACAAACAGCAAGTCAATCACACTTTAATTTTTTACTGCAATGGCAACAACTCAATCAACTTTTTTAAAACTGCAACTGCTACAGCAACTCAATCTCGCTCGTGCCTGCAAATTAAAAACAACCGTAACAAGCAAATACCTGTCGAAATTTGGATAGCCTTCGCCGCCATCTTCTCTGCGCCGATTGCTTTGGTGCATATCGGCGGCGTGAATCAGCAAAGCGGCCAGTCGTTCTCTGTACCGATGATTCTTTTTCCAGATATACTCGGCCAGGTAGCCGATCCAAGATTTTTCCCATCGGCCAAAGCAGGGAATGCTGTATCGCACAGAACACCAACTTCGCTCGATGTTTCGAGTGTGCACCCTTAACGTCTTGCCCCTCTTAATCTTTAGCATGTTTCGAGTCTTTACCGTTCCGCTCTTTTCGCTGTACACAAATTCCTGCCTGTGATTCACCTGCATGTAACGGTATCTGTGAATGTCCAAGTTGCTGTAACCGCGCCAGCAGTCTGAAATTATCGTTGTGCCCGGAGCGATCCATTCGCGAATTATTTTGGTCAGGGTCGCCGCGTTCCTCTTTTCCGCCTGCACCAGGAAGAATTTCGTCGGATAGTCCCGCTGCACTCCGCCGAAAACTCATTGGCCGTGAACTTTGCACCCTTTGCGGTTCTTGAGTTTGCCCAGCTTCAACTCGTTGATCTCGACCACTTTGCCCGGCCCGCCGATGCGTTTCCTGTACGCCAACTCCCAGTATGTGCACATTTGGTGGCAGAAACTCGACCAGGCGACGACCGTCTTTCCCGAGCACAAAAGTTCGTTCACTATAGTCTGATGTCGAGGGTATTTGATCAGGCGCCAGAGTAAACACAACTCGACAATTTTGCCGGGAGACAAGTTTGAATCGCCCACGAAACTGCCCTGTCTCGCCGACACTTTAAAGTTGCATTTAGTACCGTCCTCCAGTCGCCGTCGGCACCGGTAAAACAAGCCCCTGTTTTCCACCAATTTCGCTTCGCCTTCCCCACATTTTTCACAGCGCATCGTCTATTTGAGAATGTTGTGCTCGATGAGAAACGTGTTTATGTCTGGCGAGGAATGAATAACTTGATTGGCATTCAACATTGTAATTTTACATCCCGCGCACACCATCTTGCGATTCGCGAGGTAAAATTTGCGGAAACAATAGTTGCCGAATTTGGATACGCTAAACGGAAATTGGTCAGATACGCGAAACGGCACTAGACTGCAAAGTAAACAATTGGGATGGATACCTTATAGTAAACATTGAATGTTTGTATGGTTTTCCCATTACGATACGCAATACAGAACAATTACCTAAGCAGTTTTTCGGTGGTCTTATGTAACACCGAGGAAGATTCGTAACTGCCTGATCACTGGGTTACTTCTCCTACTTCTCATTCCATCAAAGTCACACGCTTGGTTTATTTCATCACTATATTTTGAGAGTGAGCTCCTTCCCTCTCTCCCCACTCTCGTTTCTTAAAAAAAAAAAAAAAAAGCTATTTCCTCACCGAATCAGAACGCTTTGGTTGATATCACTACCATATTTGGAGTGTGACCTCGACTCCTATTTCCTTAAAAAAAAAAAAAAAACCTAATCCCTCATCCAATCGGCATGCTTGTCCCCTCTTTCCAATTATCCTTCTCCAATCTCCCCCCTTCCATCGTCGTCACACGTGATATCACATCGTCGCCACGCCCACCTCTGCTCCGAGTTCCGACATTTTAACTCATTCAATTTATTTCTTCTCATTGCTGTGAGAGCAACATTGTTACTTTCTGCACCGTTACGTGCGAAGAATTTATTATATTTGTCATCGATTTAGAAGGCAGAAAAAAGGATTATGTATTCTGTGCAGATCACGATATGGCAACTACATGTAAGTATCCATGCATTATTTCATCAGTAGTTAAATGTATGTATTTAAAGGTTTTTTTTAAAACTCATTTGTCGTGATTGTGTGTGTTTGTGAAAAACAATGTTTAGTAAAGTTATTTTTCTAGTGCCGGGATTATACGGATCTTCGCTAGTTGCAGACGAAAAATTTAAAACTACAATTTTTCCAAACAAATTGTTTCCTTTCAGAAAAATTTCGGATAAAGATTTTCAGCGACTATTAAATGACGATTCATTACGACCCGGCAAATTGCTATATTCTGTGTGTGGAAAATCTGTATATTCGAGTTTCATTTCTCATTTATATCGAAATGTCCCGAAAGTTAAAATTAAAGGAATCGCATACGATTGGCGTAAAGATTTATTGCAGTCTGCATGTTCGGTAAAACTTTCGATGGAAAAGTATTTGTCGAAATACTCATTTCCTTTGGAAATTTTCATAATGAGCTATTCTTTGGGCGGTTTACTGGTGCGAATAATATTGGAAATTTACGACGAGGCGGAATTTTACAAATATGTGAAATGTGTGTTTTTCGTAGCCGCTCCTTTATTCGGTTTGCAAAATTTCAAAAATGTTTTCGACGATTAGCTTTTACCCTTGCTGGTAGAAGATACAGCCAAGTTCAAATTCAATTTCTTTTCCAAAGATCAATTACTAGCACTCTACGGGCAATTTATAAAGAAATTCGTGTTTTTATTACCTTTGGAATTTTTTTTAACTACTATAATAAATCACGAGTCGTCGACGACAGTAAACAAATATCCCTGGATGGTTGAAAGATTGTTCAATTGCGCTAAATGGGGAATATTCGATCGGTATGTAGTCATTACAAATTCATATTATGCTACAATCACCGATCTCGAAATGAATTGCTTGGCAAACAATTCCCTGCCGCTAGATGCGAGATGGCCCGCCATTCGCGAGAAAAATAATTCAGACGGGGTCACTTTGTGTTTCCAATTTAATTTATTCGATTATGGCGACGGGATGGTTTCCATACGAAATTCGTGTATGAATATGTCTCTAAAAACTAAAAACACTCTTCAAATAAACGACCACTCTCCACTCGGCTACACTTTTTTACTAAACAGCGAGTTTATAAAAAAAATTACAAATTTAATTACGCGAGATGTATATATAAGATCAATTAAATAATTGGACACAACAACCAAAATGTTGACACTGTCTTGAATTATTTTTATAAATTTTATGTTTTGAAGGAACAAGTCGATTCAAATACAGCAATTAAAAAATACGATAAATTGAGCGACGAATACATTAAACTGTTGGCTATTCGAGAATATAAACTTTCAAACGTCAACATCATTTTCACGTACAATGTAAAAAGTTTATAAAAATAGTCAAAATCAACTTGTTTCTACTCGATGGTATAATCAACTACAAAGATCTGTTGAAACTCAACCCGAAACTCAAAATCTATTCCATTTTATCCATAGTTCAAGATCTATACAATTATACGAAAAGTTGCTTTTACGACATGTTTATTATTCTTCCAAAATGGATGGGCGAACATTCGGCGATAATCAATCAACAAAACCAAATTTTTGCGAGTTACCTGACGAATAAATCACCGAAAATTGTCGAAGACTTTACTCGAGATGTATTCAGGCTCGTGGAAAAACCCAATCAAGTAAAAATGGTTTCCCTGGTCAAATTCATTTTCCGATTCTACGTGACTGAATTTGATCAGGTAAGCTCGCTATTGCATGTATTGTTTGTACCAGTGATGGGTTTCTGCCTACCGTTCGCGCTTGCCGAACATACACGCATAGAGGTGCAAAAGAAAAACGATTCACCCGCGAGTCCCGAAGCACAAAATGCACAGGGATCGGACGATGTTTTGTGCAATTTGTTGTTCAAGTTTTTGGAAAACTTCTTCAAACCCGACACCGTCTTTGAGCATTACATTTCACCTCTGCTCGGATACGACGACAGCAAAGCATCCACACTAAACGTACACAAATTCTTTTACCGACGCTGCAATGACGTTTACCGGAAACTATTCCGGCCTCGGCCGAAAGAGTCAATTAGAGCAGACCAAGCACACGGCTTGTGCACAAATCTGTTTGATAGAAACAGAAATTATTTACCGCTGCGAATCGAAGTCGTCAACGAAAAATTACCCTTTGATGATTTCAATCAACGAATGTTCCCATTCATTTTCTATGGGAAAAACGACCTGTGCCAGAAGCTGGCGATCGTCTATGGTTATTTCCTCGCCTTTGGTCTTCGAACGATGAGCGCAAAAAAAAAAAAAAAAAAAAAAAAAAAAACATCAGAGTGCATATATCTAATGAGATTGATGTTTGAACATATTCTCAAAGATAATTTACCTAGTTATACGTTTATGCAAGACTTTTTTACGACAATTCGTGAGCACGACTCTATAGTGGAGGTAATCATAGAACAATTAAAGGGAAACGACCAGTTTATGGAAACAATTTCGAGGGAATTAAAAATCTAACAGAAAGTTGTTCGGTACCATAACAGGCCAACCAAAAACAAAACGTATATAATAAGTTTTAATTTTTTTTTTTACGAGCGATAAACTTTTGGATAGTCGCCAAAACTAAACAAACTGAATGAGAATTGGATAAATGAGGAAAACACATATAACGAAGTAGCAATTTATTTCGGTAAAAAATACACACTTTTTTTATTTAAATTGGTAATATTTTATAATTTTCATCAACTAGTGTTTATTACTTGATAAATTACATTGTTGTTTGAATTCGTGTTGGCAATTTGCATGTTCACTCTACAAACATCTGGCAGGACGTACTGGATTCTTACATACCGTAATGTGCCTAAGTTGATCACAATATGTAACGTGCTCGTCTCTTTCGTGTTGTTCCGTGATTTCAATTACTACAGCGTAATTTTCCGAATCCCAAGGACTCGCGCAATCCATATATGTATAACCACATGATAATTCTTTCTTTCGGTCAATTTTAATGTACATGGTTTCGATAATTTGCCAATCAAAATTATAATAATGTAATTCTTCCCATTTGACAGTTTTCAAATACGTTTCACATTTGTTGTTGCAGGGAATGTCAAAACGCTGAAGATGCGTATTCGCCGGACGTTTACAATACGTAAAGTGTTCAGATCCAATGAAGTGTTGTAAATGATTTTCCGACTCGTGAGTATAGTACGAGTTTAGGCAACACCGAAACTATTCGGAACCCCACAAGGAAGTTCCAAAGCCAATTCTCGATGTTCCTGATTCGCACCGTACATTAGAATGTTTCGATCGAAAGGTTTCGTTGAAATACTGATCAAGTTGTGGGCTTTGTCGTAATAACGTATTGCAAACGCCATGGTTACCATATTACTGACGATTCGCATAATGTCTGCCATTCAATATATAGGAATCGTTGCAAAAAATGTTTATTTTGTAACCAATGGTGGCGGAGGTGGGGGAGTCTACATCTGAATTTTTAGGGGGGAATTAAATCACCTTCCAAATAAATTGAATCTTTTTGAGGGGACCGGAAATCCTCCCCCTCCTTGGACTGAATCACCTTAATATATATATATATAATTATATATATTATATATATATATATATATATATATATATATATATATATATATATATATATATATATATATATATATATATATATGTGGAAGGTGATTTAATCCCCCTTTTGTTATAAACAATGTAATACATGTATTTTTTTGTTTCGGTTTGTTTTGATCAATATTCATATCGTGGTCTGTAAACACGAGTTTAATTGGTCTGTTTCAATCATCCAATGTAATGCCGTTGACGATTCGCATAATGTCTGCAAGTGTATAAGAAGCAATCGTTGCAAAAAATATTTTTTTTGTAATCGCGGAAGGCGGGGAAAAGTAAGTCTACATTTTATTTTGACCCTTTACTATATAATGTATCATATATGTGATGCCAAAAAACCAAGTCAATTTATAAAAAGGGGGACTAAATCACCTTCCAAATAAACCGAATTTTTGAAGGGGTGACTTTCTTTCCCCCTTAAAAAATTCGGTCAATTTGGAAGGTGATTAAATCCCCTCTCTTATACAATGCATGTTTTTACATCTTACATAATGATAGTTTATTGTCATTTTCTACCAGATTTTTTAATTTTTCAATTACTAAGTCTTTGTAATCAGAATTCAGTTATTTGATGAAATTGTATTTGGATACATATTCAATGTTGCATCCTCTCAATTTGTTTTTTTTAAACAATTGACCACGTTTATGCTGTTTGGTACATAGTTGGAGCGCATAATTTCCTGAATTTTTGGATTGTTTTTATATAGTTTTCAACCGTTCAGTGCAATGCCATTGACGATTCGCATTATGTCTGCCAGCATATAAGAAGGTATATTGGGAATTTTCGTAGACATATAGGTAACCATCGCAAAAATCTTATAGAGTACGACTTCTGACGAAATACCTGTGTGTATATTGTTTGCGTGAATAATGTTTAGTAATTTCGAGTAACACTCTTCGGTATTAATACTTGGATCTATTTGTGCCAATTCGTACAGTTTCTGAAGAAATACCAGTTGAAATTATTTGTTATCCACTTTTGTTTTTAGTTTGACGAGTTCTTGCAAAGTTTGTTTGTTTCGCTGGACTTGATTTAGAAAGGTGTCAATTTCCAAATCTGTAAACTTGTCTTTAATTAAATATTTTTTCGTAAATTCGTGAGAGTACAAGTTGTTTAACGCAAAATCTATAGACTCGTTCATACCGTCCAGTCTTTTCATCACCTGTTTGTAATATTCAATTTCCAAAAAAAGTGACGAAATATCAGTCTTTCGACCGTGGCCTACCATCTTTGCGAGTTTTTCAACACTGTCCGTTTTATTTTATCCATATATATATTTGTTTTTTTACCTTAGTTATAAATTAAAGATTTTTCTCAGAGGGCTTTGCTTCTTAGAAATAAGTACATTGTTTGTTTTTTTTTTTTTGTCTTGTATGCCAATCTCGGAATCATTATCTAATAAAATAAGGGTACCATCTTCCACATCGCCACTCTCATCACTTTCGTCATAGGGGCGAGCCGAAGGTTTTGTGATTACCGTTTTCAGCAAGACTCGGCCGCCGCAGTAAAACTGAAATAACACGCCATTCTCGTCGACAGAGTTTTTAAAGTGGCCGAAAGTCGAGTGTAGGCACACTAAGGTATCGCATTTCTTATAGTCGAAATATGTAAACATGTTATTCACTCGAAAAATTTCCATCGAAGGATCCATATTGTGCTCTTGAAGAGAGGAATCGCTGTGTCTCGAGCCACATCCATCGCGAGTTGTTTGGCAATATTTCGAACTACCTTAAAGGCAGAATTCAAAGTCCATTTCGACTCGTCGACGATGTTTATTAGGGCAAAATATATAACGTAGTCATTTTTGTATAAATTGAATAGCTTTACCGAAATATCATCAAGTGCAAAAGACAGTATGTTGTGTTTCGTACTGGTAAAATTAAAATTTACGTACAAATTTCGCGAAAGCTCTTTCCATTTAAACTTGTCAACAGACTTTGCATTAAAATCGAAACAAAAATTGACAGAGTAATGGGTAACAAATTTATTTCTGAAACCAAAATAAATAAATATTTTTGCCTTTAATTATATTCGGTTGCCGGCAAAGACCGAAGTGATGGAGAAGGCAATGGCGGGGGAGACAGATTAGATATCTCTAGAGGTTTTACAATATGTTCATGTTTGGGTGATTTAAAAACTTTTCATTTATTGAAACCAACAACACGACTATAATAATAGCTGTAAAAGAAATAAATTCATCTTATTATGGAATATAGCAATGAAACACTATTGAAAAAATAATTATTTATTTTTATTTTTTATTAGTAATTGTTACTGTATTAACGGTCTTATTATTAAAATAAACATTCTTAAAACATAATGAAATGCCTGGAGGGGGCAAAGGTACCTGTAATGGTATATGCATAAACCCTCCAGGCAGCATCATAGTTGGTGCGAGAGGTGCCGTTCCCATTACATGCGCGCCAGTAGAGGGGGGTGGTGGTGCCAATGGTGCCGAAGTTGCCAAAGGAACTATAGGTGCCGACGATGCCAACGGTTTTTAAGGTGCCGAAGAGGGATTCATTCTTTTAACAGGCTTCATCCTCCTCCTCTGAGAAGTAGATGATATCCTTGATGTTAAAGGAGATGACATCCTTAGCATCTAAGGAGACAGCATCCTTGACGTCGAAGGTGATGACGTCATCGGCATTGAAGGGGATGTCCTCTTCAGCGTCAAGGGGTATGACTTCTTCCACGTCAAAGGGCATCCTCTTCGACGTCGAAGGGGATGACCTCTTCGGTGTCGAAGGGGATGACCTCTTCGGTATCGAAGGGGATGATCTCTTCGGCGTCGAAGAGCATGACATCCTGGGCATTGAAGTAGTTGGCGTCTTCGGCATCAAGGGTGATGAGGTCTTCGAAGTTGAAGTAGTTGGCGTCTTCGGCATCAAGGGCGATGAGGTCTTCGAAGTTGAAGATGCCAAATTCTTCAAAGTTGAAGGCGTTTGCCTCTTCAACGTTGAAGGTGTTCGCCCCCTCGATGGCCTCTTCGTCACCGATGTTGATGGCTTCCTTGGCGTAGACGGTGGCATCATTGGCTTCAAAGATTGGCATCTCGGTCACTGGCAATCACTACATACAATGCACGGTTGGTTGGCCATCGGCTGATGGTCGATGTTGTTTGTTGCAAAATTCATTTCTTACATGCTCTGGCTTCGATTGGAACACTTGGAGAAAAAAATACGCTGGCTCTTACCAGGACACTAGGAGAAAAAAATACTCTGGCTCCTACCCAGGACACTAGGAGAAAAAATAAAAGTTATACGGTAGATGGTGGGGGAAACATGAGGGGAACCTCCTTTTTGCAACGTAAAAAAAATTATTTCAGCCCCGAGATAATTCTCGCATAATAATGAGACCAAGTTGAGTAATGTATGTCAGTCGCCTCACCGGCCCATGTACGAACACTAGTCATGACTTTGAGAAAGCGAGTGCATATCAGATACACAGATGAAAAAAAAAAAAAAAAACATGAATATACGAGTGCATGAAGAAAAAAAAAACTCACTTATAGAGTAATCTCTCCCCACTACCCTGAAATACGAAATTAAAAAATTACTCAGTGCATATATAAACACCACGCACTTTGGTCTAGTATCAGTGTGCTAGGGATAGCAAGTATAGGACTGTAAAGATAGCTGTTGCTAATTTTTTATATTTGCAAGAATGGATAAGGTTGTTGGAGCGAATAAGGTAGAGTTATATGGGTTATTTGAAGGAATGGGGGATAAATTTAGAAATATTTATTATATGTTTTTGATGCACCGTAGTACAAAAAAGGAAATAAAATTACTATTAGAAAAATATACAAAAGCAAAGGAAGAATTGGAAAAAATGCTAGAGGTTCGAAATAAATTAGGGAAGGAGTTGGTTAAAGAGTATAAAGAGTTTCGGGAAGAATGGCACAAATATAAAATTCCACGAAAAATAAATAGTAAAAAATCACGAAAGCATTGTCAAAATAATACTACACCAAAGAATAAATTTTGTAAAAAAGTAAAAAGTCTGCTTTCCTTAGAAGCGAAAGAAAGAAAGCTTAAGGGTAAAATTATAATTTTTTCAGAGTGTTTTGTTTCATTTTAGTGTAAAAAAGATTATAATGTGTTTCTTTTTTTTTTACAGCATGTCCACCAGCCAAGGCTTGGAAAGAAGGTGAGGTTGAAATGCCAACACCAACAGAGGCAGTGCCTCTGGCAGCATCCATTGGAGTATAGACTTCGGTTCCTCCCTTAACCTCTCCATTCTCAGCAGGTGTTCCATGTCCAGCAGGAGTTCCAACCCCAGCAGTAGTTCCAATCCCAGCAGGAGTTTCAACCCCAAAAGGAGTTCCAATCCCAGCAGGAGTTCCAACTCCAGCAGGAGATCCAACTCCAGCACGGGGTCCAATTTGAAATCCCAAAATGCATTAAATGCAATATACGGGTTATAGCATGGGCGGATAAATGTTTTGCATGTATCCAGTACCAACTCCAGACCCAGTAGCATAAGCAGTTCCCTCCTCACCCCCACACACCGTGTCCCTACCACAACCCCAACCACAGCTCTTAGCTAGATTCGAGCTGTGTAGGGGGTTTATGGCGGGGAGAGCAGTGTGGAAGGAGAAGTGTTTCGACTGTATAATTTCAAATAGTAAGGATAACTTTTTTAAATTACAACCCTTTACAAAAATTATAGCTCTTAACCCGAGGTATCCCAATTCCCATTGTAAATTTGTACTCCCAGGTAAATATTAATTAATGTTATATATGTTTTTTTAAATGGGTTGTTTTATATATGCAATATTTCATTTTTTTTATATATGTAATAATTTAAATTTTTATATTTGTAATATTTTTTTATAATAATATTATTTATAAAATAAATTTTATTTATTAAAAAAAAATGAATTTTTTTATTTTTTACATTACCTTCAGGAATCATCTGTCTCTTTGAAGTTGAATAAAGTGTTCAAACTCATTCAACCGAACTGAATTTAAGAAAATGTTTGGCGAGTAAAATAAAGTGTGCATTTTGTTGGAATGACCAAACACATTGTAAAAACCTCGTATCAAAAGAAGTTCGAAGTAACAAGAATGTTCGTATATTTTATCTGTATCCTTTTCTCCAATCTTTTCTATCTGAGCTTGTAAAACGCGATTGCAAATCGCATTCATGATTAGTGAACATGGAGAAGTGATTATGTGTCCTGTTGTATATGAATTTATGGTAACGAGTCACTTGCATTTGGTAAAGTGTGTGCACGGTTACTCTTGATTGAACATGCCAAATTATGAGCTGGTCGTTCGACGAAACGTCTTATGTCGCACGTAACAGTTTTTGTTCTTACAGAAGTTGTAAACTCAGTTTTTATATTTTCCGCATAAATATCGAGCAAGTGAAAAGATACACTTCTACAGCTAGCGCCATATTCTTCTACAGCGAGAGTGAAAAAAGTCGGTCTGAAAAACATAGTATCAAAGTTTTCCAATTTAGGTACAAAGTATATAACGGCTAAATTTTTTGCACTAACATACTCTTTAAACTGGTTGTATATGTAGTCTCCCGATTGGAGTAAGCTATCAACTAAATGGATAAACCTCAATGTTGATGTCAAGTATTCGTTTAAAGATAGGGCATTAGGCGGTATTGAGACTTTGACCGATCCTGGAATAGAGTTGCAATTACATTCTTATACAAACATATTGTGTAATTTCAATTTCGTGAATAGAGGAGTGCCGTCCTTGTTCCTTGTCATTCCCCTCGAATGATATGCGTGTTCCAATGTGGTTTGATTGGAATCACAAATCAAGGCGCAGCTGTGTGATGATTCATGAACAGCATTTTTGTACTTGCACGCGAGTGAAAGCCGATGTTGGTCGTCAATTTAGTTTTTTTTTCTGCAAAGGAAATACGATTCATTATTTCTTTTTTTTAAAGTTTACAACTAGATATATAAAGAGTCGCTGTTCCCTCAGTGGTCTTATTGTAAAAGTAGCAGTTGTTGTAGCAAGATTAGTTGATCTTTCAAGTTAATTTCAAAAGTGCGAGGGGACGACAGTTGTTTGATGTATAGATAATCTTCGAGTGTGGTGTTTGGGAACTTGGCCCAAAAATCTTTAAACTCTAACGGAATGTAAGTATTGTTATTAAGATCAGTATCAAATTCCTCTTCGAGATCTTCGTCAGAGTCTTTGTCATCGTCATTTTCGCGAGTGTAAATGCATTCCAAGAGACGGTTGCCAAAATACGTGTAAAACTATTTAAATGCTGTCAAAGTTTGCACTTTTGGGTCGTTGCGGATATTTTTGAATATTTCCAATGCTCTGGTCATCGTAAAACTTAGTTTGTTAGCCATGACTAAAGGATATTATATAACAAAAAATTTTAGCTCTCCACGTTCTTTAAATCTACAAAATAAATATATATATTGAGGTCTTTCATATACAACAGTCAGATAAATATGGTGGGCATCGATGTCAAAACGGTGAAGAGGCGTCAAGAAATCTTGACTTACCCCCTCTCAATATTATTTCTAGTTGCTGAAAACATGAAATACGAAATGTGCCAACTACTGATTGAGTTATATAAACTGTATATCGATTCAATCGTCGACACGACAATCTCTCAGGAAATTAATTCAAACTCGTTGCTGGAAATTTTGACTCAAAATGCGGAAAGCACATTACACGTTTCATATAATTTGGAAAAAATTGAATTTCTGGCTATGAGTAACTTGAACACAGTCTACATATTTCTTGTGGAAAATAAATGTGAAAAAAAAAAAAAAAAATACAACTTTATCATCCAGTCGACTGATGTGCATTTCATGTTGCAAATGAAGTTGTTCATCGATACTCTAACTTCAGAGGGGATATTGCAAAATTTATCCGTCAAACTGAATCAACTTGCAAAACTAAAGTTTCGCAGACCAAAACATGGAGTCGGGAAAATATATTTCGTGCAAATGGTATGTACTCAGTCACCGAGTCTAAGCATCTGATCCTGGACACGTCTTACGACTACACTCATCTGTACAAGTACATTCCTGTCGTGAGCTTCGATATCGAGACCAGTGTGGATAATTTGGAAGATTTGCCCCTGGGGGGTCTCGCTCCAGAAAAACTGTTCATGTTTGTGCTCTATTGTGAGTATCTAGATGTCGAAGTGAGTATAATTTCATGCCTAAAATGCCACGGCATGCCCGATGATTTCGACATGGAAATGTGGAAGAAATACGAAAGACTGTCCGCAAAATGCATTTGGATCCAAGGTTTCTCACGTGAAGAGGATCTCATTACTCATTTTCTCTTTTGGTGTAGTGAGGGATACTTACTGAAAATGTTAATGGGATACCAAAATTACCCACATTATTTCGTCGGCCACAACATTATCGAATACGATTTGAAATTCCTATTTACTTGTTTGCGAATTCTCAATATGAAACACAAAATAAAAGCATTTGTAACCATCGGAAAATTAGCCACAGCTCTACTCATTCGTTTTCACTGCGATGATATCATATTCGATACGTTGACAATATTGAAAAAAAAAATTCATTGGCAAGTGGGGTTTTGTCGTTGGGGAACTTGCCTAAAAACTATCTGAGCCAAAAGTTTAGGAAAATCGATTTGAACTTTGTGCTTATGCGAATTTATTATATTCTAGATAACACCATCACAGATGATGACTTTCGTCATGAGTGTATGAGAAATATCTTTCACATCGAACCCTACAATGCAGAAAAGTTTGATGCAGTGAACGCTCAATACCCTAACATGAAAGTGCGCCACACCGAGTACATTGGTGGTAGTGTTTGGCGTAAACTTATAACGGAAACGAATGCAGACACTATCGTTTTCTACCGCATGGAGCAGGCTTTAATTTATAAGGAGAGGGATTGTGTGGCAGTGGTCGGACTTTACAACAAGTTTAATTTGGCAATTTTCACCAATCAACTCGCCAATCTTTTTAACTGCGGTCTCGAAGACAGTTCGATGAGTGCCATTTCTCGCCGGATCGCGAATGTATTCATATATCAAGCGCTATCCTTTGGTATGTTACCGGGATACCAGAGCAATGATTTCGTTTTACTGGCCATGTCCTATCTGAATTGTTTGTCGCTCGCCGAAAGAACGTCTGCGATGGACGTTAGACCAATTTACACCATACCAAGGTTCAAATACACGAAAAAAGTATATTCTGGAGCCATGGTGTTTATGCGAACGATATCAGCTATAAGGCGACTCGCCCTTCGTGATGGGCAACTGCTCTTTCATAGTATCACTCTATTTTCAATTTTGTAATGTCCCCATGGTAGTGTATTAATGCCATCTTTAAGAATAAATCTTTTATCATCTTCGGGACTTAATGCCTTTTTTTCTCATCTCAATCGTATAGAGTTCATGTTTCTTACTTTTAATAAGACTCATACTTTTGAACAACACTTTTTTTTACCAAACAAACACTTTTTGTAGTCACCAAAACTAATCTCATTTCTGACTACAGTGTTTTTCACACCCTTTGCTCTTTTCTTTGCACCACCTTCCACATTTATTGCATACATTTTCTATTTCAATCCAATAAATTCTTCCATTATTTTTCCATTACATTCATCTTTCATTATGCCAATAATATTTTTGTTAACTAACGGTATACCATATGGTTATCTTTTTTATAGTCAGAAGTATCAAAATGATCGACCATTTCTTTCATGTCACTGTAGAAGTCTGGTGTTTTTATATAATAGATTAATGAATCAGTATCTTGGTAGCACAGTTCTATATTTTCCCCATACTTTGGTTTCATTATATTATAGTGAAAATAGTACATTAAGATTTTCGATACATCAAGAATACTCATTCCAATATAAATGGGTTTGTTAAAGCACAGTTTTGTTTTAATCATATGAAGTGCAACCAAAGATTTAGTAAATATAGTCCTATCTTTACAGTTTGGGTTAGCCACTAGTTTATCCATTTGCTTAGAACTTGCGCACAACCGTATATCCACTCTGTTTCTAATATTTTTCATTGTTTTTCCAAAAACGGAACTGTTCATTAATTTGTAGAAATATTTTTCAATGTCATTTGTAGTCTTTGTTCGCATATTTGTGTTTAGCTCAATATAGGACTTGAGCCAATCTGATTGATCAAACTCCAGAACTCTATGGATCTTTTTCAACTTCATTCCGAGAGATAGATATTGCTTAAGATTTACATAGTGTAATACATATTTTTCTTTACCACCCAGATTAATCAAGAGTTAGGGATTTTTTTAACCTTCTGGTATTTTGTTCTCTGGAACCAATGGCAGATCTTTGTGAAGATCGTGTAGTTCATGTGGATATTCCAAATCAACTTCCAATATATAATCTTTGCTAGAATCATCTTCTATTTTTGTTACATCTATATTTGTATATCCTCACTTAAACCCACCATAGGGTAAATACTGACTCATAGCCCATCCATATAAGTTATTGGCGTCCAGATATGTAAGATAAAAGATTTCCTTTGCACTATCATAAACATTCATATATTTATTATTTGCTTAAGCATATCGCTTACAACATTGTGAAATTCCACCACGAACACCTTTTTCTATCATCAAAATCATATCGTAATCTGTTAATAATTCAAGTTCTATTTTAGTATGTTTGAGCATAGCATCCCACACTAACCCTGGGGCTGCGAAATTCCATGCTTTATCTAGCTTATATGTTTTGAAATACACATCTCTAAAATTTTCCATTATATCCATTATATTCGTAATCTTCGTCTGTAATGCCACATTTATTGAGTTTGTTGTAAAATGCATCTTTGGATGGAAGTGATGTCTCACAAAATTTTTCAGCACTATCCATGTAGTCATATGGGTAGACACCTTTTCTTGTAACAAAGTCAAGAAGTTCATTGGTAATATGCTTACACGTTTCTCGGAATTGGTTTCTGGAAAGGTTGCGAGAGAGTTTATCAATACTACTAGCCATAAATTTAAACGAGTCAATAAATCTAAGATTTACTCTTTCGCATACATGTTTCGTAAAAGAAATAATTTTTTTTTTTCGTTGTTGGGAATTAGATCAATTTTATTTTCATCGATACCAAGATCTCTTATGAATAAATATGTGTTATAACCAGATAGATTATGTATAAAACACTGGGAAAAAACATGACTTGTTATACGATAAGTTACAATCTCTGTGTGCAGCTCCCCTAAATTTCCGCGTAATATGATCATGATCTCTCACATAATCACCATTCAAAGGCTTTTCACATATATGACAATGGGTAGCTGTATCATAAACAATTTGTTCTTTCTGAGATAGTGGAGGCATTGGTTTTTCATTTGTGTATATATCACCAATAGACTTTGCTTCTTCCATTAGCATTTTAACGAATACAATTTAAGAAGGATCTGATGCATCATCAGATCCTTCTTAAATTACTGGTGGTTTATAGTATTCATGTTCGTATTTTACATAATAACAGAAGCTAATAGGCTCGTGTTTTTAGTATGGTTTCGTGTAACATTCGTCGGGGTTTGGTTGGCAAGTTTCCATTTTAGTTAACAATCATTCAAAATCAGCATATATTACAAACGGAACTCTCAAAGAATGATTTTGGTTTTGAAATCTTAATATGTCATTTTTTTCCTTTAGATGGTAGTTCAACTCTAACACCATCGTGATCTCGACAGTCTTGCTCGTGATCTTTTAGCTTATTTACAGAGTAGAAATGTTGCAAACATCTGTCGCATATAAATATTTTGTGACCATTATTTGGTACTTGTGATGCGATAAGTCTCGAAAGACTTTTTATCCAGCATTAGTGGTCGTTCTTTTCGTCTTTGATATAGAGTAGGTTTATGTGCTTATCCGTCTTATTGTTTGTTGTTTTTAATGGACATATTATATATTTCTTACCACCATCTTCTTCTTGGTATGCGTATACATTAATAGAAATTCCACTTCTTTCTCAAAGGTTTGTATGCTATCCAATTTCATTGGAAATTCCCAACCCTTAAGTGCATTATCAAACTCATGTTCATAAGCTTCGTATTTATTCACTCTTTGAAGGTCTTTTTGTACTTGATGCAATGCAGATAGAACAGTCCACAAACAACATTTTTGATCATTGTTCTTAACATTAATCACTGCCTGCTTAGCTTTAGGAAATGATTTGAGTCTTTGTATGCATTCACATTCTTTACAGCATAAGTCTTGATCCTACTTTGAAATGCTGTTTCGATTTCTTCTACACTGAACCTGGGTGTGTACTTATGAATTTTACTTCTCAAGTGACTTCTTATGAGAGACGGTTTGTAATAGTAACTACACGTTTCACATTTCACTTGTTTCTCTCGTGGGAACTTCTGTTTTGATATTAAATGCTGTGGTACTTTAAAAATTTCTCATGCATTTGTTGGTTCATGTGATTTATTATGTATTGGTGTAAGGCCTTTGTGCAATCTACTTTTAAGATGACTTCTTATGAGAGATGGTTTGTAAAAGTGATTACAAGTTTCACACTTGACATACTTCTCTTGAGATGTCTTCTTTCTTTCCGTAAAAAACATCTTTATTAAATTTATATTCTTTCCAAACATTACCAGTAGCGTTAGACTTTTTCATTGTCATGGTCATCATATTAGACATCAGTTGATTTTTATTTGCGCCCATTTAATATATACAATACTTTATTTTTACACATTCAAATTTTCTGAGCCACTCTTTTTTGCAACTATGCCCAAACACACCTTTTTACGCTTATTTTTGCAGATGTACTCAAACGCAAAGTTTAAAGCAACTTTTTTTTCTAAAGACTACGATCTAACCAAACGCAAAGTTTAACACAACTTTTTGCAACTGCTCCCAAACGCAACTTATTGAGTCATTTTTTTGCAGCTGCTCCCGAACCCAACTTTTTGACTCACGTTTAATGGTTGCGCTCGAATCGGCATTTGATGGTTTTCTGATGGTTCGAGCATTTCATTTACCGTTGGTTTTCTGATAACTGGGGGCCGCACTCGAATCGGCATTTCTATACTATATATATATATATATATATATATATATATATATATAATATATATATTATATATATATATATATATATATACACACACACACACACACACACTTCATTTTTCCATATTACCGATTTGAATGAAGATTTCATTTTCTGTGAATTCGTTATTTTCAATAATAAAGTAATTCTTGAAATATTTCTAATGTGCGCTCAATGCATTCTTGACACAGCCGTACATGTTTCGAGACGGTGAATTATACTCTAAATGCAGCAATTCCGTGCAGTTGGGATGTTTCTTTCGAAGCAAGTTGAGTTGCCTCTTCAAATTTATTTCTTGTACGCAAATTACATAATACAGAAAATCAGAATTGTCTTCATTCAATTTCAACACCAAGAAATATGGTTTCAAACAGTTGCTTATTTTTTCTGTACTTTCTTTGGTGTTATGGGCGACGACAACCTCTTTGCAGCTCGAGTTAATAATTGTCTCTTCATAACATCCACATCGTTGGTTCTTTCTATGTGTTGTTTTGTCAAATACTCGATGTGATACTGAAACATGCGTTGTTTACCCTCCCGAATGCACGGGAGAATGTGTTCGTAAATAAAATCTTGAAAATTTTCCGCAAAGGGCATTTTGGAATACATAATCAGTCTGTAAATGCCTGGTTCGTTAATGAAGGTGGTGTGGGGTTGCTCGTCTTAACAATTACAACTGAAGTTGCATTTGTTGCCAGTTCGTTGAAAATTCTTCTACATTTCTCTTTCACGTTTCTCGTAATAGCTTTCCTGTTGTTTTCATATCCCAATAACCTGGCAACTGCTTTTGCTTTAAACCATATATTATTTTTTCTACCCAAAAGATAAACAATTTTGTAGTTGTTGTACATGAAATGATGATTTTTCCAATCCAATAACGTATCCATTTTTTTTTAGTTCTCGTTTAATTTTTTTTCGAAAACGAATACATTGAAACAATGTTGTACACTTCAAAGCTCGTAAATTTATTGTGTTTTGTCGGATCGTACATTATGCTATCTTTTCTTTTACTGTCGTATAAACCCAGCACATGACCTAATTCGTGAATGAGTACCTGTTGGTAAAAAAGATAGGACCGTTTATTATCTGTTTTAAAACATATGCTTTTGAAGGGAGGTAGGAATGCATGTGCGCATATTGGACCTTCGCCATTGAACGGGTCTCCATCTCCGTGGTCGCGGCTGGCGAATTTAATAATGCCGACGTTGGAATCGTTTCTATTCGTGCACATAAAGATTTCAGTTTCAAATTGCCGATTTGAAACTTGAAGAATTAATTATGTGTTTTTTAAAATTGATTGTATATTGAGATACGAAGGTATTGTGGGAAATAATATTCGAAATTTAATAGGAAATTCATTTTCGCTTCTCTTGTAAATTTTCGGTATAAAGTATCGCATCTCTGTGGAAAAATAAATTAAAACTATGACAACCCCAGTTATCAATAATAATAAAAAATGTATAAATACATGCATCTTATGAATTATTATTATTGTTGATATTTTGAATTCCATGTAAGTTTGTCAGGAAATTTACATGGGTTGATGGGAAACATCTCGGTATGTGTAGTTCAAATTCGAAATAACCCAATATCATGCATTTACAATCGTTTAATTTAAAACTGGGCATTGTTAGATCGCTCGTGACGATTCCATCCTTGCATGTGTACGGAGTCTGATTCCCATCATCATTCCACACGAGTGGGTAAGTCGAGATACACGCCCATTCAATATCCAAAGGATCGGTGCTTTTCAACACTCTTGACTATACCATGTTTGGAATCACACGGAACAATGCTTGCACTATGGGAAGATGTGGGCGATTGTTAGGTTATTGTTGCTGTTGTCGTTAATGCGGCAGATTTTTTTTTTTTTTTTTTTTTTTTCGTGGAGTGCATTTGTTTTCATCGCAATCAAAATTCAACTTTGATAGATCACACAAAACTTGGCAATCTGACGAATCGATACAGCGAAACGGTAGTGATAGACAATCGATCGTCTTGTGAAACACGCCATTATTTGTAAATTTTTTATACTCGATTCGTTCGCCATAGTTTTCGGGAATCATCCAATGTGTTGCATGTATGCAAAGCGTACCTACGGCAAGGGAAATACAAACACAACAAATTAAAATACATTTTTTAATTAAAGTTTTTTTTTTCCACTCAGTCAAACAAGTCGTTTTCCGCCAAACAGACTAAATATAGCAGGAATTTATCCCTATGTATTCTTAGACTATTATTATTTTCGCCTTTTTCGAAAAGCTTGATTTCAGTTTTAATTTCGCCTGAATCTGTTTCCACCCACATCGATTAGTTAGGTTCATTGAGATTGGTTTCCATTTCGCTCAATTCCTCCAACACAGGCTTGTCTAAAGTACTTTCTTCGAGTAATTGCCGTGCTACTATTTCCTTACGTTCGATTTAGGTTTCCGATTCGCTTTCACTGAAATATATTTCGACGGGTGTGGTTGTTGGCTTTTAAATTTCCAAGACTGTGGTTTCGGTCTCGTTTATGTAGGAATTCCGTTTCACCCGTACCGTTGTGGATTCGTCAGCAGCATTTACAAGTTCGATTCCTGTTCCGTTTTCACGGAAATTTAAATCAGTCTATGTTATAACTAGGTAAATATGTTAGGAGAGATAAGTGTAACGAAATTACCTATCCATTAAGATATTTGTTTGGGCTTATGAGAGATTGTGTATGTTCGTCAGAAAGAATAACTTCTGTTTCGGGTTCATTTAATTCGCTAATTTCGAGCAGCTCGTTCTTGTTGACGTGATCTTCGCGGTGAACAATGGCCCATATTGTGACTTTGTTAAAAATCTCCCAATCATTATTTACGTTATGTAACTTGAATTCATCTTCGCTATCGTAATTGCCATCATCGTTACCATTATTGACATAATTTGCTTCTATCGCGGCTGTGTTCGGATAGAGCAGATCCAACCCTTGGTCATTTCCCGATGAATGTACGGTGTCTGTGTACGAATGACACACGAACCTGTGAAACATGTTGAAATTATTTATCAGTTGTGGTATAGTTTCTTCGTACGTGGGTTTCCCCGCTGATAGAGATGAAATATAGTCGTTACCCTCATCGTCATCATCCGAATCGGCCCTATCGCCATTGCAGATATCAGGTTCGTTTGAAACATCACAGTTTAAAAACTGATTTTAAAAAAATCAAACGCCCATTTATACCGGTCATGGGTTTCCATTTGGAGCAGCATTTCCTTGACTGCCATATTTTTCTTTGCATTTCCACTTGTTGCAATACTACAAACCTTTTGATCGCGGGAAGTTGAGACGAGAGAGGAAGAGGTTTTACCCAATTTCAAGACTTTGGGTGCGATGTTATTTTCATAGATATTCCGATATTGGGCCGGTTATTTATCCTTGCATCGGCCGCGTTGAATTTAACAAAGAGTTTCGGGATGCTCAAATCTTACGAGTCGGCTGAAAAGTCCACATAGAGGAGATTGAATCCTGTATTTAAAGTCGAATGTGTAAGAGTTAGCAGATAAAGGTGTATGTGGTTGGCCTTATTCGTCCAAATGTTGCCAATGTTATTTTGAATGTTGTTGAGCGATTCGTCCATGATAGTGTTTCGTTGAAAATACTGCTGCTGCAACACCGATGATCCAAATTCTTGCGGATTAAATATAATTTTATTTTACGATGTCTCGTCGCGGATGTCGTTGGACTGTTTGGATTTTACAATTCAGCTCGAAGATATAGTCTCGGGACAAAGACGTGTCCAGCGAATGGTGAATGGAGATTTTCGGTTGGATGAGAGCGAAGCAAGTGAGAGAACTACGCAATAACTTCACATCCCCGTCCACATCAATATTCAAAATTAAATTCTGGTCTTTCAAATAAGGCACAATTACAAATTTTGCTCATTATATACCCTTAAACGACGACGTAAGATTTTACACATGATTTTATTTTACTCGCAAAATATTTTTTTTTGTAATTGTCGAAAAATTGTTACAGATGCTGTTTAGAATGTTTTGCAGATCTGTGCATAAGAAACCACAAATTAGTCGCAGAGGTCTTTGGCGAATTGTATATGATTGAAATTATCCTAGTCAAATCATTGTAAGTTTCCACTGCATTGTTTTCTCGTTTCATATTCAAACACTCTTCAGGAGCATCTTGCGAAAAAACAAACAAAGTGTTCAAATTCGACGAATCGCTGGATGCGAATGAAGCTGCTCTGACAAAGGTTGCCATTTTTTATTACTAGTAGATAGAATTTGCATGCAATTCGGGATAATCTATACGTTTTTTTCGTACGTTATTCGTTTACTTATAATTATATTGGTCAATATTTTCAAAATGGTAAGGTGTACCAATACTAATAAGACTTGAAAAAAAATGTTTCTTTTTTCCATTTCACAGCATCTTATGAGTCAAGGGATAAGAAAATAAAAGGGTTAATGGAAACAATAATCACTTTTTTTGAAATTAATACGAAAATAGTGGCGATGTTTCTGACAAGTCTACTAATTTTATAATTTGATGCAACATGATTAATAAAACTATACAAAATATAGATGTAAAAATAAGTGTAGATTTATTAGAGACTTCGCAATAATTGCTTGAATTCCTTCAAATTCGACATTCCTTCACTCCACCCCTCTCTCACTCCACACTTTCAACAACCAATTAGAGTAGAACATTTACCCTCCCCTCCCTTTCCAGTTTGCCTATATGGCTGCGAGATCTGCATGTGAAATGCTGCAATGTGATTGACTGTTGAAATTAGGAAGGGGGAAGGAATCAACAACCAATCAGAGTACACTATTTACCCTCCCCTCCCTTTCCCTCCTTTCAGTTCACCTATATGGTGGGGAGATTTCTAAAAAAAACTTCAGTCGATGGCGAGTGATGGCCAGAGAAACATCAAGCTTCCTCCTCTTAATAGCCAAAGTAATAAGGCAAATATAATAATAGTAAATGTACTATATATACTATATATATACTAAGTATATATATGCTATATGCTAATTAACTTACCTTTTTATAATTACCTTATTTCTCTTCTGTTCTGGAGAGGAGAAGTTCGATGTTTCTCTGTTCATCGCTCCCCGTCGACTGAAGACTTTTTTTCCAATTATCTCTGCCATATAGGCAAACTGTAAAGAGGGGAGGGGGATGAATTGCTGCAATGTGATTGGTTGTTCAAATTTGGAGTGGGTGAGGGGATGTCGATGACGACACACTCTGTCAAATTTAGTGGAACTAAACAATAAAATTTGCAGTTTCATTCAATATTTGTTTATTTAATGTGCATGTACATTTGTTTATTTTTTATGCAAAATTATTTTGTAACAAATGTCATATTCCAATCTTCGTTATCATTGTTGATAGTAATAACACTCCCATTACCATCGGTGTTTGTATCATCGCCATAACAACCAAGTCACTTTGTGAAGAATGACTATTGTACAGCACTCGTATGTTTTCTCTACTTATAAAAAACCACAACAATATAATATAAAAAAATAATTTTTGTTACTGCAAAACTAAAAAAACTAAACTATAAATACCCAAACTCAGATTATTATAATACCCATTTAGAGTGGTCTGTTGATGATTTGCACTGCCGAATACTGCATGGATGTTACATCATCAAATAAGTAATCAATTTCACATTATATTGGTATTTAGTGTTTCTAACAGAGTCGAGGTTTTAAATATTTATAGTCTTTATTTCTAAAACCTTTGTCCCTCGCATTTATCATAAATTTCCACTATTCGAGTCATGTTGGTTTTATTGGATTTCTCTTTCGGGAGTAGAATTGCTAGTTTTCCATTATAATTCACCATCATTGTGGTGTAGGATAAAATTAGCAAATATCGAACATCTCCCATCTTGGTCCATTTGACACATTGTCCAAAAGTAAAATTGTGTATAAATTCCATCAAGTCTCGAAACATTATAATTTTTTTAAATCCACTTTTCATGTATTCAATCAATGCCATTGAAAATGATCACCGTGGTTTTTCGCGTTCGCCGATGGATGTTTTAGTGTCGCAGATGTTGAAAAAATCGATAAACGAGTTTGGGTGGTCGCCGATTTAAATTTTCACACGATTTTCTTTACCTGCAGCCAGATGTTAAACATCACACACGTTTTACGCGATTATTGCGTACTTAAAAACAAATTTCGTGCGAAAATTAGCTGCTTGGTCGACTTTTCGGAACCATTTCTTAAACTGGAGATGTGTCGTTATGGTAATATAACTCAATTGATAAACATCCAGCTGATTATCGATGAAGATTCGTCAGGGTCATCTATAAAAGGACTGGCTATCGCCTCTGATGTTACATACATGGTCGATGTCCTAGAATACAAAGAGGGTAACGATGCCACTACTGGATGCTATTCTTCAACACCATCCATTTGCATCACGGGTCGATTTACAAAACTATGTGAGTGAATGAGTCTAATCAGATGGAATGAGAAGGGAAAGATGAGGCAACCTTAACTTTGCCTCATGTGGTTCTTGAGGCAATCTTGAGAATGCCTCAAATTTGCCTCAAGATTATGTCGTAATAATATGAAAATTATGGGATAACAATGAGACAAAGTTCAGGAAATTTTCAAGTCTACCTCATGATTATGCCAACATTTTTGCTTTAGTACCCTCAACTTTGCATCATGTATTTTTTTTAAAATCACTACACTTTTCTTGTTTGGAATTTTTTTTCGAATCTCGAGAGAGTCTCACTTGATGGATGAAAAATTAAAAAACCAACCAAAAAAATGCATATATGCCTTTTTTATCGGGTGAAATACACATCCAATAAAAAAATTAATAAAACATATAAAAATGAATGGAGTATATGAGTCTTTGTTTCTCAGGTGAAACACACACACATGGTTTTCCTGGTGGTTTAGGAAAAATTAAAAAAATCGTGCTTCAGTCGAGGTGCAAAACAATATTGTTATTTACATCGTACAAACAAAATTTTCATACATTTACCGTCGGTCGAATCGCATGACCATGGAACAATTAAAAAACAATTCCGATTATCTGTGCTGTTTTGTTATTCCCAACTTGAAAATGCACTCGAAGGAATCAATTTCCAAGTTTAAAAACATTCTGGAAACTGACGAAATTGCTGAATTGGTCATCCTGTTCAAGATGATTGGGAATCACCAGGACATTTCGGAAAAAAAAAAAAATTTCCTTTTCATTCTGGATTCGTTTGATTCCCTGATTGCATAGTTTCTAGAATACCCTGGACAATGGTACTGCGATTTAGTAAATCGATTAAACACATGGCAGTACAGTCAAATTTATGCCAACTGGAAGAGAATATATACAATTTTACTCTTGTTAGAATCGTGCAAGGTCGGTGAGTCGTGCATGGTTGACGAACATACTATTTACGCCTTGGACGAGCAAATTTTTCACTGCGTCAAGCAAACATTTGTCGAGATTCAAAAGTTTTTCGACATTCCATTTTGTAATGGGTCGATAAATACAATGTTGCAAGGTAGCAGGAGCCAGATGCACATGAATTTACTGTTACCGCGAGTAAAATGTTTGCTCAGTCAAATCATTTTACGAGCAGATCTACGACCAAACGAAATCATCGTTCCTCACACGTGGATGACATAGCTAGGCATTGATCTGAACGTCTCTCGAATCATCCCTCTTTGACCTGACCAAAGTTGTGGATGGACAAAAGGAGAAATTCATCAATCTGGGGTGGGATACCGTCATTTTACTCAAACGAGATCCAGTGATACATCCCGCCTCGATCGTCGTCATTGATCGAGTGGCTTTTGCGACGACAGATTTATTGTTTGTCTGGCAGTTGATCTTGAAGTATCAGAATGCCGACATCGATTGAGATACGGAATTATTATGTGTGGTTTCAGATGTGGTCGACGTCAAGGAAGCTATAATCAACATGACTCTCATTTACAGTATTTACATTCCTTTTTACGGAAGCTCATATTCAGTACATGCATAAACTAAGCTTACCCAAAACGCACGAGTTTCACCAATTATACGAATTGTTTCGCAAAATGTACACATTGAAATGGTTCGATGACGACACGAATCGCGAAGCATTGGACAAACTGATTATCGATGTGCCCCATGTTTACGACTTGGTCGAACAAACGGCGGATATTTTGGAAAATTTTTGTCTCTTTATTTATTTCAAATACAACTCGAGGAAAACATATAATTTCTTTTGCGAGGTGAACCAGAAAACTTACGAGTTGGCAAATGGCATCACTAATGATTTTCACGACGAAACACTCCCATTTTTATACTCGTTAAAATCACCGAGTTTATTGGATGGAAATTTAATTTGAATCGTTTTGAGCGGCGCCAAAGGATACATTCATCACTACCTGGAACTCATGGATACATTGGTTTCGCTCGACGGTATGCTCCAATCAAAAGACGTAATCAATTCCTCGAAACTTTCCTTGAACGAAATCTCGGCCGAAAACGATAAGGACATGTGCCAAATGGGTATAAATGCACACATGGTTCCCCGACTCGGTCATAATTCGTTTATCTCGGCCATCGAATGGAATGGTTTAACTTTGAGAGATGATGGTTTGTATTTAAATGAAAAACGAATTTTAAATAAATCAAAGACTTTGATATTTCCCAGGCAACGATTCACCGAATAATTCATACAGTAATTTGTGCATACTTTGTGAATTGATTTCATGTTTATATATATAAATAAATAAATATACGTATATATATATATATATATATATATATATATATATATATATACACACACACACTCGCCGAAAAAAGGTGGTCGAAATAGAGAGAGGAGGAAAATAAGCATGGTTAATTTCGAGTATGCTTTTCACGAACATGGGCAATGACCTTCCAATGCCGTGCAATCTGTGTTTATGGGATTGCGAATGGCGTGATTCGAAGAGACGGGTATCGTGGAATATATAGGTTCGAGGTATCCCGAATATAATTTGTTTGAATCGCGGTTGGCAACGTAAGAGTTTTGGCCCAAGACGATGAAACAATGACCGAAAGAACTTAGCCAGGCTGGTTTCTTTTATACGGGAGACAACGATACGGTTATTTGCTTTTATTGCAGCTGCAAATATTATAACTGGAAACAAGAATATGATCCTTGGATAGTACATGTTTATAATTACTCGATGATTGAATGTCTGTATGTTAACTTGATAAAGGATAATATATATCATATTATGACTGCAAATTTCGAGGATGATAAAAATGTTTGTAAAATCGACATCACAGGCGATGATGTCGATGTTGATGCTATAGCTCAACTTTTGCAAAACAACAAAGATGAACATGCCTATCCTGAATACAATACATGTGAAGCACGAATAAAAACATTTAAAATAAAACAATGGCCTCCATCTCTAATTAATTACCCGAAACGGCTAAGTAATGCGGGGTTCTTTTACACTGGTTTCGGTGATCGAGTGACTTGTTTTCATTGCAGTAGAAACATCATACATTGGGAAGGTGAAGACTATCTTTGGATAAAACATGGTATGTGATATCTCAAATGAAAATTTTTCCTTTTGGCAAAAGGAAAGGGTTTTATCGACAAAATTCGGGTGGAAAGAATACGACGGCTGCAGCAAACATAGAAAGAGGAGATGGCAAATTCTGCAAACAACGATTTGGAGAAATACGCGAGCGGCAGCAGCGGCGATAATTCCATACTCAACGATTTGGATAAATGTGTGGGCGGCGGCAGCAGGGGCGATAATGAAAATGAAAAACAAAATCCATTCTTATGCAAGATTTGTTACCAAAGAGAATTAAAGGTTGTTTTTCTGCCTTGTGGTCATTCGATTTCATGTATCGAATGTCTAGTTGCACATTCCAAATGTGCAATATCTCGTAAAAAAATCATTGCTGTAAGTAAAATATTCATATTGTATATAAATAAATAAATATATATATATATTAAAAAACAATTTTGTTATTTATACATTTATTTTTGTCAATTAATTTGATACATATTTTTTCACAAACACAACTTCTTCATCAAACAGAGAAGCAAATCAAGCAAACAAGAAATTTTGATTAGTAATGCAATTATCCAAATTGAAATCATTGGTGATTTGAAACGTGTTTCTTCTCTTGATCAATTCCTTCCTAAATATAATGTCCTTGGCGAGACACCATTTCACTTCGACTTTGCAACCCAAAATGGAAAATTTATGCAGGACCCTTTTGTGTATGTGAAGTAAACGTTTGGCACCAAGTTGTAAGACGGGCAACACATTTTGTTTGAACGTATGCGGGTCGGCATGTTGGCCATTGTAATCGAATAACAACCCATACACAAACTGCTACTATGGAGAGCAGTCTAAAAACACTTTGCTTTTCTTCAGTGTTTGTACATAGCACATTAGTTCGTTTTCCAAGTCGATGGTATACATCTATTGGAGTAGGTTATTCTCTTTTTTTGTTGTTGTGTGAGGGATATTCCACCAGAAACTGGAGAAAATCAAACGATTGAGCAGATACTGTAGTCTTCCCCACACCCGAAGTGCCTTCGAGAAAAACAACTTGTTTTTGTCAGGAAAAAACTCGCAAAGTGGTAGAAATCAAACTAATCCATGTCAATCTAAAGATAGTGGTGATCATTGTAGACATAATTTCATTTCCAAATATGATATGTTCATAGAGTTGTAAAATTAGTAATTCCAAACAACCGACGCATAATCTAATCAATTAGATTGGAGAAAGTACCTGTCTTCGCCAACAATCAATGTTCGGGTTTGAATGATCGAACCCAAATTGGTTGTCAGTCCTGCTATGATGACAAAAATGTTGTTGAGGTATTCTTCGCATAAAAATCCATTGCTGATTACCATCAATATCGAAGTATTCAGCCACATGATATACGATGCGGTGAAACAGTTTTCGAGAACATCTTCTCTTTCCGACATGGTTGACAATGATCTTCTGATGAGTTGGGGGAGATTCGTTCAGATATATACACACACACGAATGTTTAAAAAAACAAAAACAAAATAAAGAAATATTTACAAAAATTAAAGTTATAAAGTAAGGGAGTTCATTTTTTTTCTCAGTCTCAAAAATCAGTGTTCTGTGAGTGAAGAGCATGCAATGTAGGCGAATTAATTTCATCGGAAAGAACGTATTAATGTTCAGAGTTCCTCACCGCCGCTGCCTGAAAAGACGACTAAATTTGAAGATAAACAGTCTGCTAAACGAGGGTGAGCTGGAACCATATATTTTATTAAAATTAATTGGTGATCAAGTTCCAGTCGGTGATATTCTGATTTATTCCATCAAGCTTTTCTTTGTCCACAATTTTCGAAAGGATACGAGTGTAATGTAAATTTCGAAATGGCATATTTACTGGCAAAGGAAAGGGTTGTACATTACCCGACAAGTGAATTTGGGATTGAATTTTGGACTTGATGAATCACCGTCTCCCTAAAGTGTTAATATTCAAGGGATTGGATCCGATCTAGACAGAACAATTTCTCATGCTGTTGACGACCATGTACGAAAATCAATGCGATGGCGAAAACTTGAAAGAGAAAATACGGCAGAGTTTGCAGGCGAAACAGGCTGACGAAGGGACGATCCGATCATGCAAAGCTACGATCGATGGATGCGTTCGATTCTTGACGCATCCACCGCAAACCCGGCGAGATTTGTAAACATAGATGAAAGCTGGGTTCGGATGATCAACCAGTATTACTTACTGTCCGACATTGAATCGAGTTCGTCTCTAAACATCATCGTCGTCAATTACTTGGAGCCGAGGCAACAGGGAAAGCTCAACATTAAACATTCAAACATGATAATTTCTGAAAATACTAACGGAGTTGAACTGTTTGACTAGACGACCGACGATTTGTTTTCCACACGCAATGCAATGTACGTAAACGCAACTGCTTCGTACACGTGTTTCAAGTACCGAGTATGTATACGCATCAACATGTTTGACAAATTTCTCCATCGGCAATATATCATGGCTTACGAGTTGGACTCGAAACGTCCCTCGAGTTCGGTGTCGGCAGTGATGTATGTACACCGTGACTGCAATAATGCTTTACTCGTAAAGATGTCCGAGACGCGAAAAAAAAGATGAGGCCAACGAGATAACTGTCGATGAATTGGAAAAGACGACGATTGTAAAGAGATTGAGATCACGCCACGTAACATATAATTATAAACACGGCAGTGTTAAGGATGTGTATGCTGTCGTTTAGGAAAATGCATTATTGAACATTTTTCGAAATATTCAAATTCAGTTCTCCGTTGTCGCAACTACTTTCCTCAGTGAGCAATATTTTTCTACGTTCATTTTTACATACGGAATTTTTTCGAGTCGAGATTGTACAAGATCCTACACAAATGGTTGGAAATTCCATATATGTGGTCCGATCCGAAATAGGTCTGGGTCAAACGACCACAGGCTCAGTTGATAAACACGAGCAACACAAAACTCTTGTACTCGCACGAAGATTTGTACTTGTACAATCAGCTAGCTTTGCTCTTTGTGCAAAATTACAACAAGATAATTCCCCTTCCAGAAGATTTACATGAAGAGACTGTTTGCATCGTCACCTTTATCCGATTGTAGAAAACATACATGTCATATGAAAAAAAAAAAAAACTTATTTATTTCACATATCTTCGAAAATTTCGGGGCCTCTGGTGAACGCCATCAGCGAAAGTGGAATTAAATCCATGGCAGATGCGAGTATAACCAATCGAGAGTTTCAGACGACAAAGCATCGGGGTTGGCCACAATATTAAACACTCCCATTTTCAGCGGAATCCAAGCCGAACATTAAGTAATGAATATGTGTATGTAAGAACATTTAAAAAAATGATTGTAAAAAACTACCTTGTATTTTATTTCTATGCACGATAACCAACCATGCCTTTTCATTACCTTTACACCGGATCCTATAACACAGAACTGTATGATTTTTCTAGTTTAAATTAGAAAAACTCAACACTTTTTAATACACTGATAGAGGAAAATGAGGAAAGTGACTATAATGATGATTTATTGGGGCGAGATGCGGATACAAACTTGTACAATTTTATTAAATATGAAAATGTTTCAAATTCTAGAGTGAAACCAAATGTCGGCGATACAACTAAAGATGTAACTGAAGGAGCTGCCAGCATCGTTATTCGAAACGAGTCTACGGGTACTGGAACTATCGTTAAAATTGAAGAGGTTATTAGGAAAACAACTACACTGACAGTGAAAGAAACAGATTCAGATGCAGATTATGTTTCCCCGTGGTTTATCGACAAGTTTTGGTCGTGATATGTTGTCGTAAATGGAAGAACATAAAAAGATGATCGAAAAAATTGTAGAAAATTTTCAAGAGGCGAATAGTGAAGCTACAAATAAAACACACACACACACACACACACACACACACACATATATATATATATCTTTTGATCGCATAAAAAATGAAGCTATTGTTCAATGTGTGTGTTTGGTTATTTGGGGCACAATTCAAGGTATGTGCATTGCACTCTTAAAATGTGCTTTTAAAAAATGTGCTTGGAGGAGAAAAAGTCTTCTTTTGGTTAACAATCACCCTTGTAGATAGTGTACATAAAAAGATAAACACAAATAGGTCTATATATTATTTAAAATATTTATTTAGATATAAATTACAGAAAATACACATATATAAATAAATTACAAAAAATATATATTTTTTGTAATTTATTTATATATGTAATTTAATAATAATTTATTTATATATGTAATTTATTCATATATAAATAAATTACAAAAAAAAAATATTTTTTTCACATTTGTTGTTCCATATCATGCACCGAGCTCAAACTTTAAATACTGTACATTACTACTGTACAGATACCGAAAAATGGCAAATACTGTTGGGATTTCACCCTGGTATTTACATAGTGTTTCTAAACTGGCAGGATCCTTGATTTTATGATTCAAAAACTTGCCATTTTTGTTCTGGAGTAGTTTTAGTTCAATAATATGGTCAACACGTTCCATATTTTCTTCTTCCACGGTCGAAAGAGTGTATTGGATCACCTTGTCTGTGATCAAGTACCACGAATTGAAACTTCCCCTCCTATAATTTTTACGAACAATCTTTTTCAGTAAATTGCGATCAATCGTGAAAAAGACGTATTTTATCAACGGTTCGTTTTCAACAAATTGAATTTCAGAGCTTATCTTGATCTCATCGATATCGTTCAAATTGATGTGATTAATGTTTGAACCGAGTAGGTTAAACAATTGAAGATATTTCGCCAACAGCAGGATAAAATTGGTAATTTTATCATCTTTGGAGCGAATATTACTCACATTCACCTCTATTTGATGGTTGCAATAAAATTTGAAATAGTTGCCATCAATTTCACTCAACATTGAAACAAACCTTACTTCGGAATTATCCACGGCAATGCACGGTAGACATGGTTTGTTCTCGACCCGTTGATATTTCGCAGTTGGTGTACCCTCTGGTTGTTCTTTGATTGGTGCTTGAATAAATAATTCATTGTCTTGAGTTTCTTCGTCATCGCCACAACATTAGAAATTTTTTCACTTGACTGATTTGCGTTCTTCCGCCATGAGATTAGTATAAGTATTAGCACTATTGTCGAGTTGACACTGCTCGACTGTTGTTCGGGCTGCTGCTGTTGCTGTTCAGTAGTTTTACTAGGGGTATCCAAACTGCCGAGTTTCTTCTGAGCAACTGGTAAAGTAACAATGATTAACCTCCTATTTTATAGCCACTATCTTGAGCAACAAATTTTTTAAATTTTTTCTATTTATTTATTTCAATATTTTTTGTCCTTTTTTATTTATTATCTATTCATTTCAATATTTTTTGTTCTTTTTTAAATTTTTGTTTCAATATTTTTTCTCAAGCCAATGGACTATAGGTATTAGTCGCGAGTAAAATTGCACGTTCGCATGAATTTTTTTCAGGGTCCTTAATCGTGTCGAAAGAGCAAGGAATTTTTAATTGCTTCTACAAAGAATTATCGGTATTTAGGTTTATACGTGGGTGTGCTATACTGAATGCATATTGGGCTCCTTGTATGGTCGGGTCACTTC
This sequence comes from Dryococelus australis, assembly GCA_029891345.1. NCBI lineage: Eukaryota > Metazoa > Arthropoda > Insecta > Phasmatodea > Phasmatidae > Dryococelus > Dryococelus australis. The sequence continues at coordinate 307,995,895 of CM056994.1, read as the reverse complement.
CAGTCCATTTCGAAACACATGTCGTACATGAAAGTTTGGGGTCGGATATTCAAGTTTAAAATTTGCGGTCCACAGTCACAATTACCAGTGGAGTAATCGGGCATCACATTTTCAGTGCATTGAATATCATCGAAGCGAATTTATTTGACATGCACTGGAACTGCAATCCATTATTCAACGTAATCAATCGATTTTGTAATCACCATCATCCAATCACCGGTAATCACCATCATCCAACTTATCGTCTACATCCTCTATCTTAAGCGTGCTGCAAATAGGGTGTTGACCAAGTCCTCTTCGCGACAGAGTAGATTTAGGTAGTGCTCAAATTCCCTATTTGAGCACGAGTATGAAATCTGGGACAGAACAGAGTAATCATCCCTCAACTCGAAATTGGCCTTTTATTGATGGTTTGGTAAAAAAGTTTCAACATTTCGAGGTTAATTCGTTCCGCGTCGTGCATATCACTGTCAAAGGGAACAAACGTGATTATGGATTTTCGTATCTTGGAAATTAACTCTATCGAATCGAAATGGCAGTGGGTGACGTAGGGTGTGAAACGCCTGTACAAGACACCAGAATTGTAAACGAACTCTTGTTTAGTATTAGGGTTCGAGATGTGTGCGGAGAGAGTAGAATTTCCAAGTTTGATTCGTCAATGTAAATACACAAGTAATAACGCACTCTGTGCGAATGCGGCTCGAGTTCTGCAAAATTGCAGTTGACAAATACAACGTCCGAGTAATCGTCGAAAATTGTATCGAGGGGAAGGATATCGATGTATTTTTAAATTGCAATTTCACTGTAAAAAATGACGGATTCTCTTTGTACAGTTTCCGACAAGTGAGCCAACAACAACGTGCTTTCATCTTTGTCGTTTTTATCGATGCATACATTTGTATACATACAAAGCATAGTCTTATTTCACGAAGTATATATAAGGTATTACAAAAAAACACACACCAATGTAAAAAGTATTAGCGATACGGGAATGTTGAACGTAAAGGTATTATTGTTTGATTACATCACCGTCAAACTTGCAGAGAATAAATTTCATGACTTGGTTGTATGTTTCGGGCCTTGGTACTACATCGGCGTGGATAATTTCAAAGAGCGTTTTAAAATTTTGGATTCAAAACACATTCTAAACGACTGGTATTATGATAATCAAGTGACGGAGTTCCAGATAGAATCGGAGCACTCCAATAAACCGGTAAAAGGACTCGATGTTCTCTACGAAACAAAAGGCATAAACGTCGGCTACAAAATTAAATTCATCAATTACTTTGAACTACACAGCTTGTTTTGTCCGTCGAAAAACGAGCCCGCCACTACAAATCTTGTACTTGCAGCTTAAATTTAACTTTTATTATCACTATTACCTTTCAAAAAATGTTTTACCTAGAGATGTTTCCGAGCCGATCGTGCAAAAACTCTAAACCTACATCATGAGCAGTTGGGATCCGGGACAAAAAGAGAAACTCGCGGAAAACGTAGACAATGTTTTCGTGTCCAATCACGAGAGATCTGTTCCCCACGTGTCGTCGAATATCGCCGCGATGGCTGTTGAAAACGAACGAAATTACTCTCCTTTCGAGAGCGATTGTAGAAATCGTTTATGCTGAGATGATGCCAATCGGTAACTGCGTTAATGATTTATAAAAAATAATTTTTATAACAAATAGATTAGTTTAGAGATAAGCCACTTGTGTGTGTTGTAATCGACATTACCCCTCCCCACACTCCTACTTTCAATAAATCAAGTTGCAGTATTTCACCTCCACTCTCTTTCCCTAGTTTCGGTTTGGTCTATATCGCTGCGAAATCTGGAAAACAGACGCCAGTCGAAGGCAAAAGCTGTACGTGGAAACATCACTCCTCCTCCCAGAGCAGAAAGGGAATACGGAGTGAGTATAATAATATACTATAATATATACCTTATGTATAATAATAATAATTATTATGCTTATTACTTATTCCTCTTCTGCTCTTGGAGGAGGAGTGATGTTTCCAAGTTTCGCCACCATATAGCCCAAACTTAAAAGAGCGGAAGGGAGGGGAAGTGAAATACTGCAGTGTGATTAGTTGCTGGAATGTGGTGGGGAGGGGGGTGTGGCGATCGTGGAGCTCTCTGGCGAAATCTCGCGAAAAATCGAATTTTAAAGGGAGAATTTGCGGGGCTTAAACCCTCAAAATCCATTTAAAGTAACCCCATTATGATGTTGGTTTGTAATAAAGGTGTTAGATGGGTGGGGAGGGGGTGGTAAGGCGAGTCAGATAAACTTTTTATTAATAATTAATATAAAAAATTGAAGACAAAAATAATAATATGTATTATTTTTTTGTGATTCTATTTGTTCTATAATAAATTTTATTTTTTATTAATAATAAATATAAAAATTTAATTTTAATGGGAGGAACTCTTCATGCACACCCAAATTGAATTTTGGAAAGAGCCCTTTTTTGGAGTGAAGGTGTTAGTTGGAGCAGATGTCAAAAATACTTCCTGTAAAGTAACACGGGATGTTGGTTAATTTGGTGAAGGTGTTAATTTGGTGGTCAAGGGGAGTCAGATAAACTTTATATATTGAAAATTTAAAAAAATCGAATCTTAGAAGGAGGGACTTTTTCGTGCATACCCAAATTAAATTTTGGAAAGAGCCCCTTTTTGGAGTGAAGGTGTTAGTTGGAGCGGATGTCAAAAATATCTTTCAAATTTGACCACATTCTCATCTGTTTATTATTTACATGCTCTAAAATTACTTTATGTGAGTTCTTATATCCAATAAATTATAGTATAACTTTTCCTTTTGAATAAAATTTGTTCGATTCCATTATGATCGATCAGCATGAAAATTCAACAATATAAACTTTGGATGTTTGACAATGGAAAATACAGTTTGACCAAATACATTGTGAGTGAAATGATGTTCAGTTACTCATATATATATATATATATATATATATATATATATATATATATATATATATATACACATAATATAAATTTTATTTAATAATAAATAAAAAAATTCAATTTTTCCTTCAAAGTAACCTGTGATGTTGGTCCATAGTGAAGGTGTTAATTTGGGGGTCAAGAGGAGTCAGATAAACTTTATGTTGAAAATATAAGAAATCGAATTTTAAAAAGGGGGACTCTTCGTGCACACCCAAATTGAATTTTGTCACGGTACCAATTTTCCGGACCAAAAATTGAATTTAGAAAAGAGGTTCGATTTGCATAAGGACCCTCACCCACAAAGGGTCTATAAGTGTAAAAATCCAACATTAAAAGTCTTCGAAATTCGAAAGCTAAAATGATCTATCCAATGACATTGTAGGTGCAATGGTTGTTGCTTATATATAGACAAATAGTTTACAAAAATATTTTTTGATACAATTATGTAATGAACTAAGGTTTATTTTTTTAATGATTTATTTTTTTGTGTTCAATCTTTCGATTGGAACTATTGATAACATTGTATAAATTGAAATTCCTGCCTTCTATCAATTGAACAACAGTGTTTATAACATCATACAGATTTAAATTTTCAGCATCTGGATCGAATCTGATAAATGTGCAATTAAGCTTTCTCTCGATGTGTTTTTGTCGTTCGATTTCATATTCAATGTTTCTGTATTTGTGATTATATTCGTTGCATTCTACTGCAATTTTGTAATCCAAAAAGTACAAATCTACTCGGTTATTATTGATTGTATATTGTAACTTGTAGTTCAGATGTTTGAAACAACTCACAACTACGCTGATGTAATCTTACAGCAATCCAGTCGTACTATCTCTTCTGTTGTGACCCCGCACCAAAAACTTTAAATGTAAAGTCTTTAATACATTTTATTTCAATTTCGTTGTTGTTTTTGGAAATCTTCCCATTTTGCCACTACATTATCGCGGAACCACCAACGCAATAATTTCGAATTTCTATCTGCACACATAAATCCATAAAAGTGTCTCCAACAATCATAATGGCCTGCATTCCCATATATAGCTACCAGAGTCTTAAATGATGGGCATTTGTAAGTTTTATTCAAATCCACAATTTCGAGATAGTGATCTAATTTGCACAACTTCTCTAGCAATTGTATTTGATGTGAACCCGCAACAAATATTTTATATTTGCTGTAATGGCTCCTTATCAATTAAAATACTTCCCTTTCAATTTCGTCATAGGTAATTTCGCCATCTTGCCATGCCAATTGGTGAATATTTTCCTTTAGCCAATAGTTAATCTTTTTACTTACATCATCCAATGCTTTCCACGGATACAGAGATTTGAAGAGCCACCTTTTGGTGAAACCATCCATGTAGGTGACTGCCAGTTTCCTCAGCAAATATTCGCTGTTGTTATCACGGAAGCCTTGCAGATTGCAAAACATGTTGTATGTTGATACTTGCGACTATATCAAGTGCTGGTTCGAAAGCACATGATTTATCTTGGCCGATGTCATCGTATATATACCCAACATGGTCGTGATTTTTTTCATGCCTCGGTGGATGTCTTGTATAACTAACTGGAAAAAAAAAGTTTCATTGAAAAAAAAAACAATGATATAAGATTATTCATCTTTTTTTTCCGACATGAACGATATATATGAAAAATATTCCGATGTCGCTGTTAGAAATGCCTTGGACGATTGGGAATCATTTTGCAAGACCGAGCCAAAAATTAACTCATCGAATCTAGATTATACGATAGCGACCAACAGAATACCGAACATCTGTTGGTAAAACACCACCCAGTAAATCTTCTAAACATGAACTTTCTACGATGTTGGTTCATCAGTATAAATAACAGCGAATGGCATACCGGTACTTAGAAATTGCCCAAATTTTTGTAGATTCTTCCGACGTGTATTGTGTTGTAGTGGAAATTAAGGAATTTTGCAAGATTTGCACATATTATTACTTTAAAAATTTGTTTGAATACGATAAAGTTTTTAATATTTTTACCAGAAACTGCGAATTAATAGTCGGTTATTATTGGGAAACAACATCGTTTTTTGGCCACATGTTGTCTCTTTTATTTTTCATTACAGATTAATTTTTATTTATCATGGTTTGTTGTAGTCTGTTATTTTCATTGATGTTTCTCTTGATACGAAAAAAAATGTTACAATTACCAAATGCAAACACATAAAATAAAATAAATATTGGGTGTGAAACCATATTATATGGTCTATTCCTTCCCAGGCAGCATAACACAATGGACACTCTCGAGTTCAAAAAATCTGCTTAGTCTCACTATAAGAAGAACTGAATGTGTAGAAGCAATTCGAATAGAAACATTGACGAATACATTGAGTTGATTACAAAGTTATTGCATACTTGGACACTGGCATTACATCTGATGGCGCTTCAAGAAGTATTTTTAATTAATCTGTTGCACGAGTATGAAAAAAATGCAACATTGATAGGCGAGTGAGTTAACTGATAGATTCGTGCCAAACATCTACCAGATCGTACAAATCATTCAGTAATGAGTTGTAATTGATAAATTTAATTTTTTTTTTCATTTTTCTTGTTTGGTACGTAATAGTATTTTTTAACGTCGACTGGTGTTTCGTAACTGCCTGTATTGAAATTATGCACCGAATCGTCTATTTAAATGTATGGGACTGTCGCTATCGGAAGTTGTTGGCGAACGATATATACAGATATTGTTTTTCTATGCAACCCATACAAAAAATTTGCAAATTTATTGGCTTGCGGAAACTGTTCGATAAACATTTTCGCATGCACCTCGTTGCCCACCATCCACAGCACCACTTTAAAGTCTTTTGCCAAAATTGCAATGAAACGATTGAGTCCGTAAAATTAGTTTTTACGTTCGTCTATTAAAGTGCCATCTAAGTCGATGACTGCGATGCCTTGTGCTCGTCTTTCCTTTGTAAATTTTCTTTAATTTTTGCTCTTTTATCAGCCAGTTCATGATCGTCTTCGTCTCTGCTGGTGATTCTCTGATTACAAAATCCTTTTCTCATACCACCATGTCTGGAATCGCCAACCACATCGGAATCTTAACCGTTACTTCTGATTTGTAAAGCAGAGTCAAACATGTCTCTTACATTTAACAGGAAAAATAAAACAAATAAGGAAATACAAGGATTATTCGCACAAAAAAAGAATGTCCAAAGCATTATCGATCGATCGGCAAATATCAAAATTGTTGTCATCAGATAATACCGATAAAATTTTTGCGCACAATTTGCTCGGATTGTTGAACAATGTCAAAACCTTGAGAAATGCTCATCTGTGCGTATCCGGACCCTTGTGTTACCTGATGTTTGCCAAGGCGGTAGTGAATTTCGGCCAAACGATCACATTTATCAACGACGATTGTGTTTTTTCATTTCCATTTCTCGAAATGAATTTATGCGCGTGGAAATTGTTCGGTTGTTGTAATGTAGGTACAAGCAGTTGGATTTCAACCGGCGCGAGACACTTGCCTTCGTTCAACTTCAACATATTGCAAAAAATATTTTTGGCAGCAGCGTACCATACCTCGAATGTGATTTCCACATCCCCCACGATCGTCAACTGACGATCGTCGAACGTTTCACAGAACTTGTGGTGCAAGCGGCACTTGGTTTACGCAAAAACGTCTGGTTTTACGGAGATTATGCACCTTCTTCTAGAGTGGATGTGGTTCGATTCTTTGATGATTTTGACCAATAATTAGAAAAAAACAAGGTGCTCAGTAAAAAAAATCTTTGCTCAATATCGAACATTTTAATTATGTGTTAAATGTTACAACGCCTTTGATTCAAACTTACACATACGATGGCCGAGTTTTATACATGCTGGATAAAAGTATGAATGAAACCGTATGGAAATTGATTATTTTGAAAAGGTTTGATACGTATCTCATATATAAATTTAATTTATGTAGACTAGTCGATCTGCTCCTTTCCATCGATTCGTCGTGGTTAATTTACATGGATGAATTTGGCAAAATGGTCCAATTACCATTTGAACTGGAAGCCATCGAGACTGAACTACAAAATCGAATTTTAGTAAATACTTTTAAAAATACCTGTGATTATTTATACCTTATTGCATGGGTGGTTATTTTGACGATTTTATTTGTGTTGAAGCAGCCGATATTGGCGGGTATATTTCAAATACAGTGGCTTTGAAAGTAATCCTTCGATTATAATTTTTTGTTTCCTACGAGAGAGTGTGTGTGATAGAGACAGCAATGCATTGATGGGTTCCTACTCGATTAGCATCATTGTTCAAGTTGTATTATCGCTTGTAATATTGTTGGCGTATTTGTTCATACTACATGCGAAAACTCCAAAATACGATCCCGTGAAATCAGGTAAAGATTTGTTTAGGTTGAACCCAGACACAAATGAAAAACTTAAATTTGTCATTTTGTGTAAAAGGAATATGTATTGCGAGTACGAAGATTTTGCGAAGAGCACAGAGAATGCAGAAAGCTCGAAAATCGAGGGGAATTTTATCGGCGAATCGGACAAACGCCTCACGAACAGGGATGGTATTTCGAGAAACAAAAATGGTTCAAACGTAGTCACGCGGAAACACTTTCACCGAAACTTGTCAAAGTTGGGACATTATAAAATCCTGCTACGCGGTGATATAAACCCCCTAAACGTTGTGTCGAACCCCCCCCCCCCCCCTCACGAAACTGAGCATTTCCGAAGGCCAGCAGTTGATGTACAGTAAGTGTAGTAATCCGAACCGAGTCGATTACATAATGTACGAACAGTGTTGCAACTTGATGAACATCGATGGTTCCGAATCCGCAAACAAAAACAAAAATCTCGAGGATATGTATATGAGATGTGGATGCGATCGTAAATGGATTTTGGAAGTATGCCCAAAGAAAATGATTTTTGATGGCACCGTGTGCCGTATGAACAATGATGCGATTAGGATGAAACGGGATATTGACAAAATTTGTGTCGACAAATTGAACAAAATCAGATTGCCTTATGTGGACGATGCGTACATTGTTTGTAATTAGGGATTTACAGAAATCGTCAAATGTGAGCACAAGCTTTCTAAAAGTCGAATAAACTGTCTACAATCCGAATGTTTGCAAAAAGAAAATGATTATATTGTGCATCCGTATATGATCAATGCCTATTATTGCCGAAATGGAGAAGTCGAACACTTTAATGACTGTGATCAAAAATTAAAATATTTGTATTACGAATGCGATAGATGTCGCCTGACTTATCCCTATGCCGATAAAGTTTTCAATGTAGACACCTGCAGTTGTGAAAATCCCACCCTCGATGTCCTTCCTGTTCCCTGTCATTTTCCCGAATACCCATCACTGCAGTTAAGGTTGTAAATAGTGCTGGACATGAACGAATTGATTTTATCCACACAACACGACAGTAATAAACAACTACAACCGGCCATTGAAAAGCAAAAAATCTTTCCTAGGAACGGCAAAATAGTGCGTCGAAGTGTAAGAATGTTTTTTCACGAAAAAAAGAATTTCATTTCGGTAAAGTGCCTTTCGAAGAAAATATAATTTTTGTTAAACCTACACTAAAATTAGAATATAAGAAATACATTGTAGAATCAAAATTGTATTTGGCGATATTTTTCGCAGGTGTTTGCTTGATGGATTTTATGAAAATCATCGATGCCAAGAAGAAATTTTCTTCGATTTTATACACGGGTTTATAAAATACAATAAAATTTGATACCAAAAAATGTACGCGAAAATATAAAGATGTTGCAGATTTGGCCGAGAAGGTGGAAGATGTCCATTTGATTGCCTTTATTGTTGCGAGAAATACACTACAAGTTTTTAAATCGTACCTTCAATTTTCAAAGCCTTTTAAATTTGTTCCCAGTCAGCTCGAGGCGATGAGATGATACCCGGACAAAAAAATTTATTTGCAACTCTCCACTTCTACAAAATTATTAATCTTCGCACATTTTTTTCCTGGAAGGGTAAATTATGTAAGATATGCATTGGCTTTTTGATTAGATTCGATCGCGATTCTTAGATTGTCGCATACTTCACTGATGATTTTCTTTTCGGCAGCCAATTTAAGTACATGCATTCCAGAGAGAAAAGGCCGCTTTTACTTTATTGTTGTCGTATGTTCGTTCCATGAATTCTTTACAAAAGTGAATACTATAAAGTAATTCTTTTGGGTTAATGGTTTTACTATTTTTTTTGCCCCATTCCTTTGCCAAATTGATGATGAATTCGTCAGACAATGGGGCCATTTGGTTCGACGATGGCGATGAATCGTTTTCTTCCCTCGTAGCAAATTGCAACTCATCGGGTAATGTAGCGACTTGTGGAACAAGGGTTAAATTCCCCTCGGGCAGAACGTTTATTTGAATTTGAGTCGTCGGGTCGAATTCGACCGGTGTGTTTACCTCGTTTATCCGAGTTGGACTGTTTCCATTACCGCTTCCCCCAGACATCACATCTTCATTCGAAGGGATTAGATTGTGTGATCATAAGGCATGGAATATTAAATCATCGCGTGATGTTTGTTGATTAAAGCACGCAGATGTGTTTTTAGGAGACTGAAAGGTTAAAAAATCTGATAGGTTGTAATCGGGCGAAATGTTTTGAATCGAAAATGGCAGAGATTGGGAACGTAGTTAATTCTTGTTGTTGTAATTTGGGGATTATCTGTCACCGCTCTTGTTAAAGTCGATTGCATTATTTGAGGTTTTACTTGCATTGTGTCCAGATCGCTCGAGGAGACATCTTGCAAATGCGGAATATGCGTCGAATTGAAACGGGACTGTTCTGCCGGCTGAAATTTAAAATGTTGTGGTGTATTCGCACCGATCGAATCTGTGACTTTTATTCGTTTTGTAGGCTGGTGTACTTTTCCATATGGAAAATCAAACGTGAAATTTTCGTAGCCTGTTGATGAAAGATGATTTACGTTATCAAAGTTACTCGATTCGTTATTGTGCCCGTGGGATCGTTTGTGCACGAATTTGCGACTGATACCCGCTTCTTGCTCGTGCCCGTAGTTTTCAAAATGGTAATTGTCAATCACAGGAACTTTCACCTTGAATAAATCTTGAACCTCGTGGCTATCGTCTAGGTAAAAATTAAACACCAGGGCATTTTTAAGCACCATCAAACCCATATCGAATGATTTAATGATGTTTCGAATTGCTGCCTGGGGATCGAAACTGAAAACTTGGATTTGGTTTTTGGAAAGTAAAACTTTTTCCCCGACGATTTAATAAATCATTTAATCAAATAATCTTAATATATATAGGCATTTGTAACTTATGTTGTATTTATGTTTAACCTCGTCTAGTTTAAAATCCAATGTTGGAAGTTGTTCTTTTAGAACTATGTATTCAGCACCACTACTACTTTTGAAAGTTTCCGAGTTTAGTGCCTGTTCGATGAAAGCTCGTAGTTCACAACCACCATTGTACAATCCAATCATTGCTTGTTCGGAAATATTTGGTGTTTCAACCAAAAGAATCCACTCATCGACTCTTGTCCAAGTTTTGTCGTGTGGGCGGCCTGGTTTTCCAGTGTAATACTCTTATAATTTTTCTAAAATATTTTGTTCGTTAGGTATATAATTTTGGCTATGTTGGTTTTCTAGTAATTGCTCTAGTAATTGCTGTTGTTGCTCATCAAGTATGTAATTAATAGTTTGTTGTTCTTGCTTTGGTAATTCCAGTTGTTTATTGGTATGTAATTATTATGTACGAAATTTGATATGTATTGGTTTTGCTCTGGCAATTGCTGTTGTTCTTGTAGGAGATTCTCGAATGAATAGTTGTTTGAAACATCTGATTGAAACACCATGTCAATGTCGAAAACATGAGGTGTCTCGATTGCCAATAGTTCATTTAAATGCACGGGTGATGTCTGAACCTGGTTTATTATCGGGGTTCTTTCATTTTGCGGTGGAATCTTTTGATGTTTTACTTCACGCACATTGATGCCATTATTGTGAAAGTTGAATGCGAAATTCTCATTGCCCGTGAATTGAAAATGCTGTTCGTATTGGTCGATATCATGCGTTCGCTTCACCAATTTTGTTCGACGAACACCAGCCAATGTCTAGTCATAATAGTTGACTGATTGATCCAACACTGGTGAAATATTCTTAAAAAAATATCGCACATTATCAATATTGGCTTCATTTAAATTTATGAGGAAAAGATTCTTTATAACCGTTAGGCCTAAATCGGAAGTTTTAAGGACGTTGTGAATTGTTAAATCAATATCAAAGGTGTGAATACGGATCTGGTCATTATAAATAAGAGCACTTTCCCCAACGATTTCACCAGACATGAATTTCGCTCTTATATTAGGTATAGCTTATAAATTTGAACATTTGTTTTCCCAACAGGAAGTATTTGAACGTGTCGAGTTCAACGAATATGACGAGGAAAATGTATCTGATGACGAGAGCACAGAACTAAAACTTATGGGTTAGATACATATACAAAATATACAAATAAAAAAATGGTAAAAAATAATTTTTTTTATTAATAATATTTTATGAAACTTGAATGTTTGCATATAAATTAGATACATCCCAAGTTTTTATATTCATCAGTTCAAGAAAAAACAAAGACTTTCTATAAAATCCATCGAACTGTTCCTTGGGGGTGTTGAAAGATGCATTCTTGAACATTGATTCACTCAGTGGTAGAAATTCGTGTCTGAGTTCGCTGACGACATACATTTTATTCTTTTCCAAATTGTCCGATATTATACGACTAAGTTCGCAGTCGATTTTTTCTGTTGTTGCATTTTTCCAAAGCTGCTTTCACAAGTGCATCGAATGGAGATTGCAATGGTGGAACCAATTTAATGTGTTTGATGAACGAGTGGGTGTTGAGTACAGACTGTGCTTCGATGAATCCGTTTAGCCACATTTGAACAAGAGTTTATGCGGTTAGGAGATTGTGTTGTTCGGGGGTTCGACTGAACCACATTATATTTTCCGGCACGTCTTAATATTTTGAATCGAGGATGGATTTTATAATTTCCACGTATCTATGACTGACCGCTCCATCATTCACCATTTACGATTCTAGTCGGCCGAGCTCGGCGAAATGTATAGCGACTCGTTTCATAGCCACTGAGGTATTAAACGTACAAGAAGAATCACAGACCGCTTTTTTTGTTTGCTTGATGGTCGTATGGATTCCCGTCAAAATTTCCACGAATCGAGATATGTAATTTTAAGTTTTTGCGCCAATTCTTCGTGACCATCATCTGGCTCTATTCGCATGCCAATGCGAGGAATGGACAATTCAGCCATGGTATTTACATTAGGTCTTTGTAAATGAATAGGTGGATGTTGTTGTGGAGGGGAAGGAAAAGAGTTTAGCGACTGAGAAGAAGATTGCTGGTTCGTTACGAGGATGTCAGAGTCGGTGCACTGTGGTCTGAGTGGTTGAAGTTGCAACGATGGAACTGAGGTTCTTTGCTTTTGCTATTGTTGGTGTTGCATGACGAAAAAAAATCTTATAAGTACTGTGGAAAAGCCAGATTTATAAAAAAAAATGAATGAAAATGTTCGCACCATTGTAGAAGCCAGCCTGATTCAGTTTACATGTGCGCCGAAAATCGCATTTGCCGAGCACACAAGCATGGAGAAATTATCTCAAATGCTGAACCGTGCGGAATTTTTGTCATCTTCGCTAGAAAAAAACACAAACCACTTCGCAGAAAGGTGACAAACTTCCAAATGATTTAGAGACTACGCTCTTTGGTTAAGGTGAAGAATTTTCAAAAATTTTAATAGAGCGGGAATCTGCACTGGCTGAAAATCAATACACTATTTACAAATCGTGGGTCTACTTGGTCCAAAAATGGGCAATTTTCAGATGTGTGCAACTATCAAAAAATACCCTCGAACATTTAACGGCCCAGTTTGAAAATTTATTTCTGGGTTACTTTCGGAATCCCAAGAATGCGAGCGATTTATTTGGAGGAGAAAAAAATTCGGAGAGTACACCCGAGCTGGACCCCTGGCGAATCGAACCCCAATTTTCTTTCAAGGATGTACGTGGCCGCGACCAGTTGAAAGCAGAACTCAAAATTTTAATTTTAATGCAAGTGTTTTACCCACGATTCAAATTTATAATGTTTTTCGCCCCTCTGGGTACGGGTGAGAGTACGCTGGCCCACACAATCGCGTCCGAATGGAAATCCAAACCATACCAACTTAACATCGGACAGTTATCCTCGCTCACCATCGGTGATACCGAATGAAACTTAGCCAATTTGTTCAAGATGACCATCGAGAACCAGAACCAGCGATTCGTGATATTTCTGGACGAAATCGACGAGATAGTTTCTCAAAACTTGGCAATTCCACCCTATTTACGAAGTGCGGCAATTACCCTACAAACCGGTCTCGAAGGAGGTGTTCAAATGAAAAATAATGTTTTAATTGTAGCTGCAACCAATTACAAGTATCAATAAGACCTACAATCCTCGACCGAACACATGCCTTTTACTTTATCAGCTTGCCCTCGGAGGAAGAATGTCGCGGCGCATTAATTGGTCTCTTGTAGTTGTTTAAGAATCACCATCTTAAAGACTGGGATGAAGAATACCAGTGTCGGGTGATTGATAATATTTCTCTACCACAATACCTCACTTTTCGAAACGTCATGGCCATACATGATATGGCGAGATTGGAAAACGTTAAAGACGAGCCATTCTTGTTCGCGATCGTCAATCAATCTGTACTCGTACAGATACCAAAGGAAAATTACACGCGTCAACACATTTCGTATGAAGTGGTGCTAAAAGTACTCGAAAATGCAAACGAATCGACGGTGTTGATTTTGTGTCTCGAAACCATTTACGAACTGCACCAGAACAGCATCATGACAAACGATCGAATTTTCTTCAGGCCAAACTTGGATCATTTCAACAAATCAATTGCTAATACAAGAACAATGAATGAAGAAGAATGTAACAAATTTCAAGATGACAAGAAGTCAAAACCAAACAATTTTTATTGATTATTGATTGTGTAAATTAAACGTTTCTCAATCACATTTTCGTCAAAATCAACTACCAACAGTAACTTGTAATTGTACAGGTTTGCGTGCATTTGCAGTAGATACATTTCGGTAATTTTCCGTCCGCATGTGGTCGAATATAATTTTTTTTCCTTGTTGAATATATAACGATAAATGTTTTGCTGCAAGCGTAATTTTTAGTTCTGATGCTAATATATTATATAGTGGCCCCAGTCCATAATCGCTGTGAGATTCTTCGAATTTCTTTGGCGAACATTTCCAATCGACCATCACCAAATCACCCTGCTTGGACTTGAAAAGCATCGAAATCAACATATCGTACTCTGAGCTCCGACGCATAAGGTGTCCAGCCATTGGCTTGTCTAACATCACAGCCGAAATCTAAAAATTGTGTAAATGGATCGTCTATCGCATCGGATAGTTTTTGCTTGTTCGATTTGTAGTAATTTTTCGATATTTGTATGTGGTTGAACTCCCAAATCAATGGCTTCTCGATTGGTTTTTTTCCATTTTTCCTCGATTGCGGCTACCGGATCGTCATAGGTTCGGAAATCAGCGTATGGCCCGATGGAAAACTTGGGCGAATTCACAATGTAAGAGGCCATTTTCTTTGACTGAAATTTTGGAAAGGAGTTTGAAACATACGTCGAAGCAGTGATAACGGTTTTGCGTGGATCATTGCGCATCGAATACTTGTGAGTTGTTTCCTCTAGCGATACCAAATTGTACAAATCTCTCAGTTTTATATGCCCCAACATTGTTGTTCTCTTACGAAAGGAAAACAATTAACACGAAACAAATAGGCGCTCTCGTCTCTTTATATAACCTTTGCTTTTTTTTTGTAATTGAAAAAAAAATCAGAATGTTTTTTTTCCAGCGCATCAAGGTGTAAAGAATATCCTTTTCCTCGTTTACAAAAGAATGTGGAAAAATGTTAAAATGTTTAAAAGTTTCCACAATCTCCATTCGCAACACACACCAAACATCCTTCAATCGTAGTGCCAAAGAAATTGGTCTTTGAACACTTTCGTAAATTTCGACCTGTTTGTAAAATGAGAGTAACTTTGATTTTAAATTAAAAGTGCACAACTCGTTGACTTTTTTCACGAGTGTATTATATCTATCGTACATCTGGTCGACATTTTTCAAACAGAGTAACAATTCCCTCTTGTCATTGTCGAGGAATTGGTCCAATCGGGTCTCATCGTAACTATGCTTCTTTCGAATAAAATAGCCTAGAGTTTTTCTACGCGCAACATCTTGATACTCGTAATAAACGCGGTCTATAGAATATGGATTATGATTTCTAAACTTGAGTAGATCAGATATACTCTTTATTAAAAAGAACTAATTTAAAAAATGGGCCAAATCTTTTCGACAAATTTCGAAGAAGAGTACTTCAATAGGATAAAATCGGAATGCGCTGAACTTCCGAAAACTTGTGTGGATGACAAATCGCGACTTGATGAGTTGTGCATTGCGACAGACAACTTTACCCGAAGCAAGCAGATATTCGACACATCTCATACATACATCAATTACCTCAACATTGTGGATTGCTGGACAAAATTAATATTGAAATTGATGAGTGTTTACCTTCAGAGATTCGTCGAGATTAGTAACGATTACTTTGGTAAACTTCACGAGTTTTTTAAATCTGAGGAAACGTTGATGAAACATCTTAGGGACGATGTCATGGACAAAAACACGGAAATATGCAAACTAGTCAACATGAATTGGGTGTGATATATCAACAATGTGTTGAAAGTCTGGCATGTTCAATTCGAGATCGGTCAATAAATTTGCATTAATGGGATTTAATATCCCGTGATCCATATTGGTGAAGAGCGAAAGTATCGGTTTGCCATTTGGCATTATGCATGCAAACCGCTCGGTGAAATCATCGATTCCTCGCGAGCAATTTTTTTTGTTTACGACAGCCACAATTGCTCGAGATTGATTTTGTATATCGATTGTAAATAATTTTTTTTTTTTCAAATCGCGTGGAAAGTGATTTGCAAAATAGACGGTTAAATAGTCGGTTAATGAAAGGTCGGTAAGGGAATTTAATGGACGATCAATTATACGATAAGTTGACAAAATATTTGCGAGTAATTTGAAATGCCGATCGGTTAAATTGGGTATCAGCGACAAGATTTCGAACACCTCAAACATCTTGAGTATGGGCTTCCCATTGTCCGCGCTCGTCATTTCCACTTATCTTTCTTTTACCCTTTAACCACAACCGAAAAAAAAAAAAAATTATTAGGTAGGCGGCAAAACCCAAAATAATGACCCCACTGGTAAAAATGAATCAGTAATAGAAATACGGAAATATGTTTTTCGTATAGTCGAATACATCACCTCCAAAAGTCACAACATTCTCCACGTCTTTGCCCAATATATCGGCGATCGCATCCGTCCACGAGGCATCGACACAACGACATTCCACGTTGATGTCGGTCACTGGAAGATCGTTTCGAACACTGTCACAATTAACGCACGCAACATCACCATCCGCCCCCAAACGCCGGGCGTTTGTTACTTCGTCGCATAAAACTTTATCGTCGCATAAATCCAAGTAACTTTGTTTGGAAAACGTTTGACAACTTAGATGATTGACTTTACACACTTTGAGTTTTCTATTGTCGTTTTCGTAGCGAATGCATCCGCTTACCGCCTTCTGGTACCTATCGATGTAGGCCGACGACAGAAAGAAGGGTGTAACCGACAAGTTTTGTTCTTTGAGAGAAAAAATATTTTTTTTTTACTTTCATGAGCTTGGGATCGGTCATGATTAGTTTTATAACATCGTTAGAATTAGTGGCTTTATTAAATGCCCGATTCAATGAGTTTAGTTTTTTGGATCCGAGCTGAATTTTATGCAGCACATAACCCAGTAAATATTTTATTTCGTACAATAAAACTTTTCGTATTTTGTCATTGAGATGAATGCTCCAATCGATGTGACCGAAAGCGGCGTCAAATTGGCATTTTTTGATCTTGCTCATAAATTCGCCAGTCGTGGTGTTGCCAATTCGTAATACTTTTTTTTTAATATCATTTGCAATCATTTTCAAGCTATAGAAAGATTGATTGTTAAAAATATTTCTGAAAACTGAATCTTTTGATAAATTTGGGACTAGCGAATATCGAATCATTGCGCATTCACCCACCTTCTCGACATTGCCAGCGAATTTAATGAGAGCCTTCAATATTGTTATTTGGTTATAATTATTTTTGTTATAACTCGCAAGTTAGAGGTTTGGGAAGTTTGACGGCGACGACGGTAAGATAAACTGCTAAGATACAATTAAAAATAATCAACAACCCGGTGTTTGGTTCAACACAGATTTTATTACGTGCTATAAACAAGAGTATGTTAATGATCAGTATTACTACCGATGTGCATATTTTTAGCTTTTTGCTACTATTACATTTCGGGTTTAACAAATAATTTAAAGAAAACATAATTGATTATTTAAAAAAAAAAATTCTTATATAACCCCTTTATATATACATATGTTATTGTTTTATAGCATAAATTGTGATTTGGTAAAAGGAAATGTTAGTAAATTTATTCTAGTTTGGTTGTTTTTTCCAGCATCCATATTTCCACATTATCAATCAACACACTGTTCTTGTAAAAATCCAAATTACACATATATTCGTCTGTTTTGAGTGTGGTTTCGCATTGTAGAGATGTTGGTAAATGTTTTAGCCAAGGAGATTTTGGTTGAGGTAAAAAGGTATGCATATTGTTTATTGCTCTCCTGAGGGGGTCCGCCTCTTTGTGTATCGTATGCAAGTGGTTTACAAAAAGTATGTATGCGAATATCGTCACAGCTGACAATAAACCAGAAAGATGATTACACATATTTATATCTATTTTCTTACTTTTATTATTTATTTATTTTCTTTTGTTTTCACAATTCATGTTTTGTCGATAATATACACATCACATACAATGTTTTGATTTCATATTCGAATGCAAATATTGAAATAAAAAACCATAATATATGTTTATTGTAGTCAAAATCACCCCGACAAGGCAAGAACCCAATACTGAATTCTTATTTTACTTTTGGTTTCACCGATTTAACTCTGTGTTGTCCTAGCAGTTCCTGCAGGGGTAGTTATTTTTGACGATGCGCCACTAGTACCAAAATGCGTAGTCATGGAGGTTTTGAGTTTATCTTTAAATTTCCCAAATCACAAAGATCGGAGCCCCTAATATTAAAATGGTGCCAATACCCGTCCACAGATATATTTGGTTTTTATTATTCATCTTCTTATATATCATTATGTATGGGATTACTGTAGTAAATAACACGTTGCCGTCGCCACCTTCTTAATCCATCATTAATTGATGATCATTACTGTTGAACTGATGCATCGTAAAAGTGACGGGAAAGGGAAATCTATAAACTGTACACAAATTCAAGTATTGAAAAGTACGAGCGACTGGCAAGAGAAATGTGTTTGAAATGATTTTTTTTTTATTTGTTCGGGTGAAAAAAGAAAATTTCATTCAAATAATGGACATAATAGGGTTTTTCTTTGTACTTGAATAGAAACCAAACGATTTGATTAAGAATGTACTCACACCGGTCAATAAAGTAGATGCTTCAATGGTTTTAAGTGAAATTTCAGCCACGTTATTATCATAGTATCGTACATCAACTCATTCATTGTCTATTTCGTTGGCGAGGTAAAGGTTCTTTGGGATAAAGGTCAATTTACATATCGAGTAGAAATTTTGAAGGTGGTTCGTACTGATTACAACACGTCGAAGTTGTCTAGGTAAATGAGCAATTTCGTACTGAAGCATCATTGCATCCATTGTCTTATTTTATCCATGGGTTAATCTTGACATTTTACAAATTTCGCATTTAGCGTCATGTACAAAGCGGAAGTAAAGTATTTTCTCTCGGAATAAATTCCATTTATGATTTTCGCACCAATGTCATATTTTCGCCTGATCAAATTCCAAAATGGATAGAAGAGTGTCGGATTTCACACCGATCGATACTTTGTTTGTATTCACATCCTCGATAAATAATTTATCATTTTCGAAATACAGAGTGTAATAATAGGTTTCGATTAAATTCTCTGAGATATTTTGTTCATCATCAGAATTATTGTGAACCGTGCTGAAGGCAACCACGTCGGTAATACTTAGTGTGCACTGCAACGAATCGAAACTTTCGTTATCTTCCGTTTGAACTACTTTGGTCGATTCCGGAGTACCCACATGCACAAACGAATAGTTTTGATCAAATTGGTACTTTGGCATCGCATTGAAAGAACGATTGGAAGATGTGATGCATTTACCCTAATTTACTGAATCTTTTATGGGATCGTGATTAGTCCGCTAAGTAGACTGTACTTTATAGGCGACAGTGTAGCCCGTTTCGTTCACTAAAATGAATTCAGTCCCTTTTAATTGGAAATTGTTTATTGTCCAAGCATTATACATATCGATGACGGAATCCAAATGTGCAATGCATGAAAAGGCACTTTGCGGCACGAACGTTGTCGTAGTTTCTGTCGTGGTTGGTGTAGACACCAATTTATTGTTTATGCTAATGACTCCGGGATAGTATGTGTAAAACTCTTGGCGAATTTTCGTATCGGAATTTGCATACATAAACATGCGAACCATGACCCAAAATTGACCCCATTTATTATACGTTTGGTCGGAATCATAAAAACTGAGTTTGGAGCATTGGCAGTTGAATTGCAACATCCATTTTTCCATCTTGACCATCACTGCTTTTATCGAATCAATCACAAAGAAACCATAATCACCTCTATCTCGAGATACCAAACTCGGCATCCTTGTAAACATGGGACCGAAATGTAATGGGATTGTCGGATGCTCCAACATCCGTTTCACTTTATCAATCACCGACTTTGAATCTATATTGAAAAATTCTTATATATAACCATAGGCTTGGAGAGTTTCGTGAAACATGTGCCCTCTGTCGGGATACAAACCTTCGTTCGAAGTAACCACTTGGAATTTCCATTGCGATAATACACGTTGCATTACTTCGGTGTCGATTATATTTTTTAATTACCCATCAAAACATGAGTCCCAACAATTGGCACCGCCATCATAACTGTGTTTGGTCCCGATCTAGGCCAACCTTTACTTGTTGTAGGTGTGTGTAAATAATTTTTAATCATGTAACCAGTTGATTTCATAAAGTTTCGTCAATTTCGTGAAATAAATATGCATGGATAAAACTTGAAAAGACGAGAAACCGTGGAAAGGAAATTGAAAATTGATACCAGTTTGTACCCCATGGCCGAGTTTAGTCTGTTGGTGGCATTTGTAACTTGCTGTGAATTTGTTTGAATGGCAAATTTCATGCAATTCCAGAATTCCGTTGATCTACAACTTTGAACATTCGTTCATTGTACTAATTACCAGTTTCTCCAAAACTTCAATCATTTTACCAAACTGCTCGGTGTCTTGTAGCCAGTCGTATTGAAGTAAAAGCATATTGTTAGTTTGAAACGTTTTCATTACAAGATCTTTGCTATCATCAACATTTGTTGACAAGTATTGTTTGTGATAACATTGTATTATCTTTACAAAACGAACGTCTGTTTCTATCTTATTCATTTGAACAATCACTTTTATGAAGTATTTTAAGAGTAAAAAAAAAAAATAAAAACCAGCTAAAATAATTCCCAGACTTATAAATATAGGGGTACGAAACTTTTTGTGAAATTATAAATTAAAATTATAAAAATAAAGTACGGTTATGATACATGTCTTACTTATTCAATATAATGTTTTCAATTACACTCGCTGGTTTGGCACATGTTTTTTTTCTCGCGAAATTTACAAAATACAATTTCGCCACTATCATAACATACTTTGAATTCCAAAATGAAAAACTAATCAACTGCAATGTCTTCGCATGGCGCAAGTTTGCTCATCTTGGGAAGAATTTTGTTTAATTTACTCTTGTCAAGTACGGTGGAATAATCAGGAAATATCTCTTCAAACATTTTTCCATCTTCAGTTTCCAAGACCTTTGGCACAAGGTGTTTATACGCTGCATATCGACCGAGATATTTGACAGTCATATCGGCCAACAACACTCCCTGTTTGAACTTTAGTTTAGGGATTTTTTTACTCTTTAAATACTTTAAAAAGTTTGGCAATTAAACTTCAAATCGATTGTTTTTTCACTCTTTACTTTGACGATCTTGTCCTTGTGGAAATACAACAGACCATCGGTGAGAAGTGAAATTTTCACGAGAGAGCATTCCGATCTGTGGAACATGTTTGCGTATCATTTGTCATTGTTCAAGTGGTACAAACCTGTCCATTGATCAAAATGGCCATATTTTACCATGAGAAATATTATGAATCGAATTGATTCCAGAATATCAATTTCGTATATGGCGGGAATATTGTTTTGATGATTTTATAATACCCATTTCATATCTACTCTCGAAATGTTGATTTTACCCAACACATCGATGAGGACGAAAACTTTGTTGTTTTCCAATTCCTCGACAAATGCGATGTAATAACCACTCAATTTTAAATTATGCACTTCAAAAGCAGGGGAAAAGGGGACGAAAAGTAAATCGGGTGTGAGAAAAGTGAGTCTGCACTCGCCATCTAATTTATTAGCATAATATTCCGGTCGTTCACTTTCAGCGACACATTCGATAAAGGGTCGTTTCTCCACATGGTTGGTCAGATTCCATTGATGAAATAGGTTACTTTCCTGTATTCATCACAATAGTCGTAACTCACTTCATCGAATAGCAGATTATACGTAAGGCAAAGGGTGTAAAGTCTAACATCTTGCAAACGCTCCGAAATTAGGATTATCAGGAATGCCTCGAAAATTGTACTAGAGTTTTTGGGACCCAATATCAGTTCCATTCGCATGATCACGAAGTTTACACCAAATGTGTGACCAAAGTAGTATTATCCGGTTTTGACTATAAGTGCTATATTGAGGCAGATGGAGCATCTCCTTTACCTTGGGAGCACTATAGAATGCTTGAATAATTTTTTTTTTCACCCCACTACACCTAGTGCCATAAGCACTTCATACCAACCATCTGTCAGTACCACAACCAACACTACACCCTGCTCTGCACCTAGCACCACAATCAGTACCATAATCAGCACCACAGCTGTCTGCAACATCTACTGCAATTGCTGCATTTGCTGCATAAGCATCGAATCGAGATCACTCTCTTCACTCAAGATGTTGTTCCTACGTGTTCTCAGCTATCTGTATCTCTTCAAACCTATTGTATTTTCCTAGCTGCAGGGGATGTTAACAGCTACCTGTGTTTCTTTAGAAAATACACTTCGTTTCTCCATCATCGCTACAATATCCCCTGTGGTCCTTTATGTCACCCAATAATTATTCTACAGTATTCTCTTCAAAGCACAGGATCGCATAATGTCATCTAAGAATTTACTTCTACGAATATACAAAGTATCTTGAAGCTACATGTGTTATAGAGCATCGTTGGTGTTGGTGTGTGTGTGTTTACCAAAAATTTACTTGGATGTAACATATATCACTGACATAAGGACACTGCAACAAAGCACTGTTGATTTATAAATTTTGTATATAGTTTTAGTTTAATGATTGTAAATATGTAAATAATAATTTTAAATTATGTATATGAATGTGTGTGCATGTGTAAGAATTTTGTATATTTTAACATATGCATATAGGTTTTGAAGTGTTGTACGAAACAGTAATAAGTATTAGTGGCAATATGTAAGTGCATTTTTCATTTAAATAATCTTTTTTTAAAGTTTCAAATTTTTGTAATTTTTTTGTAAAGGTTTGTAGTTGTTTATAAAAGTTTGTAAGTGTGTTTGTAAACTTGTAAAATTTGTTCGAATGTTTTCAGAAAGTTTGTTAAAATTGTAAGAATATGTTGTAAAGTTTGTAATAATTGTGAAAATTGTGATTGTAAATATAGTTTTAAGGATGCGTTTGAAAAAATAATTAAATCAATGGTGAAGGAAATAGCTTATTTTGTTATAGCGTAGTTTTTAATTCCTCATGTCATAGTTTAATATTTTGTGGATGAATGGGAATTGAGTATATCTGAAGATGAAGTATTTGGGGATGAATGCAGATGCAATATTTGACGATTTATTAATTCGGTTTTACACAATCCTATAACATTATTTACACAATTTGAAAAACGAGTATGTAAGACTTCTGAAAATTAAAAGGAGTAGGGAGATGGAAGTGGTCGAGAAAATCCTGTGAATGGACATTGAAAGTAAAGGATTCAGGGTGATGGAGAATCTCGAGAAAGCCCGTCGACCCAGCTGAACTTGAAACACTTTGGACAGGGCGAAAGTGGTTTGGGAGAAGTACAGTTAGAGAGTCACGTATACGATCTCTTGTCCGCACAGCACGGCTAAGGAATGTCTAGTGGCGAGCTTCTCTCCACATCACTAGCTATCAGCGACTTTGTCTTACAACGAACCAAAATACTTTAAGGCACTATATAATATTTATGATTTTTACTAAGGCTGTGAGACAACACATTGATGTCTGCTGTGAAGAGCTATTACTCTTCAACTATGTTCTGAAATGGATGGCATTCTATTAAACATACAATGTACAAGCAGTTATTTTCTAAGATTAAAATTTTTATTTAATAACATTGGGAGAGAAAACAGTTTGGTTTAAAGAGACATTATAAAGTTTGCAACACTGGTTTTCCAAATCCTCCTCCTCCCCTCCGCCTTATCATACACTTGCTCCACATGCTCTACACTTAGCTCAGCATGTTCTGCACTTAGCTCCACATGCTCAACAACCTGCTCCACACCTGCTCCACACCTTGCTCAACCTGACCACACCTTAGTCCACCTGTTCCACACATTGCTCCACCTGCTCCACACCTTGCTCCACCTGCTCCACACTAGCACCACATAGCTCCTCACATAGAACCTCACTTAACACATTATGGAGCACCTCACATAGCACCCCATGTAGCACCTCACTTAGTACCTCATGTGGCATCTCATGTAGCACCTCATAGCACCACACTCAGCACATCACTTAGCACCTCATGTAGCATTCCATGTAGCACCTCACTTAGCACCTCACATAGCACCTCATTTAGCACCTCACACTTGGGGTAAGTTAGATTAATTTCCTAGTGTATTCATTCAGTTTGTGGAAGATCGTTCGTCTGGTTTAACCTGTATTTTATTGCGTCCTCGGTGTTTGTGCATTATGTTTTGCTCTTGATAGCTAATGAAGGAGAAGTGCATATTCCTTGGTGAGTTTCAATTTTGTGTTTCATTTATTATGAAGGTTTAATGAATTTGTCTCAATGATTAAAGTAATTTTTAATGTCTCGTGTTTGGTTTATATTAGTCCGATATAATGTTTCAAGTAGTAAACACGGGATTAAAGTGGATTTCAGTTACTTAACACTTGTTCCATTAAAATTTATTCTTTGGTAGAGAAATAGTTTGTGACGAAATTGGGTTAATGAATTTGTCTCAATGATTAAAGTAATTTTTAAGGATTCATACTTATTTCATTTGTTTCGCCGAAATAGTTCGTTCTTTTAAAACTTTCATTTATTACTATTCGGGAATTTCGCATTTGCAGAGCTCAGTCTACAATCAGAGCTTGCCGGAGCTGCTGTTGTGCATTCCCTGCCCAAAGCGGACGTATCTTGCTCTTATTAGTCATATGCATTCCATCCTCAGTACACCTTCAGACATGGTAAGGTGAACATCGATACCGCCTCTCTCCAAACAAATAAAACAATAGATGACCCCTATACCACTCTTGCACCAACCTCACATCTTATATGCCCAATACACTATACGTCACTGCTCAGACGGCTGCCGGACGTCAGGCAGTAAACATCGCCCCTCAATTACACATACATATATTCCCCTACCTCAAAATACAGAAAAAATCAAATTCTCCAGAATTTTGGAAAATCGGATTAAGACTTAATCCAATCAAACAATTTGCAAATTAATCGTGTTAGCGAATTAATCCTCTAATTAATCGGATAGCCTACACAATTAATTTGCTCCATCTACATGCCATTCACCTCAGGTGAGCCAGAACCCCCCTGGCCCTACTACTCAGGACCTCCTGCAAAAATTAATAAACTCCCGATTTCCAGACTGTTACATCCACCTACTTGCTGACTACTTTTTAAACAGACAACTTTAAGTCAGCATTGATAACCACAATTCCTCTACCCGCCAGGTCACGCAGGAGTGCCAAGGTTCAGCCCTATCACCATTCTTCTATAAAATTTTCACAGCTGACATACCTCATTCTCACTGTTCAGTTAAAATGTAGTCATTTTTGCCCATGAAAAAAACCTTCACTACCCACATATCATAACTCAGCTGCAACTCGATGAGTTAGTCCCGTGGTACCACCGCTAGAAAATAAAAATAAATGTCGAGAAAAGCTAAGCTTCAATTTTATCCCTCAGAAGAAAGTTCGATGCTAAACCCTTAACATATAATGGCACAGAAATCCCTTTCTCTAACATAGCTAAATATCTTTGCATGATAATATATTTAAAAAAAAACTCATTGGGATGCTCATATTTAACAAATTAAATAAAAAGTATATGCTAAGCTTACTTAATTATACCCTCTACTAAAATGCAATAAGTTAAACAAACGACTTAAATTATTAACATATAATTCAATCGTCCGCTCAGCCCTTATGTATGGGAATGAAGTGTGGAGAAACACATCTAAAACTTTAATAAGCCAACTACAAGTTATTCAGAAGAAATACTTATGAATAATTGGTGATGCTTCAAGGTACACAAGAAACTGCGATCTCCATTCAACACTTAAAATGCAATACATACGCGATAAACCGATCAAACAAAATAACATATTTAATGATAAAATAAAACTAATTACATACCAACCATAACATTCGAGAAGTAGGTAATTACATGTGCGTTAAAAGACCCAAAACGAATAAATAATTAACAATTTTTTTTTAACACCTTTCCCGGCCGCCGGCGTTTACCTGTCGGTCCGGGACAAGAATTAGCGCAGTTTAATAAAATTAGTTGCGCCTGGCCTCTCGCCTCGTTCACAGCTCAACTGCCGCCCCGTACACACGGCCCCCGGAGCCTGCCCCCCCCCCCCACGTGAGACTTCGCACGTCTCTCGAGCAACAGCATAACCTATTAGCACACAAGAAGTATAACGAACAAACATAACACAAAGACGAATTCCATTTGTGTTCTTATTGGTTCCGGATAATTAATTAAAGTTAAACTCAAACAGCACAATACACAATGACTTCAAACTTGACATTTATCTTAAATATAATTACTATTAACTATTAATTACCGGATTATCACATTAATTAATAATTTTAAATTAAATTATTCATTGTTTTATAAACGCTGCCAACTCAACAAATATTAAACATATTCACAAATACACTCGTCTTCATTTTATTGTTTTAGCGTAATTAAGACCTGCAGGCATTGCCTCCTACAACCTCTTCCAGAAAAACTGCATTATTTCGGCTTGGATTCCGCTTGAACTAAACCAAAACCGTCACAAAGCCCTCGTACTTCGTGGCAGTTTACTCAACAAGTCCTGAATTTCAAAATTCCGGGTATTAGGGACCATTCCTTTCTCTTCTTCCAACGGGCAGGGAAGAAGGGGAAACAGAATATGGGTGTCAGGTCCCCTGGAGCTACACAGAGGACTTTATAACTAGATTTACCGCTGGATTTTGCCACAAATTTATCAATATGATCAACAGCCAGGCAGGATGTGTTAGCCATCCCCAACCCGGACTCTAGACATGATAAAGCAATGAGAGGACAAGAGCCCTCAGAAGGGCTTGTATTTCCCCCACGCTGAGGGAGTAGCGTCCCAGTGATGAAGAACGGCGGCGGTCTCCGAGATGCTAGAAGAAGGGGTAATTGAACCATCAGAAAGCACCTACAATTCCGCCATTACACTTGTTCCCAAGAAAGATGGGACGTGGAGGTTTTGTGTCAACTTCCGGTGCCTTAACCTAGTCACCAACAGCGCATCGCGACCGTACATACACGTCAGAGATGCACTCAACACCCTGGGACATGCGAAGGTCCTTACCACCATAGACCTTCGTAATGGCCACTGGCAGATCCCAGTCTGGCCAACCTATCGTCACAAAACAGCGTTTACAGCCCCTGACAGTCGCCTCTTCCAGTTATGTGTAATGCCGTTCGGACTCACGTGCGCACCATCAACATTCCAGTCCATGATGGTCAAGGTGTTGGACGGACTCGTGACAAAATGTGCGCTAGTATATCTCGATGACGTCATCGTATGGTCTGAGTCGTGGGCTGATCACATTCATCACCTTCCGTTAGTGCTCGAAGGCCTCGCCATAAACAGGGTAACATGTGCAAAAAATAAGTATCACATAGGTACGCCAAGTATTCAGTTCTTTAAGCATATCGTGGATGAAAACAGGAGCAGACCAACACCAGAGCAACTGCAACTGATAGAGGAGTATCTGACACCCGCGACCCGTAAACAGATTAGAAAATGTTACGGCCTTGTGAACTGGGTGCGGGAATACGTTCCTGAGTTTGCCCTCATTACTGCAACGCTCACCACGCTCATGCCAACAAACACCCGCTTTAAATGGCAAGTCGAGCAACAGGAAAGTTTTGAACAGATAAAATGTGTATTCAAACAGTGTACATCGGTCACCAGGCACGACCCTACAAGGCATTTATTTATACGTTCAAACCGACACAAGCAAGAAAGGACTGGGTGTAGTGTTGTTCCAGTTAGCAGACGACGGGACGAGCCACATCCTGGACTTCGGTAATGGGGAAATTCGGCCCAGTAGAGCAGCGATATGATGTTAACGAAAGAGAATGTATGGCGGTAGTGTGGAGTTTCAAGAAGTATCGGCAACTCCTGGAATACCAGCAATTCACACTCCGCACAGACAATTGCTGCCTACTGCGGTTGCATTCCATGAAATAAACCCGCAGCAAATTAACCCACTGGGCATTACTACTTCAATCATATGACTTTGAAGTACGATATGTGTGGCCGGGGAAGATAATCAGCTGGTATACCATCTCTCCCGCACGCCAGGAAACTCCGGAGCACGGGACGAAGAGGAGTGGGAAAACATTCCCCCCCCCCCCTTTTCTCTCTGAAGTAACATGTCAACGTCGCCACACTAGTGAACATCCAGTGTTCAAACATCACTGTGCTTCCAGCTGTGCCACCACTCGATCAGGTAATTTGTAATGGAAAAAGTGCCCAATCGCTTTGAAATGGAAACATTTTTGTGAGCAGCAGACAGTGGACAGATGACGTGTAATTGACAGTCGTGTAGAGTCCCGCGCGGACATATGAGAAGTGACGTGTGTTTGTACTGATTGCATTCGGCAAAACTGTTTTAAATTACGCACACTCAAACAACCTCATCAGTCACCCAGGAACTGCACAGACAAAATGCAACATTCTATGCTATTTTCATTGGCCGGGCATATCTACGCATATGCGATAATTCGTTCGCGAATGCGTGACATGTAACAGATAAAAAGCAGGCGTACAAATAGCAACTAGTAACAGCAATCACGCCTGCCAACAGAGCCATCCGAAATGGTAGCACTGTTTCTGATATGCCCCTATCCACGCACGGCAACGGGGAAGAGATTCATTGTGGTCACCGATCTCTTTCCCCGCTGGACCGAAGCCTATTCAGTGTCGAGTGCATGGGCCAGGTCAGTGGGAAAGATTCTGGAAAACGAATTTTTCTCTCACTGGGGGTGCCCCAGGAGACTGTTGTCAGATAATGGGACCCAATTCACCGGAAGTGTGTGGAGACAATTTTGTACAGAACGGGTAGTGCGGCACCACACCACAGCGAATTACCATCCGAATGCCAATCCCACCGAACGCAGAAATCAAGAGCTAAAAACACAACTGTGTTTGCGTGTGGGCGATCAGTATAATTCCTGAGCTGAACAGCAGCCAGCTGCCGTGTTTACATTGCGAACGAGGACAAACGTGGTGACAACAGCCGAGAGGAGGGGGTAAGCCCAGAAAAAGGAGGGAGCATGCGATGCGAGACGCCAGGGAGCACCAAAGCCGCTACGCAGCCCACTGACTACCGGACACCACAAGTCCCCCACCGCCCCTCCACATTGGTCAGCATGTGTACGTATGCTCACACCCGCAATCAGCTGGTTATAAAGGTTTTTGTGCTGGATTTACGGAGAAGTGGAGTGGACCACAAACCATCACGCAAGTAATGGGAGACTCGTGCTACAAATTACGTTTGAACCCACGATGCGCAGCAATATTTCATCGGGATGCACTCCGCCTAGCAAGCACTGGCATCGTGACGCCCGGCGCCGAGATGTCCGCGCCAGATAAAAACATAGGAAGAGCAGGTCAGCCAACTTCCGCCGACAACAACATTGTGGCAACCCCTTCTAAAACCACTGGGACAACCGACACAGCTGCATCTACAGGGGCACCGACAAGTGACAGCGCGTCTGTCGACACTGTGATACCACACAGCATACAGCTAACAGTGAATTATGACGACAGGAGTGACGAGCCAGGGGGACCACCTGAGGATGTCCAGGATCGCCAGGTGCTGGCCCCGCCTGATGGCGCCAATACGCCCATAAGACACTCCACTACTTTGGTGTCAATTACAGCAGCAACATCGTTATCATCATCATCACCATCATCTGGACGATCGACGAATAGGCAAGGGGACATGCAAACAAGACATGCAAGGGGCGCCTACAATCCGAACCGACACCGCTCGCATCACACCGCAAGAAGCAATAGCAGTAACGATTCGGGGACAAAGGAGAATTCCTCCCCTCCCCTCCTCAAAAAGCAGACTCGACCCCTACTGCGCGCAACGTGCACAGCATGCGCGCATTCACCAATGCCAATCTCAGCCATCACAACGCTACCAACAACAACATCAAAACAACAGCCCAAGCCACCACGTCTCCAGCAGACAACACAAAGATATAATCGGCGTTCACGCTACGAATTTCGACCGCCAGCGCGATGCGGTACATCATGAGGTTGGAGCTTCGACGAGTGAACGGTCTCAAGAGGGAGGGGGCATTTGACGTGTGCCACGCTTCCCAACCAAGTCCGTTCACCAAGTCAGCAGCAATAAACACCCACGTGCGCTGAGCAGCTACTAAAAGACAACAGTACGTCAAGAGTATGTTCCCTTTAGTGCATCGACCGCATTGGTGGCGTGGTAAATGCGCGTGCATATTATTGTGTATTTATTTTATATTTTATATTTATTCTTCGTGCCGCGTCCTTTTTAAAGTTAGTGTCAATGCGTATATTTATAAAGTGAGATATGCTTCTTATTTCGTCTCCAGTGTTACGTGTTTTCAGCTATGTGTGTTTACATAGTGTGTATAACCTGTGTTTAGGTTAAGTGTCTTGCCTTGTATAGATGTGTCAAATGTAGACGTGATAAATTATTGATAGTGTGGTTTTGTTTTAAAAGGGCTATGTGCCACATGCTTCATTACATCAGTGTTCAACCATGTTCCAACCACAATGCACCAATTGCATTAAATACCACTTGACCTAACACGGTGAGTCAGTGGAAAAACCACACAATATTTTAGTGCAATCATAGTATAAATAAAGGGTGGTATCTGTTTAATTTTAAGAGAGCAGATGTATTTTTATTAATGTTAATGTGTTCAGGGTTGAGTGCACAAATAAGATGCATAATCTCTTGGGAATCCACGCAAGTATCTTTGTCATGGCGCACATCATATTAACCCGGGATCGGACGCACTATGAGCAAATTGCTCACAGTTACTACAAAACATTGCATCATTTCTCGTAAGATTTTTTTAAGACCTTGGCCATTTTGGTACTTTCAAATCAGAATTTTTTCTATAGGTCAATTATATATCAATCTTCTGATGTGTGTAGGGAGAGGCAGTGTCAACCAGCAAAGTCAGCTCACCGCCTCCTAAGAGCATTTTGCTCCATGCACGCCTTATAGCGTAGGCGTACTGCTTATAGAGTGTGAGCAATTATCTCCGTGAGCACCCGATAGTGTAGGCGTACTGCTTATAGAGCGTGAGCAGTAAATCCAGCGCTTTAGTTTATGGCATACTGGTTGTCAGTGCTTGCTCGTGTGTGTCCAACTTTCGTCAGGTTTATTGGAAATGTGAGTGTAAAAACGGACTGTGTGAAATGCATTTACAATTCTATTTCGTCTAAATTTTAGTTTGCAGCACAATGACTAGTAAGGATCCAAAAGTATGGTTTTTCATGGCTTCGAGAACTAGAAAATGAGGGTTATGATAGTTCATTAAGCGACAGTGAAAGTGAACACAGTGATCATAACACTGCGAGTGAACAATCATATTCTGAACAGAGTGAAGCGGAAATTTCCGATTGTTTGTTGGCAGATAATTTTTATTTGGGTAAAGACAAAGAGACAAGGTGGGATAAGCATATGTCACGTCGGACAAGAAATGTACATACTGGGGCATGCAATATAATATCTCATACTTCCTGTGTAAAGGGCATTGCAAAATATGTGGATACAATTTTGGAAAGCTGGAAATTGTTTTTTTCCCGCTAATATTGTTTGTAGAAATACTATACCAACAAATACCTTGTAAAAATGAGGGAAAGAGTTTCACGTCCACATGACTGTCTAAACAGTACGTTAGAGGAAATGTGTGCATTTTTGGGTCTTTTGTACATGGATGATTTGAAAAAGGCCCAACATTTAAACTTACAAGAACTTTGGGTTGACGATGGGACAGCCCCAGATTTTTTTAGAGCCACTATGTCAATAAAGAGGTTTGCCACGCTCCTTAGGGCTCTCAGGTTCGATGATTTGGATACTCGAGAGGCTCGGAAGAAAATTGATAGTTTGGCTCCAATTAGAAACATTTTAGAAGAATTTGTTACTAAATGCAGCAGTTATTATCAAGTTGGGGAATATATAATAATAATTGACTAAATGCTTAAGGATTTTCGTGGTCGTTGCAAATTCCGTCAGTATATTACAAATAAGCCTGGAAAATATGACATTAAGATTTATGCCCTAGTCGATGCTAGGATGTTATACGCAAGTAGACTGGAGATATATGGAGGTAAACAGCCTGAAGGTCCATACAGAACTGTCAATCGAACTAATAGTGTGGTGAAATTCCTAATTACTTCCATTGCAAACACTGGGCGTAATATTCCAAAAGTATCATACAAAGCTTGCCTCCAGGTATAATCAGAATAAGGGCAAAATGACATTTAAATTAGGAGACAAAGTGTTGTTAGAGACACACTTTCTTAACAATAAGGCAGTGCAATTTAGCACCATGTTAGCTCCGAACTATTCAGGCCTGCATGCAATCCGGAAGTTGTTAACACCGGTAACTGTTGTGTTCGGTGATGTGCATAATTCCGGGGTAATATTGATGGCTCATCTTTCCCGACTTAAATTAATGTATTATACTTAGTGTCTTGGATATGGATTTTCTTAAATATTTAGGGTTATTCAATGCTTGTGTTTTTATATTGTAACATTTATGTAATTGATATTTGTATTTGTATTGAAGGGTCTTTGTAATTTTCTTTGTATTCGTCATTCCTGTCGTATCTTGTCATTTAGGGTATGTGTTTTTTGTAAGGGTTTAATCCTTTTCCTTAGGCCCCAGGAGCCAGCCCACCAGTTTGTGTTCTTTCATTAAGGGTTTTTATACTCATTTAGTTATAAGATACTGTGTTTATGGTATAATGTATTGGTTTTGATTGAGTCTCTTCATGTATGAACTAAAAGATATTAATATTCCAATATGGACAACATTTAAAATATAAGCCTATAGAATAGGGTCTCACCGCAGAAGTTTGTCTTAAATATTGCCTTTTGAGAAGGCAGGGGTTTGGAGATGACTTGAAGCCATAGTTGAATGGCCAGAAGGGTCTTCATTGTTGTTTAAGGTTTGTTCCGAGCTTGGTGGAGGAGAGAGGATCTATCTGGATGAGAGGTGTTCCTGAGAGAAGATTCTGTTCGGGGGCCATCCATGACTGGCCATCCTGAATGTCTCCTGGCTGGGTCGACTTCTGGGAGTGCTCCTTAAGGGGTGGCAGATGACACAACGTGTCTCATTGTGCAGCCCGTGTGCCCCATCTAAACACACCGCTACAACTATGTCGCAGTCGCAACGTCACCTGTACTGCCTGCCCGTTCTACAGCTTGGATTGACCGCAAAAGTATCACACAAGAGAAATTATACAAAAATACTCTTATCACTATAATGAATAAAGAAGACATCTAATAACCTTACTGTTGAACAGTGATATTTACGATGACACGTATACGTGATATTATTTTCACGGATGTTATAAAATGCAAGTATGAAAATAAGCAGCCCAGCACGACGCATGCCATGTCCATGGCGTTCGCGGGCAAGCTGTTGGCTGTGATAAAGTCCGCAGCCATCCCGCCGCACGGCGCTGGTGTAGCACGGTGGACGCTTGCCAGTGCGTGTTTTAATTTTAAAGAGCGCGCTGATCACACGAAATTCTTGTAAAGTTACTGTTCAGCTAGAACCTCCGATGGGGGAATTAAATTTGATTGGCTCCTTCCAAAAAAGTTTCGTTACACGCCACTAAGGTGGGAGGTGTTCTGTTAAGTGGTCTTTCACTGACTCGTGCTCGACTAACATGACGTCACTCCTGATGTCACGAGCGGGTTGCCTGCAGGACAGGGGGCTGTGGAAAAGCCTTATTTGATGTGCGTCGGACGTGTGTGGGGGGATCCGTCTAGAGGCGATCCTCCAGGTAGCTGTGCGTATACGTGAAATGACAGATGCCGACGGAAAAACCCTTGTTCGGAGTGGGAAGAGACGCACAGTGGAAACAGCGCCCACAGAGGGTCGGTCGTTTTCAAGACGGGCCTGACCTTCCCCCTTCCGGTACTACGGACAATGGTATGCTACATCTACATGTCACTGCCGTAGATTTTTCACATCACTTTCTGGCTCCCAAAATTTTCCATAACATATGGCAAAACTAGTTTCCGCTATTGCTGTTGTTTCCCAAACAACCGAATTCGGTGAGGATAATCCGGAATATTGTAGGTCACTCATTTCCAACAACTTTACTAACTGACTGATTGTTAATGTTAACTTAAACAATCTTTAGGCCCTTTCATATGATCTAAGTTCACTTCAAATCTTCTTCAAAATTATTTTATTATATTTATTAATTCCTGCATTAATTTATTTGGATGTCATATACACATCCATTTTATCTTTCAAGTCACCGAATAACTCTTAATTCCTCCGGTGTTTTTCTTTAATAACATGTTCTATGTTTTCTTAAAACAAATTTTTCAATTAGCACTCCAGGTAATTTAAAAAGTATAAATATAAAGTGTGGTGCCATAATACAGTATTTAATTAGCATTTAATCATACAAAGTAAATAAATCATGTTAGAAGAAAAACTTTTGTATCGATTTCGACAAGTTATTTCCGTGTAGTGCATAGTTTGTAATGGTTTGAAAAAAAATTCTGAACATATAGGTATTTTTAAACTAGAATATAAAAAAAAGTGTAAGTTTTAACTTCAATATTTATTGAATACTACTGTATGTGTGAAAAGCTCTTCAAATTATTTTATTCTATTCAATTGAATAAATTGAGCTGCATGAGTATTCAATAATTTGAATTCAACTGATTGAAGTTAATAAAACACTTGATAGTGTTAAATGGCCTTTCGAGTTTTATTTACATACAAAAGTTTAATGATTTTTTTTATATTTTACTGTACACGAACAGCTATGGAAAAATATAGATCCCTAGCCTTCCGTTAAATAGCCTAGAGATAAGAAATATAATTTTACTTAAACACATTTGATTATATAAGTTGTCAGCAGCTAGGTAATAAATTGAAAATATTTTGAAGTTACGTGCATGTTGGTACAAGTTGGGAATCTTATAGAGAAAACTTTGTTCTCATAAAAAAAAACCTTAGGCGGAAATAGCAATGTTGTATCTTATAGGGATTATTTGCGTGGATGCATTTTCGCAAAACGTATATTGAATGTTACAAACTAACTTGATTATCAAAGTTGCAGCTACATATTTGATAGAGCTTCTGAGTTGTAGTAACTAACAACGATAAACCACCTTATGCAACGTATATGTACATGGAAAATGTCTTAGGAGTTTTAATCTGTCGGCACTTTTTAAACAATTACGTCAAGTTTTAGACACTAAAACAACATAAGTTGCTGTAACGCCAGCACATACTTGTACCTCCCGATCCACATTGACTGACTAGGATACACCCCTACACTGCAGTATCTGCTCGGCTGGGAGAGACGCACAGTGGAAATGCCCTCTGTGCGTCTCTCAGGTAGAACCCCCCCCCCCTCTTTCCCCTCTTCGAGCATGAGCAGGACATCGCAAGCAAGCGGGTCGTGCGTAGACCGAACTACAGTGGAAAAGGCCTGATCGTGAGCAGGCGGACTTCCGTCTCGGGGGACCCACGAACACGTGGCGTCACCCTGTGCGTGCGGACACGCACCAGTGGAAAGCCCGCTGTAGTATTTATACCCCTAGCAGTTTTGTCTCGTGGCGAGATGACTGCTGGGGTCCGACGATGAAAGTTAAGTATTTCACAATTTGTAGATAGGGTCCTTAAGACCAAGGTATTAAAATGGACGTTTGCTGGTCCTAGTAGTGGTGGTAGAATTTTCCATAAATAGAAATGGTTATAATGTTGAAATATTGATTTCATTTTTAAAAGAGGCTGTTTTGTAAACATCTGCAAGTTAATTTTTTCAGCCTTGCAACATAAATAATGTTTAATAAAATAGCATTTTTGAGAAAGTATCGCCAATATTTTACATATTGTAATGTAAAGAAATGCTGAACAAAAGAAATGCGTGATATTAAAAGTTTCCTATTTGTAAAATTTTAAAACCACACTTATCAATGAATGTCAAATTGCAAATGTCCTTTGTGGGCGTGAAAACAGTAAAATCATGCGAGAATTTTCAGGAAAAATGCCCTTGTGGACAGTAACAAGTACGACTTAATTAATGATAATAATTTCAGAGATCCTTGAATTTACTTATTGCTATTTAGTGGTGAAAAATATTACGCAATGCCAGGCAAATATATTCAGAATGTCCGTGTGGACAAAAATATCGTTTGTGACTATTTTTCTAGTCAAGCAAAATGTGTGTGATTTTAAAGTTTTATACGACAGAAAACACCAAGTTGTTATTAGACTCCGTAAATTGTTACCAGTAGAGAGGCATACATATATTTAAGATTATGCACAAAACTTTGGATGTCCTCATGATGTATCGAGGATTGTAATATGTGTAGCAGTATTGCAGTAGCGAGATTGTTTGAATGGTTTATTAGGTGTTGGTAACTACTGCACTTTCTGGTTTTGTATTGTGTGGTAGTGCATATTGTAAAAATTATAAAATATACAGTGATATTTTAACGAGCTCCTGCGTTTGTTATTATATTTCCGAGCACGTTTATACTGCTGCCCAGAATTTTCTCTGTCGCTAAACGTTGTCTGACTTTGATCTTGCTTACTGGGGCTAGCATTGGGCTGTTCTACGGCATAAGACATAATAAGGGCCACAAAATACAACAAACTTTTGTATAGAATTTATATCATTGTCATTTTGAAAATTATGTATGACCCTATGACCCATTTACATAATGTAAGATTAAATGTTCTACTGTAGTACTACGTATGTGAAAAATTTGCAGGTAATTAGTTTGTTGGCCCCCGAGATATGTCATAAATAATTCATTTCATTTCCAAAAATTCTGCTAAAACTATGGTGTTATAGTAGTATTTGACATTTCTAATTGATACTCTGAACATACAACCATTAATTGAAATGTGTGAAATTGATTAATATATATTAGTAACTTATCTTAATAATTTATGTGGCAGTCATGTTGTAAATAATTCCAGAAAAACTTAAAACATGTAAGTTCACGTGGTTTTCTGTAGCACTAGTTGTTTGCAAAATTCGGCGGGAATCTGTTGATAGGTCCCTGACATATGGCGTGGCAGCTCAAATTTCTCATGTAGAGAACAAAACGGTGAAGTTTTGGCTAATTATAATTGCTAAGTTAGTATATCTATATGGCCACAATTTTGAAAATAAGTGTCTGATAATCCTCATAAAATTATCAATTTACATAGCCTACCATAGTACTACTTGTTTGTCATATAAGGTAGGAATAGATTGATTGTTTCCCGAGTTAAAATGACAAAAGTTTATTTCTTCATGTAGCTATATTTTGCAAAATTATTGCTAAAAGACTCTAAATGTAGACTCATTTGATTGTTGTGAAATATACTACTAGCATACAAAGTTAAATTGAAATGTTTAAAGTAAATTTATAGCTCACTCAAATATGACAGCTTGCATAGCCTACTATAGTACCTACTAGGACTACTTATGTGCCAAATTTGATGGCAATCGGTTGATTGTGTTCCCAGATATAACAAAACATAATTTATTTGCGTGCCACTATCTTTCAAAATGGTGGGAAGAAAGGCTTTGGTCGGAAAAATTTGATGGTTGTATGAAATACTGCTAGCATACAAATTTTATTTGAAATTTCTTACTGGGATTCGCAGATATAGCATAGTAATATGAAATGTTTATGTGGCCGCCATTTTGAAAATAAGTGTCTGGCCCTTTAAAACACATACAAGTTTACATGAACTACTGCATTATTACTAAATTGTCTACACTACGAAATTGTTCACACTGTAAGGTAGATATAGCAAATGGCACTAAAATATTTATATGGCCACCATATTTAAAAATAAGCTCCTTATAGGCTGTTCACGTCAATGTGAGCACTTTTGAAAACCCTTCTAAGATCTACTTTTATACACATGTTATTCTTCCGCCTTATGTAAAACTAACATTGCCACGGATCTCATCACTTTACTCACGCGTCGGTCAAATGAAACTGTGGGATTATTAAGAAAGTAAATATTTTACAAATCTGCTCGTTTGTACACTTCTATGCATTAAAAAAAAAACAGAAAGCGAAAGAAATAATTTTAAGTTATCACAAATGGTTACCTAGCTCTTATTATGTGACGTTAAGATATTGAACTACTTTCCATCCATCGTTACCAACTTTACTGGCGCATGTCACTCAGTGCGCCCCTTAAAAT
Source organism: Dryococelus australis (assembly GCA_029891345.1). Lineage (NCBI taxonomy): Eukaryota > Metazoa > Arthropoda > Insecta > Phasmatodea > Phasmatidae > Dryococelus > Dryococelus australis. Next base: position 307,957,605 of record CM056994.1, on the reverse strand, counting down.
ATATGCATGCAGTGGCAGTGACTTTTACTTTTTTCAAAGGCTCATTTCTAAAATACTGTTCACTTTATCGTGAACAGCCTTTACCCCTTTAAATTGCACGTATTAACATGGCCTATAATCGTAATACATATATGCCAAATTTTACAGGATCAGTTGAGTCGTTCTAGAGATAAAACTTAAAATATTAATTTGTTATCGTTGCGCTATCTTCCAATAACTTAGTTTTCTAAATTCAGTGCAAAAACAGTGTTTTACTATTAACGTACCAAATTAGGTTTATAACGGTCAGATGGTTCCCAATATATAATAATGTGACATAAATTTAAAAAATTGCCACCATTTTAATTAAAAGCTATTACAAAGTCAGATATACTTTCTAAATACTATATAGGGACCGAGTTAGGTGAAATTCGGTTCACGGGTTTAAAAGTTTTTAGGGAAAACTACATTCCAGACAGACATTTGGGTGATTGCATAAGCTTATCTTTCCTTCGGAAAGTAGGCAAAAAGAAATAAATAAACGAAAAAAAAATTAAGGAAGTGATTTTGGGAAATGGACTTTGAAAGAACCAGCACATAAAAATGAGCTCTTTGAAATGTTTACCGCCTGGGCCTTTTTTGCCCAAGACCGTCACAAGAAGAGGGTGTGATGGCGTTAGGAGTGTCGGAAAATAAAAAGACTGAAAGATTCAGTAGGGTACAAAAATATAAAAAGCTTTTATTAAGGCTTATACTGGTGGTGGTTATTGTCGTCAGTGCTTGACGGGGAAGTCGGCGTACCAGCCGTAGGCGCCGTGGTGTCCGGTGTGGGCGCCGTAGTCGACGTAGTCGTGTCCATGTCCGTGGTGGTCGTCGTCGCCGTGGTGGTGGTGTGCGCCCCTCTGGACGCGGCCGCCCTCCTCCTCCTCCTCCGCCGCCGCCGCCGTCACCGCCGCGGTGTCGCGGGGCACGCGCGCCGCCTCCGGCACCAGCTCGACCACCTGCCAGCCGGGGGCGGCGCCCGCCTGCTCGACCTCGACCACTGCCACGTCGTCCAGCGGGATGGCGAGGAAGCGTGGCCGTGCGCTCGACAGCGTCGTCGCCACCACCAGCAGCAGCACGGACAGCACCTGCGCACCACAACACGCGTCGCTCAACTATACGCTGTTCACGGTCAATCGAGTACTTTTCAAAGCCCTGCTTAAGATCTACTTGTAGGCACGTTATGTATTCTTCCGCCCTATGTAAGATTAACATTGCCATGGGTCTCATCACTTTATTCATGCGTCGGTCAAGTGAAACTGTGAAATTAAGTAAATATTTACAAAGCAGCTAATTTTTACACTTCGATTCGATGCACCAAAAAAAAAAAAAATAGAAAGCGAAATAAATAATTTAATTTATTAAAAATTGTTACCTAACACTTTTTATTCGACGTTAAGATACGGAACTACTTCCCATCCATCGTTACCAACTTAACTCCGTGCATGTCACTCAGGGCGCACGTTAAGATAGCCTATATGCAGGTAAGGATAGTGACTTTTTTTAAGGCTGATTTCAAAAGTTCACACTTTATTGTGAACAGCCTTTACCCGTAGTCTACTCGCGGTCCCATCACACTTTGTGAATCGAACATTGGAAAGAAACACCCGGTTAATGACGTGTTTGGTTCTTTCCTAAATGCATCATGTACTAAAGCGTTTTATAATTATGTTTACGTAAAGGACATAAATTTTTGGTTAAACTGAATTTTCATTTATATTTTATATATTTATATTAATAAAACAAGTGAGACAATAGGTGTCTTGGTAATGCCTAGTTATAAACAGTTCATACAAATTATTACTACACCGATTGCGCACGAATGCGGTGCGTTGTCGCTTTGGAGTAATTTTCTAGACTTGGTCACGCTGTGTTAAAATAGGGTGGAGGAATATTCTGAAAGTAGAACTTGGCAGTGTTTCAGAACAATTAATGGACTATATTCGCGGTAAAGTATGTACTTTTTAAATCAATCATAGAAAAAAGTCACTGTCCGTAACTGGATAGATGCTACCGTATGAACTAGCATTAAGAAGGTTCCCAATTAAGTTGGTAGCTAATTAAGGATAAAAGTTCCCAGTATTAACGTTGTATTACTACATGTTAGAAATATACGGCAAGTCGAGTTAATGTGTTTCTGGTTTATACACATTACAGTACAAAATGGAATATTAGAAACGCATTAAGGTTCCTAAATACGCATTTCATGTTTCACTTGACTGACGCATGAATAGTCATTATGCTCATGACAATGTACATTTTGTATGGCAGAAGAATTTAAAATGAGGACGAAAGCATTTCTTAAGCAAGTGTCACGGTAGCTGAGCGGTTAGCCTAATCGCTTCCCACCTAGGCGATCCGCGTTCAATCCTCGGCTGGGTCACTCCGGATTTTCGCATGTGGGAGTCGTGCCGGATGATGCCGTTGGTCAGCGGGTTTTCTCGGGGATCTCCCGTTTCCTCCGCCCTTCCATTCCGGCGCTGCTCCATACTCGCCTCAATAACCCTCATCGGCTCTCGAGACCCCGATGTTAAAAGCCATCCAAATCTCTTCACTACTAAGCAAGGCTCCACAAAGTGTTTTATTATCTAGGAACAGTGGAGCCTATAGTGGGGTAGAGTGCACATGAGAGCCGCACAGCAGCCACACTGCGTGTTTCAACACTGGGCAGTAGCATTATAAAAACAACACTGATAGTGTCTGAACTAAGGGCACTGTTTGTGTATGTCTTTAAGATGTCCGTACACTGCCTCTATCCTAGCTAGATTATATTTAACTTGGTCCAAATTACTCGTATAAAATGGTGGGTCTAAAGAAAAATTCAAAAGTGAATAAAAAAACGGCCATCGCTTTTCATTGACAGTTGTACTGGCGATGGGATAGTCCGTGTTGGAGGCTTGCGCAGAAGGCGAAAATCTATCTACCTCATCATTAGTCGAAGGCTTTCAGGGACCACAAAGTTTTTATCTAAGGATAAGGTTTCCAAAGGAGGGAACAGTAATATGGAAAATATGGGCAAGTGACAAGGCTCGACACTGCAGATTGTATCATTTATATTAATATGCAATGTACAGTAACTATGACTTTAATATCCGGAGGGTGGAATTTTGCTATCGTCCATGATAGCCACTGCAAAGCGAAGAAGACGGGGGAAAAATAATAATAATAATAATCGTGCCACTGAAGTGCAAGCAGCAAAGTGATAGGTTTCAAATGAAACAAGGGACACGGAATGTGCCTCTGCAGAAACATGGTACAATTGAAATAGGAGACGCTAATGGAGGCCACCAATAGCGCAAGACACACTGGTACGCAAGAATTAAGGACGAGGCATGTTTTCACAAGTAACGTCGCGCAGCATCGAGTATGGGAAATGTGATCAACGCTGATCAAGAAAGGAGTCCAAACTATGCAAGGATCTTTGTTTAAAAGTGAGTTCCGAGCACAGCAGTGATGCAGGATAAGCGCAGTGGATTCAGGCTTTGTATGAGTTTGTTGAACTCCTCTCCTCCGCCCCCTCCTCCCGAAAGGAAGAAATAGTTACTACCTAAAACTTATATGTTTACATTGTTTTTGTTATAATTTTTGCTATTAAAATAATCGTAACATTGTTCTCTTTGATACGTTTGGATCAAACGCCTACACCTAGTAGACTATAAGTTGGGAAGAGATGTGATCTACTGGAGCGAGGTCCAGTTCATCAGCTGTAGTAAGCACGATAAAAGCGCAAATACACGCAGATGAAATAAACACCTTGAAAAACACACAGGCAGTGCACGCCCTTTGTACTTCCTTAATCCCCCACCCGCTATGTTAAGGTCCTGCCAGTTAGTCTCGATGCATTAAAGTAAATAAAGGCTGTTATTATCATTATAACACGAGTTCCAGTAAATTCGAGTGTACACGGGCAACTTAACACTCGGTCACGCAACCATGTGGCGTGTTAAAGTAGCCACAGTGTAGAACACCTCCACTCGTACATACATCATGGAGACTCCAAAACAGCATTAAATGGTACTTTTTCGGCTCTTGTGTCCGATTCCACCTCTACTCAAAACATTTTTTAATGTGCTTGAAGAACGTTTCAAAGGCGTACGACACACTTATCATTAACATAATTTTAAGGCGATATTACAAACGAGCTATGAAAACGCAAATAAAACTCCTGGCTTTTAACCGTATGTAATAAGCATAAGTGTACGAAAGAACTCAGGCAGTTGAAACAGGTGTCATTGTACGTTTTTCATCAGAAACCAGAGAGAAACTGCAATGGGTGGGTAGCAACATTACTTATATGAAAACAACAATTTACTAGCGAAAACTTGTATGACTTGGCGTCTTACTTATAGAACTTCCTGCAAAAATCCAGTTGGCTTGCGAAGAGAGTAGTATTTCTTTACTTCTAAACTTTGGGACTTGAGTGAAATTAATATTTAGACAGTACATTGTATTGTTCAGTGTCTCCCATGTACACATTTTATAGGAATGTTTCAGCTCAAGACTATGCATCCAAAAATTTATTTTATGTGTATTTTTACTAAAAAGTACAAAAATTAATTATATTTAAATTCCCAACAGCAGTTTATGAAAGCACACTTTTTACTGCCAGGTTCAGTAGTATTCACAGTGCGGAACGAGCTTTCCCGCTTTTCATTTATTCTACTTCTTTTAGAGAACAGCCTTGCAAAAAGTGTTGCCAGTTCCACTGCGAAAATTTCAGTTTCACTATTTCTTCAGTTACAACTGCACTGAAAAAAAATTGTAAGTTTACAAGAAATACTGCAGCTGTTAGTAGCGAGGAGCGTAATATACGTACGTGACAAGTACGGAAAAATCCACTATTTTATACAAGTGTCAAATCATTCTTAAGTCATAGACAAAAAAAAAAAAAAAATATATATATATATATATATATATATATATATATATATATATATATATATATATATATATATATATATATATACGCATTCCACACAATCGCGTGTCGAAGACATCGTTTATTTTTGTATAACACAAATAATATAAAAATATAGTTTTAAGGACTAAGAAAATTTAAGTACAATAAAAAATATTGCTGCGAGATACCTAATGGCACCTAGGAAATCGCGCATTGAGAAGTTTTGCATTTTCTAACATCTGAATACAAGGGAATATTTGCAAATTTTAAATTTGCAGTTCTTTTTAAATTTTTGTAATTCAAACTTTGCTGGGGACGTCATAAAATGGATTAAGACAACGCTTTTTAGTTTGCTTGTAATTTTTTTTGTTCATTAGGAACACTTTCGTTCCTCTGGAAACAAATACAATATGTTTTGCATATGTCAAAACGTAGTTTAAAATTTGAGATAATTTTTTATTATAATGTAAAAGATGTACACTTTCTTCCTTTCTCACAATTATAATTTTTATGTCAAAATATGTAAACTCAGTCTACATAGTAGTATACGTACGGAAGGAAGTTTAACATGCAAAGTTTAACTATCTTTTTTTTTTTAGCGTTATGTTCAAAATACCTGAAGTACTCATAACAGCAAATTGCAGCGAACTGTAAACACTGCAACGATACAAACACACAGAATTGTTTCTTTTTTTTACGGTTGAACTGCATTGTATGCCAAACACAAGAAAACGCGATATTCAGGTTTATGCTTTGTTCTCTGCATTAAATCGAGTATGGTTTCTGTAACAAAGCAACTACTAAACTCGAATGAATTATCTTTTCTATTGAAGTAACTGTGTTGTTTGAAGTGCGTTAAAAATATTTCTACAAAATTACTCACCATTTTCCAATAACCGTTTCGTTAAAGTATTGTCAAAGTCATGTGAGGTAAAAGTGACGTGTCATTTGTTTTCTTTTATTTTTCCAACAGATTGTACTTTCATTAAATATTACTGCGCGTAGCTTGATCACATCTTTGTTACGTTGTAACGCGAACAGATTGGCATGTACTTACAGTCACCCAGAAAAGTACTGGCACACCCACATTTTAGGGGATGATAATAAAGAAAGGAATTTTTCAGTAAAAAAAAAACATTATTTCTGACGTACATAACATTAAAGGCTTTTCGCGATAAAGAGAGCACTTTTGAAATCAGCCCCAGAAAAATGTCACTGCCGCTGCTTGCATACATTTTAATGAGCACACTGAGTGACAAGCGCCCAGTAAAGATGGTAACGATGGATGGAAAGTAGTTCCATATCTAAAAGTCGAATAAAAAGTGTTATAATTTAAATTATTTCTTTCGCTTTCTGGTTTTTTATTCTATCGAAGTGTAAAAATGAGCACATTTGTAAAATGTTTTATTTTATAATAAGTTCACAATTTTACTTGACCGACACATGAATAAAGTGATGAGGTCCATAGCAATGTTAATTTTACATAAAGCGGAAGAATATACAACGTGCATACATATAGATCTTAAGCAGGGCTTTCAAAAGTACTCATTTTACCGTGAACAGCCTATAAAAATATTTCTGTACAGATTGCCTGTCCATAAGAAATAATTACGTTTTACAAACAAGCGTCTTTTTTCTGCACAGCAAAAAAGTATTAGCGCACAAAATGCAACATCACCCGTCGCTAGTATGGTCATTTTAATTGTGCGAATGCCCTTATAATTTTTGCAGACGCCGTGAAATGCTGTTGATCAAATTCTGTGTCACTGGTAGGGTGATTTGAGACCATTCCTCCGGGAGTATTAACCAAATTCTTTTTTTTTTTCCCCAGACGAATGAATTTTTATGATGCGTGTCGAGATGCGCTGACAGGTGTTCAATTGAGTTCAAATTGAGATTATTTTGTAGGGCACAAACCATTCCTAGAACGTTGTGTAGTAACCAATCTTAGGTTTTAACTGCGGTGTTTTTCGGATCATTGTCGTGCTGGAAATGAAAGACCTCGTCAAGACCCCAATTTCTGCGCACTATAGCGTAAATTACAGCCCAACAATTCGATGTATTCCTTATGGGTCATTGTACTTTGGACTAGAGCTAAATTTCTAACTTCAGAAGTCCCTAATAATCCCCAAATCATTATACCACCTCCTCCATGTTAACTGTTAGAAGGTGTTTAGATTGGAATTCTGTGTTTTTGGACCGCAATTTCTTCATTCCCACAGATCCAAACAAAGTTGGCTTAGATTCATCCGAAAATATGATAGTATCCCAAAACTATTTTATATTGCCTTGTTGGTGTTCACATTACTTAGCAAACTGCAAGCGTTTCTTACGGTCATTTTTCGAAATGTATGGTTTCTTCCTGGGAGGTCTGCCATGAATATAAGCCCCATTCAAAGCATTTCGTACACTATCAGTACTCGCCTTCTTGTTGGACGTTTTCTGGATGTTTGAAGCTATTGATTCCGCCCTTTAATAGGGTTCCTTCTTCGCAAGAGTGTCGACTCATCTGTGCTCTCGGGTTGTAACTAGTACTCTCGTACGCGCAGATCAACACTAGCACCAATTTTATATTGCATAAGTCTCTTTGCATATACCAACATTTTCATGCCTAGATAACACCCTGAAAAATTCCGAATTCAACATTTCCGCACTTGGAAAAAAAGAAGCTACTTGTGACTTGTGCCTACCGTTAGGCTGTCACTGGGATAACGTGCTGTCAAATACCACGTTGTGCAGCACATTCTCTTGAGCTGTCTGTTACCTACCTGCCGGGCCACTCACCTTCTGTTTTGAAATTTCCACGTGTCTTTATCTGAAAGAGTGTGTTCTGACAAGATGGTCTTTTCTGTTAGTTTAGACGTCAAATACCACGTTGTGCAGCACATTCTCTTGAGCTGTCTGTTACCTACCTGCCGGGCCACTCACCTTCTGTTTTGACATTTCCACGTGTCTTTATCTGAAAGAGTGTGTTCTGACAAGATGGTCTTTTCTGTTAGTTTAGACGTGCTGATTCATATTTTGTCTAAAGAAATATTTTACAGTATACCGTTACAACTTTCCGTGCAAACAGGATGGGAATTCCCATTTAAATATAGGGGGAGGGGGGGGGGGTGACAGTACATGCCGCATTTTCAGAGGTGTGAGATCTCCGTTACACAAGTCACTATTCACCGATTTGTTACTTAATCGCAAGTACTATCTAATACTTTTAACTAAAAGCGTTTCAAAGCTCGACTTTTGAGGGGTGCATAGTCTCCTCGTTAATTATGGCGGAATCTGTCGGTGCAAAACAAAAATTAATCTGTATTCATGTGAAAATGTTTGCATTTGGTGGGAGGGTAAGTCAGAGAATAAGTGCTAGCAATAGTACGATATCGAGTAGCGTTGCCTTCAGCTAAGCTATATTGCGTTTCACTGATTGCAGTAAAGAGAACATGGAGCACTCTATTTCCAAATGGCCACCGATTATCAGCAGTCAAGAAGTTACATTGTGTTGAAATAATAAGTACGTGTCTACATACAAAAATACATAACAAAAATTGTCATACTGTATAGTAATGTACAAACATGAGATAGTTTGACTAGCTATCCACTGCAAATCTAAAAATGAGACCAGGGCCTAGCTAGAAGCTTGGGAGTCCTGTGGCAACAAGTGATTATGGGGCCCTTCTTTCAAGTCACCCCATTCCCTTGCTTCAACACAACTTTCAAACAATTTCTATGGGGTTCCCATAGAACGTGCAGTGCAGTGCAGTACCCACGCACGAGATTAACTCCTGCCACGCCCACCCGCCACGTCACCAGCAAACCATCCACCATACATACTCCACAGACGTCGCACTCAGTCATTTGTTGTCACAATTACTTTTAATTTCCTAATGTGTTTTGCTTTAAGACTATAATAAGTTTTTAAATTACGAAATGAGTTTAATTCAAGACTTGTAAAGTGTGGTTTTGTAAAAAAAAAAAAAAAAAGCCGTCCTCATTTCGGGTGCTCCTCCAAGGCACTGGAGCCCGGTGGTAAAGGCTGTTCACGATAAAGCACTTTTGAAATCAACCTTAGAAAAAAGTCACTGCTCCTGGCTGCATATATTTTAACAGGCGCACTGAGTGACATGCGCCCATTAAAGTTGGTAACGATGGAGGGAAAGTAGTTCCATATCTTAACGTCGGATAAAAATTGTGTTAGGTAACCATTTGTGATAACTTAACTTGTTTCTTCGCTTCATATATATATATATATATATATATATATATATATATATATCCATATCATAACGTCCATAGTTCCATATCTTAACGTCGGATAAAAATTGTGTTAGGTAACCATTTGTGATAACTTAACTTGTTTCTTCGCTTCATATATATATATATATATATATATATATATATATATATATATATATATATATGCAGCAAAATGTAAAAATGGGTGAATTAGTAAAATATTTAATTTTACTTCAATTTTACAGTTTCACTTGAAAGAAGCATGAATAAAGTAATGAGGCCTGTGACAATATTAATTTTACAATAGGCGGGAGAATACACAACGTGCATACAACTAGATATTAAGCAGGGCTTTCGAAAGTGCTCAGTTTATCGTGCACAGCCTATAGTTAAGGCGCTGAATGAGACGCAACTATCATTAAGAGATGGAGCGCGGCTCGCCGTTGTCCCTCGAGAACTCACCAGCTTCATCATGGCGTCCAGCAGAGGGCAATGCAAGCTCCAGTAGACGAGAAGCGGGTGGATGGATGGTTGGCCAGCTCAGCTGACCGCTTATAAACGAAGTGGCCGCCGCACTTTCTCTCTCTTGCCTTGCAACGCTGAGTCGCTCTGCTTCCCGCGCGCTTTTTGTGTCGCCGGGCGCCTGTCGGCCTCTGGTACCGGTCACTGCCCCCCCCCCCACCCCCACCCCCACGTCTTGACGGTCCGTCAGTGAAAGTCCTGAAGCAAGAGGTTTTTTATTTCTAAAAACATATCCTTCGCATTACATTTTAAACATGCCACCGTAAACAACAAAACATGGTAAAGCTTGTCCACAGTAAAGTTAAAGCACTATTAAAATCAACCCTTGAAAAATTACTCATCGGTAACGAACAACGAGCTATATAGTAAACATAGGGTGGCGGAAGAGTTTCCAGATTGAGGGCACTTGAATCTCTGTCCGCCATCTTTATTTCAGTCAAAACAATGGTCCGTGGTAGCGTGTAGCAGTAAGGAATATCACGCATACTAGCACAAAATAATCGACAAATAAAATATAATTGGACATTTTCACGCACTTTCTGGCTGTAAATATCGTGTAATTCGCCGATTTTGCTTTGCAAGGATAAAGATGACATAAAACAAACCGCTGGGAAGATGTATAGTGTAGTGTTGTGAATGAGATTGCAGTGTATAAGTCTATGCATGGAGACATTTAAGCGATTGATGTATCAATTTAATTGAGTGCTCGGAAATATTAAAGGTGTGGTGTTTCGGCTCGAAACTGCAATTCAAATAATTTATACGCTACAGCAGTCTGGCATCAAACCACAAAGTTGGTGGATTCACCTCGTAATGAAAGTCATTATTTTCGCGTATTGAGACAGACGTGGAAATTATATTTTGTGGGTGCTAACGGAAAGCAGGGTCCGGAAAATGTAAACAAAACATATCGTCGTGGTAATGTAAAACAAAGGAACTTTTTTGAAAATAATCCGGAAAATGGTATAAATCTACTATATTATTAATACATAATACAGATTTTCTGAGGCGTATTAATATTTCACCTGATGGGGAGGGCTATAGTGAATATGTACATATTTTTTATTTTTTACACCACAATTTTCCTGATCTTCATTGCCCTCCCCACTATCAATTTTGGTGTTTGTATTGGTTTGGTTATGTCTTCTTGGCAATTAATGTATTTCCATGTGTAAATATTATTATGAAGTACACATTTTCCACTCGTTTTACCCCACAATTTCCCTGGTCAAAAAATCGTCGTAGGCCTATTTCAAAAATCATTCCATGCGAATATTCACAGTTTTAGGTCTATAGCATTAATTAGGTCAGCTTTAGGATGTTTTAAAAATGCCTGAATTGTCGATAGTTCTTAAGGTTATTTTACATTGCTAACATATTTGTTTTCCACGACATAGTACATTACACGAAATGCACGCTAATATTTTTCCGCGACTGTATTTAACAGTTACAGCTGCAGGGTAAGGAACTGTAGCATTTAGTCTTTTGTTATTGATGTGTGTTGGGTTAATTCTTTAAATAGGATTGCATCAGTTGGAATAAATATTAAAACCAAGGAACAACCATTCCAACGAAAAAGACACATTAAATTCAAGCACGTAACACGTGTCGCTTTCTTTTTGTCATACAAATTAAAAAGAGAGCTGTGGAAATGTATACAAATAAGCCTACCGTAACTCTTGCTTGCGATACCAAGCTGCAGTGGGAAGAAAGAAACAAACTTGACGTAATGGTGCCTTTGACTAGGGAGTCAAAGGCACCATTACGTCAAGTTTGTGGTTCTTTTGTGGTTGTGTGTCTGTGATATTTGAAAATTTGTTTTGAATGTCACGTTTTGTGTCGGTACCTTTGGTAACGTCTAATTGCTATGCTTTCGTTTATGTATACTCAAGTACTCCATACGTTTATGCATTATTTATGTGCAATCCAAACTTTTTGTGAGATGTTTATATATAAATTTATATATAGTTATTATTATGCACTGTTTACTTCTAAAAGCATTCATGTCGAAACACATTATATTATATATAAATTACTTATTTCCGTATATTTAATTACCAGTCGTTCGCCCCATGAAGGTTTTGCGGGGTCGGAAATAACCGATTTTGTTTTGTGCGGCTGTAATTAACTGAATCTGTCAAAAATCGAAGCAATTTTACATATGGTCCTACATAGCGTGTTACTATAAAAATCGCCAAAAAAAACTCCAGGAAGTGAATTAGGAGGAAAATATATAAACGGCCTATAGATGGAGGCATTTCCTTAATGGTGTACACGTCCTTAAAAGTGGAGGTAAAACTCATGTTTATTGCAAATAAAACTTGCAGTATCTGAGCTTCGGTAAAATATGTTATCATAATAATATTAGCAAGTCATGATAAACTGATTTGCTGACATCAACCCAGTCCTTGAGAAAGTAAAGGTGTGGTGTAGCAACACAATAGAACTGTTTTTTTTTTTCCTGCTAAATTAACCATACTTTTGCGCCAGCAGATACATCTTCTCATATTCTGGAGGGTCAAATTATTTTATAACACAAATGAGCTGCTAACTCTTATTTTCTCATGGACGGGGCTAATATTGGCAAACCATTTGTTCAAGGATTGAATGACTTAGTTTGATAGCATATTATTCCGAAACTCTGAGATAAAGCTCAGATACTGTAGGTTTTACCTCCACTACACTAGTGTGGGCCGATTTTTTTTCTATACCGCGGAAAACTTGCCCCTACGACTGACAAATTAAATAAAAAAGAAAAAATCGGTTGATATTTTCCGGTTGCGTATCTACCCCGAATCTTACAAAAACTAATCCATTTCAGCCACTTTTTGTAATAAAAAAACATATATTTTATTTTTTCTCTGATTATCTATACAGTAGAAAACTTGCTCCTAAGGCAGATTAGTAAAAGAAATAAAAAAGGAAATAAATGTCGGTTGATATCTTCCGGTCGCACATCACCTTCAAAGTTAATAAAAATCAGTGAAATTCTACTCATTTCCGTGGTTTTTTTTTTAAATATGTCCCACTGAATAAGGTCGAACCGCTATAGTATGAACTCATCAGAATATGACTAAGCGAATAATTGTAAGCATCGAAATAACAAATGAAATGGTATTTGTCAGTCGCGCAATCAACTTAAATATCCCCTAAATTTGACTAAAACGAGGCTTTTTTGTTTAATGTATTTTCTGATTATCGTAATTACTGGGTTTTAATCAATGTGATTGATTGCTGTGGATCGAATAGAAAACAGCGCATCACGTTTGACAAGGCGACCTTGGCTCCCCCTTCCTATCCTACCAATGGTTACTCACTCCCCCGCTGGGCTAACGCCCCGCCATTTAGAGATGCAACAATAGTGATTGATAAGCTCCATTCCAAACTTTTTCGCAGAACAATAAAAGAAGAACACTGTTTTCTTATTCAGGAAGCGCGCTCGGTATACATTGGCCATGTTTCGCCCTCTTAGGGATCTGCCATTATTTGTCATCATTTGTCTACGCTTGGAATTCCCCTTGACGAAGTAGATGTAATTTGGTGTGACGGTATTGAAACTAATACGAGCTGGAATGCCGGCGTTACTCGTATGATTGAACTACATGTGAAAAGGATTCAGTGTTATACAGAAGTAACGAAAAATAGTGTGACAATAAATGAGGGAAGACTAGACGTATTCTGATGAGCATTTTGGTACAAGGAACTCATAACAGATAAGTTAAATAAAACAGATATGAAATATCTGTCGATATCCTCCGGTCGCGCATCTCCTCCGAATCTGACAAAAACTTATATTTTTAACCACTTTTAGTTATTAAGGGGAACAAGGAACAATCATCAAAAATATTCATGAAACATGTTTTTTATATAATTATTTGTATGATGGAAAGTTAACGTCTTACTTATTTTATTTCAGCGAATTTTTAATATGAAACGGTGCTCTAAAGTGTGTTTATTCATATACTGTACGTAGTTCATTTTAATATTCATGTTTGTAGTTCTAAAATTAGAAATGATAATATATCTGGTATTAGTCAAGATGTGTTGTACAATAAGCAGCAGAAGATTTTCACGCTGAACAGATAAATGTAGTGTTGTTCTGACTGAAACCTTACAAAATACCAATGAGAATTTAAAACTAACTAAATTGCAACACGACCTAAACCCATAAAACTTTACCAGACTAACTTGGCGCTATTGATCTAGCTGTGACGTCACTCCTTCAAGCTTTTTTTTATCTACCTTTTGCTTAAAGCATTTGACGGTAATTTTGACAGCGATACAGAGGCTTTAGACACTGAATCTGCACTGTGCACATCACAAGGTTGTCGAATTTGAGGCAACGAACCTCGTTGCAAACCTGGCAGTGAAGCAGGAGATTTTGTCACACTTTATTAACTATCCCTTGCATGTTCTAGATGCCTCAGCAGGCAAGGATTCTAGCAATCAAATACTTATTCGTGTGAACTGGAATTTCGCAAACAAGAGTATTGATGTATCCCCATGCAAATATTTACGTATTTACATAACGCATAGACGTTCAACTTGATCATCTAACCTAGCGTGCACAAATAACGTAAAAATAACGCTACCACAATGTGTTAAATGACAGCCATACATGAAGGGTTGGCTATCTTTCTGGAAAAATTTCAAAATATTGAAACGCCATAACTTCTTCCATGGCCATCGCCGATTACGAGTTCCTTGTACCGAAATGCTCGTCAGAACACGTCTAGTCTTCCCTCATTTATTGTCACACTATTTTTCGTTACTTCTGTATAACACTGAATCCTCCACTTGAATGTAGTAACTTTTTTATTTAAAAATCGAAACATTGTGATTTTGAGAGTACGAGGTTTCTCTTCTTAAGTTACGAGTACGATGGCGCAACCCAGGAGAAATGGCACACGAGCCAGTCAGTCAGCCGCACTCTTGAGGTTAGAGTGTGCAGATCCGTGCTAGTGCACGCCGTTGCAGCCTACAACAGTTCACATTGCGAAATTCACCAATAGTTACATGCAAGAAAATTTCGCGATTTCTCCTGGTAACAAATCAGCCTTTGGCCTTTTTGCCTTATAGACCAAATTCATTCGGCCTTAGGACTGACTGCATAGCCCACTAAATTTTTGAAGCCTTTGTCTTCCTGGAAAAAATGAACATTTTCCTTTTATACCATGTTACGAATGACTCCATCACTCTGTTTGTGTTTATTACTGGCCCAAAGTCGTCCATTACTATCCGCTTAATTATTTTCAGTAGGAATAGTAGCGGATACATAAGTACATACAAGTGTTTCAGATAAAGCCTGTCGTCTCATTAATGTGGATATATTACTTGCCTCAGCTAAATACATTGTGACAGTAGACAGTAAATAAAACAGGTTAGTATTCCAGCACGTAAGATATTAACATTATATTGCAGCAGAAACATTGCAAATACCCGGGATTATGACACGAGTAAGTTACAAACCAGTTAAATTTTCTATGCGACAAAAATTGAAGCAGGTGGCAAGTTGTTAATTTATCGCTGTAAGAGCATGACAGTGAAGCACCCAGGAGTTAATGTCCAAATTGGACGTAATTTGTTACATGTGCATACCACTGTTGAGTGTGTAAATAATTATGATCTGTAATGTCTATAATGGCCACCATAGTGCATCAGTGGTTTCATCAGGCTAAAGCGATACTGTTACAAGGCGTGTGTGGATTTAAAAAAAAAATTGAGTTTGGTTGTGTTGGGGACACGGAGGTTTGTTTCGCGTGAATACACCTATGTTGACGAGCTCGGACACCTTGATGTTTATTGTACGTTCCTGGCACCGCTTCACTCGATAATATGGGGTTTTATGAGTATCACTGGATTGCTTTTGAGATGCTCTTTCCAACTGTATACAATTTATGCATTTCGACTTGGCTTTTTGACGAGTGTAGGCCGAAATTATGTTAAGTTTCCTTTATTTTGTACATTAAATGCATGCAATTTCACCATAACCACGCCATATAAAAATTGTTATACACGCAATCGATTTATCTTGACGAAAACTGTCAATTTAAACCTAAACGAGTGTCGTAACTTCTCCTAGTTAATAGTTATACTACGCGGAAGTTATGAGACGCGTGCGAAACGCATTCAAAATTGCGCCAAGCCCCCCCCCCCCCCCCCAACATAATTCCAACGCCGCTCGCGATGCTTCGCACTCCTCACTCAACGTAACATATTCTTTGATCCTTTTACAATCGAGTGGAGAAATTTAATTTTGAACGTAGACTATAGATTCGGAGCTGCAATGCCAAACTGTATCCCCCGATTTTGTTATCATCGGATTTTCTCGATTGCCTACCACTATGGTTGTATATTTAAATACGTATCCTCGTCAAAAGCCAAGATAATGAAGATATGTCACAGAACACGAGTATGCATTAGTCAGCAATGAGCATTAGCCAGTATGAGGACATTCATTCCTGTGCCACAATGTCCCAATATTGGAACTAACGGGCACGTGAGGGAATCTACACACACGCCGTGAAGGTTTCGGTATACTAGGGCAAACAACAACACTGGAGGATCACTGTATCGTACACCAAGCTTAACGGAACACCATGACATCGGCGCCTGCTTTCGGTCACAGTAGGTGAACACTGTACAGTGTGATCCCGCACCACATACAGGCGACTGGCGTCAACCGGACTACTAGTTAACTATCCCATGCGGAGGCTGCCGCTCACACCAAAGTACAGGCGGCGACGTTTGAAATGCTGCTGCAACTATGGGAGGCATGGGGCGATGAAGTGTGGGGTTGTATCATGCTCAGCGATGACCCTCGGCTCTGCAACAGTCGTGTGCGAGTAAGGCGACACCGACGAGAGAGAACACATCCCACCTATCATATGGAGAAACACGCCGGCATTACTACTAGCACCATGGTGTGGGGAGTTATAAAGTACTAGCGACCCGCCCCGGCCTTGCTCGGGTGCGATTTTAATATTGGCGTGGTTTGGCAAGTATATACACTAAATGCTTAAAGCAAATAACAAAGGATTAATACTATGTTGTTTACAAAGTCTTCGTAAGTGAACCCCTATTTCTAATAAAATTTTAAAAGAGAAATTTTTACTGTGGGCCATCCTTAAAAGATAAACATATGCTGCCGCAGACTTTTTTTTAGATCTTTTTGAGATCTACAATTCTGCAGTACATTAATTTGGTGTATCTCTTGTGGTTTAGTCAATTTCAGTCATGTAAGCGCATGAAAAGCGGCTTCCGACTTGATTAGAAAACGTAGTTTTTTGCTATCCTTAAATTAAATTCTCTAAATGATGGTGAAAACCGCATCAAAATCCATCAAGTAGGCTACTTTAGAAGCTTTAGCTGAATACACAAAACACACGTGGCTGGGCGACTTTGTTTCATACTATGTTTATATAGTTTCATGTCACTTCTGATAGCGCTTCGAGAGAACCTGACAAAACAGCGGTATGTCAGACATACTGCATCTTCACATATTACTACTCGCGATATAACACCGTAATTACAGACTTTCAACAAGACAACGTTCGTCTACACATCACAGGTGTCTATGGACTATGCCTTCCTCATGTTGAGGTATTCTTTTGGCCAGCAAGTTCCTCTGATTTGTCTCCGATAGAACATGAGTGGGATCAGTTCGGACGTAATATATGATCTGGTGCTGATCTGCAGAATGTCAAAGGCATGTTGCAGTAGCTTTGGGTCGACTGGCATCAGGATAACTACAAGAGCTGTACGACTATCTTCAGAATAGAGTCGTGGTGAGCTACAGCCTACTGAGACGGAATGAGCAGGATGATCGTATTGGAAAATCTGGGTGTGATTTAATGTCGGGATCTTTGCCGTGAAATCGCGTCACCTTTCAACGCGTACACTTTCCTTTAAATAAATATAAGTTGCTTAAATTTTCTTACAAGAGTGCATTAGCTATTAATTGTATGGGGATAAATTGTACATCACTAGGTTCTAGGTGTACAAATTATACACATAAAACTAAATACGACAAAACTTCCTGATTAAAACGAACTCCAGTACACTTTGGTTATTAACTCGAAGAGGTGCCACCAGCGATTCGGCTACCTCGACACATGAGCGTGTCTTGGCTGTTACTGCCACCAAGGAGATCACTATACTAACACTTTCCCGTTAATAAACTATCATTCAGAATTTTAACGTAATGTGTTAGGCAATGTAGTGCATAGTACGGAATAGTACTTGTATTCCCAATGTAGGAGGAGGGAAAGCGGGGGGAACACACCTCCAGTGCGACGTGTTAGCGTCGACCCAGTGTCCTCCTCGGTGTGAGTCAGACTCGCTACACGCATGACCAAACACAGCGTGGCAGTGGAAAGCCGCGTGGCTTCCCACGACCAACCTGGGCTTCTTGAACACGACTACAGGGAGAAAGTGGGTTCCGTTGGAGGTGTCTTGGTACGAGGATCCCATTGAAAAGCAGATATCGTCCCCGAAAAGAATAATAGAAGTGGCACCCGCAGAGGAGTGCCACTTTTCAAGAATAAAATTATTTAGCTCATCTCGATGCGAATAATTTATATGGCTGCGCAATGTCGTAATATTTACCATATGGAAGTTTCGACTGGGAGTACAATACATTATATTATTTATATTACTGGAGTGAAAAAAATGTTAAATTTGAAAGACGATTCTGAGTATGGCTATATATTAGATGTTGATTTAGAGTATCCACAAGAGCTAAATAAATTACAAAAAGAACTTCCATTTTGTCCAGAAAATAAGTTAGTACCAGGAACAAATGATTCTAAACTATTAACAACTTTACGCAATAAATAAAAGTATATAATGCACTATCATAAGTAGTATAGAAATGCCGGTTCGAGCGTAGCCCGCCGTCGAGCGTAACCATCAGAAAACCATCAGAAAAAATTACCGTTTGTTTTCCTGATCCAAAACATCAGTTGCCGATTTGAGCGAAGCCGCAAAAAAATGACAGCAAAAAGTTGCGTTTGGGGCATCCGCAAAAAGTGACTGCAAAAAGTTGCATTTGTGGCATATGCAAAAAGTGACTGCAAAAGTTGTGTTATAGTGCAACCGCAAGAAGTTGCATTTGGGTGCATCTGCAAAAAGTGACTACAAAAAGTTGCAAAGAGAAGCTCAAGAAAATTGAATACGCAAAAAAAAAATTGTTCATAATAAACAATTGATCAGTTGCTAAATGTATTGAACGGAGTCCAACAATTTCAGAAACTTTCCGAACTTTCAATCGGACAGACCTATCCCATAGACCATGCTGAAATATCTGATACACAGTATGGACACAGAGTGGTAATTACTTCTGGCAATTTTAAAGTAACCTCTTCAGATTTTCAGCGAAAAAGTTTTAGATGGTGTTAATCGTGGAGGTATAAATTTTGCATATGATGAAATGGAGGATTGTGGCGTTAAACAAAGGCATTCTATTCGGTTTTTTAAAGATTAAACACTCGCCGTATTAGACATCAGTTGATTTTAATTTGTGCTCATATATCTATTAAATGTGTTTGTAGATATCGTGTTACCAATAACTCGCTATTCACTGGTGGGAGTATAAAAAAACTATATTGTAAATTAAATTCATAAACCAATGCAAAAAAACTTCCCCAGAAGAACTGTTCTATCTTTTGGTATCGATGATCTTTGGCAAGCTGATTTAGTCGAAATGAATTCCGGATCTTTAAAAGGTATACATAGAATTAACAAAGTGTTTAAATATATGTTAACTATGATATATGTTTTTTCCAAATATGCATGGGCAATACCAATCAAAGATAAAACTGGCGAAAATGTTACATTAGCATTAAAAACAATTTTGAATGATCGCAAACCCATGCATTTACAAACAGATGAAGGTAAAGAATTTTACAATAAATCATTTAAGACATTAATGGTTAACAACAACATAACACTCTATCCAACATACAGTGGAAAGAAAGCTAGTTTTGTAGAAAGATTTAATAGAACATTGAAGGAGAAAATGTGGAAGATATTTACTATGCAGGGAAACTATAAATGGGTGGCTATATTTCCTAAATTAATAAGTGAATTTAATAACACTGTTTGCAGTACAATTGGACTGAAACCCACCAATGTAAGTGCAACGAATGACAGTTCTATTCTAATCAACATGTTTGGAGGAGAAAGAAAAATGATTAAACCAAAGTTTGCAATAGGAGGTAAAGTTCGTATAAGTAAATGTAAAAATTTGTTTGAAAAAGGATATACGCCAAATTGGTCTCCTGAAGTATTTGAGGTGTGTGAAGTATTTTACACAGACCCCACGACATACAGAATAAAAGATTTAAAAAATGAACTTATTAAAGGTATTTTTTATGAGCCAGAGCTGCTTAAGACCAAATATGATAAAGACTACTTAGTGGAAAAAATTTTGCGAATAAAAGTAAATAAGCTGCTAATTAAACGACTTGGTTTTGATAGTAGTAATAATTCTTGGGTTGGTAAGAAAAATGTAGTTGTTTAAGAATTTTTTTTATATATAATAAATGGATCAACAAAAAATTGAAAGTTCTGAACGTCAGTCGTTTCTGCCAAACAACCAAACAAAAAATAATTTGAATGAATACAACAAGTGCATTGAGTTTGATATTCTTATTGGTGATGCATTTTCACATCTGAATGAAGCTTACATATACCAATAGTATAAGATTACTAAAAGAGATACAAATACAGATTATGAAAAAACTGCAACTATTTATCTTTGTGAGAATTTCTTCCCATTCCAGTTCTCAAGAATAGTGATCTCTAAACATGGTTGTATAATCGAAAGTATTGACAACCATGGGATCACTTCAACAATGATGCATACATTTCTAGGTTCGGAATCAGAATCAGCATACTTCCAAATGTCGGGGATAGAACTAGGTAAATATGTTAATAGAGATAAGTCTAACGAAATTACCTATCCATTAAGATATTTGTTTGGTTTTATGTGAGATTGTAATGAAATACTCTGGAAAGGTGGGTACAAGATCACATTCATTCGCAATTATAGTGATGATGTTTCGCTTTACAGAAGGCCACCAAAGAAAGCAGATGGATCTGATGATGTAGATAATATACCAGCATCTGGTAAAATTGTTATTGAGAAATTGGAAATTTTGTGGCCAATTGTTGAATACGATCCTATTTATGGAGACGAAATTATAGCAAAATTATGCAAACATCTCGAAATTCCAATTAGTTTTAATTATTGGCAATGTCTTGAAAAACCAGTACCTACTAATGCAAACTCATTTCGGTTTGCTATAAAACATCAGTTCAATTCAATCCAATTCTATATGCCAGACTTTGTCATTGTTGGTTTTCAGTATAGCTTAAAAGAAGGTTTTGAGCAATCCACACACAGTTCAATGTTTGACTCTTGTTCCGTCAAAAATATTTCTATTAAGAATGGAAGGAATGAAGTGTTTCCCAAAGAGAATTGGAATTTAAATATTGATGATAAAATTTTTGATAAGGTGTATATTGCTTACAATACTTTTAGAAATTCAAAGACAAAACTAGATACCCCTTATCGTAATAATGAACTGTGCTTCAACTCTGCATCATTAATTGGGAGAAGACCATTGTATGTTATTGATTGTTCTTACAGAAAAACCACAACTGTAAAAGATCGAACTAATCTGAAACTTACAGTTTATTTTAATAAACCAATATCGGCTTCAACTATTTGTAATGTGGCACTTGTAAGCCAAAGAAAACTAATTGATGATGTTAAAAGAGAAAGAATAACCGAAGCCCAATAGTATGCAAACATGTATGGTTATTAGTTTTTAATGGATGGTTATCCATTAAAACATTTACTGTTATTTAATAGTGCTATAAGAGTGTTTTAAATGGGCTCTCATATAAAAACCATCTGTGGCAGCGCGTGCTTGTCAATGATTGCGTTCACCGCGTCCAGCAGTGGTTTATACTTCTGGTCGACACCGTGCTTCCGTATGAACGGCAACCCTTCTTCGTACACCCAGCATTGGAACTGTTCTGCAGTAGCCATCTTTGACTTCATTATCAGTGCTTACAAGCCCGGTTCATTGATAAACACTGCGTGCGGTTGCGTATTCAAAGGGAGGCTATCGGGTAGCCTCCCTTGTGTCGTCAATGTTTTCAATGGAATACGGTCGTCTTTGTCGACGTTCACCCAGATTGCTTGTTTTGCATTGTTGTACTCGAGTATAAGTGCAACGTCTCGCGCTTTTAACCACGGATTACAGTCCGTATCGATAATCATCATGTACACTTCTCTACGGTTGTAGACGAGCTTGCTGTTTACGATGTCGATGAGCGATTGCATTTTGTTAGACTCTTACAGGTTTAAACGTGATATGCTAACAATTTCGAGACGAGATGTCATCCGAAACACTACTCGATGTCTGTCGTGAACGATTTTATGCGTACGACATCAGCGAAGTCATGTTCATTGATAAATATGGTATGCGGCTGCATATTCAAAGGGGCGAGAGAATCGCTCAAGCTTATATCCGCATATGATTGTCTATGCTTTTCTCTAACATGTGCTCTGATTGCTTCTCGCGGATTTGCATACTCGTCTATGTCCGCAATGTCTTTCGCTTTGAACCACCGACTGTTATCTTCGTCGATGATGACAAGCACCTCTCTGTTATCGTAGACGAATTGCTGTTTACGATGTCGATGAGCGATTGCATTTTGTTGGACTCTTACAGGCTTACACATGATACGCGATGTGCTTCGCTTGCTATATTTCGAGACAAGATGTCATCTCGAAACACTACTCGATCGGCCATTGCAAACTGTCTGTTGCAAACTATTTTATACGAACGATATCAGCTATAAGGCGGCTCGCGCTGTGCAGCTGCTCTTTCATAGTATCACTTTTTTGAATTTTTGTAGTGTCCCTATGGTAGTGTATTAATGCCATCTTTAAGAATAACTATTTTATCATATTTGGGGCTTAATGCTTCTTTTCATCTCAATCGTATAGAGTTCATGTTTCTTACTTCAAATAAGATTCATACTTATGTACAACACTTTTTTTACTAAACAAACACTTTTTGTAGTCGCCAAAACTAATCTCATTTCTGACTACAGTGTTTTTCATCACATCCTTTGCTCTTTTCTTTACACCACCCTCCTCATTTATTGCATACATTTTCGATTTCAAACCAATAAATTCTTCCATTATTTTTCCATTACATTCATCTTTCATTTTGCCAATAATCCTTTTGTTAACTAACGGTATGCCATATGGATTATCCTTTCTATAGTTAGAAGTATCAAAATGGTCGACCATTTCTTTCATCTCACGGTAGAAGTCTAATGTTTTTATATAATAGATGTACGAATCAGTATCTTGGTAGCACAGTTCAATATTTTCCCCATACTTTGGCTTCATTATATTATAGTGAAAAACATACATTAAGACTTTCGATAGATCAAGTATACTCATTCCAATATAAATGGGTTTGTTAATGCACAGTTTTATTTTATTCATATGAACTGCAACCAAAGAGCTAGTAAATATAGTCCTATCTTTAAAGTTTGGTTTAGCGACTACTTTATCCATTTGCTTAGAACTTGTGCACAGCCGTATATCCACTCTGTTTCTAACATTCGCAATTTTTTTCCCAAAAACGAAATTGTTCATTAGCTTGTAGAAATCTTTTTCAAAGTCATTTGTAGACTTTATTCGCATATTTGTGTTTGATCGATATTGGACTTGAGCCAATCTGATTGATCAAACTCCAGAACTCTATGGATCTTTTTCAACTTCATTCCGAGAGATAGATATTGCTTATGATTTACATAGTGTAATACATATTTCTCTTTGCCATTCAGACTAGTCAAGAGTTTGGGGTTTTTTGAACTTTCCAGTATTTTATTCTCTGGTGCCAATGGCAGATCTTTGTGAAGATCGTGTAGTTCATGTAGGTATTCCAAAATCAACTTCCAATATATTCCCTTTGATAGCATCATCTTCTATTTTAGTTACATATATATTTGTATTTACCCACTTAAACCCACCATAGGGAAAATACTGACTCATAGCCCAGCCATGTAAGTTATTGGCATCCAGATATGTAAGATAAAAGATTTCCTTTGTGCTGTCATAAGCATTCACGTATTTATTATATGCTTTAGCATATCGCTTACAACTTTGTGAAATTCCACCACGAACACTTTTTTCCTATCACCAAAATCATGTCATAATCTGTTAATAATTCTAGTTCTATTTTAGTGTGTTTGAGCATATAATCCCACGCTAACCCTGGGGCTGTGAAATAACATGCTGGATCTTGCTTATATGTGTTGAGACACACATCTCTCAAATTTTCCATTATATCAGACAATACCAACACATCAGATTTGTTATAGAGTTCTGTGTACTCTCTTAGAGATTTTATGTTGAATTTTTCCCAAGCCTCTCTCGCAAATTCGTAATCTTCGTCTGTAATGCTGCATTTATTGAGTTTGTTGTAAAATACATCTTTGGATGGAAGCGATGCCTCACAAAAATTTTCAGCACTATCCATGTACTCATATGGGTAAACACCTTTTCTTGTAACAATGTCAAGAAGTTTATTGGAAAAATGCTTACACGTTTCTCAGAATTGGCTTCTGGAAAGGTTGCTAGAGAGTTTATCGTTACTACTAGCCATAAATTTAAATGAGTCAATAAATCTAAGGTTTACACTTCCACATACGTGCTTTGTAAAAGAAATATATTTTTCTTCGTTGTTGGGAATTATATCAATCTTATTTTCATCGATGCCAAGATCTCTTATGAATAAATGTGTGTCATAGCCAGATAGATTGTGTATAAACACTGGGACAAAACACGTATTTCTATACGATAAGTTACAATCTCTGTGTGCAGCTCCCCTAAATTTCCCTGTAATATGATCATGATCTCTCACAGAATCACCATTCATAGGCTTTCCACATATATGAAAACGGGTAGCTGTATCATAAACAATTTGTTCTTTCTGAGTTAGTGGAAGCATTGGTTTTTCATTTGTGTATATATCACCAATAGACTTTGCTTCTTCCATTAGTATTTTAACGAGCACAGTAGATGCATCAGGCTCTTCATAAGTTACTGGTGATTTATAGTATCCATGTTCGTATTTTACATAGTAACAGAAGCTAATAGGCTCGTGTTTTTGGTATGGTTTCGTGTAACATTCATCGGGGTTTGGTTGGCAAGTTTCGATTTTAGTCAACAAACATTCAAAATCAGCATATGTCACAAACGGAACTCTCAAAGAATGATTTTTGTTTTGAAATCTTAATATGTCATTTTTTTCCTTTAGATGGTAGTTCAACTCTAACACCATCGTGATCTCGACAGTCTTGTTCGTGATCTTTTAGCTTATTTACAGAGGAAATGTTGCAAACATCTATCGTGTATAAATATTTTGTGACCATTATTTGTTACTTGTGATGCGATAAGTCTCGAATGACTTTTTATCCAGCAGTAGTGGTCGTTCCTTTCGTCTTTGATATAGAGTAGGTTTATGTGCTTATCCATCTTATTTTTTGTTGTTTTTAATGGACAGATTATATATTTCTTACCACCATCTTCTTCGCATGCTTATACATTAATAGAAATTCCACTTCTTTTCTCAAAGGTTGGTACGCTATCCAATTTCATTGGAAATTCCAAACTCTTAAGTGCATCATCAAACTCATGTTCGTAAGCTATGTATTTATTCACTCTTTGAGGGTATCATTGTACTTGATGTAATGCAGATAGAACAGACCACAAAATACATTTTTGATCATTGTTCTTAACATTAATTACCGCCTGCTTAATTTTGATTTTTTCTAAGAGATCAACATAAGAACTGCCCTTGAATGGTACATATTTATTTATTCGCAATTCTAGTTTGAATATTCTGTTGAGTGCCCACTGAGATCCCATTGCTTCGAATTCCCCCATCTCAGCAATGATTTTCGATATACTGTTGGTATAATATTCTTCCAGATTATCCGATTTCAGTATAATTTCGTTCTTTGTTTTAAAGGAGCTTTCTACATATTCAACATTCTCACCAATTCCCCTTTTGTACTCAGTGAAGAATTTCATGTTCACTTTGAATGATTTTGAATGCTTACTAATTAGCCCCATGGCAGTTTCTTTTACATCGTTTAGGAAATGCTTTGGGTGTTTGTATGCATTCACATTCTTTACAGCATAAGTCTTGATCCTACTTTGAAATGCTGTTTCGATTTCTTCTACACTGAATATGTGTGTGTACTTATGAATTTTACTTCTCAAGTGACTTCTTATGAGAGAGGGTTGTAATAATGGCTACACGTTACACATTTCACTTGTTTCTCTCATGGGAACTTCTGTTTTGATATTAAATGTTGTGGCACTTTAAAAATTTCCCATGCATTTGTTGGTTAATGTGATTTATTACTTATTGGTGTTAGACCTTTGTGCAATCTACTTTTAAGATGCCTTCTTATGAGATACGGTTTGTAAAAGTGTTTACAAGTGTCACACTTGACATACTTCTCTTTAGATTTCTTCTTCTTTCTTTCTGCAAAAATGCCTTTCTTAAACTTGTATTCTTTTCAAACATTACCAGTTGTGTTAACCTTTTTCATTGCCATGGTCGTCATCATATTAGACATTTGGTTGATTTTTATTTGCGCTCATTTATTATGGACAATATTTTATTATTCAAGCATTCGAATTTTCTTGAGCTGCTGGATTGCCCCACTCTATGCAACAAGTGTTTCTACAAAACCAGTATGGCACATCGGCCATGACTGTTCCGATTGCACATTGCGTACAACACCCCACCCTATAATGACGATCGAGTGTGGCCCCAATATGTAGCTCTCGCTCTTTTTCTGCATCGTTTCAGTTTGCACGTCCATGTCGTAGAGCGCATTGTCAAAGTATATACCCAAACCCACTTTAGTCAAATCACCCGTCTGAAAGTTGTCGAGCATAAGAAACCCACCGACAACAGGTCCGCATACCATTATGTGCTGCGTGATTGTCAACTGTGCTTGCACATTGCTCAGCGATTCACTCGACTTGAGAAAGTATATATCATCGATATGGTATACGTAATGCTTGTTTGCGCCATAGCATCCACGACCAGGGAGAAGCAACGAAACATAAGTTGCATGGCGTGTATCGAAATGCGCCATGGGATCGTCTGTCATGCACCAACTTTCGTCTGCACAAAAATCGCTCGTGATACTGTGTCCGTTCTTTATGCCTTAGAGACGCAGTCGCGAACTACCACCCATGCACTTTTTCTGCGGATACATTGTGAGAGTTTATGTGTACGAAATGTTTGGCGACCACGTAGCTAATCCCTTTATCACGAACGCATCGCTAATGGCAGTAGTGCACAAAACTGCCCAGCAGCAACAGCACTTGTATTGGTTACGAACACATGAAATTAGTTTTTTATGCACACGCTCATCCAGAGTATCACTACGTAAATAGATAGCCCAGTTGAACTCTGCATGCATGAGCATGAATTTGGGGAGGTAAAGAAAAGAGGCATTCAAACATTACATTCCACGTGTCTGACTTTGTCGGTTCGCATTGGTACAATCACACAGTTTGGGAAGATGTAAATTTCGCGTGTTGGGATTAAAGTGTTTAACGGCTCACGAGCCGTTAAACATTCCATAATGGCAGTACCTGCAACTCGTTGATGCTTAAATAAAACGAAATAGAATGCCTTTGTTTAAAGCCACAATCCTCCATTTAATCGTATGCAAAATTTATACCTCCACGATTAACACCATCTAAAACTTTTTCGCTGAAAATCTGAAGATATCTGTCTGGCAAGATTACTTTAAAATTGCCAGAAGTAATTACCACTTTGTGTCCATACTGTGTATCAGCTATTTCAGCATGGTCTATGGGATAGGTCTGTCCGATTGAAAGTTCGGAAATTTCTTAAATTGTTGGACTCTGTTCAATACATTTAGCAACTGATCCATTGTTTATTATGGACGATATATTTTTTTTTCGTATTCAATTTTCTTGAGCCGCTCTTTGCAACTTTTTGTAGTCACTTTTTGCAGATGCACCCAAATGCAACTTTTTGCGGTTGCACTCTAACACAACTTTTGCAGTCACTTTTTGAGATACCCCAAATGCAACTTTTTGCAGTCACTTTTTGCGGATGCCCCAAACGCAACTTTTGGAGTCACTTTTTGTGGATGCACTCTAACGCAACTTTTTGCTGTCACTTTTTTGCGGCTGCGCTCGAATCGGCAGCTGATGTTTTGTGATGGGTCGTGCATTCTATTTGCTGTTGGTTTTCTGATGGTTGGGGAACTGCTCTCAAATGAAACTTTTTGCAGTCACTTTTTGCGATTGCACTCTAACGCAACTTTTGCTGCCACTTTTTTGCAGCTGCGCACGAATCGGCAGCTGAGGTTTTGGATCAGGAAAACAAACGGTAATTTTTTCTGATGGTTTTCTGATGGTTTGGGCATTCAATTTGCTGTTGGTTTTTCGATGGTCGCCGGCTACGCTCGAACCGGCATTTCTATACTACTATCATATATTGAAACAGTGCTTAAATAATTAATTTAATCATTTAAAAAATACATAGAATATTGAAGTTAAATCAGTCTGATTGGTTAAAAAAAAGTATATAGAATTTAATACATTGATGAGAACTAATGGAAAAAATGATTTGGAAAGGACTTTTACAAACTGATGAATAATTCTGTGTTTGGTAAAACAATGGAAAATATCAGAAACAGGGTAGATATAAGGCTGGTTTCAAGTAAAAAAAATTTGCGAAGAATTAGTTGCTAAACCAAATTTCATAAGAAGTACTATACTTAATGAGAATCTTGCAGCCATTCGCATGAATAAAACTAATGTAAAACTTAACAAGCCTATTAATGCGGGTATGTCAATTTTAGATATATCGAAGAAATTGATGTATGATTTCCATTATAGTGTTATGAAAGTGAAATAGGTAATAAAATTGAACTGTGCCTTCAAGGTAACAACTCATATTTTTATAATATTAAAACAGAAGATTTCTCACAAAGACATGAAATCGATGTTAGATAAATTTGATACAAGTGATTGTCCAAATGACAATATTTATTGTGATAACTTATTTTCTCAACAACAGCACTCAATTTTTCAATTGTTGTTATTGTATTGTTGTTTACATTTGGTGTTAAAAATGTATGATGACTGACTAATGCAATTGATTTATATTTATTAATTATATCATAGTAACACTTCTTCTTAAGAATATAACTATTATCTGTTAACTTGAATACTTTATTCTCCATTTATTACAAAAATTATATTGTGAATGAAGAAGGTCAATTTGGGTGTTGGTGTATTAATTTTTGAAGAAACTTCTAAGAAAAAGAAAAATGGCGAACTTTTGCCTGGTGATATTAATGTATAATACTTGGTGCTAGAAATGCGGGAAGACAAATTTAATGATTAATTTTATTTATAAGACAGGTTGGCTAAATTTTAATAAATGGTACATTTGTTCAAAAGTTTGAATCAACCCAAATATATTTAGTTACAAGATGACTTTGATGTGATATCCCAAAAGGTAAATGAATAAATGTCTTATTTTTAAATAGCAATGACAAAATGATTCCACTAGACAAAAGTGAATATAATTATTTAATAATTTTTGATGATGTAATTTTAGATGAACAAAATGTCGTCTGTGCATACTTTACTAGAGGTCGGTATGAAAATATTTATGTTTTTTTTAGCTTGCACAGACATATTCGAGTGTTCCCAAACAATTGGTACAAAACAATGCAAATTTTCTATGTGTATTTAGACAAGACGATACAAACCTCAAACATATCTATTGCAATTTTGTTGGTGGGGACATGAAATATGAAAATTTTAAAGAGATTTGTGGAAAGTGTTGGAGTGAGGACTACGGTTTTTTAACATTAGATTTGAGTAGAAAAAGGGACAGTAAGTATCGAAATCAAATAAAAAAAGTTTATATTTTAGCTCTCTCTCTCTCTCTCTATCTCTCTCTCTCTCTCTCTCTCTCTCTTATGTGTTCATATGTAAACATTTTTTTAAAAATTCAGTAGATGTCTATTGCAGATTATAGCGCAAATCAATCATATGACTAAAATTCAAGGAATTTCAAGCTAAATTTAAGCAAATATACAATTTCCTATCAAATCTTTCAAAGCACAACTCAAAATCAATCAAATTTAAGACCAAAGTCAAAATCAAGTTTCAACTTGTGTTCACTCTTTGTGAGGTGTTCTTTAAAGCCTTATTTGTAAGCTAAATCATCATATTTTTGATGACATTCCAAGAATTTTCATTCTTTTCTTGTGATATTTTTTTTACTAATTGATTTGGCTTGCAAATTTAGAGTAAATTTAGCCTTTTTTTTTTTTTTTACCTAAATTTGGCCTCATTCACTCCCGAGAAGGACACTGATCAAAGAGTGAACGAAGCATGTTTAAAAAAAATGCCTTATTGAGAATGCAGATTTGGATCAAATTAGCTTAATTTTGGGGGGTGGAATTGAAGAGATGAATCATGTTGAAGAAGAATTTGAAAAAAGTTGCTTGAAGGTGAGAAATTTGCTTGAATTTTATTCAAATTATTGAGTTGCGCTAGGGTCTGCAATAAACATCTACTACTGGGAGTGCAATCTGCTTAAGTTTGTTTACATTCGCTGCTGAGACTAGCAGACTGACTGCACTGATGCTGTGAACATAAACCCGGGTATACACTAGCGAACCGAACCCCGTAGCGAACACTGAACATCGGCCGACCCGTATCTGGGGTCACATTTGCAACACAACATCGTAACGTAACGCCATCACGTATAACTGTCGCGCGGGTAGTGTATTACGTGCACGTTATGCACACAATTCACATGCTAGCGTTCCATATGTTCAGTTAGTCTGTTTTTGGATTGTGATGAATATACGCATCAAGATGGAGAGAAACAAAATACAATTAGCTGCCGCAGCATATATTTACATTCATTATGCGACAAAAATACGAAGGCAAAGAAACGGTGGCTACACTTTTGTTTTGTAGGATGACGGAGTATGGTGGGGATAATTTGCTGGCCGATTTTAAATCCCAGGAAGTGAGCGGAAAATACAAAAACTACGAGGATTGCATCGAGCGATTTAGAACTTCTCATAATTATGGTTTGTCCTAAAGTTACGAAAAATGATACATGTATGAGGAAATCAGTAAGCGTCCAGGAAAGACTAGCAGTAAAATTGCGTTTTTTGGCAACCGAGGATTCTTATAGTAGTTTACAATATCTTTTCAAAATTTCGAAACAAACCATGTCTCATAATGCCAGAAGTGTGTGAAGCTATAATTGAGTCACTGAAAGAAAACATTCAGATAAACTTATAGACTATTTATTTCTTGTGGTAAGAATATTATACACCAATAATTATTAGTTCCTAAATTGTCTACTAATTAGTCAACTGTTTTGACATCACACTTGTGGAAACACAAAGCATAAAGAAAGTCAGTGAATGTGTATAGTCAATTCCCAATTGGAAGCGACTTATGAAAATCAACCTTTGAAAAAACACTCCAGGCATAACATGTCAACCTGTTTTTTCAATAACATGTATTCCACAAATATATAACACTGCGGTTAACTTCAAAGTACTGAATTATTGAATAAATGAAACTTTGCCTTAATATCTTCTAAAATTTGTAATATTTATTTATTTTTATATATGAAGTAACAACAGCGAGAGCAGCGACGTTTTGGCAACGGGCGGTAAGAAATAGTTCACAATTAAAATATTATTTTAACCTGGTTTTTTAGTATACTATTTGTAAATTAAACTGTGCCTATTGAAATATTGAAATATTTAGGTAGCCCTGATGGCAACATATCTCATTTTTACAGTTAAAAATAACAGCGGAAAATATCGTGAGTAGGCCGTAATGGTAAGGTGTTGTTTTATCGAACGAGAGCAACTTTAAAGCAACTGTCTGCTGAGCGAGGCTTGGCGCTCTTTCTCTGTCTTTGTCTCTTTCACACTCGGGAAGTTTCACTTCGCTAGTACGCGAAAATAATTGTACATGTTTTCAATTTTAGGATATTTCATACTTATTACAGCAAAATAATGATTTTTGAATTTGTAATTTACAACTGAAAAGAGATTTTAATGTTTGAATACTTATTTTAGTATATCTAGATACGATGGCGGAGCAGAAACAAAGTGAAGTTGGTAGACGTGGCGAACCGTGACATGGCGTGTTGCTGTTTTACCAAACGAAGCATAAATTATACTTACTCCGAAAAATACTTCAAATTACATCATGTTTGTAGGCGTTGTGTTAATTAAACCTACCTAGGCAAGTTACGATGTTGTTATAAATCTGTTTCCATGACAGTAATAAATATACTGTGACGTGTGTTTCGTTAATCATTGCGTCTGTGAAATGGCGTGCCTTTGTGCATCGTGGTCGATACGCTGGCCCTGTGTGTGTACGTGATTTCAAATATTTGATATTAACTATTTATAAGTTGTAAATGTGAACTATTTTTATGGCGAAGTTATTTATTTACATCCACGTCTGTTTATTTATCACAAGTTGTACCTTTGCCCTGGTGGGTGTTTTAAACACAGTCGTGTAACGTTATTTACCACCAATCAACAAAATAACCAAGCCCAACACCAATAAATTTCAATAAACCTAATACACAGTAAGTAGCAATACATATAAATATGAGCGTAATAAAAGTTACAGTAGGCTTATTTGTATGCATGTTCACCGCTATATTTTAAGTTTCTATAACAAAAAATTTGCAACACGAGTTGGGTGCTTGATTTTAATGTCGCTTTTTCGTTGGACTGGCTATTCCGTCGTTATTAGAACTGAGGCCGTCCTTTAAAGAAATAACCCAAGACATATCAATAACAAAAAGTTAAATACTACAGTTCATTACCCCGCATTTGTAACAGTGTTTAACACAGTCGCGGTAAAATATTAACGTGCATTACGTGTAATATGCTATGTTGTGGAAAACAAATATGTTACTGTAACGTAACCGCAAGAACTATCGTTAATTCAGGCATTTCTAAAACGTCATAAAGCTGACCTAAATAATGTTATAGGCCTAAACTGTGAATATTCGTACGAAATGGTTTTTGAAATAGACCTAAGACAGAATTCTTTGAAAAGCTGTAAACAGTAAACAACACATTTGACAAAGTAGAAGTCACATTTCAATGGTTATTTTTAGGTGTAGCGAAAATATACGAACACGTATACATACACAATGGAATGTAAACATTGAGTTTGACAGATGCTACATGGCAGTCACATGGTAATGTTTGGTTACATTAGGCGGAAGGATACGAAACGGGCCTGCAAGTAGATATTTAGCAGGGCTCCGAGAAAGTTGCTTCCAATGGGGAATGACTATAGTTATAATTACCCGATAATTGTGAATCACACATACATTTGCCTTATTACATTAGTGTTGATTTGAATAACTAATCGTGTAGCCTCAATGCTTAAACACACTACCATAACCTCAAAACAGTCATGAAAAGAACAAAATTTAGGTCAAAGGTCTTCTTAACTGCAATTAAAGTCTATGTAGTTTTAACAATACTGAAGTTATGACAAAGTATGCAGGCATTTGCAAATATGGTAGGAAGAAAATGAACGAACTATATTTAACTAATTATTGAAAAGACAATTCTTCGTCTGTATATATTTCTGGCACTGGTGTTGATGAATGGGTTGTTGTGGCAGGAGATGCAGGAATGATTGGAGAAGGTTTTGGTTGAGAAATAAGACATTTGTGAAGCAGAAGGTGAACAAGAAAATGGTGTGGCTGTATTTGGAAATGGTCGATTGGAATACAATGCGAAGGCTTGGAAATGCATACCTGTATGCCCAGAAGGGGTGTGCATTCCAAAAGCGTAATTTGACTGGGTAGGAGATGGGGAATTCGTTTGTCCACAGATTCCCCTATCTGCATAATTGAATTTTCAATTTCACATCGCGTTCTGCCGTTATATTTCCGGAAATTTTGCCACGAGGTTCCTAAAATATTGACACTCGTTATTTTCAGCATATGCACACGGACTCAACAGGTCGAAAGCTTTATCCAGCTGCCGATCTTCTGGGTGTTTTCGGTTTCATGATGGACCAGGAGGAGTCGTCGGAGCCAGAAATGCACCTTTAGGAATATTATGTTGCTGAGTTACTGTTTTGCCTGTCCCTTATTCACCTACTTCGTTAATTTCCTCGGTCACAATCTGCAGCACAATAACAACATTGATGTTGCCTTACGTCCAGGAAAAGTTGTTATCTTTATATACATAGCATTAACCCCTTTAGGGCAGATTTAATTAACTCGAAGGTGATTTTAGCTTGAAGTGACTTGTGTTCAGGCAAATATTTGGTTTGTGAACGGGGGTGGGGGTTAATCTACCACCATCTAATGTCAAACATCCTGCGCGAAGAATTCGATGTTTATATGCACAGTATTCATGCAGGAGAATGCTGATAACCCAAATTTTTAATTGGGAAAACCACCCGACAACCATTCATGTCTCTCTAACTGCAGCATAATTCTCTGGTAAGCACAACACTCCCCTCCCTACCCTCCATCTAACATTTCCCAGTGTCCGCGCCTGCCTTTTGTGTCTGCTTCCAAATTGATGTTTAATATTATATAGGCTGCCCATAATCGCAGTACTCACAGTATGGTTTGTATAATTATAGACACAAGCTATTACTACAATAATCAATTGACTAACGCTATTAATTAATAAAGATATAATTTTTCAACTATTGCGAGAAAAAAAAACTATTTCATAATTTCTAAATAAAACTAAACTGGAAAGTTTGGACGTCTCTTAATACTTAGGGTCTTGAGAGCCGATGAAGGTGATATGAGGTGGATATGGAGCAACGCCGGAACGCACAGGCGGGTGAAACAGGGGATCCCCGAGAAAACCTGCTGACCTGTATCATCTTGCACAATTCCCAAATGTGAAAATCTGGGAGTGGCCCCGCCGCGGATCGAGCCAGGATCGCCTTGGTGAAAAGCGGGTGCTATAGCTGATATACCATCCCCCCCCCCCTCCAACCAAATCCATCTGGTCAAGGGTTTCGTGCCAAGGACTCCCTTTATGGACAGGCTATATCGAAAATGGCACTGTGCATCTTGTAATATTACTTGTGTTACATTTCAGATATCTGCAACTGAAGCTGGCTGGTTAACCATCACAGAACAGTGAGGAAAAATGTGGAATTTCCCTCACTGCTTAGGACCATTAGATGGAAAACACATTGTTCTGCAAAGTCCCTTCAATAGCGGCAGTGAATTCCACAACTATAAATCAACATTCAGCATGTTCTTTTTGCTGTAGTCGACGCGAATTATAATTCTCTATACGTTGATGTGGGATGTCAGGGCAGAATTTCAGACAGTGGTGTGGAGAGAAATTTTACTTTATGCAAAATGCTACAAGAAAACGCTCTGAGAATTCCAACATAACAGTGTTTGCGAGGACGGGGGACAGAAGTTCCACACCTTTTCCTTGGGGACGAAGCGTTCGCACTTTCCCCGAATTTAATGAAGGTATATTCAGGAGTGCATACTAAAGGTTCCAACAAATAAGTTTTCAATAACAGGTTCTGCAGAGCTCGGCAGGTTTTTGAGAATGTCTTTGGGATTTCTTTATCACTGTTTCGAGTACTCAGAAAACCTCTACTACTTCAGCCAGAAAACGACACTTATTGTGTTGACTGTAGCCCGTCTTCGCAATTTACTACGAAGGAACAAGCAAGCTCGCAACATTTATTCACCTGCATGAAGCATGGATAGTGAAATGGAAGGGCAGTTCTTTCCGGGTTCTTGGAGGGACAAAGACTCCGACAACAGAAGTTCATTATTTCTACTCAGGCCTGCCTGCACCGCGAAAATCTGCTACAGCGGCAAACTAAATACGAATAGAATTGGCGGTGTAGGTATTTCATGAATGAAGGGCGAGTTAGTTGCAAAATTAGTGTGCCTAAATAATGCCTTATGTCATGATAGAGTACTTTTGTCTGTAGTTTTTAATTGATGCAGGTTTTAAGCCTAGTATTTGGGTACGATAAGTATTGCTATTGCATTTATTGTTATATGGTGTTCACTGTAAAGATCAAAATCTCAAAATCAGCGTTTGAAATATATGATAGGCGCAATAGTTACATATACGTGTTTAAAACAATTTTGCAATGCCTGTTAAGTGACGCATTGTTAAAAGATGTCACGTAAATTGTTTTGCTCTTTTTCTTTCTCCCTTGATGGTGAATAAGTGATACTGACAAGCGTAATTTTGTACGGGGCTTTCAGATCTGCTCACTTTACAGTGATCAACCAACAGTATACATCAAACATTAAATATAAACATCAGCTTACTGTGCTTCTGGTTTCCCGTGATTTGTCCTTGTTCCACAAGAACTGTAACCTAGAGCGTGTCTGATACAGTGATATAATCGCGCAGTAATTAAAAACATATGTGTTCGAAGTTTAGTTTGTCCTAAAATAGTTCGCAAAATTTTTCGATCATTACTTATACGCCTACGTGATAAGCTTTGTGTAGTGCCTATATGCCTATGTATAGAGGTAAGAATATTATGTTTTACATTTAACTTCATTTTACTTTCCAGATCCCAAATTCAGAGGATGCTTGGTTGGCTGTTGCTAAAGGATTTGAAGACGTGTGCAACTATCCTCATCTTCTTGGAGCTATAGATGGAAAGCATGTGGCGTTGCAAGATCTAATGAATACGTGTTCTAAGTTCTACAATTATACAGTATTCTTCAGCATGATTTTACTGGCTTTTGTTGAAGCCAACTACAACTTTATGTTTGTTGATGTTGGGTGTTAGGGCAACATTTTCCATGGTAGAGTTACCAAAAATACAACACTAAGGGCAATGCTGGAGGCAGATAGCATGAATTTTAAAAAATCGCAGCCTTTAGAGGGAAGACAAAAAGTTCTTCCGTACTTCTTTGTTGGTGATGAAGCTTTTGCCTTAAGCTAATACACGATGAAAGTGCACTCTGGAAAACAAGATAAAGAATCCAATGAGCGAACCAAGTTCATCGTCGATGACCTACTGTTGCTCTCATAATTAGACATAAGCTGGCTGAGTGTTTCATCAAAGAAGGTCGTGTCAGCAGGTAGGATAAACTTGCTTTATTCTATCTTAATATTGTCAAACAAGAGTAAAGTAATTTGAAAGTGTTAATGTAAATAACTGTTGTCTCATCAGTCATTTGTTCATGTTACTTTACGATTTTGACACTACAGTCATTGGTTCGTATGTTACTTTATTTGTTCTGCCTTTCTATTCGTTGTGTTATTACGGACGCTTTTAAGGTATAAGCTATGTCGGGGAGTACTGTCATATAAACTAGCCGTGTTTATGAATTCTCGAGATGTGCCCATTAGTGTATACTTTATAAATGATTCTTCTTATGCGTTATTAGAATTAAAATTTATTTCAAGTGGTTATTTAAATATATAACAATTATAATGTTAGCACAATGTGTATGCTGTTTACTTACATCGGAATATTTATTTTTAGTTAATTTTGGTAAGATTTAAAATAGGATTTTTTTTTCGATATGATTGTTATTATTAAAAAACAAAAGGATATAGAAATATTAATAAGGGATTAATAATAACTAAATATTTTCATACTTTAAATTAATCTGTTTGTGTAGACGTTTCGTAAAAGGAATATTGCATTAGTGCCCCCCCCCCCCCCCAAAAATCATTAAAATATGAATAATATTAACAACAATTTTTACAAAATAAGAGTAAAACGTAACATCCTCGTTGCGGAGCCAGAGGATACATGCGTTCATCAGTGGATGAGAGTGTACGGAACTATTCATAAATAGGGTATGTAGGTTTATGGTTGTTTAAGGGTACCCTTAAATGAATTTAGAGCATAAGTTATACTTTGCAAGCATAAGTTATGCTTGCTTTTTCTCGAGGCTTCTTCTTATCCCATAGGAACTGAACGTCTTTGAAATGCATACCAAGAAGTTTTGTAAACATCATCAGCACCTGAAAAGATCATTTAATCCTTTCAGTTTTACAGTGTAAACAATCTAAGGCAAAACAAATATTGCATATCTTACTGTATAATAATTAATTCCTCCTTATATTACGTAACAACATTCACAAAACTGTTGTCTCTCACTCTTGCCAGTTGGAAGTCATCTTCGTTTTGCACGCATCACAGATTTTTCTGTTTTATTGGCAATATCCTCCCACACGTCGTTTCTCAATAATTTATTTAAATGGCCCTTGTTTGTTTGGCCCCACAAAAGGTTTTTTTCACGGTAATACTCGATGAACTGCACGACATCGTTTGCGTCGTCCCAGTCAGCCATGTTCACTCTACTGTACCTTCTCAACAAATAACACCATTTACGAAGTTTGTGTGCTCTGCTAGTAGGGAGGCAAAGTGGCCAGGTCGTACACGCACACCGTCCACTGCCAAGTCAGCGCTGTGAAGCCAGAAGTGATTGTGTATGTGGTTGCAGTTGCATAGAACCAATACTGCAAATAGTAGAATGTCTCTTTAAAATATCACTCCAATTAAACTGACAGTGTAAAGTTTATGAATAGTCTCACCTGTACATGAATTTTTAGTTGTCATAAATTTACCACACTATGAGAAACGTTGCCAATTGAAAATTATATATTGAATTTCTGCAACTTGTTAAGAAAATGTTTCAGTTTGCTAGAAGCAGGCCCCTCACAGCTATCAATATAATTTTAATTAAAATATGCCGACCAACATGCCTACCAACTATAATAATAACATATCGACCAAGTCAGAACCCGTCATCCACGCAACTAAATTGTT
This sequence comes from Dryococelus australis, assembly GCA_029891345.1. NCBI lineage: Eukaryota > Metazoa > Arthropoda > Insecta > Phasmatodea > Phasmatidae > Dryococelus > Dryococelus australis. The sequence goes on along the minus strand of CM056994.1, from coordinate 307,918,987 downwards.
TCAACTATTCAGTCTGAGTAACCCTAGTATCAAACTATACCATCCATTAGCAAAGGTCTCACCATCGCACAACACCGGCAAACAAACCCCATAGACAAGTCATATCAATAATTTCAGGTCAACTATACTGGCAGACCATTGGAGGAGAATATTCTATATGACAATACCTACAGGTCATACAATCAGAACACACCAACCAGCAGTTTCTAAAAAAGAGAAATTTATATTTAAACCAAATACTTGGAAACAATACCACCATGACATACTGGACACATAGCCAGATCATGCCACCACTCCATAGAGAATATTCTTACCGATGAACCAACTATACCGAAATGTCGTCTCAATAGGTCACACCATTAGACCAGTAAATCAAATGTTCCAGCGAAAATATTCCAAGTATCAACACTCGCAGACCTTATCACATTTCACAGCCCATTTTGATAAACCATACCATCCATTTGCAAAGAACTTCCCATCAGCCAATACCGCCGCCATAACTATCGCACAGGCAAGCCCAACCATTCATCGAAACGAAATATTTCAATCAATTTTTCCGGCCAACAATACTGGTAGGCCATGTGGCAATGCCTTCAAAACTCTACTGTCGGGACATACCAAACAGCAATTCCAACAAAAGAAGCATGTATATTCAAAACATATTACTTATTAATCATACCATCATGTCATGCAGATTGCATATACAGATCATACAAACAACACAACCCTGCCATACTTACTATACATTCACACCCTGCCATCCAGACGACGTAACACTGCCTTCATATGTCTTTTAATTTCTTGTCATGTATATTGACATTATTGCTTCTAGTAAATGGTGTACAACAACCATCATGCTCTAGCCTTTTTGGAGGTCACTCCTTTCGAATATTTGTCCTTTACAAATCATCCTAAAATAATAGTTAATATTAAAAGATTTAACATGAAAGCGTGACTTTTTCCCCAATCTAATGATAAGTTAATCAACGAATCTATAGATTTATTATTCGCAATCTATTTCACTCAATCGGTAGCCTTCTTCGTTTTGAAGCAGACACGAATTCATGCACCCAGACTACTGCCAAAGTAATTCCTGTCGAAACTGAATACATATTGAGTTTTTTTCCAAAGACATTCAGAATATATATATATATATATATATATATATATATATATATATATATATATATATATATATATATTCTGTAGCCAAAGTTAGCACATTAACCAACCCCAGGGGTGTCCAGCAGGAAAAAATAAATAAACCTAATTTTTGTGACCAAGATGCATGCAATAAACAGTTTATAGACAATCCAGTAAAATTAGTCACACAGTCTTTATATCTTTATTCATAGATTATTCTCAAATCGAAATAAATTATTTCATCAAAGTCTTGTATTTTATTTTGGTAAATAATTTCCAAAGTTTTATGTAAATCATTCCATCAGATATACTGAGCATGTATGCAAATGTATTTTAAGTTCTTAAAACCTCATAATTTACAGTGAACTTTATCTCCCGATAGAGTATTTGTGCAATTCTGTACTCCGCATATGCTCATCAAAAACGTAGCTTTTATGTCCAATTAATAGCATATTCAATTTATACCTGTCCTTCACAAGTCTTATTCGTCTCTCCCGAAAAGTTTAGTATTAACAAGGGTTAAAATAAATGAATAACACTGAAGTAATTTTTATATACTTAAACTTATTTTACATAATTTACAAAAAACATATAATAATAGTTACATACTCAACTTATTCTTCATTCAGCACAACAATTATGATTTTAGTTTTGTATAACAATTCCTGCTGTTAGCGTTCAATCCACTCTTATTTGCATGTATCACACGTTATTTTTCATTTGAGTAAGTCTTGTAAGCGATGGTATAATCAACAGTTACTATCTTCATGTCGTCTGACATTAGATCTGTTAGTAAATTTCTTGCCACAAAACTTGCACACAGTCCCTGATGAGCAAGAGTAAGCAAGCATTTATGGCATCCTTGACGATGCAACTAGTGATACATATGGCAAGCCTACAAATACCGATTCCGTCTTCATTTTGTAACAGCCTACCCAAAATCAATAGACGAGTCTAGTCGTAACGATCTGATTTCCATCACACCTGTCAACCAAGTGACAAACCCTTTACATGATGTATGTCTATGTACTAGTAACACTTCATGTCAGACAGTTTGTGCCGCCTGTCTCGAGTTGCCACAGATTTATAATGCCTGTATAGCTCCAAAACAGTAATATGAGGTCGGCAATCAGACCGCCCCAATATTTTTCACAGTGGTCCATTTTTCAGTGTTGGATGCACCTTTTTCTCTTGCTACTTCAGTACTCTCCCGACGTGCATTACACCAGGTCCTAGAATGTGGTATGTCCATATCAGTCGCATGCCATTGAAAACACTCTACACAGGCGATAGCAGAGAAAGATAGATTTAATGGAAACATGACTGAAACAGCATGAAAGTGCAGCTTACAAATTCTGTGTAACTTATACAAGAAATTGTTAGGAAAGCGTGGCTGGAGTTTGCAATAGTGTTACAACAAAATACTGCACAGAAAAACAAAACGACAGGTCTCATCACATATGTAACTAAGGTAAATTTCGAATACGTCAGGCATACTTATAAATCGACTGAGAATATCGAGTCCAAATTGGGGCCATCTTCGATCTCGAATCATGAATCACTCTCTGCGGAATGCAAAAGTACGTTTGAATTATCTTTATTCTCTGACCTGTACACAAACCAGGTAATGCATTATCTTAGTGTAATAAGACAACTATGATTGTGTGTTTAACCACCTACAACAGTGCAAAAACTGCTACTTTCTTTCCATAGTTATAAACAGTTTGCTTGATATTTCTTTTGTACTCCATCTTCATAAACCTAAGAATATACAGCTACGTGTGGTGTACTTCATTTTTCGAGGTTTTCGCTATGAACACTGCTCACGAGTTCTATTAGTACTATGGCTTAGGGAATTATTAGAACATATTTGTTGATAAAGCTACAGCGAACATGCTAAATTATGATATACGTGTGTTTAATTGTAGTCATTTATAATAATATAATAATTAGAAAATGAGTATGCCTATTTGTTAGTACGAATACAAAAAATATTATTTTCGTAGTATTAATTTTTATAACAAACGAATAAGTCGCGTGAAACTACATAATACTGCCGGTGATTTTCAAACAGCGATCACTGTATCCAACATGATTACTAAAAAGGTTTCGAATGATAAATTAAATCATGGCTTTCGGGTGCACGTGACAGTACGGCGAAAAAAAATTTCCCAAAACAAATTCTACTTCTTTCGACATTTGGTGGTGTTCTTTCGGAACACGGTATGGTATTGAAAAAGAGCCTTTCACTCTCAGTACTCTCCAAGAATTTGAGGGTATAGAAGTTCGTAAGTGTGGCCTGTTTGTTGACATCGAACACCATTTCCTTGCTGCGTCTCCTGGTGGTTTGATTGGAGGTACGGTAGTAGTGGAAGTAAAATATCCACATGTTGCATGTACACTAACACCTGAAGAGGCTGTACACAACAAAGAAAAATAACTTTTGTTCACTGAAGGAAGGAAAATTAGTTTTGAAAGAGCAACACGCATATCATTACCAAATACAGCGTCAACTTCATATAACCAAGAGAGATTACTGTTTGTTTGTGTTTTGGACTCCGAAAGGAATGTCTGTAGAAAAGGTTGAGAGAAATGGTTATTTCTGGAAAACTGACATAGAAAAACCACTAGCGTCTTTTTATATGGACTGTTTGCTAAGCGAACTTGTGGATCCTCGGTATACTAGAGCGCTTCCAGCACGAGAAAGGTTTGTAGAAATGGACGGCAGAAAGATTTTCCATGTAACTATAATATTATTGATTATTTATGTTATCATTCTTATAAATAACGACACAGCCATGATTTGCATAACAATTAAAGGTGTGATTTTTATACAATAAAGTTACAAACAATTTCTAACTAGGAAATATGACGCGTGGTTTACCATCCTAGTAAAATTAAATTAATTTGTGCTTATAATAAATTCATTCTAATTGTTGTTTGATATAATGCACAAACTGTAATAGCCTGTATGAGAAATTAATTTTGTGAACTTGTAGAGCTATATAAAAAGGATGCGTGTGCAAATAAATTCATATTGTTATTATAATGTAAACTTAACAATATACAGAAAATGTATTTTACACTGAGTAAATTTTGTGATCTTGCATATTAATAAAATCAGTATACACTTTTTTGTAGTTATCCATCACTAACAATAAATGGTATGCTAGAAACAACTTGCAAATAATGAATGAAAATATTAATACAGTTTTATTTTTGTTTCATTCAAGGTTTAAGGAACAAATGTAAACTTCAAAAAGGCCAGAAAACATAGTGTTTACATAAACAAATCATTGGATTATATGGTGCAATTTACTGAGTGAAAGTATGTGATTAATACACCCTGTGATGTATACTACTCTAAATTGTATACCATAACAGTGCAAATTTATTTATTTTTCTCTAAAAATCATTATAATATCTATTGAACATGTCTTGAGAATTCCAAAAAGAAAACGAATTAATTTTTTTCTGTGTATATAATACTTTTTTTTTTTTTTTTTTTTTTTTTTTATTCAGCTCTAGGAATGAGTAATATAAATTTTTTTGTATAGAATTCAAGTCATCCGATAGTATGAGTCTCCTAGTTTTTCTCATTTCATATAAAATAAATTTAAAAAAAATATATGGACCATTACTAAACATTCTTTCGCTTTAATGAGGTCTTGTACGAATATATCATCATGAGCATGTGTAACATAAGTCACTTTCAAGGAGTCGTACTTTCATTTAATTTTAGTACATGTACTATTTAAAAAATTGCCATCGCTAACATGAGTAAAAAGCAAACCTTTTAAAGATTGCACAAAATTAAACATACGCCATTTTTAAATTAATTAAATGTATTACCACTTTTAAGCGTGCTTGGAATCAACGAAGGTGTAAGTTATACGAAATGTATCGCTAGTTGGACCATTATTTCTATTATGGCTTAGAAGTTAACAAAGTGATACGGGATAGTGTCGTGCTTTTCGTTGAAAACACCGTTAACTTGGTTTTTGAGGACCACAACTATTTACACTGGTGTAGAAAAACGTCTAGAACGATTACATTTACCACTTTAAATTCACAATAGGGAAAAAAAATTCCCCTCCAGCGGCGCTGACAACTGGCTGGGAAAGAACAAAATAAAGGTAAGCGGACTGGGTCAGACTTTGTACGATGGCTTACCGTGAATCAGGGAGGGGGGGGGGGTGGAGAAGAAGTAAATAGGTGGGTTGTGTGATGGTGTAGGGGGGGGGGGCTCCAGGTCAGCTAATGAATGACCTCGTCTGACAAACACTTCCCAGTACCTGCTTTACCAACCCCTTCCCCCTTAAACACTTCCCAGTACCTGCTTTACCAACCCCTTCCCCCCTTTATGATTCCTCGGTGACGGCTAGAAAGCGAAGGTTATGCCCACTTCGGGGCTACTAGCTCAACAACAGGCAACGACCATGGTCCTGTGTCCCATATACGGAACACTTAATGATCAAATATAACAGCAACCATTACTTTATGCATAATGGTGTTATTAAGGCTGGGATAGTTGAACATTTCAACAGAGCACTGAAGGAAAATCTGTGGTGTATCTACAGCACAGGAAAGTTTCAAGTGGCTAGAAATTCTACCTCAGCTTGTAAGTGAATACGGTCGTGCAGTTCACCATACTACTGGAATGAAACCTATTGATGTAAAAGACGACTCACTGCTTCACTCACATTGTTTAGTAATAACAACAAAATGTATAATGAGTTACAAGCAATGACATATTGCAATCACTTACCTTAGCTCTGGGATTATAGAAACTAAGACAACAATTCCGAAAACGTGATTTTGCCATTGAGATTTTCACAAACAGTAAGAGAAACAAGTGGCTGTCAGGAAGTTCGCGACTATGTACATAGATGGCAGAACATGTATACTTTAATATGCAGTAGACAGCATTTCTAAATAAAAAGAATGTTGTTCATTATAAAGTCAATACATTTAGGACCATAGTTGCGCTCTAGGAATATAGTTATGGGATATGTGACGTCACAGGGATGGTGATGTCATAGGGAGGGTGATGTCATCCAAGATGACAGATTAAGGGGACCGAATAAATAGCATGTGACAGAATGAGTGATTGGGAAACAAAATGGGTGAGTTGAACATAGGTGGCTAAGGTGAAAAGGAAAGGGAGAATGAGGTGTAATGAAGGTGACAAAAAAAATGAGATCCCAGATGGCAATCAATAAGATGGTACGAAAGATCATGAGTTAGAGAAAAACTGATTGAAGAAAACAAAATCCAAGGTGCAGCCTGAGACAAGATGGTGGTGGCGAACAAAGATGAGTAATGAGGAAATAAGATGGCAGGGTGGAGCAAAGTTGACTAAGCCCTAATGAAGGTGAGTAATTAGGAAACAATACGGAGATGATGATGTAATACAATATGATGGCGAAGATGTAATACAAAAGAAGGGGTGATGCCATACAAAATGGTGGCTATGATGTAATATAAACGGGCGGGGGTGATGCAATACAATATGTTGACGATGACATAAGACAAAGTGGCGGTAATGACATCATACAGGATGGTGGTCACATAATTCAAAATGGCGGTGATGATTTAATACAAGATGGCGGTGGTCGGCACTGCAGACCTGACCCAGAACCCTGTTCTCGAACCTACTAAATATATCTACTGATATGAATACACAGGTTACTTTAATATTATAGATACAACCTACAGGGACGTATAGAGGGCAATGAAATAACGATAGAAGTCCTAATAAATTTAGGTCCAGAAACCAATGGTTTCCGAGCTTTGACGTACGCACATGTGCAACCATTGCATTACTACAACGTTGACCATGCCTTATGTTCCAGGCATCAGCCCTCACATTGAGTGTAAACAGCGGTGTGACCTCATAGCAGCACTTGGAGCAGTTGTCATGGCTCCACACACATTTTCTAATGAAGAGGTGGCCGATATCCCTACAATGTATGGACATAATAACGGCAACGCACAAGAGGCAGCACGATTGCACCAAGAAGCTTTCTCTCACAAATGATGGGACCTCATGAAAACTCGGCTGTCTGGCTGTCTGTCTTCTTTGAGGGAACAATTTGTGGTACAGTCGTGCTGCCTCCCATGCATTGCAATTAGCATGTCCATACATGACATGGATATCGGCCACCTCTTTTTTATCAAATGTATGTGGAGCCATGATAATTACTTCAAATGCTGCTATGAGTGCACACCGCTGTTGATATTCTATGTGAGAACTGGTACCTGGAATATAAGGCATTGTAACACAAAATGTTCACTATCTGCACCTATTTGTAATAATTAATGTTTGTTTCACGTATTGAACACCGTCATGATAATATTTGTAATTTTATCTATGTTTCACATATGTTTGATTTTTTGTAATTTTTATTATTTTTATTTTTGCATTTTCGATATGATTAGAATATTTAAACTTAGATGTACGAATGGCAATAATTAATGTTTAATTGAAATAGATAGCTATATTTTCTTTTGTTTGTATTTTTAATTAATAACGTAGTATTTTGCATTATTTTTTGGTCTCATATTTATTGTTAATGTTTCAGGGTATTTCTTGTATATTTTTTTATTTACTTCTATGAGACTTGTAACTCTATGGAAAGGGGATTTAGGCCATTTGGAGTGTGTCATTTTAGATCGTTACTCAGGAAGCCTTGCGATTGGCTAACAGGTTCAAATCCTGTGCTCCGATTGGCTGGAGAGCTCAGCATAAGGTTAGGACGCGCGGGCCGTTTGAAAATTCGCTCTCTCTCTCTGCCACCAACCTTCAACTACGCTAGACGTAAGGCTAGGACGCTCGTCCTGCAGTTGCACGCAGCGGAGGAATTTTAATTCGTGTTACGGCGTTCTAGTTTCTAACAGCTTGCAATGGTTTTTTATTTATGTTTTGCGTCGAGTTTGATAGACTAAGCACTCCGCAAATTTTTATTTTAAGCAGCTGTTTAGGAGTATAGGTAGCTAGCTAGACCTGTAACGTCCGTGAGCCGTTGAGCTACGTAAAGCACTGCTGCACCCATATCTACTTTTTTTCCTACCTCCGTTCCTTCTACGATTTACACCGTCCTGCCTTCATCTACAACCTGGTATTTAACTACAGAACTGTTTTCCATCAAGTTTTAAATTTTATTTCATCTTGGACTTTGTTACGTTACGCCACGGGCGCAGAACATTCTACGGAAGCCATGTTGGCAAGGCGCCTAAATTAGCTTCAGTCATTTTAAACCATAATTTAACCTGAGATAGAAAGTCAATTGTTTTACCGTATTGAGACAGTTACAATTTTTTCTGAACTATTTTCAAGATATTTTATTTTTGAGAGAGTTACGTTAATTTCAAGTGCATAAGTCAGACTGTTAATTAAGTGTCACGTAAGGATTTTGAAATATGACCGTTACCCACGACCACTTCCCAGCGGCAGCTTAGTTTAAACATTATTCATTTTTCTTGCTCATTGCCATTGAGGGATTTTTTATTTTTCTTTAATTATTTTTCCATCTTATTTGAAACAGATATTTTGAATTTGCACCTTTTGAATCTTTTGAATAAATAAGTTTAAGCTGGATTCGACACGCCTGGCACATTTTCTGAATATGCACGTTTCATCCTATCCCTCCTCTACACATTTTCAGTTGCAAATAATTAAACAAGTGCTTTGGTATGTGTGTAGTTATGTACATTAAGTTTCTCAGCTCTATGTGTGGCAAATAATCGTTTGCCAGTAACGAAGGTGGTGTTGTCAAAGGTGAGTTTCTACGCATCTTACATACTGGGTCCTAAACTGAGCACAGCCGAGCATAAACAGATTTCTTTGGAACAGTATTTATTTCATTTTTTCCGCTTACTGAATCACAAGTATTGCCAACAGACATAATATTCCATTTTGTCATGTGGTGCATAAATTATAGATATGGATATTACACTGAGTTGGTCTAGGTTATGTTTTGCACATTTTCATATTAAAAAGTGGTCACTCCAACATATGGGATATTATGATACTGTGTTTGCTCCAGAGGGCACTACATGTTACATAATTTTAAGAGTGCCGCGCACCACATTACACTGTTACAGCATGAACAACGTTGTAATAATGCAATGGTTGCAATGAATGTACGTCATATCTCGAGAAATATTGGTTTCCATACCTATGTTTATTAAGACTTTGGCCATTATTTCATTGCCCTCTACACGCCCCTGCAGGTTATACCTACAACATTGAAACATCTAGTATAGCACAACTAACACATACAATTATATTTCATATAAATGAATAGTTTTCGCAGCTGTACAGCAGCAAAGAACGTCTAACTAAAATCGGATGACGTAAAAATCAATTGTGAAATAAATAATGTTAAAATGAAAATGAAGATTCCTGTACGGACAGTGATCTCTTAATTGAGGTGCAAACATGATGGCCTGTTTGAATTTCCTATTATTGCCAATAACTTCAATTCACAGTGCATTGTGTATAATTTCACTTCACAAGACTACAAATATATTAAATATTTTCTGTTTTATCTAAAAGTGTGATTAATATTACCATCGCTACATTTCTAGTCATCTTAGTAACTATCCAACACCATAGAGAAAAAACAGCAATTTAACTGTATCAACTTTAAGTAATTTACAGGGCGATACAGCAAACAACTAGAGATTGTGCCTCGAAGAGTGAATTATTAAAACTGAAAATCCAAAAACTTATGATTTCATATGGCTGCCATCTCCACCCGAACTCGACGGACTCTCAACGGACCGTAGCTAGAAGCCAGCGCCAGCCATGTGCGAGTTGTCGCCAGTAAACATGAAGATCATAAGAGAATGAAAGAGGAGGGAAGCCGACTTAAGTTCTCTCAATTATTTTACGCCAGTTTCATCGCCGGGCACAAGGCAGCTTTGCAGTCGCCTCCGTATGCTCGTAGCAACATCGTGCAGGTAAAAAAGTTGATGTGAGAAGACAATACTCTGCCCGTTTCTGAGATACGGAAACACATACCGAGCGAGATGGCCCTGGGTTCGATCCGCGGTCCGGCTATTTTGATTACAAAGCTCTATGAAGTAGCATAGGCGAATAAAGGGGTGCTTTTTTAAGTGTTCAAAAGTATAAAATTATTTTCTACATTTTTAGCATATTACATTTTTTGTGATATGAATAATAGTGCAAAAATAATATAACACTGGAGAAAAATGATTTTTCAAAATAAATTAAATTAGTTACATATTTTTTTAATTATTCTTTTTTCTTACTACGAATCTTATTAGGATAAAGCTAAGAATATTGTTCGTGTAGTTAAAATGTAATGAAGAATATTTCTGGGAACTTTAATACGCGGTTCGCCCGTATTTTGGTTTTAACTCTAGGGGTAAAATTTAAAGCCAAATAGCCAAAAGTTAAACTCTCAAAGCAGGTGACCCAAGTGTTTGAGTTCAAAGAAACTGCGGCATGCTCATGTGACTTCAGTAAACACTTCAGGTGAAACAAAACTATGCGTGTATATACAGGTTGTATCTAAATTCGACCGAAAAACCTCGAGTTATCGGTTAATCACAACAAAATAAGTTGAAAACATATTTACGACATGTGGTCTAAAATTAATTCTCAGGGAGGTACACATTTTTGAAGTTGTAGTAGAAGAAAATGCTTACTACAGTACCACTTTAATGTACCTATCTTCCCCTCCCTTTAATAGCCGCAAAAGTGTGTTATTGGGTATTGTGCGTTTCCCACCTGCCAGGTATTGGTAAATATTACTTTGAAGCAGAACACGAAATACTCGAAAACGGTGAGGTTTAGGGTATTTACACAAGGCGAGATTTTTGTTAATTGTGACATCAGGATAAATAATACATCATTCAAATCCCGAATATGCTACCGCGATATCGATGTTAGTTCGAAATAGGGGTAGTAATAGCGATTATTTACATGAAATAATTTGATGACGAATGTGATTTTTAAAATAATTTGACACTTTAACGAAGTTGTAACCGACATCGTGTCACGAAAAAGAATTTTCGTTTTTGAATAGCCTTTAAATCAGTCCACGGCCTATTGCTTCACCTGCCCATCCGGTGGGGCATGAGTGTTCGGTAGCGAAGGCGACGGTGGCTTGTCCGAACAACATACCAACCTGCCGAAACAAATGCGCCGCTGTGGAAGAGTGAGAAACAATGCTTCTAGGCTCGGCGTGTTGGAGTGTTATCGCCGAGCGCGGTGACGCGACGTGCAGCAGTGCGCGAGGGCAATGGCTGCGTGGTGGGTCGCTCTGCTGCTAGCGTTCGTGCTGCAGCTGGTGGCGTCGTCCGACACCGAGGAGGGCCGCTTGCTTGTCGCGTCTGTGGTGAGCCTCTGCTTCGCCCTTCCACATCTTAGCCATTTCGGGCAAGAAAATACTAGTAACGAAACGTCGGAGTTTCGAAATATTTCAAGGTTATGCGACATGCGAAACGAGTCCCTCCTCCACGCCCCTCCAGGACCGCGGTGATGGTGTGGTGGGACTATACGCCAGCCACCAAGACGAATCGGGTTCGATTATTGGCAGTCGACAGGAGTTTCGCATCTGGCCGTTGGCCCGCGGGCTTCTTTCTCTGGGTTCGCTCTCCCAGCTCCCTGCATTCCGTTGCTGCTCCATCCTTACCTCATCTCATCCTCACCAGCACTAAAGACCTCGCTGTTAAGTACAGAACAAAATTTATAATTGTATTTTTAAATTATAATTTTTATTCCGCAATAAACTGCGAGACATCTCCTATCATCTCGTCCATTATAGCACGAGTTTCTAAAACACCAAAATTTATCACTAAGGGAGCTATGCGTGCCCAAAATTTTGAGTTTTAAAATGCATTTAGTTGAAAATATCAGAAATCAGTTGTGATTAAGCAACAAATGAGTGAATGGTGTTTTGTATGAAGGATCTTTCACGCCTCTAAAAACGCGGTCGGTAATATCATCCTCCTACCATGTGGAAATGGCTGTTGGTAGATTGTGTTTGCATCAAACTTAGTAACACTAGGTTCGAAGCAATTTTCAAAGATAACCTGTTAATAAGAGCGCCTAAATTAACAAAAAAAAGTCATCTTGTCAGAACGCACTCGGGCGAACCGTTTGTGAGAAAACTCATGTTGGAACATTCGAAGCAGAACGTGTGTTGCATACCAGGTAGATAAACCAAAATACAAAGTAAGACAATTTAAATGAGGATTTTTAAGGGGCACACAGCTCCCTAAATAATGGCTTAACAAAAAAAGCAGTACATTTTATTTTTATATTTTCATCAGGAATACACCACCGAAGAAAACAGTATTTTAAATCTCCAAGCTGCGTTGATGATTATGTATTATGGTAGGCCATGTAATCTTATGTGTTTTAGGGGCTGAGACAATTTGTGGTATATGGCATTTATTTTCACAATTTTTACTAGTAATGATTTACAGTCACATATATCGTTTCCTTAGTTTTTTCATTGAATTAATTTTTGTTCCTTTTTATGTTGACCAGCAGCAGGGAAGCTTGATTCTGGTGGATCTGCCTGTAGTACATTTTCTGCGAATTTAAAAGTCAAAGTAACAAAAAAAGTAATACATTGGTGAAGGGTTGAGTGCGCGATAAAATTAATTACAACCTCCCTCTCTGCAAACATTACAAGATTGCGATGCTCATGACTAGGTCGTAGCTTTCTACGTTGCTGTCCACTAACACTACTCTAAATTAAGACTACGATGTGAAGGTGTTAATAGCTGCACACATAAAGTTCGCCGATATAACAAATTTTCCTATGCTTAACCTCTCTGAAAGTTACCGGTAAAAGCTCTAGTGACGCTCCCAGATGTCAGTGGATGGTGGATAAGGAGGAGGCTGCTGACTCTGTTCATGGGCGTCATTAACGGGGAGACCAGGTGGACGTGCCCCCCCCCCCAAATTGGCCTTTCTTGGACTTACATTGTATGGACATTTTTTATAGCTAGGTGATATTTGCTCTGCCTTGATTACCAGCGATGATGTCAACCTTTTTACACGTATAATAAATTACATAAAATAAAGCTAATATTTTCTTTTGGGTATTATTTTCACGATAACACATTGGACCCATTAATATTAAAAACTTACTGCAACTCCTGTCTCTAATTCTGCAATAAGAAAATTTGCTTTATTTGTTGTAAATTTGAGTATTCTATGTAATAATTCATATTTTATAAGATTTTATATCGATTCTTATAATTCAATTTAATTGAATGAAATACCTTGTTATCATATTGTCAAGTATATTTAATAGTGTGTAAATTAATACAGTAAATAGGCCTCTAGAAAAAATAATCCATAGCTAACGAAGCCCATACTCCGTTCATGCATAACGACAGTCGGAAATTCCTTCGCTGGGGTCTGCAATGGCCAACTGAAATACCAAAAACAGGCTTCCGAGGAGCAAACCATTGCCCCGAAACAGTGCAGTCTTCGATATAAGGCATCTTGATACGACTGTCCAGCTAGTAGGTAACCCTTACGACGCAATAGGTACGTAATTTCAGAAACTGAAAATGACAATATAAATCAACTGCAAGTTTGTATTTATAGGTGCTCAGTAAAACTGTTACAGCATGGACGCCATCTTGTTTCCAGGTTGTCCGTCACGGAGACAGGACCCCGATGGAGCCATGCCCAAGCGACCCGCTAAGGGCTTACAAGAAACGATGGTTCGGTGGTTGGGCGAAACTCACTCCGGTAAGAACCTGGCTACTATTTCATTAAAATTCACCTGGTGGTTGAGCAAACTAAGGCCAATGGACAGTAACATAACACATGGGTCCGATACCCTGTTGAGGCTGGTATTATTAAACGCTTGGCCCGTGAGAGATCAGATTTGTCGATCGCGTAGCCATGCATTGTGCGTTAGTGTGCAAATCGGCACAGTAGTAGGTGAAGATTAAGAATTACTCGCAGAAACATAAATATAGCTATTTGTACGCCCGCATGATTAAATAGGTGCATCTATATTATTTTTACTGATGTAATTTCTATAAACAATAACTATAGAACAGGCATGGCTTTTGTATAAAGGTAGTCCGATATTAAAGGCACGAGTGTTTATTTAAGATGATCTGTGTGCGAAATCTAGACGACAAGAGCAATTATCACTTGTTTCTAACGATGTGATTAAACAAAACTCCTCAATGGAGGCGCGTGTTATTATTAGAGTTGTATAAGTAAAAGGATTCAGAGCAACATTTATCGCAGATTAGGTACTATGTCCAGGAAGTTAGGCCCTAAACAATTTAGTGAATGAGTGTGTGTGTGCGCGTGCGTGGGCGTATATAAATTCATTTTTGCCACAAATCCGAAACGATTGAAGGGAACTGCATGATGAACCTGAGAAATAATAGTTAGAACAATAACTTCACACAAGGAAGAAAATCTCTGGAAGACTGAAGAAGGGAAAATTAATTAATAAACTTTGAGAAATTACAGAAATGGTTAACATTTAAAATATGGCTATTCTTAAAATCATGTCAGTTTTAAATTTACATAAAACGTCTTCTCGCATGGATTCCGAAAATGCTGACTGAGAAATATTAAGGGGATGGGGGCTCTTTGCTATTAACCCAATCAGAGGAAATGCTTTCTTGGGAATCATCAACACGGGTGATGGATGGAATATGGGTGTTTGAGTTCTCATCACAGACCAAAAATACCTTTGTGTGGAAACATCGTGCTTCACCTACTACCAAAAAAAAAAAAAAAATCAATCTCAGCCTTTTGAAAAATAATAGCAAGTTCATTCTACTGTGTGAATTATTCCTGAACAAACCCAGCTATTAACAATAATCAGCATGTGCTAACACTGGTGAAGAGAATTGAACCAGAGACGAATAAAAATGACTGCGAAGGCTACACAGTGGCCTGGACTTCATGGTGGAGCGCGTCCTTGCACGTCAAACCAGATGCAAGATGGTTGGAAAAACCAAAATGGGAAGTTCTGTTGCGTCCACCGTACAGTCTTAATTTGTCCCCATCAGATTTCCACCTCTTCGGTCAACCCAAGAACTTCTTAGCCAGAAAACTATTTGACGACCGAAATGTACTGAAAACAGCAGTTGTGCAATACTTCAACGCCAGTAGAGAGGAATGGTACCGCGAATAAATATTTAAACTTGTGAAACGCCGTGCAAAATAGATAATCACTGGTTGATTTAATTTATACGCACATTAAATACCAGCCCACCCTCGTAATAAAACTGACTCCAAATTAATGACATGACCATTTCCTTGATAGCACTCAAATTCACGACATAACTATCACGCACATACGCTATAAAATAGTTTCATGTGTTAACATTGAACTAAAAGTGTCAGGCAAATATTTGTGAAGACTAAAATTATTCATTTAGTTTTCCTTTTTTTAAAAAAAATTGCATATAAGTTCATAAATTAGCAACCTGTAAATTATTATTTTTTCTAGAATTTTGCAGTTTCACTTGACGGGTGATTGAGTAAAGTCATCAGGCACACAGCAATGTTAATTCTACATATTGTTAGGATCCCATATGGGAGCTGTCCAATTTAAGTGGGGGAAGCGTGCTCATGAGGAATACCTCGTAACATTTGGTTAACGTCACTGTATTAAAAACTTCTTAACCGTACAACGATTACATTATGTTTTACATTAGGATTGTATTACATTCAGTTAATTGCTTCGAGGGAGCGTGAAGTTAGTTAGCTATTATTTATTTAGATGCAGATACTTTAGTATTATCGTTAAGTTAAAAAAGCCATGGACTAACTAAATGTCTCTAAGGAACTGTTGAATTATTAAAACGTCTTCCCCTTAATGTTGCCGAAGGCTGATCATCTTTGCGGCTACGGCGGCCAATACCCCTGTCGTCGTGCCATCTTGACCCGTCGGTGGCTCGTTAAGGCAAGGCCTCACTTGCTTCTCCGCCGGCACTAAAGTACTCTGCTTGTTTTACAAATATGTAGCTTATTATTAAACCACCCGCGGCTCGTGTCCTGATTACCTCGGTGGTGCTTCTTCTCCCGTTACAATATGATGGAATAATAGCTAGACAATGTTTATGTGTTAAGCAAGGATTTCCAAAGTTCTCAGTTGATCGTGAACATCATATAAACACGTTGAATGCAGGTAGGGGAAAAGCAGCACAGAGAGCTGGGGGAGTGGCTGAGGGCCAGGTACGGGGCGATCACGACCCCGGAGGAGGTGCAGGTGACCAGCTCAGACACGGGTCGCACCGTCAGGAGCGCCCGCAGCTTGCTGGATGGACTCGCCCCGCGACGCCCCTCCATACCGCTCGTCGTCATCCCTCGGTACTTGGACCAGGTGAGGCCAGTACTGCGCAACATTTACCCACTGGGAGCAGACCTCCAACAGTTATACACATTCTTACAAGTTTCACTGAAGACACTCTTTATTCTTTCCTTACTTCCAGTAGGAACACCTTCCTGAGGTTACTAAGAGTGTAGCATGACACTCATTTTAAAATTTGGTATTTGATATATCTGATACTCTTCAGAGCTGAAAATATATGTACTTTTTAACTACCATGTCTAAGTACAATTGTAATTTTAACACTTCTCGCAAAATGTTAATGAACAAGTGACAGCATGAGCCGGAATGTGTGGGTTTAAATGTTAGTCAGTTTTAATATTCCATGTTGCATAAACTGGAATTAAACGCATTTGGCTAATGCTGTATACGTTTTGCAATATCAGGGAGCAATGGCAAGATATAGTCAACCAGGTATTTTCCTTTGATTGGAACATGTCATGAATCATATTTTTTATACTGTACATTAAAATGCCACTTTATCCATGGATTAAATGACTCGCGTGGGAGAAAGAAAAACTTACAGCGTGTCTCATTACTTTACGAATGAATATAAGAACAATTACTCTAAATTTTAATGGTTTCAAGAAGCCTTGGTGAAGTCCTGGCAATAAAATAAATTACACACTAACCAATACCCTTGACTACACTGATTAAACCTTCTTATTAATTTATGTGTTACATCCAGAAAAAAATTCACATTTAGTGAAAGCTGTCAACGATACTCGGCTTGGTTATATGTTGGAGAATGCACAGGATGGGGCTAAATTCAACCGGAAAACTTCGTGAGGTAAATTTCTTAAGCAAATTCAAGTGGGAAATATAGAGGACACTTCCTATTTAAATTTAATATTATAAGAGATATCGAGTCCTTGAAAATAGAGTTCTCGTAATGTATTACTGCGAAATATCGGATACGGAATGAAATTAAATCATGAGTTACTGAACATTAGTTTATGTTGTCGGGATCCTCAACCTAAGAGAAAAAACTCAGTAACAATAACGGCAGGGGTGGCAGCCATCTCATTGCCTACAACTTTTTTTACCGCCAGGATATAAGAAAGTTTGATACTGATTTATTAACAGTGTTGACTAATTAACAAAAATTACCGCCTTGTAGCAACTAGCCGTTGTAGAACTAACTTTCGGCTACAGCAACACAGCTCTAGGCAGGTAGGCAACACCGATACTTCCTGCAGTGAATCACACACCGACTATTGCCCGAAACAAACAGGAAGATCCATTGCCTATTAATGTATGGTACATGTTGTTTAGAGTAAGTGTGTTAAGATTGTCCTCTACTATCGTCTGTACAGTGAGCACAGCAGAGTACTGCAGACGCATGTACAATAAGTAGTATTGGGCTCAGTATCGCTGCAGCCGAAGCTTTGTGTGCGTTTTGTACGAAAACAGTGGGTCCTGGAAAAATACTACAAGAGGGCCATTTTTGTTAATTATGTCATGATGCTCAATAAACCGGCACCAAACTTTAATCAAAGTAGTGGTCTGTTGCAGATCTTTGCGCAACACAATAATTTAACTAAAAATCAACCAATATCAAGCTAAATTCAAACAAATTTCTAATTTCCCGTCAAATTAATCAAAGCGTAACACTCAAAATCAATCCTATTTGGGTTCAAAGTCAAAATCAATTTTCAACCTTTATGCGTGGTTCTTTAAAGACTAATTTTCGAGCTAAATCATCATATTTTCAATGAAATTCAAAGAATTTTCATACTTTTTTGTGATATTATTTTTGACTAATTGATTTGGCTTTCAAAATAAATGTAAATATTAGCCTTATTGACCATAATTTTAGCCTCATTCACCCTGAAAATGGACCACTGATCAAAGAGTCAACAAAGTATGTTTTTAAAAAAAGTGCGCTTAATTGAGAATGAAGATTTGGGTCAAATTATCTTGATTTTGGGGGTGAAATTGAAGAGATGAATCGTGTTTTCAGAAGAAATTGAAAAATTGATGCTTGAGAGTAAGAAATTTGTTTGCATTTTAGTTAAATTATTGTGCTGCGCCAAGATCTGCAATAGACCTCTACTTATCAATCCTGGCAGTATAAACGTTGTGTGCAATAAAAGTGTGGCAATCCCTATTATTTTCATTACATTGGGAGATATTATTGAGAGATTTCTCTTAGGTTGAAGATCCTGAACGTATAAACTAATGTTCAGGAAATCGTGATTTAATGTACACTTAGTTTCCGATATTTCGCCAATATGCAGTTAAAAGAAAAAAATATTATTTTTCAAGGGATTACTGGCCTATCTCCGTTAATATTCAGTTTAGGGAGAAAGTGGGATATATTTCCCAATTAATTTTGCATAAGGAATCACATCATGAAGCTTACCGGTTGAGTTCACTGACAGTTCATAGGCGAAATATTATGGAAGTAATTCTTGTCAGCAGTTATCTGGAGGAAAAACCTGCACTACGTGTGTAGGAAGAAACACTATGAGCTATAGGAACACTCCGAATTCCAAAGTAACCGAAACAATTCAAAGTTCAAATAATTAATATCAATGACACTTTTCCTATGGCAAACAGGGGTACAGTGTACCTGCTGATATAACTTTGAACCAATCTAAACGTTTATTTTTGTTCCATTTTATAAATCAAAAGCAAACTTTACCCGAGCAGAAAATATTTAGAAATTAAGAAAAACAGCTATAATTCGTTGTTATTTTGCTAAAATCTGATCTACGGGATTGCAAAACAATACGATTACTGCGTCAACTTAGTGGTACATGGATTTCATAACCTAAGAAGATTCCAAAAAAAAAAAAAACAATAGTCATTGGTAAAAAGTGATGCAACATGACAGAACTTGTGACTGCAGGTGGTGGGGTCCAAGAGGCAGTGTGGTGCATACCGGCAGCAGCTGGAAGCGCTGGAGCGATCCGCTTTCATGCACTGCGTGAGAAGTCTTAACGCTGGTGTGTTTGAAAAGCTATCGCAGCACTGCGGGGCCCCAGTGCAGAAGCTCTCTGGCATTTCCTACCTTTACAATGTGTTTCATGTCGAGGTAAGAAACATTCAGACCTCCTCAATTATTCTGTGTTATAGGCACTCTTCATTCACACATTTGTAACCCCTTGCTTTTTTTAACTATTGGGAAACAGGACATGATTCCTGTTTCAGTAGGCTCCAAAAAAAATATAACTTACTTTCAAAGACTCATTCGAAAAAATTTTTTATTTCATTAATAAGCAAAATGTATAACCAAAGAAAAACAAAATGTAACTGAAATACTTTCGTCTACATGGGTTCAAATACTTAATTTTAATGAAGTTCTTAAAATCTTAGATGATAGGTAGGCCTTGAAGTCTGGTTGACAGTTATATCACTAGAGATGGAACCAATAACATATGCAAAAGTAGTGGGACAATTACAAATACTCACGTGCCTTACCCGGGACTCGAACCCATAAAATCTCTTACCATAAGCTAGCGTGGAACAAACTGCATTACGGAGGTAGGATTCGGAGCATCAACTTCGGAGACATTCACTCTAACGTCTTGACTCTAACGTATTGGTACAGAGCCGTCATTTTGAAAATAAGTGTCTGAGCCACTTAAATCACGCAAGTTCACATGGCCTACCACACTTCTAATGTAAAAAAAAATATTGTGGTAATTGGTTTATTGGTTTCCAAGATATGGCATAAAAATTTGATTTTTTTCATTTAGCGATTTCGTACAAAAAGACTTAAAAATATGTTCTGTGTACGATTCTTCTAATAGATACCGTCAACATACGAATTTTCGTTGAATTTTATTGAAATGTTATTGTTTGATAAAAATTACCTTATCTAAATTATTTATATAGCCGTTATTTTAAAATAAGTATCTGCCAACTTAAATCATGTAGTGTCATGGCCTTCTGTAGCACTACTGGTGTGCGAAATTTGGTGGAAATTATTTAAATGTTGTTTCATTTCCTCACCTGGCGATTTCTTACAAAAAGGCCGGCAAAATGAAATCTGTGTACACATAATTGATGCTTCTAATGAATACTGTTAGCATACAAAATTTGAGTGAATTTTGCTGGATTGTTTAATAAATATAGTATATTATTCTATATTATTTGAATTAACGCATTTTTTAAAAAGGTCTGCCCCAAACTAAAACATGTAAGTGTACTTTGTCTGCCGTAGCACTACTTGTATGTAACATCTGGTGGAAATTGGATGATTTTTCCCCGAGATATGGTATAAAACATCCACATTTTCATGTGACAATCTTCATACGTGGCTTACAAAAAGGTTATGTATTAGCACATTTTAGACTTATCGTTGATAATGCTCGCATATAACGTTCGGTTGAAACTGTTTGGGACATGTTACATATTGGCAAAAATATTTTTATGGCTATTGATTTATTAACTCCTCAAATCTTAAAAATTAATCATAAGTGGACTACGATAGTATATCTTGTCACATATGTATTTGGTGGTGATTGCATAATTGTTTGCTGATAAGGACATGAAGACTTTATTTTCCACGTGGTGCTTTCTTTTAAATGGTGGGTGTAAGAGTTTAAGTACAAGCCCATTTAATGCTTGCAGAGACATGGATAATATAGTAGAGAGGTTTAGCTGATACAATAACAGGAGCCGGGAGCCGGAGTCGGAAGCACATCGCCGCCATCTTGTATTATGTTACCATCTTGTATTATGTCATCGCCGCCATTCTGGATTACCATCTTGTATTCATCATCACCGCCATTTTCGATTATGTCAACTCCACCATTTTATATTATGTCACCATCCTGTATTACAAAATCACCGCCATCTTGGATTACATTATCGCCGCCAGTTTGTATTATGTCTTTGCTTCTATTTTGCTTCAACCACCGTCTTGGATTAAATCACCATCTTGGATTATGCCATCTTTTATTGCACCATCGTCGTTATATAGTTTCTGCCGCAATCTTGTTTCCTGATTACTCGCCTTTCTTACATTCTCTATCATTCCACCTTGATGTCTGCCATATTTGATTTCATTTTCTCATTGTCTGTCATTCCATTCCTACTTTCTCATGCTCTGCCATTCTATGTTCACCATATTGTAATTCATTTTCGCCTGTTCTGTCATTCCATGCCTGCCATCTTTGATTTCATTATCGCATGTCATATCATTCCATCTTCTTTCTCAATAACTGATTATTTAGCCTGCCTCACCCCTTTAATATCACCATCTATTAATCTGTAGAACTGTCCAGGGTTTGCAGGCATACTCTGTCATTCCATATCGATTTAGTAGCCTGCTGATTACCCTTGAAATACCATCTTGGAGTACATCACTTTCATTCGATTTTCATTTCACTCATCAAGCAAACCACCACATAACACAATCTCACTGTAGGACTTAACCATTTTTTAGAGAATTTACATTTTTCACCAATTTTGTTGCGCTGATGTAGGTACTCATTCATAGTGTGTGTTTGTGTATAGCTCGTCAAATACTGTTGCATCCGATGTCATTTAAAAACAAAGTTGTGCTAGGTTTATAAAATTAAAGGGCAAATAAAATTTTTTTTGAAAAAATATTTATACACATTTCACATATACAAATTCAAGATAAAAGAATTCATTAAAATCTCTTTACTTGAGATTCTATAATCTGCTCATATGCAGTTCAAGACAGTCTATGCTAGCAAGTATCCAACCAGAACTCTTGGTCACATATTTAATGTTCTTCTTTCAAGGCCTTTACTACCTCTAAAATGCCATCAACATTTTACAATGCTTCGTTCGCAGTCTTAAATTCTCATCGGCTGATTGCTTCATCCAAAAGTTGGAGCTTTCTGTAGGTACAACCGAGAGAAAAATTACATTTTATGGGATCTTCTTCGACTTCTTCTGTTAATTGATTGATTAACCTTTGCTTAATGTGGTCGAAGTGTGTGTATATGTATTTCGTACCTACATAGTTATCTCCAATAACATAATCTTTCAAAGTACCCTCGAATGCTGATTGTTTCAGGTAGAATCCATTCGGTGTGGTTTTGCGAAGAACTAGTACAAGTCGTTTCTTAGCATCTGAAACTCTGCCTTTACAATTATTGCTATGCATCTTCAGCTTGTCGCCATGCTTTAAAAGGTGTTTGCAATTGATGCTTCGCTGTATAGAATAGGATGGCCCCCCTCGCACAAGTAGTTATTTTATGTTATTTTATGCCTCCGTGCACCTTGGCTGTAGGCAAATATCTAGTTACACTAACAGCAATGGAGCCATGACGAAGCCACTAATGGCACCTCTGTTGCAGGTATACCATCTCAAGATGTCATTGGTGCTATCGGTGTCATGCCTGAAGAATTCGTTGGTGATGCTCCTGCTTGTATTGCATCTGAAGAACTCGATGGTACTGGACCTACATCAGACGATACCACTGTTGCTAGACTGGCAATATTTGTCTCCATAGTATATTCCACTTGCTTTCATGAGCTGAGGTGAAGAGTCTTTCACGATTGTCATTGTCAAAACTAAGCTTCCTAACTGGAAACGAGATGCTTATATACACTCATGCTAGTACCATACCAGCGGATGCAACTAAGGCATGCCATCTGCTGTTCCATCAGACGAAATATACTCATCGTCCATGCCACTTACTATACTCAAGCATACCTCAGCCATTTAGTCCACACTGACATTACCAAAAATTCACTTAATGCTCATACCTTCTGCTCTACCAGTCGACCCCAACCAAATATACCAATCTCTATACCACCATACCATCCATTATAATCCAAGACATACAAGACCACCCAACACCTCATCTACTATAAACAAAAATAATTTAGTCATACTAATCAACCATACCATCCAATACAATAAGCACATTATCTATCATAACTCAAGTGTACCAAGCAACTATACAGCTGAAACCGGCCCATAACCTTACACCCATTTTATTTGTTCTATTGACCAACACCACTTAAACCCAACAAAAATACTACCCACGCTATCTCAAGCAGACCGTAACCATTAGTCCACACAGACCATGCAAAACAAACATACGGGCCATACCAGTAATAAAATCAACTTATTCTCATACCATACTCCATACCAACTGACACCGGTCAAAATACACTGACTTCCCATGCCAAACGCTTTAACTGAAGCATGCCTTCTTATTACAGTACTCACCGACACACACATACTGTCCACACCATTCAACACACTCCAACAATCACAAGACAGATACACTGGAAAACCTAACATGCCATTCATAAAAACCCTGGCATACCAAGCAAATTACCAGTGCAGACCAATCCATAACACAAGCATTCCTATCATCTGTCAAACTATCATTACCAACTGATACCACGCCTAACAACATACCATCTTCAATAACCCCAGGTAAACTCAATTCAACCATATCACCTACACCAATCATAATATCCATCACAACTCAAGCGTATGAAGCAAATATACAGTAAAGACCAGCCCATGATCGAACCCCATTCCATTTGTACTAGCGAACAACTCCATATAATTCACCACCCATACAACCTACTATAACTAAAATATACCCCGATCATTCAGTCCACACCAACCTTAACAAAAATTTACCTACTCTCCATAACATTAGCTCTACCGACCAGCACCAGAAAATAATATACTTTGCAACATCCCACATAACAGGTTACACATATTATAAAAACATATTTGCTGCCCCTACCATCCATCATAGAAGACAGCATCAGACAAATATACTAGTCACCGCACCAGCCAATATGCTGACAAACTATCCATTATAACCAAAAGGAAGGAAACTCAGTCATACTTAGCAGCTTAACATGCACTATAAATTACGAATACAAATTCAGTACATATCAGCCCACAACAAAAAAGTTCCTACCATCTGTCAAACTAACATAACGAACTGATACTAGACCTCTCAGTGTGCCAGCCATACCATCTGATATAACCCAAGAAAAACTTAGTCATCACCATACCTCATAACTCACCATCCATACCTCCTGCCATATGTCAAGTGTACCAAGCAATCACACAGGTCAGACCAGTCTCCATAACCCTACCATACCTACTAGCCATACCTTCCGCTCTACAAGCCATCAACAGCTAAATGTACTAGTCACCATATCACACATTGATACTCAAAAATACACCAACCATAAAAAGTAAACATTCAGTGCATACCAAACCAAGCTATTTCAAACACCATGTTACAATCAACATCTTCCCATGCCATCCACCATACCGACTTGCACCAGAAAAAATATACTTTGCAACATACTAGCCAACATACCATACAGCCTACATAAACTAAAATATCAAAACGATAGAAATATTTCATGTCTGGCATAGCATCATCGCCCTTTAAACATCTATCAAACATTAAAGGCACACTACCAAACAAAATCACAATAAATACGACCCCAACCAAAATAAGTACAACCACACTAATCACAACAGCAACTACAACCACGATAATCTCAACTGCAACTTCAATTGTAACAGCATCTGCAACCACCACCACAACCACAATAACTGCACCAACAAAATCTAACAGGTAACATACCACTAGTCCATAACAACAATATCAACACTAATAGCGAAAAACTATAGCATTCGTTACAAATGTATCCTCTGCTCTAACCCAAGTATAATTCAGTCATGTTTGGTATGGGCAGTCAGTGTATTTTGATTGCTGTCAGTTGGTATGTAGTATGTTATGATAATAAGTTGATTTTATTACTGGTATGGCCTGTATGTGGTTTGTGTGGACTAATGGCTGAGGTCTGCTTGAGATAGCATGGGTAGTATTTTTGTTGGGTTTAAGTGGTGTTGGTCAATACATCAAACAAAATGGGTGTTTGGTTATGGGCCAGTTTCAACTGTATAGTTGCTTGGTAGACTTGAGTTATGATAGATAATGAGCTTCTTCTATTGGATGGTACGGTTGATTAGTATGACTAAATTATTTTTTGTTTATAATAGATGAGGTGTTGGGTGGTCTTGTATGTCTTGGATTATAATGGATGGTATGGTGGTATAGAGATTGGTATATTTGGTTGGGGTCGACTGGTAGAGCAGAAGGTATGAGCATTAAGTGAATTTTTGGTAATGTCAGTGTGGACTAAATGGCTGAGGTATGCTTGAGTATAGTAAGTGGCATGGACGATGAGTATATTTCGTCTGATGGAACAGCAGATGGCATGCCTTAGTTGCATCCGCTGGTATGGTACTAGCATGAGTGTATATAAGCATCTCGTTTCCAGTTAGGAAGCTTAGTTTTGACAATGACAATCGTGAAAGACTCTTCACCTCAGCTCATGAAAGCAAGTGGAATATACTATGGAGACAAATATTGCCAGTCTAGCAACAGTGGTATCGTCTGATGTAGGTCCAGTACCATCGAGTTCTTCAGATGCAATACAAGCAGGAGCATCACCAAAGAATTCTTCAGGCATGACACCGATAGCACCAAAGACATCTTGAGATGGTATACCTACAACAGAGGTGCCATTAGTGGCTTCGTCATGGCTCCATTGCTGTTAGTGTAACTAGATATTTGCCTACAGCCAAGGTGCACGGAGGCATAAAATAACATAAAATAACTACTTGTGCGAGGGGGGCCATCCTATTCTATACAGCGAAGCATCAATTGCAAACACCTTTTAAAGCATGGCGACAAGCTGAAGATGCATAGCAATAATTGTAAAGGCAGAGTTTCAGATGCTAAGAAACGACTTGTACTAGTTCTTCGCAAAACCACACCGAATGGATTCTACCTGAAACAATCAGCATTCGAGGGTACTTTGAAAGATTATGTTATTGGAGATAACTATGTAGGTACGAAATACATATACACACACTTCGACCACATTAAGCAAAGGTTAATCAATCAATTAACAGAAGAAGTTGAAGAAGGTCCCATAAAATGTAATTTTTCTCTCGGTTGTACCTACAGAAAGCCCCAACTTTTGGATGAAGCAATCAGCCGATGAGCAATTAAGACTGCGAACGAAGCATTGTAAAATGTTGATGGCATTTCAGAGGCTGTGGAGGCCTTAAAAGAAGAACAATATTGTGAAGGAGAAAAATATATGACCAAGAGTTCTGGTTGGATACTTGCTATCATACACTGTATTGAACTGCATTCAAGCAGATTATAGAAAGATCTCAAATAAATAGATATAATGGATTTTATTATCTTGGACTTGTAAATGTGCGTATATTATTTTTTGAATGATATATTTTTTCTCTTTAAGTTTATACACCTAGCTATACTTTTTTTCTTAAATTGCTACATATGCAACAGTGTTTAACAAGATACATACACACACAATGAAAGAGTTCTTATATGACTGCAACAAAAGTGGGGAAAAAATCATTTCTATTTTATTATTCAAGTCCTTCATTGAGGTTGGGTTATGTGGTGGTTGGTTTGATGAGTGGAAATAATGAGGAATTGAAGTAATGCAATCTTATATGGTAGTTAGAGGGTAATCAGCAGGCTACTAAATGTATATGGAATGACATAGCATAAATGTAATATCTGGAAAAATTTAGAAATTAATAGATGGTGATATAGTGGTGCGGGAGGCAACAGAATAAGCAATTGAGAAACCAGGCGGAATGATAAATTATGAACAAATGACATAAAAACTGGTGGGTATGGAATGACAAAGTGGGATAAAAGTGGAATACAAGATAGTGGGGATGGAATAGCAGAGCATGAGGCAGTAGTAATAGAATGACAGACCATGAGAAGTTGAAATCAAAGACGGCAGACATCTAGGTGGAATGATAGAGCATGAAAGAAAGTGACTAAGATGAAAAGGAATTATGTATTATAAGGTGAAATGAAAGTGACAAAGGAAAACAAAATCTGAGATGGTGGTTCGAAGGGACTAAGTAAAAATCAGGCGACCAAGGTGAGGAGGAATGACAGAATATGATGTCAAGATGGCAGGGTGGAACAAAAGAGACTAAAATGAAACGGAATGAAAGAGCATAAATGTAATATCTGGAGAATTTTAGAAATTAATAGATGGAGAAGCTATAAGATTGGAGCGAGCCAAAGGATGAGTATTTGAGAAACAAGGCGAAGTGATAAGGAAATTAAAGAAAGATGACTAAGGAAAATGAAATCCAATATGGCTGTTCGAAGGGTCCGCGTAATCAGCAGGTGACATATTGAGTAACAGTGAAACAAGGTGAAATGATAAAGTGTGAAAAAAGGTGACTAAGGTGAAACGTAATGACAGCACGAGATGAAATGAAGGTGACTAAAAAAATTAAATCCCAGATAGCTGTTCGAGGGGACAAGGTAAATAGTAGATAGCATATGTGGAATGATAGAGCATGAAATAAAGGTGAGTAATCAGGAAATAAGATGGTGGCTGAAACAATATATCGATGGTGATGTAATCCATGGCAGTGATGTAATCTAAGATGAAGTTGTAAACAAGATAGATGTGGAAACAAGATGGCGGTGGAAACAAGATGGCGGCGATGATGTAATAAAATATGGTGATGTAATCCAAAATGGGGGAAATGATGTAATCCAGATGGTGATGTAATACAATATGGCGGCTAGGTGCCTTCTACTCCGGCTTTTGTCTCCTTTTTCCGGAATTGGCTCAACCTATCTTCTTACAAAATTAATTTGAAATTGGTTTTTTTAGTTTTGCCTATATATCATACTAAGTTAAAACATTTAAATAGCTACCATTTTGTAAAAGTGTCTGACCCACTTAAAATATTTAGATTATTCAGCCTACCATAGTTCTAGTTGTTTGCAAAATTTGGTAGGAATCGATTAAACGTTTCCCCAGAAATAGCAAAAGCTTTATTTTATAATATGGCACTAAATTAAAAAACTCCGCTTAGAAGAGGTTCTGTGTAAACACATTTGATGGTTGTAATTTATACAGTCAGCATACAAAATTAAGCTGAAATTGGATACATGGTTTAGTGGATATAGCATACTAATCAATAATGTATATGTAGCCGAGGTTCTGAAAATAAGTGATTTTCTTAAAACATTGAAATTAATATGGTTTCCTGTAGCACTGCTTCTTTGCAAATTTTGATAGGAATCGGTAGAGTGGTTCCCAAGATATGACACGAAAATTTTATTGTTTCATTTGACGTTACTTTACACAATGGCGTGCAGAAGCGTTTTTGTTTAGACGGATGTGATTGCTGTAATAGATACTGTGAGCATACAAAGTTAATTTGAAATTGCTTACATGGAGTAGAAGATAAAGCATACTAATTAAAATGTATGTGTGGAAGCCTTTTGAAAATAAGTGCTCGGCCCATTTAAAATATACCTACCCATTCACATCACCTGTCATACTACTACTTGTATCCCAAGATTGGTAGCAATTGGTGTATTATTCCCCGAGATATGACGAATTTTATATCTTCACATGATGCTTTATTACAAAATAGCGGACAGTGGATTGCGTTGGCATATATGATTCTTGTAATAGATACTTTAAGTATACAAAGTTTGGTCGAGATTGGCCGAACAGTGTGGTAGATATACCAAATAACCATAAAATATTTGTATGCCACCATTTGTAAAATAGGTTCCTTTTCTCTTTTAATCTTTTACGTTTGCATGACCTACTATGGCATTACGCATGTGCCAAATTTGGCGAGTATAGGTTGTGTAATTTTCGAGATATAATGTAAAAGCCTTATTTATTCTTGTAGTGCTATGTTCCGAAATGGCCGATAAACAACGAAATCGATCACTAAATTTAATGCTTACATGATACACGGTCAGTTATACAAAATTTGTTTTAAATCGGTTTGTTCCTTTGATATGACATATCACCCTAAATATTAAAATGTTCGCAATTTTGAAAATATTTTCACCGGCATGGTCGAAAACTGTGAAAGTCTGATGTCCTTACTAAGTACTATATGTTTGCCGAGTTTGGTGAAATTCGGTTTGCGCATTCAAAAGCTTTTAGAGGGACACACACTTACATACACACCTACGCATATACTCATACACAGGAAAGTGATCTAATAAGCCTATCTTCCCTTCGAAAAGTGGGCTATGAAGTCTTCCTTTAATATAAAAAACTTGCTCTCGGAGTAGACATGAATCAGTATTTAGAACTTTGCTTGTTCGTTAAAATTATCTAACTGCTGTTGAGATTGGTTCCTGGTGTGTGTTAACCGTTCCTGGTCCGAACACAGCTATTTCCAATGCAGTGGGTATGGATCTTTGTTATGCAGGATCAACACAACATGACACTCCCAGACTGGTCGCGCCTCGTCTACCCCGATGCACTGAGAGACCAAGCAATATATTCCTTCTTCACCATGCCTGTCCTCACCAGGAAAATGCTGAAGATTAAATCAGGTAGCAGTATATAAATGTATGTTCTGGGGTAGTGCACTTCAAGTAAGGCACTGTGTTTTCGCAGGGAAAAGAAAAGGGGGGGGGGGGAGTGGCTCGGCGATCCTCGGCGTTTCAGCAGATGGTAGTGAGGTTGCGAAGAGGGTGTACGTGTTATCATCATTGGCCGAGTCTAATATTGACCAGAGGGGAGCAGTTTGACAGACAGACCTACCCACTTTACAAGGAAGAATTACCATTTAAAATTATTTCATTATATTGTTTCGACACTATTCTAGAGTTCGGCCCAAGAATTATTAATATCTTGCTTCTCTTCAAGGTTTCCTGACGTGACAACAAACGAACGACTTTACTGTTAAACTGTTTTCGAAGCAATGCTTCAACTTTATTACAGTTGTATATGGACAGGCATAGTGAGAAATGCACGCACATACGTACCTAAAAAAATTCGGGAATTAAAATTCGTGTTTGTACAGAGCACCATATATTTCAATCTAATCTCTATATGGGCATATTCCTAGTATACCTATGGCATATGTCTGATCTATATTCTGTGTTTCAAAAACTCCTTTATTAAAACGAACTTTGTCATTTTTCACAAAGATTCATATTTAAGTGGTTTTTTCACGGGGAATTAGTAACGGCCTATGGTTTTCGCGAAATTATTCGACGACTAGTTGTACATCAAAATGCTTTAGTTCATATATACTTTTATGATTGTATGATTTTAACTATCACTCGTCTTAGGTATCTGCCCACCAATTCCAAACGTTCAGTATCAGAATAACTTAATTCTGACTGGCCCAGTCAGATAAGACAATGTTTTCTGGCAGAAGCATGCATCCAATGACCATAGGAAAGTTAATAGTGTGCACTGTTCTATTACCCTTTCCTACACAAATGTCTCTAAGGGAATAGACTAGGAAAGTAGCTACAAATTATTCATTAATTCAGCTCAATTGGAATTTTGGTCCTGAATTTGAGGCCCCAAGACCATAGGACTCTCCAAGTAACTCATTTTTCAACCATACATTAAACCCAAGTATGTTTAAAAACCACCATGAAAATAGGAAAGAGCATAGAGTTGTAAATCAAATAAGGTGGAATGTATCCTGCCAAACTGCATTAATATACTAGAGGTTAAAACTAGATTACAACGTGAAAGATTGGAAATATCAATAGTGTATTTTAATATTTCTAAATTTTTTTCTCTCTCTTTTCTTCGCACAAATGTTACAAAGGCCTCAAAAGGGGTCAGAACAACAATCCATTTTACTGCCGTAAAACAAACGTGTGTTTAACAATAATATTCAGAAAATATGCAAGAAAAATATTCTGTCCCAAATTGACTATTTAATTATTTGCTTTCTTATTATATTTCTTGTCCCACATAGACTTTTAAAAGGTTTGACAACTTGTCTTTGACCACTTCGCATTTCCATGAGAAATAATAAATTCATTTTTTTTTTTTTTTACTTTCTTTACAATAATTGGTTACAAACACTTACAAAAACCACTTAAGTGTTGATCTAAGAGCATTTCAACATTAAAATTCACAAAAATTATTTAAAATTATGCAAGCGATGACTCATACTGTTGTTCCATCCTTAACTTTCTCTATCCATCACATTTATGGCCATTAAAAATTCTATCTTTGGCTTTGTACAACAAACGCAAAAATTTATGTCTCCCAAACTTGGCCACCTAAGATGTTCCATGGCCATTAACAGGAATTTTTTAAGGTAAAGTTGGTTTACTTCAGTTGCACAATTCATTATTCAGAAATGTAAATCCACCACCATTTCCAAATTAAAACAGAGAAAATCTCTGGCTTCTAAGTTCTGGCAGAGGCCATTTAATCTTCCCGAACACCCGTTTCCAAAACGGAGGGCGAAACAAGACCAAGAATGAAGCCATTCGATCAGCCGAAAAATGGCAGAGAACTGACAACTTACAGAGTATCATTTTCGGGAAAATTTAAATTATTTTTGACAAGACAAATTCAAGGCTCCTCTCATATTTACTAATTTATCTTATTAGAAAAACTGGAAGCGATTCCTTGTTATGTTGGGCAGAAAATACTTATCCTGATATTATCCAAAAATATCGTGACAGTAAATCAAAATAGAGCACCAAAATGATGTTCCTGCAATCCTTACGGGCTTTATATTTTTATTTAACCAGTGGCCAAACCGAAATATCTGACCTGTTATCTGGGGAAACTTCCTTTGTAGCCAAGCGTCTGGACCTGATACCAGGTTTTGGTAACGCTTAGATACAAAACTCGAGCATTGCCTCACTATGGGTGTAGGTACAATCATCCACCAATAGCGAGCCAGTGTCGAATAATACCTCTTCGCAATTATCCCCTAGCAGGGCCCCCAAAATTCGCTAAGTGTAAAGAACAGTCCAGTTAATTTTCTATGGCATAAAGTCCGCCGATTTAAATTCAGCCATTCAAATTAGCGCGGGTCAGGTGCGTGGTTTCTGCCACACCGTTAACAAGGAACACTGCTGACATCTGGTGGGCGCCGCGTCAACTCCCGCCGGCAACATACGGCTGGACAGTTTAACATTGACATTGCCGCCTTCGGGAGCATGTCCAACAAAACAATTATTTGTGCGGTAATTATGCGGCTACGAGCCGAAACTCGATCAACGCGGACACCCTTCTTGAGAAATTTAAGTGTTCTTAAATATAAAAATAAGTTATGTTGTATACTTAGTTCATTTTTCACATAATTGGTTTTCACCCCACGTCGCTCGATCAAAAATTTTCCATGGCGGACGGGTGAAGTCGTTGTTGCATGAGGAAACGGGGCAAGGCGGAGAGACACAACGCGTAATTACCAGTGTACGTGTCTCAACTTTATTACACTCTTTAATAATAATGCATATAACTTGGAATGCTCTCAATAATTAACTTAACTAATTACATAAAAATAGCATTTATTTTTGGATTCTAAGACAAGGCAATATCTAATGGTTAATATAAATAAATCGTTAGTTAATCTCAATGGTAAACACTTATCCATAAAGCTGCTACTGAAGCAATCTAGGCAATCCCCTTGATATTCCCTGCGGTCCAAATTGGATTCACCACTTGATTATTACACAAAACGGGTCGGTCAGGCTCGCACCGCACAGAAGACCTTTCAGGATCCCATGGTGGATCGTATCCTCTGGCATTGCCGTCTCTTAGCACCGAAGCTCGAAGGCGGTCAGCGGCGGCAGCACCCTGCGCCGTCGGTGACCCGGAGTAGGAAGAAGAAAATATGGCCGACACACTGGCGACCCCATTTATATAGTCTGGCCGCGCACCGAATTCCCTTCCGCTCATCGTTCATTGAGTGGCACCCTGCCGCTCGTATCGAAGTTGGCACCAGGCATTACCTCGTTTGCCATAACAATGCCCTCCTGGTTAGAAGAATCGATCGTTCTCGATCGTGATGTATTGGGCAGAAAATGAGGGGTGGGTGGCGGCCAGACAACATCATATGTACCAGAGAAGCTGCTGGTACTCCCTGAGACGTTTGGGCCTTCCTTTGCGGGCACCTGACTTTGGAAGTCACGGTTGATGTGCTACAGTGGTATACTAAATCAATAATACTGTCCTTTTGCAGCTAATCACACGAGCCGTGGATAGCTTTGGATAACGAAGTTATTGACCATCTGGAAGCAAAATATGGTGTAAAATTGCACTTAATGTTAAGTATGCATCATAAAATTTTAAATTTTATACAAATTGATTACTATATATATGTTATTTTACAAACTCAATTTTTTCAGTTTCATTGCATGGGCCCATGTTATATTACATATTTATACACTATTATATATGTGTACATAGTTTTATTCTACTATATATATTGTATAATTATATTCAGCCGATTTGTAGTCTTAATATATCTCTTATTGTGAGCTTCATGTCGTAGCAAGTATATGGAATGTAAGGATTGGCTACGAGCTATCCCCCAAGTTAAAGTATCACATAAAAATTCGTTATAAAATCCTTCGTCATTCTCACCGGAATTGGATTAAGTAGAACGTTTAGCGCTTGCTGTGACATTCCGCTCGTTGCTAGATATGTACAGTTATTTTATACTATTATGACTAAGTTATATATATATACTTTGATCTTAATGACTATATATTTTTGTTTTGTACTTCCTATTTTATGTATTGTTGGGTTATTCTATAACATTCATTAAAAAAATTAGGTATTTAACATTTTGTTACCATACAAGTTGATTTGGCCTTTTCTTTATACTATATTGCACGATATTTACATTTTCTTTACCCTGGCTGTACATTGGATAATCTATCAAATAGGGTTCATTTCCTTCCCTAAACTTGCGTATTGCAATTCTGATTGCAAAACTTATTTCTATATACAAATTTTTTGCATGTTGCCAGTGTGTATATATAATAACCATATTGAATGCATTCTTTTTATACATGGCACCAATAAGTTCTCTTGGCTTCTTGCTTATCTAAGCATTGTTATTGGCTAGTAATGCCAATTCACCGTAACAAATCGTTATTACATGGTTATCTGGAAATGTTTGTTTACATAGTACTCTCAACAATTACTTGCAACCTGTAAGTTTTCATGTGCTTTACATAATTATTTTGACAATCTAGTTACTAATGCGTACAACTGAAGTAACTTTATATAGAGTAAAATTATAGACGTCGTTAACACGAGCAAAATACCTGTTATCACATATGTATAATTTTGTTGTGTGAAAATGTACAACATATTATCTCCTACTGGAATATTGGTATCCGCAATAGGTTGTTGCTTGGTAGCATATCAAAAGATAGAGATCTAAATGTCCAATTACTGTCAATAGATTCATTAATAAAAATAAACTCTATGCCTGCGTCTAATCCTAATTGTGCAGCATCCAAAGATTTATCTTTCATCCAATGAATTGGTATCACAATTTGTGCATGCGTTAATCATGTCGCTCGCGTGTCACAGAGATATGTTGCTTCAACTACAATAGACTTTTTTTATATTTTATATGGCAAACAACAAGGCATTTGTATTTCTATGCGTCCCAAATTTGTTGGTATAATTACTCTATTAAATGATAAATTTGTGCATGTTATCACTAAATCTGATATTTTATTCACAACTACATACTGATGTAGGAAAATATCCTTAGTTACCAAAGCACTATCATTTTTACAAAAAAAAACCTACGGTGACATAATATTTTGTGTGTATTATTTAATAAAATAGCTGCTCTAATACATTCCTGCTCTCTAGTTAGCATACTTACTCTAAGGATATGATAAATATTTTTGTTTATTTTCTGGTGCATTATTTATCCCTCTGATTTCTTGTGATTTAATGTCTAAAGCAATGTTAACACTATCCTTTACCATGCAACATGTCTGATTAAAATATCCGTAGAGGTTTGGAATAGTATTACAAATTTTCTATATTCTGGTACTTGTTATCACGGGTATTTGATACTCTGAAATTATGCATTGGGTAATTGGACTTGAATAATGCCTATCTATATCTCCTATCGGTATAGTGAGTTCAGGCTTTTGTGATCGTATTTGCTATTCAATGTTTTTGAGATTACCTATGAGTTGTTGCCTACATATTACATGCAATGGCAAATTGTTTGCCTTGCAATGATATATAAGTTAATATTCCCTGTTCCCTTTTCCCTCATTATCCTGTCTAACAAGTGCAACATAATCGTCATAGATAGTTGTCCCAATGTATTTGTTAGTTCATCCTGACTTCAGATATAGCTTTCCTAGTCAATGTCTTTGTAATTGTTTTAATTGCTTCTCCTAAAGCATTCATTCTGCCTTGTGTCTGATTTTTCATTTTTATTATATTCTGTATGGTAGCGTTAATATTACATTAAGTATTTGAATTTTGCCTTGGAAACCACTGATCTTTGTTGCTAAATATGTATCATTGGTAACTTGTTTTTTCGAAATACCTATAAGTTAAAACATTGCAACACCAACTTACTAAATCTCCTAGGATTTGAATGCCTCTGGTTCTGCGTACTGGAATTTCTGTTTCGTTTAAGAAATCTGTTACTAGGTTATTTTGAATAGACTGCACGTAACTCTATATAGTTTTAGCATTTTGGCAAATATTCGACAAGTCTAAAGTACATGACTTGTGTACCCATATATCAAGTGAGTCTGGTAATATTCGTTTGCTTATAGGTATTGTGAAAACCAATGGAAAAGATTGTTCATACTGAAGTGCGGTTGTCAGCGGTGTCCAGTAGATTCTAGCGTGCATCCGGAATGTTGTCCATAGCTGCGTCACCTATATTGCACACAGACTAAGGACGACAATCGCTGCTTGGCCACCTATCATTTTAAATAGGAACTGAAACATATAACATACTCATGTTAACTCTAGTTTCCTTACTGTGATTTAATTTCCCATGTGTGCTAATTTAATATTTCTTGTACACACCCTGCCATGTTGCTTGGTTCCAGATTTTGCAATTCTTATAAGTAATGTGGATGGAGCTAATATTTTTGACGTGAATACGTCTTTAAATTTGCAACCATAGTGGCAGACAATCCAGAAAATCCGATGATAACAAAATTGGAGGATACAGTTTGGCATTGCAGCTCCGAATCTATAGTATACATTCAAAATTCAGTTACACCACTCGATTGCCAAAGTATCAAAGAAGCTGTTACGTTGAGTGAGGACTGCGAAGAAGCATCACGTTTGGGGGGGGGGGGGGGATGAACCGCAAATTTGAGCTCGTTTCGCCATGCCTTATAACTTCTGCGTAGTATAACTTTTGACTAAGATAAGCTACGAAGCTCGTTTACGATATAATCGACAGCTCTCGTCAAGATCAATCGATTGTGTGTAAAAACATTTGTGTGGCGTGGTTATGTTGAGATTGTATGAGTTTCATGTAAAAAAATCAAGAAAATTTAACACAATGTCGGCCTACACCCGTCAAAAAGCCAAGTCGAAATACATCAATAGTATATGGTTGGAAAAGCATCTCAAAATTAATCCAGTGATACCCATAAAACCCTAGATGATCGAGTGGATCTGTGCCGGACACGTAAACAAATCAAGGCGTCCAAGCACGTCAACGTAGACGTATTCGTGCAAAACAAACGGCCGTATCCCCAACACAGCCACACCCAATTTTATATTAAGTAAGGACCCATAAAATTGTATTCTAGGCTCTTATGTCTAGCGTGATTCTTTACCCAGACGTAATCTCCTACTTTTAACACGTTTCGGTCGTGTTTCTTATCGAAGTACCGGTAATGCTTTCGTGCCTGTTGATTTTGTAGTGAATTCAGTCTTGCCTTCTCCTTATTTTTCTTTAACTGTGTGTCCCAATCTGCTGGCCTGGTGGATAATTTTCCGAAATGAACATGTATAGGTTGTACTGCTTCCTGCCCGTCCAACGTATAGAATGGAGTGTACTTAGTATTAGTATTCAATGATGTTTTATAATTAAAAATTTGATAGTCTAAGTATTTATCCCAATTTTCTGGATCGTCATGCGAGTGTGCAGTTAACTATTGCCCAATAATTTTTCTCATACTCTCCACTAAACCATTCGAGACTGGGTTATATGCGCATGTTTTTAACTCTTTCATCTTTAATTATTTTAACAAAGTTGAAAATTAGCATGGTTATAAACTGGAATGAAGAATGTTTGTTATGAATTACTAATTCTTATTATCTGAATTTTGGGTACTGAGTCTAGCGCACTATATTTGATCCTGTCTTTACTGCCTTCCTCAATTAATTCTATGTTTATTCTGTATATTTCTGGTGTGGCTTTCAATATACAGGATGCTCGGAAATTCCCCTTGTAGAGGGGACTGAGTAGATTATCTTTTGAATAAGAACCATGCCCAGAAACGTACCATTTCCGTGCTACAACCATTTCCAATCAGTTGTACCACACATCCACTTTCGCTGAGGGAAAGAGCAATGTCTCGGATGTGCCTGTGTTGGTATGCAATCGGATAAACAGTACATTACTTCAGACAATCACCCGATGGCACGCGATGTCTACCCTTACGTTTGCGCAATACACAGAAATAATCCTTGTGTATGGCACAGCTGATGGTAAAGGAAGAGCAGTTCGTCGGCTGAATCAAGAGCGTTATCCACAACGTGCGACACCATTGCGTACCCTTTTTGCCACAGTTACGCAACAGTTCCGAAAACAAGGTACCGTCACTATCGACAGAAACGATTGTGATGCTCCAAAGAGACGCCATACTCCTGCTTTGTAAGAGGCTGTATTGCATCGCGTTGAACAGAGCTCGTCAGCACAATTAGTGCTTACACATCGATTACCATTCAAGGCTCAAAGATCTGCGCTGCTAGCAATAACTAGAGCTTACAAAACCACATCCAGTGAGGCCCTCCAGACGATTGTTGGAGCAATCCCCATGGATCGTCTAGCCATGGAAAGAGGGAAATTTGTGCAGAAAACTCAAAGAAGACGTGCAACAAAGGAGATGAAGGCCTAAGCAAGAAGAGATACATCGCTTCTCTGGCAGGAAAGACGGGACATATCACAGAAGGAAGTGTCACATAAGATGTCTTTCCAGATATCGCATCCAGAATGAGTCACTACTGGATTACGACAAACTATATCGCTGGCCACAACTTTTGACAGGTTACAGTAATGACAAAGCAAAGCTTTATAGTTTCAAGTTGGTAGATTCTCCCTTCTGCTGTATCTGCCAAGTACAAGACACTGTACAATATATTGCAAGAATGTCCTACAATGGAAGATCTTAGAATAAATTTGTGTAGAGCTATAAAAGTAGGAAAAGCTGAACTAGGTGCCATGTGTGAAATTATGCCTCATAAAGAAAAGGCGGAAATAATGCAGGAAATCTCTATAAAGATAAGTGAAATGATAGAGGAGTTTGAAGAATATATCATAAAATACAGATGAAATAATGTAAAATCCAGATATAACATCCTTCTGAAAAATGCTACTTATACACAAATATGACATGAAAACGGCTATAAAACCTCATATTAGGAGTATACCCACTGCACAGCTTGGAATAACACCAACGAAAAAGGGATATATGTTGAATAAGGTACCATGAGAAGGCAACTGATGAATTTGCGGGCCTTGCCCCCCCACTCTAAAGGAACTAGTATTTTATTATGTAGACCCAGGAAACGAAACAGGGCACGAGTAGTAAATGAATATATACCAAGGAAAGAAACAAGCAGCGCAAACCTGTAATATGAATACTTAAGTAACGAAAATGGAAAACGAGATGGTCAAGACAATAATATTGATTGATGGACAGGTCCGGAGGGGGTATCGAAAATGAGTGCACCGGTTCCTCTTTTGGCTGCAGTGTTCAAATTCAGAAGAAAGGATATACAGATGAAAATATATAGACTAGAATAGTGCCATTATATAAGGCATAGCTTTATAATATAGTGGTAGAGTAGGAAATGACCTCCAACTGCTAGTAGAGTCAGGGTGGTAGGCAAGATCATCCACGACCACTCTCATCTTCCAGCCAAACCTGGTAGTATAGATAATTAACCAACAATGGGGTAATAGGCAAACAAATTAATGATATAAAAAGTAAGAGATTACCTGTAACCAGGCAGAATAAAAGTAGAAATGAACATGGAAAGTACCGAAGAAAATCACAAGCAACAAAGGAAAACTCTTATAACCCTGCATTTCCCAAGAGGGGCATTGGGGCGGGGATGGCAAGGAAGCATTTTCGGCTTTTAGCTGGCCATGTGGAAAATTCTTGAGATGGCAATTGTACCAGAACGAGCATTGTTCTGTTAAAACAGAGCACTGGCGTAGGAATGCACAAATGGTAGAGCCACTGGTTGGAGGACCTCATTAACATACCATTGGGCTGTCAATGGTCTGGTAATAAAGAATAATAGTGATCAGGCATTGTATGAAATCACACCCCACACCATGACACCAGGCCATCTGGGCATGTGACAACGTCGCCTTTCATCTTGACACTGTCTTTGACATAAACTTGTCGGTCCTTCGGCAGCAATTCGCTTACTTCTTCTGGAAGTCCTAACTTAAGTTTTAAAGTCGCGAACTACATTAGTATATAAATTTTGTGTGCTGAATACGAGAAATCATTCTTAATTAGTTTCAGCATGAGAGTGGCATTTGTTGTGTCAGTAGTTGGTATTATTATTGTTTCTAAAATTATTAACTTCAGTTAAAAGTAACAGAGTATAATTATGTACTGTTATTTAAATATAACAGTGGCTGTTACATGCGATTTTCCCTATCATACATCAAAAGCTCGTGCCTCAAAGTTCAAAAACGTTTAGTAACATGTTAATATTAGGTGTGTTTTATATCATTGTACTTGTGTGATAGTTTGTGCTATATCGTGTGCAGAGTTATTATTACGTTATTATTCAGTGTTATGCTGTACTGGCTAGTACAAATAGAATACCAACAAAACACATTAAGCTGATTTATTTTCAAGCCCATGCAATTTCATGATTAAGATTTTAGGTACAGATTTATCACCTTACGAATATCTAAAAAACATTCTACTACAGGTGCCTTAGACAGAATAATGATTTTAGTGTCTCAAAACAAGGAATTATTATATAAGTTGAGCCACCATAAGGCTTGAAATATTCATAATAATGATTATTAATATTGCAAATGTGAATTATAGGCACTAGTTATATATGATTCAATGTTGTTTCAAACAGTGCTCAAGCAGACATGACTTATTATTACAATCAATGTCACAAATTGTAAGGACGCAGCAAAAATTAAAGCTGCAAAAACAATTCAATATAGAGAATAATTAGTAAATTCTGACACTTCCTTATCAGCTAAGCGCTGAATAGAAAAATTGGGTTACAATGTATACTAAAAACCAGGTCTGCTGGTATACCAACATTTCGTGAATGTTTTGCATATTTACAATATATTAATTAAACATTTATTTATAATCAGCACTCAACTGATAACCCTGTAATAACCTATCACAAATTAATAATAATTGTTTGAAGTCATCATTACTCATAAGAAAACTCTTGGCCTCACGTTACAAAATATTAAATATATAAAAGGACTTATAGCTTGACATTTCCTGATAATAAATAACATTTGATAGTATGTGCGTTCTTTACAGCACCGTAAAAATTCATTACAGACCACACTACTGGAATCGTGGCCATCCAATTTAACTTCATAAAAGCAGACGCCAAGACTACAGATTAATAATACAGTCGATTTGGCGATTCATGCTGAAAAAACCTTGAGGCAAGTTTGATCAAAAACCACAAAGATTTATATTTCACAATTGAAAAAGACGAGGCATGGCAGCGAGGTTGGCCCCTTAAGGCACGTCGTATATAATACAGCAATTTGAAATTATATTAAAACTTTCCATAAAATTGAATGTATCGTCTGGGTGGCGACTATTGATATCTATTGATTTCTAGCACACCCAAGGCATTTAAAAACAAAACGGGAAAGCTGTGGAACTGCGTTGGGACGGAGATTAAAACTCGCCTGGGCAAGTCCAAATGAGGCGGCAGCATACGACAAACCTACTCGTTTCGCAAAACGCTTTTAAACACACCGGACAAACTATATTGAATTTAAACCGAAAATACATTTTATAAGATGCAGACGAAACATAATTTAGAAAAAAAATTACTAATGCAAGAGCACAAAATTAGCACATATTACTAAAGGCAGACTCAGAATTACAACCCTAAATGCCCTGTAATGAATAAAACGCCTGGCGTCCACAACTTACCGTTTATATTCCCTCTCGCTGCTACACATTTCTAAACAAAAATATGAACCACTGTAACATATTTTTTATCACTAACAATATCAAGATGCCCCGAGTGCGCAGTGGCTCTAATAAAATTAAAAGCTGTCGAAAATCATGTTGCTCGTAGCTCTACTATGTGGCCACTAGTCGACGAAGAGAAAGAGTAAACCAGTGCAAGTGTACACAGCCATGTAATACTTCGACCCCCTCAATTTAAAATGTGTGACGCACTATTTGAGGGGAGAGAGGGCAGGGGATAGAAAGGAAGAAGGAGAGTTATGCCAAGCGTCCAAAGAGAATGCCACAAGGCGCTGCACGCCGACGGTCGTAATCGGAACTAGAGACCACGTTGCCCCAGCATTGTCTTAAACCCCTCCCTGAACAACCCACGCACTCTAAGTTCTTCCGGTCTCTAATTGCACTCTGGCCACCCACACTCTCTTCACAAACAAATCACAGAACAGTATTACACATACAGAAAGGTAGAGAGAAATCTTGAAGGAGGAAGAAGGGAAGGTTTCCCAGAATTCAGAACAGTACAAACATCGTCAGGCAGTAGACAAACAAAACAATTACAAAGATTCTTCGTCTCTTGTTTACATAATAAAGCGAAGAAGTCCATCCCTGGGGATGGCATCGACGGACAGCCAGGTGAAACACCGAGCGCCAAGAGTCGGTCGTTTTCTCGAGAGCTCTGTGGAGGAAAAAAAAAGGGGGGGGAGGCTGAACGATGGTGACAGCTTTACTACCAGACAACCAGTCCATCAGATCGTCCTGCCGAAACGCTGATGAGCTCCTCTTCGCATGATGATGGAAGCCTCCTCGGAACGACTCGGGTGGAAGACGAAACGAAACCAATATTTTGGAAGAATAAGAGGGTGAGTATAACCAAAAAATAAATAAAAAAAAGGAGGGAACTTTGATAAGAAGAGGCGTGCATACACAATCACAACAAACAAATTAACAACACGCAACATTAGGACATCAGGTACACCATTGAAACCTAGAATTATACTATTTAATCTGGCACATGTGTGCTTTTCTAAAATCCTGCCAGATTAGGGTGACACTATACTCACAATATTAGAGCCCAAAAACTTGTGGATGTTAAAAGGACCCTTAAATTTCGGAAGCAATTTCTCGCTTACTTCACTGTCCAGGCAAGCTAACGTGTAACTTGTACAAAGGACAAGGTCGCCGATATCAAACTGAGCAGGACATCTAAATTGATTTAACCATTCAGACCAACTGCTTGGTTGCGCCAACCGCTTGCGGACCTCCCCAAGCAGTTGATCCCGGGTGGAATCACTGAGTGGAGAAGGGATGGGAGGGAGTTTCGAAATGTTTAAGTGGGGATGGCTTAAATGGCGACCAAGGGAAGGAAGAGATGGAGGAGCCCCAGTGGATCTGTACAACGCACTATTAAATACCACATGTATGAAATCAAAGTCGTGATCCCTTAAAGTGTGATCACTATTATAAAAAATGGTGAGGCAAGCCTTAAGATCTTCGTTGAATCTCTCAACCTGGTTACCCTTAGGGTAATATGAACTTGAAGTGAAATGCTTAGTGGCCCATCTAAAGATCATGTCCTTAAAGACTGGAAGTAAAGTACTTGGCATTGTCTGTCAATATTTCTGTCGGATCACTAAACACCTTCTACACCTGTTCGCATAGCGCCTTCACTATAATAGTAGATTTCGTATTCCTCAGGGGTAACAAAATAAAAAAATTTGGAGAAGATGTCTAACAATATTAATACATAGATATCGCTTTTCTTGAAACGAACAAATGGACCAAATATTTCAAGATGAGCTGTGTCCCAGGGGGCCTCTGGAAGCTGGACAACATTGGGCCCTACATTGGCCTGACGAGCCTGTTTACATTTCTCACACACATTGCACTTGCGGGAAATTCGGCAACTTTGCTCTTAAGCGTCTACCATTCAAAATAGTTGGCGATTTTCTGGAAACACCTACCAATTCCCTGGTGTCCTCAGAAGACCGAATCGTGGAAATACTATAGCGCCATAGGCCACAAAGTTAAAGGGACCACTATCTTACGTGTATGTCCATTCTTTCCAGTAAAATATTGAATGTACTTTCCCACATCGTAGGGCAGAACTACACCCGAGTTGAAATAATTTACCACTTGGAAACAGAAGCCATTATTAGATTGTGCCTGACACAGTTTGACGAAGAACAATCGGAAATCCTACATAAGATTAACAGATGCAACTAGGGTCTCGTCTTGACTCGCTTCAAAATCGTCCGTATCGTACATACGCGACAGCGCATCGGTCACCTGATTTCCCACGCCGCAGACATGATGCGCCTTAAAGAGAAAGCTAAACAGGTGCAAGACCCATCGGCCTGCACTGCTATAATGACGTGATGCTACCAGGATGAGTTACGGCGTGTGTTGCTTGCTAACATCTATGAGTACAGGTCAACTGCCGTATGCTTACCGGTCCACCTAACTTTATTTTATTTGCAGATTTTTTTCTGGACATTTCTGTGTTACTTTCCATTGCATATGTTACATTTCAGACTTCCTCTTTGCATGTACTTTCAGATGCCGTTGAAATAAATGTGTATTTCCAGGGAAAAATTATTTGTGTTTTAATTATGTTGGTACCAGAATAAAATTTAATGTGTTTATATCGCACTTGCACTCACATTGCCC
The DNA here is from genome assembly GCA_029891345.1 of Dryococelus australis. NCBI lineage: Eukaryota > Metazoa > Arthropoda > Insecta > Phasmatodea > Phasmatidae > Dryococelus > Dryococelus australis. The sequence continues at coordinate 307,874,598 of CM056994.1, read as the reverse complement.
GTCTTCCTTCCATTATGGTACTCTCCTTTGTCTGATATCGCATTCCATGCCCCTCGCCTCATTTAGATAAATGCTGTGCTGCTATAAGGAAGCGTTCCCGCCAGGATAAATCATGGCATGTGTTGCTTGTCTACAGCTGTGGGTACAGGTCCACTGCCTCATGCTATTGGCCCACCTAACTTAATTATATTTGTGCATTATTTCTGGGCGTTTCTTTGTTAACTTTCTATGGAATATACGCTATCACTGAATTAATCTTTGCACGTACTTTCAAGTGTCATTTAAATAAATGTCTGTTTCCAGGGGAAAAATTATGTGTTTTAATTATTTCTGTCCAAAGACATGTTGCCAATAGTCACTTTGTGACAAATTACTGGTCCCAGTACATAATTTCATTTAGCGAAAGCCGCATTTTGTGATCTGCAATCGTTCGAAAATTTCGGAGGTGTCCACATTAGGCGGACCAGCCTTTATATACTGTGTAAATACAAAATGAACATAAGGTTTTTGCTGTATTGCCCACTGCAGCAAAATACTTCTTCTAAGCTATTTAATGGAATAATTATTTTGTTTCTGACCTCACAATCACAACACATGCAATCTGTAGTTTTATTTGAGTCAATTATTCTCAGTTATACGGGGATTCCGAGAAACCTTAGCCCTGCAACCAGAATCAGCCCCTCTGTTACATAATGTGAGGAATGTGTTTGGAGTGCTCAAACCACTTTTAGATAATTGTCTCCCTACTCCCACTTGACCAGTTTTGTTTCCCTAAAAGCAATTATTTAGTCGTGAGTATTTCTTTGTAGAATTAGTTGGTGGTTCAATGTAACTTTTTTTGTCCAGTATAAGTAGATACATAGAAATAGTTCGTGATGCAGTCTAGACAGCATATGGTATGGTGTTATTGGCAGGTGTGCTAATGGCAGAATTGGTAAACCACATGAGGGCTGTGGCCACCGAGAAGCTGCAGCCTGCCAGCAGGAAGTTGTTCGTATATTCGGGACACGACACAACCATCGCCTTTCTGCAGCAGGCGTTGGGTGTGTACCACTCCCACTGGGCCCCCTTCGCCTCGGCCATGATTATAGAACTCCGCAGGCATGCACAGGGAGATCACAGAGTCACTGTGAGTAACCAGCTCTTTGAATGTCTTCCATACATGCCACTCTGCCTTTGTTAACTTTCATCCCTGTTTCTCCCGGAGTCTCTAAAGCTACTCTACATTGTGAAAATGACAATACTTAGGTTTCTATTACACGTGTTTTGATTCATATATTGTGCAAAGTACAGGTAGAAACTTAGTCAGGACATGTTAGTTTTAAGTCATTTAACTGATGACTGTTCATAGGCATTAAGCAAGAGATGTAACAATAAACTCCCATGAAAAGCTTACAAATTTTCACCTGAGATTGGAATATAAAACAATATTTCCTGGAATATGCCTTATGCTAGTGGTTGATAGTGTAAAAATGTATTATATTCTTACCAGAAGGTTGTGTATTTTAATCCACCTCAGGCACGATTAAGTAAAATGTAAGCTGTACGCTTTAAGTGCTTCCAGGCACTAAGTGTATGCTTTGCTATATACTACTAACACGCACGTTCTCTGTTTCACTTAATCCATCTCATGATAACATGCATGATCATCCCTCATAAAAATCCAGTCTTCTTGCTGTGAATATGGTTGATGAAACTGCTTTTCAAGTGAAACCTTGCAAATATTTAATTTCTAGCAACCGTTGCCATTTTCATCCAATGGAGAGCCATTTCTTTGAATCAAGGTGGTAAGAAATCAGGCATGTGGTTATACTATGAAGATCTAACATTCCAGCCAGTAACAATGCTTTAATCCCAAAGTGTTAACTTACTGTAAATGCAACTATTGTAGACACCAACGAGGTACATGATTAAACACTTAAATAAACTTATATACAAGCATTGTTTTATTTAAAAGAAAATGGAATAATCACAGCTCATTTTTGGTTTGAATAATGTTATATTATGGTGTTAAATTTCAATTTTAGTTGTGATGATACGAAGGTATACAATAGTACATACTGATTAGATACTGGAGTACTGCCATTTCTACAATTAATGGTATACTGCATTTTACAATATATTTTCTTAAACCTGTGATAATTTGGAGAAGGGTTATGTGCATTTAGTCACAAAATATACAAACGGCAGTGAGAGACTGACTTGAAAACAAATGTTCCGTTGGATGCACAGGTGTGGTATAGGAACTCGACAAACCATGCCCCTTATTTGCTTCAAATCCCTGGCTGCACCGAGGCCTGCCCGCTGGAGCGGTTTATGTGCTTGACTTTGGATGTGACACTCCACGACTGGGATGATGAGTGCTCGCATGAGACAGCAGAGACTGATATCGAGCTCTACTTCACTGATCGAGGTATAAGTCTCCTGATTCACAATTTTAGCCCTTAAATATCCCAACATTGCGAAACCACTGTCACTTAAATGAATTTTCATCACAGTCCAAGTCATTTGAGAGATCAAGGAAATTAAGCCAAGTTATCCCTTTCCTTCTTCACTTTTCTGTTACTTGTTTCATTATTTTTATTCGTGGGTCAGTATGTAATTTTATTCCTGAATGGTTAGACCTGATTATTTTCATCAAAACATATAAACAATATTTTTATTATTTTTTCCTTAAAGAAATGTGGAGTAAACTATTTATTTTAGGTAAAGTTCGATCACTTCTATAATGATGTCACTATGCAACTGAAAATGGCATACAGTATGTATTTACTTTTCTATAAAAACTTCAAGTCCACCCAAAAATTTTCTCTCTTTTTCTTCCAGTATCAGCAGTCAAATTGTTATCATGCGCCTGCAATGCAATGCTCTGCTACAATTACAGTTTACTGATACACGATTTTTACAAGGGTAGTGTACTTTTGACTGAAATCGCCAATAAAAATTACGTGTATGGATCTAGCTAATTCTAGAATATTAAATTGAAATAGATCAAGAGAAGCTTAGAGCAGAGGTTTTAAGTTGTCTGCCCACTGTCTGGCATTTCTGGAAATCCCACCCCAATGACCCTGCTAGCTCACCATTCCCTTTAAGCATATCTTGGGGTTCTCTGCAAGAAAATACGGGTAAATGCTTCATTAACAGTTCGCCAAGTCTACTATTAATTGGAAAATTATGAGTGCAGATAGATATACTCAAATGTGATTGCAAATGAACTTATACTTTTGGTCAGAACTTTGTCAAAGACTATTATAAGGCAAATTTTTCTTATCAACATATTTAATTTGCACGAGCCAATGGACGGCTATAGGTCCCCGCCTCCTGACGTCACTGTAGCACATGACGGTGATGTGTAGAGGGTAAAACTGAGGGAAACAGAGTGCTCAAGGAATGCTGTCATACTGTCAATACATACTACGGTAACATCTTGCCTGGATTGTATAACACTGTAATAGTATAACATGGAGTTGTTATATGTAGCAAAATTTAATTGTAGCATAATTTCGCACCTTTCTAAAAGTAACTATTTACACTGTAACACAAATATTTGTCTGGAAAATTGTGACACGTTACAGTCACATTTTGTTTTATGCGCTGGCATCTTTTAAACATCTTCTAGATTCATAGAACAGAAAGGGTCAAGTGGTGGTAGATGTTGTAAAAAAAAAGCAAGAAAAATAAACTCATTTTCTAATGTTTCTGCAACACCCTCTCAAATGAAAATAAAACTTTTATTCAAAAAATATGTTTAACTCTTATGAAGAAATAGTTACATAGATGTATGCAGTGTACATGTTACCCAACATGCTAATATTTACTTCAATGTATATAAAAAACAAATATACATTTCTGTTTTTGCAACTAAAGTACTTAAATATATGCATTTTCAGACAAATGGTTTGAAAATATAATTAAAAATAAAGTTATGAACCCTTCCAGGCATAACTGTGAAGATAGCAAACAAAAATTTCTCATCCATATTAAAGTTGCGCTAAATACCTTATGATGTGCAAAAGTACTCACAACTATTGATCTCCCCAGTGGCTACTGGTAAGTTCCAGTCTGACCAGAAAACAGTCACAAGACCACCTTTACTGCCCCCGATGGGCCACGCTTCCAGTTCTGCACAATGCCATTTGGCATCAAGTGTGCTCCACCAACCTTTCAGTCCATGATGATGAGCGTGTTAGACAAATTGAGAGGCGAGTTCGCTGTAGCCTATCTAGACGACGTGATTGTGTGATCCGGATCATAGTAAGATCACATTCATCGCCTGTCACTTGTGCTTGAGCACCTTACAATCAATGGTTTAATGTGCACAAACAGAAAGTGCCACATTGGAAAGGCAAACTTCCAGTTTCTTGACCACATTATGGACGCTCATAGAAACCATCCGACAGAAGAACAGTTACGTCTCATCGACGATATTCAAACCCCACCACTCGCAAGTAACTCATACAATTTGTCTGGCTAGTTAATTGCTTGCAAGAATACATCGCTGAGGTCGCTATTATTACTGCACCACTCACCGACCTCATGTCACCAAACGTCAGGTTTAAGCGGTTGACCGCACAACAAGACAGCTTTGAAGAACTGAAGCGCCAGTTTAGTGAGTGCCCAGCCTTAGCATGCATACCACGATCCTAACCGCCACCTTTACGTACAAACTGACGCGAGCGAAAAAGTCCTAGGTGCAGTACTTTTCCAGCTAACAGGCGATGGTACTCCACAAATCATTGACTTCAGCAGCAAAAAGTTTAGCGCAGTCGAACAGCATACATGTTAACTAACGTGAGTGCCTCGCAGTGGCATGGAGCTTCAAGAAATAAAGGCAACTTCTTGAATACCAGCGCTTCACTCTGCGCATGGGCAATCGCTGCCTTTTATGACTGCATAGTTTGAAGAAGAGCCGCAGCAAGTTTGACATGCTGGACACTTCTCCTCCAATCATTCAACTTCGAAAGGCAGCATGTCACAGGCAAGGATAATCAGATGGCGGATAATGTGTCACGTTCGCCAGGTGAGACAGTGGCACGCGACGATGAGGAGTGGGAAGACATTCTCCTTTCCCCTTAACAAAACACATCAACAAACCCGCCAGTCCAGCATAATAACATTGCCGTGTTGACAGCCACATCCAATTTCTGGTGCTAAGTGAAGGCATAATCAAAGCACAAGAAAACTTACCAGTATCTGCAAAGTGGAAAAACACGTGCGCACAGCAAACAGTTGATAAATTGCACATGGTAGATAACTGTGTGGAAACACGTGCGAATGCAACCAGTGACATATGGCATGTTTAAGTTCCGACTGCGGCATATGATGCAGTATTATAGTATGCCCATGCCAAAGATTTATCAGGCCATCCTGGCACCACAAAAACCTGTACAAATATGTTAAAGTATTTCTATTGGCCCAGCATGTCCATTCATGTGAGAGATTTTGTGTGGGCGTGCATAATGTGCAAATGTTAAAAAAGTTTTTACACAGATAGTCAGCAACAACCCAGGGAACCCACAGAACCTTTCGAGACCATGGCACTTTACCTCATGGGACCATATCCGTGCACACTTACAGGAAAATGTTTTATAAAAGTCATCAATGATTATTTTTCGGGTTTGGTGTAAGCATACTCATTTTCAAGTGTGCATGCTCGGACCATAGAAAAGCGCCTGAGAGCGAATTTTTCACCCAGTTTGATTATCCACCACTGCTACTAAGTGTGACAATAGGATGCAGTTTACAGGCAGTGTGTGACATTATTTTTGCACAAGATGTGGCGTGCGACATCATATGACAGTGGTGTATCATCCATGTACAAACCCGACAGAACGGCGTAACCAAGAACTGAAAATACAGCTGCACCTGCACATGGGTGACAACATGTCCTGGGCCGACCATGAGCCAGCCACCCTCTTCACACTGGGTGAACGTATTCGGGGTTGCTGTCTGAGGCAGGTGCTCATTAGGCACCCCTGCCTCATCAGCAATGCTGCTCATCCTTCTCCTGGATGGGGCTGGGTTTGCTGGGGTTGTCGGTGGAGCTCCCTGTCTAAGGGGCTCCGCCACAACAGATCGGACCTGGTGAGAATCATGTGGTTGCTATTGGCTAAAATTTTGTGGACGAAGTCCATTGGGATCGATGGCAGTGTCCTGATGGACATTGCTAATCGAGATGCTGGTCGTTCAACCCTTGTCAGGGTGGGTTGGACCCTCCTCTGCTTAGAGCCCAAGCATGTTTCTGTGTCCCAGAAGGCAGTTGGCTCGATTTCGGTGGATGTCTGTGACTTGAGATCGTGCTCCCTTCCTTCCTCTTCTTCTCTTTCGTCTTCAAATGCTTCGGCCTTGAGGTTATGGGTTCCAGATGGGCAAGGAAGCATCTGTCTTCGGGTTGGTTTGCGTATTCATCTTATAGATTCCTCTGCCCAGTATACATTATTCTAGCATCCCACGAATGTGTAAGGTCCTTCCCATTTGTCAGCGAGGCTCGCACTGAACTGTCCTCTGGTCCTGCTAAGCAGGTGGCTGCGGAGAAGCACGGCCTCGCCCATCCGGAAACTTCTCACCCCAGTACTGGGCTGCGAGTATTTTATGGTAATGTACTGGTCTTGGACATCGCTTGCCCTCGTGATCTGAGCTAGGTAGCCAAACTGACATCCTTGGATTGCGGCATCTCTGTGGGATCTTGTTCCCACTACCAGTCACCTGGGTGGTGGTGAGCTCGTCCCAGAATGAGCTGGCTAGGGCCGGTGTCCACAGCCTTGTTGGTTCTCCTCCTGAGGGTGAAAATAATATTAGGCTGTTGCTTGTCCCAATTGTGGTGGTCTTCTCCCACACTGAGATGGAGACATTTCTTTAGGTCTTGATTTTTCTGCTCAGTGGGTTTAGCTTTCAGGTTGTTCCATACACAGGGAGAACAAGCATTAATCACAATTCAAATTCAATACACAATTTACAGCTGGTACAGATGTGATTAACTTTGCAATACAATCTGCTTATGCTCAGGTAATAATTATACAATCAAAACCACAGACTATGAGTGGGCTTAACTTCAGAAAATCATTACCGGCTTCACAATATAGGAGTTCATTTAAAACTCACCATGAAAACGATTTTTGTCACTACTAGTTGAGCTTACAAAATTCAATAAGACGCATAGAAAACAGTGTAATATCGCTCATCATCTACACACCCTTGTAATGTGTTAACCATTTCCATTATCATCGCATGCTTCAAAACCAACACTTACCAAAAACAGACTACTTGTCTATTTTATGTATTTTTTAAAAATATCGAGCTACAGATAACAAACAGAAATTACAAAGATTGCTATTAAAAGAACATTAAAATATGTATTCAGATTAAGATATGCAAATATCAATAAACAAGCGGCGCCAAACCAATACTCGCAATCCCGAGCACGCCGATACTGTTTATAGAGATACCAAAGTGAATCAATTACAATTAATGATAATTAATTTGCAAACAATTAACAAGTATTCGTTCGTGATGACTCAAAGATAGTTACAGGTCGTTGATTCTGAAGGAAACCTTACATAAATTCTTTTCTGTCGCCCTTAACAGAAGCTACCGAGTGTTGCCACGTGTAACCACTCCAGCAATAAGTGCTAACAATCATTGCCAACCAGATGAAATCTGCTCTCAGAATTTAAACTCAGGATACATGTGATATTACATGACATGTAATCACAATACACACCTGAAAAAACATCAACTTCATAAGGAAACATGCCACTGAGTGACAATATATCTTGTAAATGATCCACATAAACGAGACTCGCCGAAGCTTAACAACTCGGCCATGTTTATAAAATGCAAATAAAATAATTTACGTCGGTAAACTCTCTGGCAATAGCCTGATAAACAGCTAGAATTAAAATATTAATATCACTGTGCACCCTAATGTAGCCAGTACTATTACAGGCTCAAAACCCACAAGCATAAAAAGGGGCCAGTAACTTCAATGCATTTATAAATAAACATCTATTTCTTAAAGACTCCTAAAAATACTCGTAGCCACCAAGCTTACAGGTACAATATCATGGGGATCGAGGTTTCATACCATGGCGCATTTAACATCTCTGCATACACTAAAGCTACATTAACTGCCCTGAATATATAACCCATTCGTTTTGATACAAATATACTCCTTGACCATTTTCCAGGCACCAGCAAAAATTAAGAACTCTAGACTTAATTCTGCTGTTACTGCCAAAAAGGCGACGTATAGCAAAGCAAGTCGTAGTTCCAAACTACACACAATAGCTCGCATAAATAACAACAGTCACCAATTAGCTAACACTGAATGGGACTGCAAGCACACATTTAACATAAACCAAAATATCTATTTCAACTATATAAACAATAAAAACTGAAGCGAATTACTTTTGACAGACTAGTGCCGACAGTACCCACAACCCCGTGACTGATAACCATTATTTCCATTGTCTAAACTGAATTTCAACTCTGGATCCACGACTTACCTTGATGCAATGCACACCACTGGAAAAAGCCGTGTTCAGGGCTCAGGAAGCACCCATAGCCCTGGCTCGTGCAGAATTCCGACGGCGAAATTCTTGTCGTACACGAAAATCTCTAGCAAATGTTCCCAAGACACAGTTCAAGTCAAACCGCCGGCAATTCACATTAATCAAACGAGCATAAGGAAGTTAAGAGACGAATTGGAGGGGGGGGGGAAGCTCGTGCTACTCCTTATGTGTTCTCGGCAAACAAGAGGTGGGAGAGGAGGGGAAACAAGGAGTCGGTATAGGCACGGAAAAGGGAAGGGGTAATCAAGTCGGTGCGTAGGAATCGATTATGTCGATCATACTGAAGTAACCCAAAGTCCATATAGTCGCCACTTGCCTCAACTTTCCACTCAAAAACTCTCCCTCTGGCATAAACCTCCCAGTTGCAAAGTGCATGATCCAAATAAAGTAATCACATGGTAAACAGTTCACAGTAGAGAGGAAACGAGAAGGTGAAAGTTCAATCTACATCTTCTCAACACAGAACATAAGTGACCACATCAAAGGAAGGATAAAAAAAAGTACAGTTCCATATCACAAATACATTGTCACAGACATCTTGAGGTAATCTTCGCAATATCAAAGATAGCTTTGAAGTCAGCATCGCATTGCCACAATGTTCTATCAGTGTTACAGTGGCATTCCGTCTGCATTCTCAGGAACGATAAAAATGCAAGGTAAGAACATCACCCATCACGAACTGAGGCAAACAAGACAAAATTATTGTGTTAACCCCCAGAAATTTCACCATTTTAAATGGCCCAACGAATTTGGGCAAAAGCTTGCTACTCAGCTCCTTACCTAGATCCGCGAGTGCATAATTGCAACAAAGAATCAAGTCGCCACTTTTAAAAGGAACTTGAACTCTATGATTGTCAAGACGAGCTGCCACCGCTAGCTTAGCCACTTCAATGTGCTGGACAACCCCTTCCAACCAACTGTGTCGGTCAGCATCACTGAGGGGGCATGAAACTGGAGGGATGTTCCACATGATGAGGAAGGAGTGACTCAAGGGTCTACCAAGGAAAGGTAGGGATGGAGTATCGCCAGTCGACTCATGATGAGCGCTATTAAAGCCTATATTTATAACATCCATGTCCCTATAACACTAAGAGTTATACTGATTGTAAAAAATGATGAGCACAACCTTCGGATTTTTATTAAATCGCTTTACTTGATTATCATTCGGAAAGTAGGGGCTCGAGGTGAAATGTTTTGTAGCCCAGCAGAAACACATATTCTTATATAAAAAATGCATGCCTTTGCCAAATACTGCAAGGCACAATCAATTGTCGGCAAAGGAAATTGATATTTGTGATTTTTTTTTGTTTATTAATGAATGATTAACAAATAAACTATATTTTTCACTGTCCTTTTTTCTCATGAGAAAACCATGGGAACAATATTCCGAGGAGGAAGGTACAATATACACCTGCATCCAGGAGCTTGTCAATTATCTCCCTGAAGGCCTTCAGCTTGGGAGGACACTTGAAGTGCTATCCCGTACCGAGATATTATCAGTGAGGGCAAAACTTATAAGGTAAAATATCGCAATTTCCTATATACAAGGTGATAACATCACTGTAATCATTTTTCAGCTCGCGCAACTTGTCTTGAAAACTATTGACATCCTTACTTTCCTCTAACACCGGAACTAAACCCTGAGCCAAGATGTCTTCCCTAAGCCCTACACGAATATTTGGAGCAAATCCGAATGACAAATAGCCCTGATCCAAATTTACAGAATCCCTGGTCTTCCCCAAAAAATCTAAACCAAGAATAATATTGTGAGAAATTTCTGAGAACGCCCAGAACTACAGGCTCCATGAAAAATGACCAATTCTGAGATGGATCTTAACAGACTTACTAATTCTAAATATATTGCCATTATCAATACACAAACATTGATCAACATTAGAAATTACAAGACCCTGAGACACTATTCTATCTTTTAAGGGATTGCAAATAAGATTCCTTACTCGCACTATGACTCGCCCCAATATCAACCAAGGCAAAGAAATCACGATTACCACAGGTAACCGGAACCATACATTTTGATAATACACGCTGGGATTTTCGTGTTTTCCGACCAGAGAACCAATGCCTACATCCAGTCAGATGGTTTTTTCCGAATTCACACAGGCGGTCCGCAGATGTCCTGTCTCACCACATTTAAAACACGTGCGTTCAGACAGCGCACACTTTTTTCTGAATAAGAACGAGCCACGTGGCCTCAGATCATGGAATTACTACAGCTTATAGCCTGCTTATTTATCACCAAGCTCTTCAGCGGTGTTAACTGACCAGGCACGTCACCTGTACCTTTTCCTACTCATGGCCCAGCTGGGTAACAAACACGGTACTCACATCCTGCAACTAATTGGCCTTGCACCTCAGCTGCCAGCCTACGTCAATCACTCAAGGAACTGGGAACACTAACTAAAGTACAAAGACTTTGTACATGGGGTACTAAATGATCTAAAATAACATTTAATGATTCTGACTCTGTAAGTTGCATACACAATGCATTATGAAAGGCAGAAACTGAATCTATAAATTTAAACATAGGTTCCTCAGGACCCTGAAAACAGTGACCGTAATCACTTTCACACTGACGTCTTATTCTAGTCAGAAATAAAGCATCTAACACGGTCGATAGAGGCACCACTCGCCTCAATGAGAAAAGGGGGACTGTCCATATCTCTACCCCCAATGAATTGCATGCAATTATGCAATTTGTGGCTGGTAAATTGGGTGCCATTATCTGTTATTATGGGCTGTGGGTACCCCAGCAGAGAAATATCTCCATCTCGAATTTCCATGCAATGTTCTGGGTTTCCTAACTGGGTAAGGTAAATACTTCTACCCAGCCGAAAACTGGTATGTTACCACTTACAGGCATCTATTACCTTTGGTGTTCCTCGGGTAAGGCCCCATTAGGTCAGCTACCAAGTGGGTCCAGTTGGTGTTAGGTCGACGGGGTTGTCCTTTTGACTGTGATGTGGGTTAGGCCTTACCACAAAAGCATGCCTCACAGTTATTTATGTACTGCTGTACATTCCGATTTATCCCGTCCCATGTGTATCATTCTCCTATGTCTCAGAGTGTTTCTTTGATGCCTGGATTACCAATTTGGGGGTGGTCCGGGTGGTGTCGGCATAGGTCTTTCCTCAGGTTGCATGGTATTCAGATCTTCCATTGCGCACCAGGTTGTCCGCTCCAAGACCATACTATGTCATATCGAAGTTAAAACAACTGGGGCATGTCCTGGAGGAAATGCTGGATATCTGGGTCATTCTTCTGAAAGTAACTGTTATAGTATCGGCTGAGTTGCAGCTGCAGTAGGTGGATGTGCTCTTCGGGGTTTCTGGTAGGAGTAAGAGAGGGGGCCATTCTCTCACATTCCTCATTTTCTTTGGTGCTCCCATCGAGGTTGGGCTGGCGGTATAAAGTGTAGGGCAGGTCATTGGTTTTGCTCGGGCTGTGCTGCACTTTAAAGTCAAATTCGGTTAAGAACATTTCCTGTCGTCCTAATTTGGCTTTGGCATTTTTTGAATCTCATAGCCATTGCAGGATCTTACCGTCAGTACGGAGTATGCGGTGTCTTCCTTCTAGATGGTATCACTATTTTCTCACCACCCAGATCACTGCAAGATATTCTTGTTCATTAATGTAGTATTTTTGTTCGGTGATGTTCAGATGGGTGCTGGTATAGGAAATGCCTTGGGGTTGCCTGGTGGGGCCCTGTTTATTTAGGACCACCCCCAGCCTGCTCTGGCAGGCATCAATCTACAATATCGGGAGGCTATCTCCTTGAGTCTCTGGAGATGCTCAACGTTCTGGAAGCTTTGCTTTAGGTCGAAAAATATGTTGTGGTGTTCTTATCCTCACTGCCAATGTGGTTCCTTCTCTAGGAGGGGATTGAGAGGTGCCATTCGTTGGGTAATATCTGGTATGTAGTTGTGTAACCAGTTACACATACCCAAGAAGCGATGTAGTTGTTACTTGTTGGTGGGTTCCTCCCTCCTCTATGACTTGTATCGAGGTGGCCTGGAGGTAATTCCACTTGGGTGTGACTACATGCCCCGGGTAGTTAATGATAGTCTTTCCAAAAATGGCTTTTGGAAAGCTTACAGGGTAAGTCAAGAAATACGAGTTTCTCTAATACTCTCTGGAGGTGTCCCCATTGCTCTTCCCAGTACTTCGTGTACATAATTATGTTGTCAAGGTAGGTGAAGCAAAACTGGTATATAAGGCCCCTAAGGCCTCTGTGGATATTAGCTTCTGGAAGATGAAGGGTTCATTCTTGAGCCCGAATGGCACATCTCTCAATTGCAGGGTTTCGCCCTCTGGCATAGTAAAAGCTGTGTACTTTCTACTGTGGGGATGTACTGAAATTTACCAATACCCCGACTGCATGTCTAGGGTACTGAAGATTTTGGCTTCTCCTATAACCTGGAGAGTGTGGATTAGGATAATGGCCGGCGGTGCTATGGGGTGTGTAACATTGTTTAGACCCTTGCAATTCACACAGAATCTTAGCTGCCCGACCTTCTTTGGGACTAAAACCAACCAGGAATTGTAAGGCGAGTCTGATGGTTTCACAATCCCCTTCGCCTTAAACGCCTGAACTTGCATCATGATGATTTGTCGCCTCCGGGCAGACATGTGGTTTGGTATGTTATAAACAGGCATGTGGTGGTGGGCCAAATCTCGTGTTGAATACTAGAAGTCTGGCATACCTACGGATTAGGGAGAGTCATGGTAGAAGGAGGGGGAAAAGCTCTCTTTCGGTTAGGGTGGCTTAACGACATCCTGGCTCTTACTGTGGTGTGTTTGGTCTAGAATGGCCTGCGCCTTGAAACTTTACTCTATCTTGCAAGCTCCCTCATTTAATTCATCTACTGAATACGGCCTGAAAGTTGGAGAATGTTTCGTAATATAGGTAGCAGCATATGTAATGTTACGTACATAACTTTCCACATCCGCTTCGGAGAAAATCCGACAGTACATCTGCACCTTCCTTCGAATGAATATTTCAGCCTCTTCCTTGGCGGTCTGCATTCGACTGTGAAACTCGGTAGTTAAGTGCACTAGCACTTCTCCGCCTGAGAATTGGGTGGCTAGGCACGAACAATGTTGCCCCCATTCAGTAATGAATTCTCCGCATTTGTTCACCCAGTCTAGTGCTTTTCCTTTCAATTGTTGATGGGTTTAACGATGCATTGTTTAACAGGAAATTTCTTTTCACTAAACTAATGCTCGTGTATATCTGGTTAAATGTTACTCGGTCTTCGTGCGGTCTTCCCGCAAACTCTGGTAATTGTGGCCTGTCGCTGCCCCGGGTGGATGTCATGCTGCTGCGAGTACAGTGATTACCTGGTTTGTATTCTTCCACACATCGACAAACCTAACACCCATATACTAAGCCCAGTCTCGTAATTTATTCGTTTGGCCAGTCTATGTATACATGATGAAATGTCTGCCCACAAACAATAAATCTTACCATGTTAATTCCCTGTCCATCGCAGGTAAACCAGCTGCAGTAGGCAGTCTGGCATGTCCGACATTCATTACAGTAGTATTCCAGTCCATCAATGTAAAAGGGCTAGAAATTCCACCCCAGACATAGGTAGCGGAATTTGTTCTGGCATTGTGAGCAACTAATGAAGTTAATGCCATCTCCAGGGCCTGCGGGTGTATTGCACCTTTCGGTTTGGTTGACAATGGCGGCTTTCATTGTGGGAGCAGTTTCGCCTTGGTCAGCAAGGCTCAAATTGGTTTCGGATATCTCGGTTAGTTACAATTGAGTGCCATGGGGTGTTTACAGACTCCCTGATGTCTGGCTGGTTTTCAGTTTGCTTCTGGCTAGTTTGACTATTTCTCGGAGTTGTGCCAGCTTGGTTCTGCTTTATTAACTAATTAGTAAAGCACTGTGGCCCACATTGGTCGCCACAAAAACTCTCGACATGCGACGTGGGGGAAATTTACGACGATGTCACAGTCTGGCAAAGTTTTAATGTGTCAGTCAGAGACACAGGCTATCAATTGGGTTCGCCTTTACTGGCTGCCAGCCAGATCCAGGCCAGTATATAAACTGAAGCGCTTAGCTTGGCGGCATGGCACAAAGTCTGATGTGGGCTTAACTGTCCTTCATAACACTGGTTTACACAAAGCCATTAGTTTACCAGGAGTGAGCGTAGCCCAGGGTAGCTTCTTACTCGGCCGTTATTGCTGCTGGTGCTAGCTGGATCTCGTGCCCAGTACTTGGGCGAAGGTGGTGCTGCGGCTGGCGGTACTGGTGGGAGCCCGCAGAGGACTTCTAGTCCTGCTGGGTTGGAACAACGGATTTGATCTACCCAGTGGTACATGGAGTCACTTGCTGGTGGTTTTATTGGGTGGCTTAAATAAGGAGCACAGAGAGACTGCGAGGCGAGGCCTCTCCAGTTGTCAGGTGGATTGAGCTCATTACCAGGGAGTTAACCTGCAGAGGGCAGTTGGCGCTGGGTTACAGCTCAACTTAGTCTTGGAGGCAGTGGCTGCCTTCGTAGTTTGCCACTTTGCACCACTCATATAGGTGTATGGCATAGAGGATGGTACTGAAGTCGGCCACGGTAAAGAAGAGCAGACGACAAGTATTCCTATCTAGGTGTAAAGCCAGCTATGCCAGAGTCAAACAGAGTCGTACCCGATTACTCCAACCAGCGACAAATAGTCTGGTGACTAGAGCGGTGGGTTGCTGTGGATGTCTGACAGAGACGTGGGTGTGGACGAAAGGGGGTCAGACCTCCATAACCAGATTAATCAATCCTTCCGGCGACAATGACAGCACAGTAGGATGGAGTGAATTGGCTGGGCTGGCCGACTAACTGCCTTTTGTTTAGAGTTCCTAGTGGTTGTGGCTCTACCGTGCATGTGCTCCAGGTACCTTGGCATACCTGCTCTACAGTATGGGTGGCCGTCTAATGTGTCTGTTTGAGAATGTGGACCCGGTTAGGGGAGCCTGCAAAACTACTCTAAATTCGGCAAGTGGGTTTTAATGACGCAGTCTCCTGCTTGTCCCTGGTGGGCTGACATCTACTGGGGTTAAAGTCACAGTCACCTTAGACATAAGTACTTGGAGGTTAGATAATAAAACATGTTTGTTCTCGTGAGGAGTATACACGTTAGCCCATACTAACTCCTAACCAACAACAAATTGTAACAGAAGTAGACTACAATAATACCAGGTGAAGGGGTCCTGTATCTAAAGTAGACAAGAGCAGATGCTGATAGGTAGCTATAATACAAACTGACCCGAACTAACTATGTTGTTGTACAGAAGGGACTCGGTTGTCACTACATAGTAGTGAGTGTTAAAGGGGATAAATACTTCTTTGAGATTGCTAATGAATTTTTCTAAGATGTCTGGTTGGTAGCAGAGGTGCTACACGAGTCTATCTGTGCCTGCAGAGATCTCCACCACACTAGGTGGTGGAGCGAGCAGCGGAGAATGAACTGCCATTCTGCTGCGGTGCAGGGACATATATCCACCTGCTCTGGGGGGCGGCGGGGGTAGTTCCTCCCTGTGTAGGCGGTGCCGTAATCTGGTTCCATCTTTCGGGCTGCTCTGGAAGCAGTCTTCCCTGCTATGCAGGGTTGCATCAGCTGCATGAGCTCAGGCGCAGTGCTAGCTGCTTGGCTGGCTTCTATCACACATGTGGGGTGACGTGACTTCTGACAACGTGTTGAAAACTATATTGGCTGGCGTGTCCGTAGGTGCCCTCTTGCCTGGGGTGCTGGTAGGCTCTGGTAGCAAGTCGTTCATGGTTCAACCCCCCCTTCTGGAGACATGATGACACATGAAGACGAGGCAAAGTCCTGTGTATTTAAATGTCCGTATGCGTAATGCATCACATGTAAGAAGTATCTTTATTTTATTAATAATAAGATATTTACTAATAATTTTGGGGCTCGGTTGTGGTGGATTTGTGTTGGAGTAATATTGAGCTCAACAGGATTTAATTTAAATATTGTTAACTACAAATTAACAAAAGCTCTATGTGGGTGATGTAAAAATCTTGTAAAACTCAAACACTAGTGAGTGTTCTTGGGCATTTTTTAATGTCTCAACAAAGTACAAGATTGATTGCACAAAATTTATTGCGATGCGAGAATGTGTGTTACATGACAAGCGTGCTCTCACAAGGTTGTCCTTTTATCTTTATTGTTAAATATTTTTTTAATGTTTTCGACTTAAAATACTGTATACCGAATAAAGTGAATGAATATCAAACTCCATTTAGTTTGGTAGAAATCGTTACAACAACAACATATTCATGTTATAATAACACATACTTTTTTTTTTTAATTAATTTTCCGAAATGATTATTTTGTTTTACAAAATGGTGAAATTTTAAACCTGCTTATTTTTTTACTATAAATGTGGGCCTCTAATGAATTACACAATACAGTTCATGGAAGTAGTTTCTTGCTATATCGTTGCAATGTTCACCCCTTTTATGTGGAACTTATATAGACAGAGACTTAATACACCTCAACATACATTCCAATGAAAAATATACCCTAGTAATAAAAGCAACACGCCATAATTTCATTTTATATTAATTACGAATGGGAAATTGTTTTGGTATAATTAATGCAATTTTTTCCTTTACAGGACTGCCAGAAGAATGGAAAGTGTGTCTACATGACAAAAATTACTCAAATAATTCCTTAATTCCTTAATACCAGACCAGAACAGACATTATGACTACTTGCAGCTGATTTACATAAATAATTGCACACAAGCAGCACCTTACAATTAAAACTATACATCAGCATAAGTGGCGATTTTATTCCAGAAAACCTAGTGTGGAGGAAAACAAACAATAGCATTACTAATAAAAGATTACTGGTTTTCTGCATTACTGCTGATGGTGAAAGTTCAATAAACTCTTACATTAATACAGGAAACATTACCTAGGATTGTTAGTTGGGACATGGGAGGGTACACTTTGAGATCATAAGTTCAACACCTCTTGCGAAACACGTACTAGTTGAAAATGTATGTATATTCTATCCCGAATGATTGGTATACATCACTGAAGACTCTTAATAAAACATTTACGCAACCTCGAGTTAATGTTAATGTTATCTTACATGTAAAAAACTTGGTCGCACCATAATTTTTAAATGTACCAGTCTTAACAATTTACTCGTATATGAAACATAAAATCATCGGTAATATATTTGATATTGTGTACAGTAAGACATACATAGTTCACAATTGGCTATCCTGTAATCCCAAATTCAACATCACTTTATTATACACCATTTTTTTAATGAAAAATACTCTATGTATTTATTTACATTAATAATCATTCATTTTCAACAGTATAGATACTATGTTGTTGCACGCCTGCAATCTGTTCTTCCACACCTTCTGGCTACCTGTCGCCAGCTAGCAGTCTGTAGAACTCATACCAGAATATGCTCCAGGTACATCTCTGGATTATGGGGTGCAGGGTGGGGAATAATGGCATACCAGTGACAGACGAATCATGCCTGGTAGTAGCCAACACCTTCGAGAAACTCGTGGATTGCCTCCTCCAATCAAGAATTTGATCATCAGAAGCATGGTTTGTGGGGAAGTATTCAGAAAAGGTAGCCAATGTGTATATATACAACCCTCACCCTGCCACTGGCACTTATTGTGCACATGCAGGTGGCAGTCTGCTTGGATTGTGGAGTGTGTGTGGTTACAATGGCATTCTTGCAGACGAGTGCAGCAGTGTTTGTCGTTAACCTGGATGTCGGAGTAGAGTTGGGAGATTGCGAGAGAAAGTGGACTGATTTAGAGAATTACTTTTCATCATTTATATTAGCATGACTGACGATTTATTTAACTGATAAATGTAAATAGATAGGTACTTATTACTAGTTTATTTGTTTTGCAGAGGAATGTAACTGATTGAATTAATTGTAATAGGTAGTAGAGGAAAAAGCTTTATAGGTTATTATTGGTATACTTGTAAATAAATGAGGAAATGTGATGTCTGTTCTATTTTATTAAGATCTCTGTCACCCCTTCCCTCTTCACAACCATGGCGACAGAAAAAAACCCGGCAATGTTCAAGTGTGTGCAACAGTATTTTTGTTTTAAAATTTCCAATTCGCTTTAAATAAAAATATTATGTCCATGTGATAAAACACATCAGTTTGGTTAAAACCAATTTTAATGCACATAAGTTTCCTTGGAATTGAGCTTCAAAATTATTTTATTTCACTTCTATTTTTTGTGTAATGTGAAATTGTGATGTTTGTTCTTTTCCATCATCATTGTGTATGTAAATATCAATTTTGTGCACACACCAACAGTAAACTTCTATTACCTAGTGGCATTATATGTAGGTACCAGCTCCCACTGTTAATTCACTAGTTCGAAAAAATAGCATCCGAACAAAATGGCATCCGAACAGATGGTACAGTAGTTACAGCCGACTGCCAGATCTCTCCAATGTTACACTATGAAATGTCTTCTTTGGTAGATAAATGGTGGTGTTACATTTTTGGCAATAAATGTTACGAATAAGTATGTTAATTCTGCGGTTTAATTCATATTAATCGTATAGAAATACATGTAATCAAAACCTTGCAGAATTAAAATCACTTCGTAATACCATGTTTACTTGCTTCTAAGGCGTACCTTTCTAGTGGAATTGTGACATTTTGATACCTGAAATGGCTGCTGTGTCCGAAATGACAATTTCGTTATTTTGTAATTTGTCATTTCTTAAGTTTCAACTTGGACGTTGTCAACAGTCACTTGTTTATTAGTTGCGGCAACTAATTTTTACATTAACAGTGAAAGATATTTTAATCGAAATTTAATGCTTAAACGAGACCTAATATTTCTACAATCATCACTGGAATGCTCCGAATTCGTTAATAAATAAGAAAATAATTAATTATGCAATAACAACAGAAAATTTAGTTTTTTGCAAAATGTAAAAACAAAGCACAAAAATTAATTGTTTTTTAAAACATGCCTAGTGTTTAATTACCATAACGAAACTGTGAGTTTCGGAGGACCCAAGAAAACGAAAGTTCTTCATCACGATACAATGTCAAGATACTTCCTGGCCGCCATCTTGGAAACAACTAGCCTTTGCAACTTGAAGCAGTGTTACCAATAAAGGCAACACCAAACACTGTCTTCTAAGTCGGAAAATCAGTTCATTCAAATACAAGTCTGTTTTATGCTCACAATTAAATACTATTTACAAATTTACCCATCAGCACCTTCCCCCACCAAAGCGAAGTTTTCCTTATTGGTAGGGAAGAGGATACAACTTCCGAGTTGGACGCTGGAGAATGCCTTGCCCTGACTTGACAGAGGCCACTCTGACAACACCATCTGATATTAGATTGACTTGGGTCGCTCACCCCAACTTACACTTCAATGATAGGGTTTGATCTTCCTTGATCAGCACAAGAGTACCTAAACTGAGAGAGACTGGCGGGCCTGTCCACTTAGATCTTTGCTACAGCATGTGCAGGAAATCCTGACTCCAACATTTCCAATATCTGATAGATTTGCTGGATCAGTTGCCACCGGTTCAATCATGTAGTAGGAATGTCCAGCATATCAGGTTCTGGAATAGAGGTTAAAGGTTCCATTATCAACAAATGTGATAGTGTTAATGTAGTAAGATCTTGGGAATCCTCCTCGCTGATAGCACAAAGGGGGCGAGAGTTCAATATTTCCTCCATCTGAACAAGTACAGTATTCAGCTTTTCATAAGTCAGAATTTGGCTTCCAACAGCATGTGTCAGGTGCTTCTTCGCCGACTTCACGCCAGCCTCCCATAACCCACCAAAGTAAGATGCTGCTGGAAGTTTCATGTTCCACTGGATGCCTTCGGCAGCTAACTTAGCTGACATTTGTTGACAGAAGGCATACGAGTTCACAAAACTGTACAGTTCTCCAAGAGCTGCCTTTGCTCCAACAAAATTTGTTCCTGGGTCAGAATAAACATGAGTACAGATACTTCGACGACGAACCATTCTCTTCAGCACTACCAGAAAGTGTTCTGTAGACAGTCCTGTCACTAATTATAAATGTAGCACCTTTGTGCCCATGCACACAAACAGACAGAGGTATCACTTATACGATTTAACACCTCTTAGCCTTCCCATGGTAACCAGGAATGGGCCCGCATAATCCACACCGACGTGAAGGAAGGCCCTAGTCTGCTGAACTCTACGACTAGGTAATTCACCTATGGGACAAGCATAAGACTGAGGTGAATTGCGGAAACACTGATTACACTGCCTCAGTCTGTGACGGATAGTACGACGAGCACCCAGCATCCAATACTTATGGCTGAGTACTGAATGAATGAAAAGAGGATCTGCATGGAGATGTCTTTAATGCACATAGTCAATTAGCAATAATGTAAATTGATGGTTGACTGGAAGTAACAATGTATGTTTTAGATCGTAACTTTGACCTGAATGTTGCAGGTGTCCTCCCACTCGCAAATTTCCATCATCAGCAACAAACTGATTTAATCCACATAACTTATCAGTAAGTGTTTTCCCTGCCTACAGAATGTGAACTTCTCTTGTGAAGCTAGAGGCCTGGATAATTTTAATCAGAGAGTGAAGGGCATGCTGCAATTGTACTGTGGTAAGTCATCCTGCATGTCAAGGACTTGACTGACAATTGTGCACAAACCAAAAACAATATGCTACGATCTGCTGCAACTGAGTAAGTGAGGAATACTTGACTAAAGGAAAGTCGTCCACTTCCTTTAGTGTCACAGAAAATACTTGCTGCTGTTTTCAGACTCCACTGCTTCCAAGTTTAAGCCAGTGTCACCATCATAGACTTTCCTCTCCAATGTTGAATGCTGAGTCAGCCAAGGTGGCCCTTGCCACCACACCTGGTGATAAATGAGTTCACATGACAGTAATCCATGGGCTGTACAGTCAGCAGGATTCTCGTCTATTCGCACATGGTCGCAGTAAGTTGTGGGCACCAAGGACTGGATCTCTGAGACTCGATTTCACACAAAGGTTTTCCATTCCTTGCATTCTGAACGAATCCATGCTAAAACAACAGTAGAATCTGGCCAAGCAAACAATTCCAGTTCCAGGAAAAGGGGGGCGTAAATCTCATTAATTATTTTTATCACTTTGGCAAGTAACTGAGCTGCACACAGTTCTATTCTTGGTAAGGTCAGTGCCTTCAGAGGTGCTAGCTTAGATTTTGCACACACTAGAGACACTTTCAACTGATCCTTAACATCTGCATGCAGATAAACAACCACTTCATGCCCATCAGTTGTGAATTATTGTGACATGCTTGTTAACTCGAAAGTTGAAGAAAAATTTCATATATTCTATTTACCTGCAAAGTGGAATAAGAATAATATTTTTCACTTATATAGTAATATAATTTTCTTTACTTTTTTGCTGATTTGTACTGTTTGTAAAATAAATACTACTAATAGTATCGTCAATTTACCTGATGATGATGTGACTGTAATTTATAGTACTAATAAACTAGATTGCTGTAAGCCTTTTGATGCTAAAAGAGGTGATAATTTAATTTTAAAATAAAAAATAAGATATTTGAATATGATGATGACTTGATAATTACAATAGGCATATTCGTAAAATATAAAAAATAACTACATATTTTTTTACTATTAAATTGAGAATATTTGGTACTTTAAGTGTAAGAAATTACTGAAAATAATAATATAAAAACCGAAAATACTAAAAATGGGCGATTAGTCCAGAAAAGTAATTGTTCTATATGTAATTCTAATAATTCAACATTTAAAGAAATTGCTTATAGTAAGAGAAGGAATAATCAATGAATTATATAAACCTGCACAAAAATATTTTCCAAGAAGAAAAGTCATTTCATATGATATTGGTGATTTATGGCAATTTGATCTTGTCGAGATGGATACTGGAAATTTAAAAGGTATATTACATATAAATAATGGACACAAGTATATTATGGCAATTATCGATGTTTTTTTCAAAATATGCATTTACTTTGCCAATTAAAGATAAAACAGACAAGAGTGTATCAGATGCTTTAGAATGTATATTGATAAAAAGAAAACCACTTAATATTCAAAACAACAATGTATCGGAATTTTATAATAAAATATTTAATGAACTTATACATAATATAACATCGATTATTATTCTACATCCAGTGAACTTAAAGCCAGTTGTGTAGAAAGATATAATCGTACAATGAAAAATAAAATGTGGAAGAAATTTGCTTTAAATGGTAATTATAAATGTGTAGATATAAAATGGTTTAGATAAGAATACAATACCCAACACATAACTATTGGTATGAAACCAGTTGAAGTTAATAAAAAAAATATTTTTTAAAAATTAAGACAGCAAGATTCTGCGAATATGTTTACTAAACCGGAATATCAAATTGGCAGTATTGTCCATGTTAGCAAGAACAGACGAATCTTTGAAAAGGGTTATACTGCTAATTGGACAACAGAGTTATATACTATTTTTGAGGTTTTAAATTATGATGTGCCAACTTACAAACTGAAAGATGCCAATGGAGAAGAAATAAAAGGCAGTTTTTATGACTACAAAATTATGAAAACCAAGTACTCTGATTTGGATGAAAAAGTCTTAAAAACCAAAGGTGATAAAATTTATGTAAAATGGTTAGGTTTTGATAATTCACATAACTCTTGGATTAATAAAACAGATGTTTTGTGAATTTAAATAATGTTTTCTTCATTGCAATTAAGGGGGAAGGGGCATTTCACCGCTCCTATAAATGCCTGTAAATTTACATTTTATTTAAATGCACTACAATACAATTAACCACATTGACTATTTCAAAATCTATTTCATATGGATTAAATTTTATAAATTTGCATTTTAATTGGAATTCTATATACTTTTGTGTATCTATTTCATAACTAACGTCTCTATCTTTATGGTTAAATTCGTAACACACAATAGCTAATTTTAAATCAGAAAAATAGAAATCTATTCTAGTATTGTCTATAGTATATTGTCGTTTAAAATTTTAATATTCAAAGCATTTAATAATATGAGAGAAAAATGTGTTTCTTTCTTTTCTTCAAAAACATTTATGTTTAAATCAAGCCACTTAGAAATTTGTATTACCAATGATTTATTGGCTATTATAGATTTTGTCAATAGTTGTATTAACCCTTTTATATTGATATAAACTGTAGTGCCATTATTATATTTTTAAAATGTTTTTAAGAAATTTTTTATCTTCATTACCAGTATCTATATTATTCTTTGTTTTATAAGCATTTTTATGGTATTTGCAAACATGGTCTATAATGGCTTTTGTTGTGTTTTTATATTGTAAAATTCCAACTAAATATTTTTCTCGAAACCAATGCTCATTGTCAACATCTAATACATTAATTTTTTTATTGTTGAAAAATAAATTATTTAAATCAAATAATGTAGTAAATTAATTTTTATCTTTTAGGTTTAAGTTCTCTAATTATTTGTCTAGTGATTCGGCCATCTTGTAAGTAGGAAAATGTGTTTTTTTAAATATAAATTCCTTTTTAGTAAGGAAATGAAAAATTGATATAAACCAAATTCGTTAACAAATTTAGTAACTTTTGTATATTTTCAGGTAGCAGTGAAGCACTGATACCTAACTCTTCATAATTTTTTTAAAATTTCTCATGGGATAGCCGAGT
Organism: Dryococelus australis; assembly: GCA_029891345.1. NCBI lineage: Eukaryota > Metazoa > Arthropoda > Insecta > Phasmatodea > Phasmatidae > Dryococelus > Dryococelus australis. Next base: position 307,850,312 of record CM056994.1, on the reverse strand, counting down.
TGGGACCGAATTTGGGTGCTAACTATTTCTGACAGAAATAAAATTGACACAAATAAAATTAGCACAAACAAAATGATAATGTTTATCGATGTTCTACTACTTTTTTTTAACACTTCTATTTGCTCAATATTAAGACCCATTTTTCGAATTTCATATTTATCGTGAATATTTTCTAAAAGCATTAATCCCAATTTTTGTAGATTTCGATTAATTTGGAAACTAATTCTCTTATTTCGTCGGATGCATTATCTAATCCATAGGAAGGTGTATTTGAAACATGGCCACATTTTAAAATGTTAGTCAGGCTGCAAGGTGATTTAGACGACTTCATTGTTTATTTATAAAGAAATAAATTATTTGGAAATAATAAAAAATTTAACTAATGCTTATAATTTTTTAAATCAATTCATTAGAGGTATATTGCATAACCAAGCACAGTGCAATAATTGGTTTGAAAATCAAGTAAATTTCTCATTTTCAAGCAACTTTTCCTCGCTTCTGGGGACATCATTCATCTCTTCAATTTTATCCTTAAAATAAAGCAAATTATGGTCAAAATCAAGCTAATTTGATAAAAATCTGCAATCTTAATCAAGCAAACTTTTTTTTTAATCCATTGAGCAGGATCCTTTTCAGATCAAATAGGCAAAATTTACTACAAATTTGCAAGCCAAATCAATTAGTCAAAAAAATACATCACAAAATTTGATGAAAATTCTTAAGAGAACTCTGGATCATGTATATATTTTCCATTTTTCATTTCTTTTAAGCCTCTATATGCTACAAAAAATTCCTTCTAATTTGTTAGTTTCAAAGTATCTTTATCGAGTATCTCCATATAGCGCTCTGGTATTGAAATTTTAGACTTACCATATAGAATAAAATTATTATTTTTTTACCAAAATTTGATTCATAAATTTCAAAAACTGTAACAGTATACCATTATTATTTTTTTAATCTTGTAGTTTGGTGAATTCAAACGAATTGTTCAATATCTTGAGCAGAGATTCCATCTTTGATTTATAAAGTGAATAATGTATTAAGAAGAAGAAAAATGGTGCTGACATTTTATCAAGATAAGACGATATAGCTTGCAGATTAGGCTTGAAAAGAACCTGCTCAAGGAGCCCTAAAGCATGTTGAAATTTTTTTGATTTTGGCCTGGAATTTTTCCCATTTTGAGCTGCAATTTGAAGGATTTTGCAGGAAAAGAGAGCTTTACTAGCTTTTGGCTTTAATTTAATTGAATTTTATCCAAGATAGTGCATTGCACTTGTATCTGCAATAGACCTCTACTATCCTCCCCCGGAAAAATTTGGATTTCAAGGTGCAAAGAGGTGCCATCTAAGCAATTTTCGTACCTAAACATTGAATATACTGCTTGTAGAATTTTTTATATTTTTTAAAGATAGTTTCGTACGGTATTGAGCTTTGAGTTTCGCAGAGGGGGGATAGCCCCCTGTAGCCCCCCCCCTCCGGCTACTAAACTCGATGGGACAATTACGTATTTTCGCATTTTAAGGATTACCAGATTATAATTGCCAGCCATATGTGAGTCGATGTGTGCTGCTTAAGTGTAAACAACAAACTCGCAGTTAGTTATATCTCCCTATTCCCTAGGCCACCTCATCAGCATACGCATGAGGACAATAAAGATATAGCAGACAGTTCCAAACACAGTAGTTTGGTATTATGGCAGTAAGTAGGTAGTTTTGTTACAAGCCGTTTCAGAAAGTAAAACACCATACCAACATACTAAAGATTTGCTGGTTCAGAAACACTGCAGTTTTAGAATAGAAAAACTGGCGAGACGAGAAACTTCGCCTGTTACTAATCTTAAAGAGAGTAAAGCCAAAGAGTTTTGTCATGAACAGTGAGCTACAGTACTGGTACTATCGGATATTGCTATTGCAGTTTTATATTTATCTACACATCTGGGCAGCTTATGAAGTACAGCGCCGGCCTCACACAGTTTACATGCACGAGTTGTAGGCCCATGGGTCGAATTGATCCTCAAAGGTGCACATTCTTAAAGAGGATGGAAACTTGATTCACTCGTTGAAGGTGTCTGAACTGAATTTGTTATGATACAGAGTGTAGTGTTGTAGAAAAAATATTTTTTTTTACCTGTGCATTGGAGCGAGTGAAGAGAATTGGCCGAATCCCGAAACCCAGGTCTTGAGAGCTAATGAGGGTGAAGTGAGTAATGGAATAGCACTGGTTTACTTATCATCTTATAGATATTAACTTGGTTTACTTACAACCAGCGGAAAATGGTCAGTATTGGGAGGTATGCACATCCATTTTTATATTAGTTGTAAAGTCCGCCCGCTTCCATGATCACTAAATTCTTCAAGTCTGGTTGTTAAGTAAAGCACTATGGTAGAGTCATAAAGGTATTTAATATCTGTGGAATGTAGAATGGGGAGAGCTTGAGTCTGGAAGTATAAAGTTTCTGTAGAGGATTCCTCCGCTGTGATGGATTTCAGATACAGGATATATTTACACTAAGAGTTATTGGCTGGGGTGATGTAGTTAATTTTAGCAGAGCTTCCTACAACTTGAAAAAAAATCTTTGAAAGTCTATATCAATATCTGTTTGGTCGTTACATATCCTAGCATCAGTCAGTCTGCCTGCAAAATTTGTGCTTAGATTATCATAATTGAGCTGGGACAAACCAGTAAGCTAATTATTTCCCAATCCTGAATTAAGGTAGCGAAGTTTTGAAGGAAATACAATACAGTGGGTATAGCAGGAAATTTCAACTGTGGTACTGACTGCAGAGCCAATTGCGGTGGCGGAGAAGGAGGAGGGGGAGGATGGGAGAGAGGAAGAGAGATAGGAAGAGGGGGAGGAAGAGGAAAGCCAGTGTTGCAAATTGTATAATGTCTCATCAAATTATCGTTCTGTGTAAATTTCCTCTAGCAGAAATCACATTGAAATTGTATTCTTTAATTTTTCATTACACAGGTTGTTTGTTCATGTCGTCATAAGTTCCACAAAGCTGTAAAAGGTTTCCCGCAGACACAGCAGATGCATTATTGCTTCTGTACTCTTCAAAGTCTAAACTGGAACTGAAAGGTTTCTACCTTTTATAGTTTGCGATATGTAATTCGAGGAATTATAAATTCTAGGAAATAATTGGAATACATTATTTATGTGAAATGTATGTTTAAGTATTAAATCACATTCAAACCTTTATTGGTAAATGCACGTAATCAAAGATTATGTAATATTACATTTTAAAAATAATTTTGTTGTTGGAATATGGGAATATTACAATTCATGAATTCGTAAAGTCAGCAAAACACACAAGAAAAAGTAGTTTCAAAGCATTAATTTGCTACATTTGTATTACAAAGTATGTTTTCATAACAATAGATGTTTACAAAAATACACATTTACATCATTTCTTCCCTTTGACAATATATGTATTATTTCCATCTGTTTGATTGTCTTGTAGTAGTATTATACATTCTGGTAAAAGTGCGAATACATTTGTTCGATGTTAAGAGTTATATTCGGTCACATATAGAAGATAGGGCATTTTGTCTGATCTGGAGAAGTTATTAAATCATTTCATTTTTCAGCTTCTAATGTACATTGGATATTTTTGAAATGAAACAAACAAGAGTTTCCAGAGATGTAAATAGTAATTGAGTGGGGAAAAAAACTAAAACTGTTACTTTCCAAAACATTTTCTACAAAGAATACTCCGACGTGCAATAAACATGGTAATATTCAATTTACACTTTGATTTCTGTATGCATGAGCACATGACCTCATTCTCATCTTGATCCATCTTTATAAAGTTTGGCTTTCACAAACCAAGTACTTTTTTATACTAAATTCCACTTGTTAGTTCTCTCATCCCAGATAATGCCATATCACTTGTATAATATCCACTGATAACTCAGGGGGAGAATCATTATTGTCTGTTTCGCACCTAATCAGTCATCAATGACCATTTTAGCATCAATTAATAGTTTTCCTCTGCAGAAAAGAATATTGAATTAGATCTGTTTGTTTTACACAATTGTTTGGACAAGGGATAATTGTATTCTTTTTGGATATTGTTACTCTCCCAATCCCCACACTTTCGAAAATATGTTTTGATCAACTCCACCTACATATATTTCACAATTATTTAAGTAATGTTTGCAAATCTCTTCAATATTCTCATACTCCATACACCCACTTTCCCAGGTTAAACCATGGTGGTGTTTGGTTACCCATCTATTTGTCTTCTTGTGTTTAGGACTTAGATAATTCCAGTGGAATGGTGGTTTGAAGCTGAATACCGCTGTGTGTTCTTCCATATCAGTAATAACCTATCCTTAGTTATAAATTTTTCTGGAGATTGAAATCCTTGCACATTCCAAAACATGTTGTTAATACTATCTCGTGTTGTCTACTGGCTCAAGTCATTATCTTCACTAGCTTACCTCTTACATTGTAGCTCGCCAATCTTTAGTGAGTTATCAAAACATAAGCTTGCATATTTGCCAGAATTGGTATATTTGCAATAAAATTCAATTTGTGAATTAATTATGCTATTGGTAATCATGTCATCTTGTTTGCTTACATCAATTACAAATAATGGTCCTCTGATATTAAATGATTCCAGTTTTAGGATCAGTGAGCTGATTTTGTTATAATACTTTACCTGGAACTTTGAGTACATATAGTAGCAAATAAGGAATTCCCCATTTCCAAAGTTTGCTTTTAAATTTGTATAGGGATAAGCTTGACTGTTTAGATGCAGCTTAATATTTTTCGTATCACAATTTTCGAATACTGATCTATCAGATTTTAAATTGTTTTGTCAATTTGTTTGAAAACAAATAATGACAAATTGTGGTTTCTCAGATGAAAAACTTGATTACATTCCATACTATTTTTGTGATGTTGGTAAGGCTGATAATGTTCAAAGCCCATGATCTGAATGCAATATCTAGATTCTTCCCTTTATCGATATATTTTCAAAACTTTATGCATTCACGAGTGTTAGTTTCAATATGTGGCATTAGCCATTCAGCACTATTTAATTCAAATGTTACACCTTCCTTGTTATTAGCTGTTATGTATATATCATTCAAATGCATGTTACCAAATAGAATATCTAATTCTTGTTCAGCATTTAATATTACATGTTTATAGTCCTCAGTAAATCCAATTACCATACTTAATGGTATAACAACTTACTATTTTCCACCTGGGTTCATTTGTAGTATGAAATTATTAGCATTGCTCCACCCAGCCATAAGCCCTGTAAAAATGTCGTTTACAGTTTCCTAGAGATTGCTTTATCGTAGAAATATTTCCAAGATCCTGTGATTGGTCGATTTCAACACCATTGAGCAGATATGCAATTCTATCAATTAAATGAAGTAATCTATTTCTCATTATTCCTGTAGTTGCTGGATTAGTTGTGTTGGCTATATTTTTAATTGTTCCTCTAAACCTTAAACTTGATTTCGATGGTAATGTGTAAATATCATGATTTTGTATAGCAATCCTTATTTCTGATGGAGATGTATAAGGTCCTGCTCGGAACGGTTCATATACATGTATTACGGTATTGGCGATTGAATCATCATAACTTATTGGTTCTTCAACATTGAGTATTTCTTCCATTTCTGTTAATGGTATATCCTAATTTCTTTAAAAACAATTTGTTGCCCTGTGTTAACTTTATGGGTATCTTGTTTGAAATGATCATTTTATACTTCTGTTTACATTTTTTTATAGCTTCTTTCTTCGAAATACATTTTTTAGAAACATAGTTTTTAAATGAAGCTTCTACTTTATGGGAATATTGGCTATTATACACAATACCCATTTTTATTGTAATAAAAACAGAATGCATGTGTTTATATAGCCTTTTTTTAATGTAATCAAATGGTAATTTCTTTGTTTCTAAAATTAATTAATTTACCATCTTGATCGACAATTGTAACAACTAACCATCAACACAATTTACAATTATTGGAAGATATATCAATGTATTTGGTTTTTCAATTATTTTGTATCCTGGAGCCACTGCACACATGAATTCATGTATTGCATTTGTCTGTTTTTCATTCAAATATAATCTGCCTACAATATTAACATTTATACAACATATATTAACCGACAATATATTAACTGGTTTTGATTATTCGTGTAATTTATTAGCTGGATATACTCTCCTTTCACAACCTAGCATATTTGAAATCGAATTGTCTTCCATGAAATCGATATCGACATTATTATACATCACACTAGTTAACATATTTAGATTTCCACATAATCGGAATTGTACATTTTCAGGTAATGTTGCTTTAATGAACATTTCTAAGTCATACAACTCATAAGATCCTACAAGTATCACAATCTTGTAGGTTTGTTCACAGTTGTTGAATGTAAATGATTGATTGTCTATATCGACGTTTGGAATGTTACGTAAGTAATGAATTCGATTAGACTTATTTGCCATTCTCTATCTAACTCCAAAGCTGAGACATATACCAAGTGCAATTGTGACGAATTTCCACTTAATATCAACGTAATTGACATATTACTAGACGGTTATACTAATACATTGACTTATGTCTTCTATTTATAGTTAAAAATGTATATAAATGACCACAATGATTTATTTGGTAATTGTTCCATTTTGTAATTGTATCTTAATTGTGTGTTTTTCAAATAATTGCATATTTCAATTGGAGGGCATAAATCGCCAAAACTGTCATAATACAATGATTGATTTACATTTTTGGTTAATGCATCCCAATGTGTTCCTTCGTTTTGTTTCGGATCTAAATTAACAATCATACATTCGCGAAGGTTTGATTTCTTTGGCAATTCGTCTCTCATATACACGCCTCGGAAATAGAGAATATCCTGTTTCTTTACAATTACAATGATGTCTTTGTTAATGCACATTTTGAAAGACTATTTAGGACTTTCTGTATTTCTTTTGACATTTGGAGTTTTTTCATCCTTGACCAACTTTGTATCGTTTAAGATACATTACTGTACCACTTGATTTACTGGATTTAGCAAGAGCTGAAATCCCTCCTATTAAAGCTCCAAGAGCTGATAATGCTGGAAATGTGAAAGGCAATATGCCTCTTATCTTGGTTTTTCATTTTGTTTTGCATTAAACTCCCATGCCTCTTTTCACCTTCGCCTGCATAACTTTATCAATTACCCAGGTGTCTAGGTTTTCACCAGTCGATGTAGATGGATACTTCCTTATATTTACTGCTTTATCGGCTAAAATTGTATCCGCTATATGTTTTTCTTACAAATTGTTTGTTCGATCATACACTATATCATGTTCTTTACAAGCATTATCCAAAGCATTTATTCCTTGATCTTTCTGTGCCAGATGTTTTGCAAGCTTAGTTCCGGGAACACAATAATTGTATTTCAGTAAATGCAATACAAATGGTAATTTGTTAATAAATGTATTCAATTCTCCACATCCTATTTTGTTATGTTTAGTATGGGCCATTGTTTTCAACTGAGCATGAGCCTATATATAGACCCACATTCATAGTTCTTACATCAGTACATTATATTGCATAGAAATGAAGGTTATAAAACAAAATGTACATCTGCCGGTAATTGTAAATACAAAAGAAAATGCAATTGAACAGAAACATGGTATTATTTTACCTCCAAATATACTGTGTATAATAAGCAGTCCTTCTATATGTGGGAAAAGTGTGTTATTATGTCGATATTGGAACATCCAAATGGGCTTAAATTTTAAAACATATATGTTTTTTCCAAAACAATTCAACAAGAGAAATATCAACAATTAGTGACCATTTTGCCATTAATTGAAGGAAATGCGATATTTCCCTTTTAATAATAAAGAATAAATTATAGCTCCAAATGAAGCATTACCCAATTCCATGTTTATATTTGATGATGTTTGGTGCGAAATACAAGGTGAAATATAGCAATACTTTAGTTTTGGTAGACATTCAAATGTGAATTGTTTTTATCTTTTGCAAAGTTATGTACATATTCCAAAACATAATTTGCGCGATAATTAAAATATGTTAACTGTGTTTAAAATAGACATAATGAATCTACAATATATTCACAATGATCATGTTTTAGGCGATATAACATTTACAAGGTTTAAAGATATGTGATTTTACTGTTGTTAAAACAAGTAAGGTTTTCTGGTAAATATACCACCTCTTTCTCTATATAAAGGCAGAGTAGGTCTGTATCTGACAGTTTTTTACTTCCTGGAAAAGAATAATGAGTATTTCAAAGTTCGGACATAACAGTATAAAACATAATCATTACAATACCTGTTTAACGAGAAACCATGATGGGAATTGTGATTTGAATGGACATATATTACGTAATGTGGGTATGGTTGTGAAAGACAGTGATGCGGCAAATAAACATTATGTCGAAGACTTAAACACCATTGGAATAAAAATATTTAAATTGCAATCAATTGATATACAAAGGAAATGAATAAACATAATTAGAACTATTACAAAAGTCTCGACTAGTATAAGTTATATTTCGGAAATATTGGCAAATGTGATAACTGCATTGCAAAGTATAGAAACTAGAACAAACAAACATTTGGAACATTTTAGAAATGTAATTATTGAAATGTTAAGCATTACAATTACAAAACTGTTTGATAAACAAATGGATGAAATGATGATATATAAGTGTTGAATTGATCAATAAAATATCTGCTTTATCTACGCAAATGGAATTGAAAAAGCTAATTGATGATTTTAAATTTTGAATAAACTATTTTAGTAATGAGTTGAGGATTAAAACTGTCAATAAATTAGACATACTTATGAGCAAAGTCGATAAGATTGAAAAAGCACAAATAAATAGACCTAATACCCCTACAAAAAACCAACTACTTAATTCATTTCTATATGTGTATGTATATATATAAGTGCTCATTTTACCATGAACACCCCATAGTAGCTTTCAACTTGTTGTAGGTACACCACGCGCCCTCTCATATGTCCACACTGCAGAAGCACTTGTCTGCCGTCGTACGTACTCTTCGCTGATGTCCCTGTCTGCACTAGACTTCGCCCGATTACCGTACTTCAACCAGATGGCTTCTACCAAAAGACTGCCGACACGCCGCCCCTGCCAAACCCTCATATGCTACCAAAATGACAGTGTGTTGTGAGACCAGGAGCCTCAGCTCACAATAAGTCACAGGGTTTTTGTAAAAACAAATGCACCCCGGCACTTGGCCTCATCGTAGTGTCCATGGGCGGGGGCCATGTCAGTTTAATTCTATGGCACCAAACCCACACTTAGGCTGTTTTAGTTTTGTTGCCTATTTTTATGTAAATTTACGTGTTTGTGTTGTCGGCAGGGGAGTGAAGCTCCCCTATATATATATATATATATATATATATATATATATATATATATATATATATATATATATATATATATATATATATATATATATTCATACATACATAATGGAACATTAATGTAAACAAAGAAAATGTCTGACTCTGCTTCAAAATTACATAAAGTTATATCTGCTGTAAAGGCAAAATATTTACAAGCTAAACATGCTCGAATGTAATGGGATATTTTGAATGAAGAAATATTTAAACCTGTTATGAGTAGAATGGATACATCACATTCTGTGCTAAATATGTTTAATGAAGGGCCTGTGGAAATTAAATTGGAATAACCTATAAAGAAGAAAAAGTTTTCTCAATTAACACAATGTTATTTAGCTCTAAAAAAATATTCGCCTATTTGCGATACAGTATTGGTGTATATCGTCATTGAAATATATGGCATCTGGCAGATTCGGTAATTAAGTTTTTGCCTGGGAATAGAATTCAAGTAGGTGATTACATAATTGATATTAGTGAAGGATTGTTTGAATTATTGTTTGAAAAAGTTCCGAATGGTTATTCCGATATCGATTTGGAGAAAGATAAGGATCTTGTTTGTCGCACGATTGCAAATAAATGTTTAGATGATGATGTAAATCATCCGAAACTACATTAATTAAGCGATATTGTTGGAAGTGGAATATATAAAGATGAAGTCGGCGATTGGTTTTCCCGTGTCTATTGGAACAATCCTAATGAATTGGTCGACAGATTAAAACTTCTCATTGCTTCGAGAGAGTCTGGGAATAATTCACATACAAACGGAGTTGTTTCTATCATTTAAGAATTGACTGAAGACAGTTATATTACCAGTAAGATTGCTCAAGAGGTTCACGCCCCTTAAAGGATAAGATATCCCAGAAGACCTGTTATTATTAAAGACTTATGTTTTTCAAGCTGATTTGTGTGAAAAGACATTGCTTTCGAAATACAATAAGGTATACAAATACATTTTAACTATAATAGACGTTTATTCAAAGTATTGTTGAGGTATACCTTTGAAAAACAATACAGGGAATCAGGTTACCAATGAAATGGCGATCGTTTCACGAGAAAGAAAGCCAAATCCGCTCCAAACTGACAGAGGATATTAATTTTTTGTGCACCTCTCCAAGAACTAATGACCGAATATGGTATTAATCACTACACAATGTATTCGGAGCTTAAAGCCAGTGTTGTGGAATGATTTAATAAATCGATTAAGATACAAGCATTTCACATCGAAAATAGTTTGATAAAAACTGTGTATAATAATGTTAAAGTAATCGACAAAAGAAAATCAAATTTCAAAGTTGGTGAATTTATACATATCTCGAAGCAGAAAGGAATCTTCTAGAAAAAAAATACAGTGAATTGGTCGTACGAAATATTTTAAATTATTACAGTTAGAAGTACATTCCTATGATAGTCAGCCCATAAGAGGTGGATTTTACGAACACAAATTGCAAAAAGTCAGTTCTCTAAATGAATATTTGATTGATAGAATCATTAAAAGGGAAAAATATATGTCCTTGGTTCGATGGAGAGGTTTCTCAAAAGCACATGGCTCGTGGGTGAAGAATAAGGGTCTTAAATGATTGAAATACAGTGTTTGGTAAATTGTTTTTACACTAAATAAAAATATTTTATAAAATATTTTATGTGTTATTCATTTAATAAACCTACCGATATTGATGGGATTGAATGTACAATTGGTTTATTGCTATTATTATGGAATCATTCATATTGCTTGGGTGGTAATCTATTACATTAAATTTATGATGAAATCAATCAGTTCGTCCGGTTTAACCTATTTTTCATTGCATGTTTAGAGAGCCGATGAGGGTGAAGTGCATGTGAGTGTGACTTCATGTTTGTGTACATTTGTTGAGAGGGGATCTTCGTCAGGGGGATCTGGAGTGCTGGTGAGTTGAAATTTTATATTAGCATGGTTCTTGTCGTTATTGATTCATATATTTTTGATTAATTAACTTTGTTTAATGAATTCAGTTATGTTTGAAATAGTTTCATTCCGTAATCACATTATTAAAGTCGGTTAAATGAATTTGTTTCAAGTCTTTTGATTAGTGATGCATGCTTATTTCACTTGCTTCAGCGAAATAACTCATTCCTTTTATGATATTCGAGGAGTGATTAAAATAATTCATTCAGTAACTTATTTCAATCTCTTTTAATTAAAAAATATTTATTTTGCTGAAAATATTAATTTTAATACTCAGTATGCCTCCAGACATTCGACCTGGTCATGTAGCCTGCTCCGCATATCAGTCACAAACATGAAAAATAACAAATGTCCCTTATACCACTCTTACACCAACATTAACTACTATACAAACAATTACAACACACTCCTCTGGTCAGTCAGCTTCAGCCCATTACAGAGTACACATAGAACCTGCTCCATCAATATCACCCTTATGACACCAATAAAATAATAGACATTATTTGATAAACAATAAAAAATTTCGATTTTTTTAACTAAACAATTATTCTAATTAATTTTATCAATTAATAAAGTAATTAAATTGTTTAATTAATCGAACAATTCTTTAATTTCATTCGCAAATCAATATGCAAATTAGGCAATTATGCAAATTAGATCACTCCATCCACATGTAATTCTAGAAATGGTCCAGTAACTCGCAGTGTGCCCTATTCTGGGCGTGCTGAATGGCAAGTTAAGCTAGGCGGGACATAGGTGTAGGTCACCATATCATCTGCATAGATTCCCAAATTTAAATGCCAATTGGGGGGGGGGGGGTGCGGAATATCATGGATATATAGATTATATAGGACTGACCCGAGGATACTGCCCTGGGGGACTCCTGCCCTAATATTTGTTTTTTTCTTTTCGGATAGTGCGCCTTCCATAGAAACAGAAAATGAGTGTTTCTCAAGATATGATGCCAGAAGCTTGATATAGCAGTCTGGAAAGTTATTTTGGTATCCTATGTAATAAGTAGACAATCTCTGTCTGTGTGTCTGTCTGTCTGTCCATCTTTAATAACTCTGAGTCCCTAGAAACTCAACAGAAATACTTCAAATTTTGCAGAGCGAATCATCAGGGTATAATGAAGTTCAAGTTCGAATTTCAGCAAGATCAGATTACGCAATCATTAACTTTTGCCCTAAAACTAACATTTAATTACTTTTTCCCTATGAAAACTTTAGTGTTAGTGCATAGAGACTATTGCGTAATGATGTGAAGGTAATGGAATGTCATTTTTGTATACTTTAAATGTCTGGCTTTAATTTTGAGTTAATATCCAAATGGGGCCTTAGTGGCTCAGTGGATAGAGCGATTCCAAGTGGGATCGCAGTGGCTTAGTGGATAGAACTATATTGTGGGGCCGCAGTGGCCAAGTGGATATATATATATATATATATATCAAATCGGGCCTTAGTAGGTCAGGGGATGGAGAGATTCCAAGTGGGACCGCAGTGGCTCAGTGTATATAATATAAATAAATAAATGCATATGGGGGGTGGACCCAGGGCGAGGCAACACCCTCCGAGTGACGGGCTTTCCAGCTGGAACCCGTAGGTGCCCGTCGTTCCTGAACATGACATGAAATAAGAGTGGCGCTGGAATGCAAGGGCAAGGGGAACAGGAGTACCCCGAGAAAGCCCCCGGCAAGCGGTATCGTCCAGCACGATTCCCACATGCGAAAATCCGGGAGCGAACCCGCCTGGGATCGAACCCGGATCGCCTAGGTGGGAGGTGAGTGCGCTAGCCACTGCCCCTCAGCTGCCCCGCTCAGTGGATATAACTATATCGAGCCTTAGTGGCTCAGTGGATAGAGCGATTCCAAGCGGGGCCTTAGTGGCTCAGTGGTTATAGAAATATAAAATGGGACCGCAGTCGCTTTGCTGTTGAGTTAATTTCACATAATTTCATTATTACCTACATATATCTATGCAATTTTTTTTTCAGTTTTTGTATGATAACCAAATTTTTTAACATGGTAACTGTTCTAGCCCCGTGACAACAGAAAAAAATGGCCATGGGATGGGTTCCCTAGTAACTTATAAGAAGATCGCATGGAAAACCCTGTCAAAAGTCTTTTCCACTTCTAATAATACTGCAACCGTATATTGGCACCAATTGGAAGTATTTGTTATATAATCGGACAAGCGGACTAATTGATGCACAGTGGAATGATTTTTCCTAAAGACAAATTGCTCATTAGGAAACAAATTAACATCACGAATATGGTTATTCAGACAGCACAATAAAACTCGTTCATGAATTTTAGAGAGCGAAGTTAGCAGACTGATAGGGCGATAATTTTACAATTGGGTTGGGTCTTTGCCCAGTTTGGGAAAAAAAATTACTGTAGCACATTTCCAGGGAGTAGGGAAATGTGCATGATTGAAACTTGCATTAATGCACTCTGCGACAGCCCCAAACTCAAACATGCTGTCGGGCAGCTGCTTGAGGACTATGTCCTGCAGGGAGTCGAATCCAGGTGCTTTTCGGGGCTACATATATTTTATATATACGGTTTACTTTCTCCACGTGTGTAAGATCAGGTGCGATCACTGCGGGCTGTCTCAAACGCACCCGGAGGTCCCTATAAAGTTGGGCCATAGAGGCTGGATCAGCTGGATTTACATTGGGTTGGAAAACCTGTTCTAATTGATTGACCATAGCCTCAGCCTGCTGCTGAGGCGTATAAGCCACTCCTGCATTGCCTTGAAGAGGCGGGATTGGAACACACTTTTTTGTAAACACTTTTGTCATGTGCCACAGACTATTATCCTGGGTACATAGGCTAGATAGTTTATCATTCCATGTATCAGTCTGCCAGGCAGAGATTTCAGTATCAATGCGATCTCTAAGATTATTTATCTGGGCTATTATTAGCCGAGATTTAGTGCGGGAATAGAGCCTGCACAGCCTATTTTTGCGCGAGATGAGCTCCCAGATATGTTCAGGAAGCTTATCTGTGCTAGCCCGAGGTGTTTTCTCTGGGGCTAACTTATTCATTCCTGTCTGAATTACCTCTGTGACGTGCTCGACAGCAGAGTCTAATTCGTCGGGGTACTAATGGGAACTGAGAGATTAATTTCGTCGTCTAGATAACCCCTAATGCCCGGCCAGCTCGCATGCTTATAATTTTTAATTTTACGAATGGGTGTATTGTGCGTGTCGATTTCATCGAAAGACAAACGGACAGGGTAATGGTCCGAGCCCAATTCATGGAGCACTTCAAAATATAATGACATATTAAGGCCTTTATTAAGCAATAATATCTAATACATCGGGCCTATGATTCGCTTGACTTGGGTCAAAAGTTGATTCGCTGGGCGCATAAACAACATAAGTATGTTGCTCCTGATGTCTAAAAAGAGTATTCCTATTGGCGTTGCGTGTGAGACGGCCCCAAGTGGGATGTTTAGCACTTAAATCGCCAACAGCGAGTAAAACAGTATAAGCATTAATTAATTCATCAATATCTGCACGCAGAAGCGTGCGGCCTGGCGGGCAATAAACTGAATAAATCGCGATATGTTAATTCCCTAATTTGATGGTAACACCCACAACTTCAAGTGTGTGAAGTTGCAATATTTTCGCAGGATTACATACAATGGAATTATGAATTAATATTAAAATACTGTCGCCGTAAATGTCGTGATATTTTCTGTAACATTTAAATCCAGTAATTGAAAATATATGCTGTGGGTTCAAATGTGTTTCATTTACTCCATAATAGTAATCTGGTGGCGAGAAATAAAATCTACCAGCTCTTGTTTCTTACTGCGAATGCCATTAGCATTCCAGTAAGCAATATAATGTACTACATTAAACCTAAAAGAGGGCAGACTGGTATCATGCCCTCTAGAAGCCATTGGATGGCGTGGGTAGGACTGCTAAGCCAAAGTCAATGAGGGCAGTGACTTTGTTTTCGTCACCTCAGGTAAGATCGTTCCAAATGGTTAAGGCAGTGCAGAGAGACTCCAGGAGTTCCACTAGGGCTGGATTTTTGCGCAATAGGGTTTGCTTTATTGAGAGAAAACAGTCTCGCATTGTTTCTGGGAGAAGATATGTCACCATTTCATCGGTGACATATCTGGCATCCGTTTTTTTTTCCGGCCCTAATTCTAAGTATTAGTTGTAATTTTGAAGTAGGGGCAGAAACTATTTTGTCCCATTGCAGAGCCCCTTATACTTAGAGATGAGGGAATCCATGCAAGGGGGCATGCATCGCGGCAGAGAGGGATTGGGCAGCCATGGCTACCATTTTGGGCCATGACCACGTGTCTTTGTGTACCTATAGTTAAGACTATAACTAAAAATAGGCTGGGAAAAACCGGTATAGGCACAGTAGAAACTCAGCCGACAGAAAAGAATTAAAAGCTGTGACATGCATTATTAAAAAAATGCTACAGGAAATAGATGGGTATGGACCATGTTCTTTATTAGTAGGAAAAGAAATTCTGGTAGAGAGGGGGAGGGGTCTTATTTTCCTTGAACTTTTCTGGCGCTGGACTCACCAGAGTGGTGGGGTGCACTCTGCTCTGGTTGGGGGAATGGTGCAATGGGACCTGCCCCTCCCCCTCCGAATCACCAGTGGATTTCCTGGGAACTTAAAGAAAAATGAAATTAGCTGCCGGTTTGTGTTAGCAGAGCAAAAACTTGCCAGTTTTTACTTATCCTAAAATGGAACAAAATAGCCTGCAAAATAAAGTTGAATTAGATTACTTATTCTAAGTTGATTATTACTAGTTTATGTCCTCGGGGGCATAACTTTAATTCTACTGCTGTACTACCTCACAGCGGCCAATCTCTGTAGCCATAGGCTGTAACAAAGCATATCTACTGCCATGATGCTGCGAGTGCACGGAGCTTCGCATGAGGGTGAATGTTTCTTCTTTCTTGGGGGGGGAACTCTCGCCAGCTGCTGTAGAGAGCACACCATCGCCACAGCCTCTGCAAATAGTTGCAGGTATATCTGCCCAGAGACTGCCTTTGGAATTAGCAGTGACGAACGGGCCCTACATACATACAGCTGGCTGGGAATGAGAGGAGTAATAGCCTAATCTAATAGTATTATATAAGAATAATTTATTTATAATTTCACCTGCCGAAATTATTTCTAGGGCGACTGCACAGGGGCTGAGTATCGCGGAACAATGGCTTCACATGCAGGCCTATGGCGGCCTATTTGTTAGAAGTGATTTTGGTCGCTTATAGTGCTGGGTTTCCTCTGGATCGTAGTCCCCGAGGGCAGTAATTAACGGGTGTAATTATGCTCTAGGCACGATTCATAAAACTGCTCGGCCATTTTTTTAAAGACATCTCGTGTGTGCTATTGTTTTAGTTCAGAGTGTAAGTATTTAATGGGGATATAATGTGGTGCATTGATGGCCTGTCTGAGGCATTTATTTTGTACCACTTGTAGTTTCTGAGTGTGTCATTTAGCACAATAGGCCCAGGCTGGGGCCTCATATATGTAACTATGGGGCGAATTATTGTGGTATAGATTCGTATCCCATTGTGTGGCTGAAGGCCAGATCCGCATTTTATTATATGATATAAGGCTGACATACGAGCGTGGGCGAGATATCTCTTGTTCTCCTCATGGTGCTGTTATGTCAGCCTTTTATCTAGGGTGACGCCTAAATACTTTATGTCTTCTCTGTACGGAATATTCTCCCCGAACCGTATGAGCTGGGGGAGATTTTGGGGAATTTGTCGTCGGCTGAAGACTACAGTCTCGCATTTGCCAACATTAATTTTAATTTGCCATAGGCGGAAATAATTTTCCAGCTGATCAAGTTGTTCCTGTGCCCGCTGAATGGCACTTTCCGCACTACGCGAGTGATTATATGTGATTGTGTCATCAGCATATACTCCTAGATTAATGTGCCAACTAGGAGGCGTGGCATATCATGTGTATAAAAATTATACAGAACTGGACTTAGAATACTGCTCTGAGGGACTCCGGCCATAATTTCTTTAAACTCGGATGTCGCCCCTTCGGCAGAGACTGGAAAGGAGCGACCAGTTAAATAAGATGAAATTTATTTGACATAACAGTCAGGGAAATATTTTTCAAATAATTTATAAATTAAGCCTGCATTTAATGCCCTGTCAAAGGCATTTTCAGCATCGCGGAAGACTACGGCTGTATAGTATCGCCAGTTAAATGTAGTAGTTATGAGCTCAATGAGCCGTACTAATTTATGGACTGTAGAATGGCATTTTTCTGAAGCCAAATTGTTCTTTAGGGAACAAATTCACAGTTGTTATATGCTGTTCAAGACGGCTGAGCAGAACTCGTTTATGGATCTTAGAGAGCGTACTAAGAAGGCTAATTGGGCGATAATCTTGTGGCAAAGTCTTATCTTTACCTGGTTTGGGGAAAATAATCACTTTTTGCACATTTCCATGGGGTAGGAAAATGTGCAAGGTTGAAACTTGCATTTATGCACTCGGCTATAGCCTCGAGTATGCTGTCAGGCAACTGCTCAAGTACTATAGCCTGTGGGGAGTATAACCCGGGTGCTACTCCTGCGTTGCCTTGAAGAGGTGGGATTGGATCACGCCTTTTTAAAAGCACCTTAGTCATGTGCCATAAGCTGTTATCTGCTATATTTAATTGGGATAATTTCTTATCCCAGCAGTTGATCTGCCATTGGGATATTTCTCTGTCAATTTGCTCTCTAATATCATTAATTTCAGTTCTGAGTTGTCTTGTAGGTACACGGGAATAGCGCCTGCACAGTCTATTCTTATGTGTGATTAGCTGCCCGATATTATCAGGCAAGAAATCTGTACAAATTTTCAGAGTTTTCTCCGGAATATAATTACTGATCCCTGACTGAATTATCTCTGTGATATGGTTAATCGCAGTGTCTAATTTTTTAGGGGAGTCTATAGGGACTGACAGGTTCACCTGTTCTTCTAAATAATCGCGAAAGCCATGCCAGTCTGCATACTTATAATCTTTAATTTTTTGCTCTGGCGTACTGTCAATATTGTTCTTTTCCCCTCGACGTACAGAGTTGGGGGGGGGGGGACCCGGACCTGTACGCTCATTTATATGGTAGTCGATGATGACGTTGCCACTCTTCAAAAGGCCCTGCATTAAATTATCAATGACCTGTATGTATCAAGGCCGAGAAATATATAAAAATATACATATATAGACAAACAAACAAAAGGGCATAGAATGCCTATACGCATCGTGTCGCTTCCGGGAGTACGGGTGGGTGGTCGGCGCCATATGTAAGGCGCTCGCGCAAACAAAGAAAAACTTCAAAAATTAATTCCTAGGTGCCAAACACAAGGATGGGATGGGATGGGATGGGATAGAAATCGGTGCCTGTAATAAGACACTCTACAACGTTATGAATATAGTGAAACTGAAATCATGAACATTAGTTGGAGCTATCATCAAGTGTACATAATATACTGATAACATTGGGCACAATGACATGACATACATAAACAGAGAGAAATTACAAGAGAAATAAGAGTAGGTCACTAGCCGTGCATGTGTTGGCAACCTTGCTACTGCAGTTGGCATTAAAGGCGTGTTGGCACCAGTGCACGCTCCATGCGAGGTGACGTGCTGACAACAGCATGAGCATCCACAATACTGCCATTGTAGTTTACAAAGGCGGCATCAGTGTGACGTGGTCTGCATCACACACCGTATACACTCCTGCAGACAGGTGACTCAAAGACATAGTGCCCCACATGCATCATTGAAGGCATGTGGACGTGACATCACACGCCTGTACAATTCAAGAAAATTACAGAACCAACACTAAACAGAAACATACTGAACACTACAATGTAAATAAAATGATAATAAAAATACTTGGACAGAGAAGTCCCATCTCGCAATAGGCTTGCTTAGACAAGCATAGGGTGGCAAACAGAACATATGGCGCAGCTGGAGCTGGCTTAATACATATGAAACTCACACTAGGTCTCTCTAGCGATCTTATTCAGTAACAATGAGAGACGAAACATTTTGATAAGCAATACTGTAAGCATATCAAAATTACAATCAAAGTTCTGCCAGAAAAATAAAAAAAAAAAAGGAAAGAAAATGTAGTAGTGGTTGGCAGTGTGGAACTATAATTTGACATCGCAGATGGTGGTAGTACATGAAGAGACACATGTTTAATGTGCCATTATGTATCCAAAGAACATGATACATGATTAAAATGTATACTAGGCGTCATGGAAAATTGGTGTAATCCAAATGTGTTGTCCTTTAGCCAGTGAATCGGCACCACAGTGTGAACTGTGGGCATGGGGGGAGTATGTCCATCAAGGGAGTGATTAACACAACACAAAGTCAAGTCTGTGGACGGGTGGGAAATAACATATTAATGGTGTAAGATTTGAATTACATACAACTGTCGGTCAGAGGAGCATTAATATTTGCATTTGGGTAAAAGTGCATAAAACAATTATGTAATATAATTGCTGACAAGGCACACTCATGCTCTATGCAAGTCCGTTATTTCATTTAGTTGTAATACATTATTAGTATAGCAATTGGCTGTGTATATGCCTTAATAATATATGATTCGTGCTGGAAACTAGATGGAACTGAGATAACCCTGAAAATGTACCAAGCACTGCATTCTGACTAAGTGGTACTTGTGAAAGAGTGAAAGAGGACAAGAGTATACCGCCATTAGCGCAGTGAATGGAAGTGTCGCCATTTGGTGTCGTGCTGGCCAGCTCATGCTGACGAACAAGGGGGGGGGGGGTGGACTCGGCGGCTCTCACATGCGCCTGGCCATGCCTTGCTGCCATCAGTAAAGCTCTGCTAGACTCGTACCCTCGTATGAGACGATGGTGGATTCACACTATCAGAGTTGCACAAATACACACACTGTAAAAAAAACTATCAGAAGTTAAATTTCGTGAAATGGAAATACTTGTACACATACAATAACACTCATTTGTATAGCGCAACTTTGATGTTGCACATGTTAATGACATCCAGTTTTGGTGTGCCTGTCTTATTTAATTGATTTTGTATTGTCGAAGGGCCACGAACATCGATAACACGAAAGGAACCCTTATACTTGTAAGAGAGCGCTTTAGCCCTGGCATGGTTATGAAGCCACACCCGGTCTCCAATTTTAAGGGTGTTTGATGGATACCATCTGTCAAATTGAACTTTTTGAGCCTTTTGCATGTTCATAAGATTGATTTTGGCTTGTTCTCTGTCTCGGGCTAAATTCGCGCACCACTGGTGGCCTCTTCCAGAAAAATGATTCGCAACAACTTGATTGGGTTGTACGGCTTCCATTCCACGAAGGAAATAGAAGGGGGATATTTTTGTACTTGAGTATTATGAGTGAATGTAATAAACTGAAAATATTTATCCCAATTCTGGGGCTTGTTGTGTGCAAAAGCCGCTAGCTGAGTACCCGTAATCCGGTTCATAGATTCCACTAGACTATTGCATTCAGGATCGTATGCTGTAGTTTGAAGCTTGGTAATTTTAAGACTCTTTAGTAGTTCAGCTACTAGGGCATTATTGAATGGCAGGCCTCTGTCGGTCAAAATTTACTGTGGACAGCCTTATTGCAAGATAACTTCTTTATGAAACTGCTCTAGTAGCTTCATCGATGCTAGGCACCACCTTAGCAACCACATACCTACTAAAAAAACTCCATCATCACTGACATGTATTTATTACATAATGTGGTGACTGGCAATAGGTCCTTGGCAGCCAACGCCCAAGTTTTCAGTAGGGAAGATGGAGTAATGGGCGTTTATTGTCCCATCGGTTTGGCATTTGAAGCCTTAACTTTATGGCATACTGAGCAGTTTTTTACATAGGCCTTAACATCCTTAGACATAATGTCCCAATAATATGAACTCTTAATTTTAACTAACATTTTGAAAGCCCCAAAATGGCCTCTGCCGAGCAAGGCGTCGTAGTGCGCTGCAATAATTTCCTGGGCATAATATGTGGGTACTAGAGTAAGCTTTTTTCACCCACTGGGGTGCTGATTTTCGAAAAAGTCTCCCCATTTACAGCTGTTCCATATCTTCTAGCTAATTTTAAGTAGCATGGTTCGGCCTTAATTGGGTCAGTGAAAGCGACATTAAGGTTAACAATATGGGGATCATTTTTATATTTGCTCAGAAATGGGGATGGGTGGTTGTCTAAAGGTAATAAATGCAATAGTTTATAATCATCTGTCATGTGTGGAAATGGACACATAGTAAACTTCATTGTTTCCTGGGACTATAAATATTTGACAGTGCAATAGTGGGTCAATAGAAGAGGTGTGAATTTTCTGTGAACTTTTTTGCATGATAATATCCACATTAACTTGAAAAGTTAGTGATATGATCTTAGCTATGGCAAATGCCAGAATGTATTCCCCCTTAAAAATACTCTCACTAACTATGGATTTGTCTTAGATACTCAAATTTGGCTTTATATGTGGTATAAACTCTGTCCAATGATTAATCACATATTTTTAAATTATATTTTTAATCTCGATATCCTTATTGGGGTTCTGATACAAAGTCTCTGCAAATGCCCTGTATAAACTGGTACACTTTAACATGTCCTTTTTAACATTATAAGGGAGATTATTTACCACTATGGGGTGTGTATGTGGGTATACAACTCTTGGCATCGGCTTAAACATTTATTTCACCTGTTACAATTTTTGCCTCAAAGACATATTCTGCTAAGATGATTGTTATTTTATGGATACACAAGTTGTAGTCTGCCATTGTGCATAAGTAGCAAAGACTATAATGGTATGTTTATAGAACAAAAGGGTATCTGGAAAGGTACTGTTGGAACTAATTGCAGAAGTATCTAATTGTGCCTAGCTCCCTCTCGGTCGTTGGCCAACCTGCCTCTGGTATAGATAGTTTTTTAGAAGCATAAGCAATGACCTGGCGAGTTTTTGTGATAGTGTCTTCCTGCATAAGAACGGTCCCAATAGCAGTTTGAGAGGCATCGCATGCCAGAATGGTGGGCTTGTCATCATCAAATTTATGTAGTATTGGTACTTCCTGTATAGCATCTTCAAGTGTAAAAAAATGCCTGTTGTTGTTCATGACGCCATTTATACTCTGTGGTTTGCTTTGTAAATTCAATCAGAGGTGCAGCTACTGTGGCATAGTTCTGTATGTAACACCGGAGATACAAGATCATTCCTAGATATGTATGTAATTGCTTTAGGTTACTTGGTAGTGCCATCTGTTGGATAATGCGAACTTTATCTGGGTCAGTAGAAATGCAGTCAGGTAATATCTTTATGCCCTATTCGCCAAAGTTACATTTATTAGTGTTTACCTTGACATTGAATTCCTGTAGCCTTTGAAAGACTTGGTGAATGTTTACTAAGTGTTCTTCAAAATAGTTGCCAATAATGAAAATATCATCTATGCATGCTAAGGCTGAATGCCAATGAAGAAGTCCTAATAGCATATCGACAAACTGCTGGAAATGTTTTGGGCAACTACAAAGTCCCATTGGCAAACGAAGGTACTGGAAGAGTCCAACTCTGTCAATGGAAAATGCGAGTTTGTGTCTATCTTCCTCTTTAATAGGCAAACTATAAATTCCGGAAAACAGGTCTAAGCTAGTAATAAACTTTGAATTTTGAAAGGAATTTAATATGTCTTCTGTGCATGGAAGAGGATCCTGGATTCTAGTAACATATTGATTCAGCTTGGGAAAGTCAGTGAGAAACCTAAGGCCACCATATGGCTTATGAATAACCAAAGATGGCACCCAAAATGCTGGATCCGAAGACTCTATTATCCCGGCAGCTTGTATGTCCTTGATCTGTTGTAACCATTTTTTTCTGACATTAGCACTGATACGGTAAGCCCTACATGCTATAGGTTTTTGTGAGGTTAATTCTATTTTCACTTGATAATACCTTGCATCAGTAAGTTGTAGGATATAATGTGCAAATCTATCTTGAAATTCTGTAATGAGTGCCTTAAGTGCCTGAATTTGGTTTGTGTGTAATTTAGAATCAATTTTAGGAAAATTATCTTCTACCTGACAAATTTCTATTGATTCTAATTTATTGATACATTATTCACTAGTGTCAACTTTCTCATTATCGATGACAGAATAATAAATGGGCCCTTTGAGAACTTTATCTTTGTCATTGCAATTAGTGAATAAAATGTTATGCTTCATAAAGGGTATAAAAACGTACTTCTTCATAAACTCTATCCCTAAAACTATATCCATCTTTAGGTTCTCAATTACTAAAAATTGCTGGGGATAGGGGTGGCCTGAAATGATTGATTTTATGTGTGTCTTAAACTGTGGTGGTTATATTTCTTATGTCGCACCAACAATCATTAATTGCTTGGTTACACATTCTAATTTCTGATTGGTTACTAAGGTTGAGGCGATACATTATGTAGAATATCCGGTATCGACAAGTGCATAGTAATCCTTTCCGTATATTTTCACTTTAATGTGAGGAGTGTTCGTATGGACAAACGCCTACTGACAGTCTGATCTCGCTCCTCGACGAACGTGTCGTTGCCCTGGCGTCTGGGACAAGGTATGGCTCAGAACATTTTGCGAATGTGTTTCATCATTGCCATCATGATGTCCCCCTAACTTTACTTCCTGGTTCATGCGACATTGTCCGACATTCACGCTGACGTGCAGTTTGGTGTGCCCTATACCAAATCTATTTTTTTAATTCTTGAACCATGCAGCGACATCATTGCGGAAGTCAAACTTTTGATTCTGGAACAGAGTACAATCGCGTGTCTTGTAACCGACATAGAAACACAAAGCACTCGTATTTTGTGCTTCGCTACAGAGTCCAATGAACTGGCAGCCGCATGGCATGACTGTGACTTCTACGTGCATTGCAGGAACCCGCGTGTGTGCCCGAGATATGGGCTGGCACGATGTTGTAATGCGTTGAGCACGCGGCTTGACTTCCCGCTTCACAGGACTGTGTTTCTCCCGATGCTGCAGTTTAGACTGTGTACTGGGAGCTCTGCACTCGGAATTGCAGTGTGATATTTCCTGGTGTGTGTAGGATGGAGGTTAAATGCTCGTAGTAACTATGCCATTACTGTGCACGTTATAACTTGCAATCTTAGCGTATGACTGTGTCGGAATGACTTTGTTAAACATTGACCTACAAATATCCCTAAATCATTTCGGTTTGTCCATGGGGGAAATACGAACAACCCCATCATAAGCTAGTTTTTTTTTTTTTTTTAATACTGTACCTTGTTACTGCCCCATACATAATTTCCTCTGCCTCTGTGTGGAAACGAATGTGGGTTCGACACTGTCTCAGCATCCTGGTGCTGGTTGTTGCACGCTTACGGCCTCCGCAACCCTCCTCGCGCCTGGTTTAGATATGTGGATCGAAAATGCCTTTGCTGTGAATAGTTAGGATTCTGCGGCATATGGGAACACACTTTTACTATCACTATTGGTTGTGGTATTGGGGGGGGGGGTGCCGATAGTGATTATAGCTGCTTTGACGGTGGTACTGGTTCATTGTATTTTGCCTCCAGGGATAGTTATTGTGTTATTCTGCCTGTCTTGCTACGTATCATTCTGGTCACAATATCTGTGGTGGTGGATTCTGGGTTCTGATAGACAAGTTGGAGATTTCATCTTTAAGTTTCGATATACCTCTGCCTAAAATCGCGCCGCATCAGAGTTAAAAGGTTGCGTGGATACAGCCTGACTATACCAGAAAATTCCTAATTCTACGTTTTTAAGGTTTTGTACCATTTTCGGGATAGTGTAATTCTGAGCCCTATAATTTTGTCCGCCATGGTAGGTACCAACGATTTCCACAAAATGCTTATAAATTCCGCATCTGTCACCTGGGTATTGTACTTGCGGCGATAGCAAAGCATTGTCTCAATGTGTGTTTGGCAAAGTTCGCAAATTTGATGCCACTTGGTGTATAGCAACTGTTTGTATTTCTCCACCCTCTCTGTGGGAGTAAAAATATCCTTGAGATTTGCCACAATATCTGGCCACGCGACTTCAATGCTGGCCGCATAAGTAAGGTTCTCAATTGCATGTTTCGCAGTGCCCTTTAAATTAAATTTAATTCGTCGGCATCGTTCTATGTCTGTCTACCCATTAGTTTCTCTGGCCACCTGAAAATCCTCTAAAAACTCTGCCACATTTTCGCCACTGCCACCTGAAAACGTCGGCAGCTTTTCCGGCTGATTAACAATAATCTACACAAGGTTTGGGTTGGCCATCTTGTCAGTGTGTTCTGTGTTTGTGTAATTGTGGGGTGGTATGTAATAATTGAATGCTTGTGTAGACTGCGAATCATATAAACTTCGTGGTGTGAGGTAAGAAGCTGTATATGGTGGAGAGTGGACTCCCTCGTAAACGTGTGATGAGGTTTTGCTAACAGTAGGGTCCGGAAGTTCACGTGTTGGGTGTGATTCTGGGCTAGTGTGAAAGGAATATTCTACCGCCTCATTCTGTCCTGCTTGCGAGGTCCCGGCTACATCCTGAACGTGAACGTTTGCCTTCGAAGCTCTTTCCCATTCTTTGAAAATGTGCTCTGCTTCAGAGGTGTCTAACAATAATGTCCTGACTACCTTTTTAACTGAAGCTGGTGCTGTTTCACTCATAGTGTTCATGTAAGTTTGAGTGGTTTCAGTGTGCACTGTTTATGAATATAAAATGTACCCGCACTTTGTCACTTAAAACTACAGGCAACGCTACAGTAATATTACGTGCTCCTCTACAGCACTAACTACACTATTACAATTATAGGAGACTTTTAGCTCTACACAAAGCACCAAAGAGTGGTATGGAAATACACACATTAACCCAACTACAGCAAATATACTATTCCACAACTACAGAAAAACAAAGTGCAGGTATGCACTCGCTGGATCGCGCACCATGGTGCAAGCTAATCACGTCTGCGAGCTCTTGACTACAGAATATGCTGGTGCAATTGCTGGCGTAAGAAACCTGTCGGTGTAAATATCTTGTGCTTATGCTGCGCACTAAAGAGAATAACCTAATAACCCTATGCTTGATTCTGAGATGAAACTGTAAGAACATATACAAGTAACGCTACAATACAATGAGCGAAAAATATAACAATAACTAAGCAGGACAGTAAGAAAATTAACAGAAAACTTATTAATGCTATGTTGGATCCGAAAGGGTGGGAAGGCAGGCGCCTCTACCAGTGTTCTGGTCCCCTCGACCAGAATCTAACCTGCTCACAACTCTACTACTTGTTTCTCAGCTAACTAAATAATTACCTGGGGTGCAAGCTGGTAGCCATCAAATGATAATCTAAATAATTACAAAACTGCACATTTATTCTCAGCTTGGTTTGCAATTAAAATATTGAAAACTATATTGATAAAATAACAACAATCGAGAAATGAAGCTACTTACTTGATTAAGGCATAAGAACAGCTTCTGCAATCAAAATGACAAATATTAAAGCTAAGATACTGATTTACTTGCATACAATTATACTCATAATTCGCTGCATGTAGCTTTCCCTAACTGACGACCTGCACTGAGAAACGGGATTCACCTACCACGGAATGAATCTCGGCCATGCACAAAGCTCCTCCATCGTGGGATGATTCTGGTGTCCTCGGAACTGACTGGCTAACGTCCTCCATTGTCCGGTGTCTCCTGCTCACCGGCTTGCTGCTGTCCTGCCTTGGAGTCAGTCACGTCTGAGAATCGTAGAGAGTTGGAAAGTGGAGTGGGGGTGACCCGGAACTGTACGCCCATTTATATGGTAGCTGATGACGACGTTGCCACTCTCCACTTGCCTTCCACTGCCGGAGCCATGACATAGACAGCATGACCGACGTAAGGCATACCTACCGGGGTACCGCAGGTTTGGGTCCGGGTTCTCACAACAATATCAAGGAGATTAAACAGTATACGGACTGGGTAATGGTCCGAAGCCAGTTCGTGGAGCACTTGGAAAGTAAAAGTATAATTTAGTCCCTTGCCGAGCGCAATATCTAAAATATCTGGCTGGTAATTAACGTTAGAAGGCTCAAAAGTCGGTTGCAAGGGCGCATGAACATAGTAATAATGTTTCTCCTGGTATCGGAATAAAGTGTTGCCATTGGTTGTTCGCAGGCTGCAAGCCGAAGCGGGATGCTTTGCATGAAAGTCGCCAACAGCCAATATCATAGTGGAAATATTCATTAGTTCATTAAAGTCTGCACGTAAAAGCGTGCGACGTGGCATTCAATACAGGGAATATAGTGAAACTTGTTGATTATTTAAGTTTAATTCAACCCCCACAGCTTCGACAGTGGTGAGGAAGGGAGGCTTGGCGGCTTGGCATTTAATATCATTATGAACTAAAATCAAAACTCCGTCCCCGAGGTTCTGTTCCCTGTCTTTGCGATAGCATTGATAGCCAGGGATGGAAAATCTGTGAGTCGGTTTCAAATGAGTTTCATTAACTGTAAAAATATAATTAATTTCGCGAGTCTGCGAGCTACTGTTTTTTTTATTGTGAATGCCTCGGGCTTTCCAGTAACCTATCTTATTAACTACATTAAACCTAGGGGGCGGCAGTGCATTTGGCGATTGCCTATTTCCAGCCATCAGGCTGCCCTTGGACTATGGAGAGCGCAGCTCCGAGTAAGACTTGACCTTTGTTGTCTCCGCTCTTAGTTGTCTCTCCCCAGACAACTAGAAGAGTACAGATTGCCTCCAGTACTCCGTTCATTGCAGGGCATTGGGCGGTAAGCGGGTTGGCTTTTAGTGTTAGCAGCATTTACTGCATATCGACGGGAACTGGGCTCTGAGAGGCAGGGATAGTTTCTGTCTCCATGGAAGTGTTGGGTTTCGCTACTGGAGTGGCAGCAGTGGCTGGGGCTGGGGCTGGGGCTGCACTCTGATTGGCTGTCTGGAGTGGCGAATCGGAAGCTGGCTTGGGGGTGGAGGGGACAGCTGGCTTGTGGTGCACTCTGGCCGGGCTGGGCTTGTATCTTCGGCTGCGAAGGCTTTTTTTTTTTCTGGGACTTTTCCCTTTCCCTTTAACCACATTTTGTGCGAATTGTTGATGTGGCTTCCCAGAATTGGCTAGGGCAGGAAAATACACTTCAGAATATCCTCCAGCCGTGATAGCTGCATAGTTGTTCTATACTGGCACAGGGGCATGTTGTGCGAAGCCAAGCATAAAGTTTTGTGCCTGTGTGAGGGGCAGCGATTTTCCTGGTACAGTAACCAAGCATTAATGGTTGGGCTGTGCCCATGGTACGACAGGGGCGCGGTAATAGGCCTGGGATGGCTGTGGGATGGGTTGCAGAGCAGCCTGGCTCTGTTGCATACATTTTTTTCTCTCATCTAAAGAGAGGAAACGCCACTTCTCATTCCTGAATTCGGGCAACCTCTGTAGTTCTCAGCGTGGTTCCCCTTGTAGCTAGCACAAACTCCTTTTGACAAGTTATCCTTGTCTACCATGGGGCAGGTGATTGTAGTGTGGCCTTGTCCACACAGACGACATTGGGGGTGGGGCATAGCAAATTTTTCCAGTGTGTCGAAATCTCTGGCAATTTGAGCATTGTAGAGGCCCTTCCGGCCTCTGGTACACTTTAACCATGACAAATAATCCACACAGGGCGCGCGGTTCATAGATTGTTTTGCTGTGGTCGCTTTGTGACAGCTCCACAATAAACATGTTCAGGGCTTTTTTTTTGTCTCTCAGCGAGAGCTTGGGCTCCATTGAGAGAGGACTGAATCCAAGGGCCTGCCGTTCCTCGTGGATAAATTGGATGCTTAGTGAAGCATCCAGGTGCTTGATTGCTACCTTGATAGGCAGCTCGATTCGGGGGGTGAGAAGGCTGAATGGCACTTTCATCTGTTCCAGGATGTGAATAGCTTTGCGATAATCGTCGTGTGTCTTGACTGTGTACTGCATTCCTCGAGGTACACCTCGGTTGGTGGTGGGCTCCTTCAGATGTTGCGAGAAGAGCTTTACAATTTTCTCATACGAGTTGTCACTGTTATGGTAAACTGGTCAGAGATCTGGCTTCGGCGGAGATTGCTGGGGTGCCTGGCTGGTAGACGCAGTATTTATTGTGATGGGAGAGGGGCTGTCATCTTGGATGCCCTCCACTTCTTGTTTGGCTCGCTCGTCTTCGTTCATCGCAGTTGGCTGTTGTTCTACTGCCTTGGGGGGGGGGGGGGGGAATTCCCCCATGGAGAACCTAACACTTATGTGTGGCGGTAGGGCGCTAAGTGGCACTTGGTTGAGTGCGCAAAAATCGACACAAAAGCGCCATGACCTGTATTTCTTGGGCAGGATCGTGAGAAAACCGCCTCCACGACCCCGGATGGCCGGCATTTATAGTTTTGCCCAATGCCCTTTGGTCTCAAGTGCGCACCTGCCACTTTCTAGTCTATGGTGGTGAGAGCACTAGACGGCCTAATCTGACTTCATGCTCGGGTATCGCGACTACGTGGTCGTGTGGTCAGAGACGTGGGCAGAACCCCTACACCATCTATCAATCATCTTAGAGCCCCTTGCTATAAATGGGCTGACACGTGCTGCCGACAAATGCCACCTCGGTCAGACAAGCATAGAATTTTTGGCCATATTGCCATCATATCTGGAATCAACCCATGCCAGAGCAGTTAAGCATTATCGAAGTGCACGTCCCTCCACGTCCGCGCAAACAACTGCGAAAATTCTTTGGCATAGTGAACTGGCTGCGCGAACATATCAAAGATTTTGCCACAATAACTGCGCCATTAACGGACTTGCTGTCACTGCAGAAGAGATTCGTGTGGGGGAAGGAAGCTTTAAAGCATGTCCCCCTTTAGCTCGACACGACCCCACGTGCCACCTGGACCTACAAACAAATGCGAGCCAGGAAGACATTAGCACAGTGCTGTACCAGTGCTAGGATGCAGGAGAGAAACGGATCATAGACTTTTCCAGTGCCAAGCTAGGATAAACCGAATGGTGCTGTGGCGTAAATGAGTGTGTGTGTTTAGCAGTGGTCTGGGCGATTAAGAGATACCGGGCGTATCTGGAATACCAGTGCTTTACCCTGCACAATGACAACAGGTGCCTGGTATGACTTCTCAACATGCATGCAGCCCGCAGCAAACTGATCCGGTGGGCTTTTATGCTCCAAGCGTATGATTTTGCAGTAGAGTATGCAACAGGTGTTACGAGCACCGGACACGAAAGTAGTGGTGTGCGACACTGCGGAATGGGCAGAGATTCTACCGCCGGACGAACGAGAACTTCTCCGAGAAGTGCAATTCAACCAAGTAACTATCGTAGCAGACTATGAACTCATTTCCAATCTGTGTACAGAGGTTGTCGCCGCACAGGAGACGTGCGCTATCACAACAAAAGACAAAGTGCGTGACAGAACATCTTGAACAGTGATATCTAGTAGATGGGAGGCTAGACACATGCGCACTTAACAAAAACAAATGGTGCCTATTTGTACCTGAAATATGCCGAAAACGTATTTGTACATGTACACAACAACAGTGTAGCAGGACATCCAGGGGCGGCGCAAACAGTGCGTAACATCTGAGATCACTTTTTCTGACCAAGCCTCGTGCAGTGTACAATGTAATGGGCACAACAATGTAAAGAATGCAACAGGTTCAAAGCCCGACAAGCAGACGGGGAACAGCAGCCTCACGCCCCTTCCAAACAGTCAGACTCGACCTAATGGGGTCGTATACAACAGGTAGCAAGAGATTTATCTTGATAATTGCCGACAATTATGCAAGGTGGATATAAGCCTGCGCTGTTAGCAGTGCACGAGGTGGTAACATCGCACAACTGATGGAAAATTAATTTTTCGCACGGTGAGAATTCCCACGAGACTTACTCATAACGGCCTACAATTTACTGGAAGAAAATGGCGAGGCCTGTGCACCCAGTGGGGAGTACGGCATCTGAAGACGGCGGTGTACCACCCCCCTGCGAACCCCATGAAACGTCGCAACCAAGAACCGAACACGCAGCTGCTACTTCATGTGGGTGAGCACCACGTAACATGGACACATCTGCCAGCCGCACTCTTTACTCTCTGCCGGCGTGTCAGTGCCGCGACCAGACGATTACCAGCGGACATCCTGCTCGGCCGTAATCAGAGTCTGCCCAGAGATAAACTCTGTCCCATCGCGGACAACAGCAGCGCAACAGAGAGCAATGGCAACGTGAGAAGAGCGGCAACGACGATGCCGACGTGAACTGCAGCACCGCCAGAAACAGTACACTGCAAAGTGGGTGAAAAACATGGCGAGACCCTCTAGCAATTACAACTGGACAAGAAGCGTAAGTACGCGCACACCTGCAGTCGGTGCATGGTAATGGCGCCAAAGTGGACTGGACCGCACAAGATAGTGATGAGCTTTTGACCCACAACCCACTTTGTCCGAATGGGGAGAAAGCAAGTCTGGACCCATCATGATAACATCCGGTTGTTGCAGGGAGTTGTCCTCGATGACCCCCACTTGCCGAGCTTGAAACAAAAGGTCCATAATATAGCAATTTCCCCTGAACCAATATGTGAGCACAAGGCGAAAGCTTGCACACGTGATTTTGTCCGTGATGAGCCCTGTAAGCACAAGGAAAGTTGGCTAGGTTGTGATACCGGGCAATAAGTGGTTCACCACCACCTCACTAAATTACCATAATTTATCTTTTTTTAATTTAAATTTCACTAGGGACAGCAGGCGTCACATTTCTTGACAACCTTCACAGTAAGATCAAACTCCCTGGGAGGGAGTCATTCATAGTCAAACCAACACTGGGGTTTGATTCCCCTCCAGCAATTCCAAGTCCTTCAACCAACTGGTGCCCCACTAATTCCCCATGGGAAAATCCTCGGCCTGCCTAGCAAACATCTTTATCAGATAGGTACTATTACACCACTGAAGGTCAGTAAATTCACATCCTGGAGGGAATCAGCACTTACATCCGCTGTCCCTAACCCACCTACCCCTATCAAAATAGCTGGGGAAGAAGGTAAAACATCCTCCAAATTGAATCTATAGCCCTAGGCTGAACGTAGACAAACAACAGGGACTGGAACGGAAGGTTACATGTACGACCGAAGTGTGATAACTTTTACCAGTCTCATTTACTTCAGTCAGTTCAATGCAAAAGATGTGACCCACTAAATCAAGTTTGTGGGCCCAGCATTGAACATGGACCACATACTCTCCGAAAAGGACCTGCACTGATGTCGCAAATTTAGTCAAACGTCCGAAGTCTGTAACAATTGCTTGAATGTTTTTGAAATTGACACCGTATTTATTAACACACTCATTTATAGCATGCGAGCATGTCGTTGCATCTGATTTCTCCAGAATGTTTATTGCAGGTACCTTCAAAACTGGTTCCATTAAATTGTCTGAACAAATCTTAAAAAGCACAACAAACACACATCTTCCTTTGGTATCTGTCGCCTTATCACAAAGTATAACAATATTTTTCAGCTACACAAGTTCCTTTACTGCACCAGTGTGTGCCTGTGATGCCACAGGCACATATTTTTCTCTGAGAGGTCACACAAGTAAGTCCCAAGCACCTAAAACCAAATTTGAATTTACTAAGACAGTAATGTGAAACATCTTTGGTTTCAAAAGGTGAGTATTACATGAACTAGGTCTTGATCAGAAATCCTAGTAGGCCTGGGAGCACTAGTTGTAGTTAAAAATACAAATTTTGTAATTACACTTACCTTCAACAAATTCAGACATCCATCCTCTAAAACAAATCATCTAGCTTTTGAATCGGAATGTTGGGTTTTGCAAAAACTTCAATTGCTTTAATGGTAAGATTATCAAAGGTCAATTATCATATTTTTAAGCTAGTAAAGCAAGCAAGCAAGCACAAACGTTTAACTTGAGCATTTGAATCAGTGCCTTTTCATTTGTTTGAAGCTTAATGTTTTTTGAGTTTTTCTATATTTTATTACTGCGTGTCTCTTTTAATACAAAACTATGCAGTTACAAAAACGGCACATTAGAGTTTGGGTATCAGAAGCATTTTGAACTTAGCTGCTCGTTGCTGTACATGCACTTCAACTGCATGAACGAAAAGTTTCCCCAATAGCTACGTTCGTTTCGTATCTAATTCATAGAAACAGCTCATTCCAGTTCATTAACATAACATGTTCTGTACTTGCACATGCACAGTTTGTTAGAAAACAAAGTGGGGTAACTTGGTCAGCAATTATTCCGAGGAGCATATTCCAACTCCAATTCCATTTACAGCAGTTGTTACAATATGTTGCGACGCGATGCATCGCGTCCAGTATCACCCAATCAAAGCCTTGACACTAGCGACGAGCATCAAAAACATTGTACGAGCAACCGACATTGAAACTGATGCTCATCGCCGGCGATCGAGAATATGAACAAATGAAAATGTACATAAATTGTTTGCAGAGATTATCATTGAAGTCCAAATTTATATAGATTTTTCTTACTTTTAGGTAAACAAAAGGATGTTTCCAGATGCCTGAAGAGTCGTTCATGTTCTAAAAAATAATTTTGAATTTTAATATATCTTATTAGAGAAAAGCGTTTATGTATTATTAAAAAAATAATTTAATTAACTAAAGGGCAAACAAATCTACTGTATTTCGTTCGCTTTTAGCATTTCATTGCAGGATAACAGATTGCAGCACAAGCTGTGTTGCCAGCAGCCGGCAACAGCGCATTGTTCTATTGTGAAGACGCAAATAATGCTCATCACTGGCGGCGCGCACTGGACGCGACGTGCAGCATCATGTCACTGTATTGCGAAAAACGCTTAAGTAATATGTAAATAAACAAGCATCAGTATAACTGCAATTTGTTTACATGTTAGCCAACATAACAAGCATACCTTTCTTATCTGTTTTAAAACTTTTAACTTTTAGATAAATAATGAAAATTTGAATACACCATTGTATCGTAGTTGTGTCACAAATAGCAGTGATGAAAATTTCATCTTAATTCGTCCGCTAATTTACATTCAGATTTGCTGATAAATATTATCTAACCGCGTGTATTTAATGGTCGCCAATATCTTGTCATAATTCCCGCTACGTTAACAGAAACTGTTCTGTTTGGTGATTATTATATTTTTGAACCGTGCACATTAAAAAAAAAAAATATGGAACGGGTGTGTCATTTAAAGAAAACTACAAAATATGATCCAAGAATTATGTTAACACTTAGGCATTCAAAATTTTAAACACACAAAAATAACTTCTTGCTGCAACAAAGACAGTAGATGTTTAGTAAACAGCGCAACAAATATTTTCCTAACCTCAGCCACAAAACGTGATAAACATTTATTGCATGCACCCCCCCCCCCCCCCCTCAATCGCCTCAAATTTTTGTTAGTAGAGCAACAAAACAGATCATTTTGTAACACTAATTCAGCAAATACTGGATTAGTTGTAAGTAAAAGTTGGTGTAAATTTTCACAACAGCTTTTTTAAAAATCACGTTATACAAAATAAAATGCTAAAATTCATTTTTACATTTTATCGCAAATGCTATTTTTTCCAAGTCTCTACTCATTACCATTGGGCATGCGACAAGTCGGTTTCTGTG
The DNA here is from genome assembly GCA_029891345.1 of Dryococelus australis. Classification (NCBI taxonomy): domain Eukaryota; kingdom Metazoa; phylum Arthropoda; class Insecta; order Phasmatodea; family Phasmatidae; genus Dryococelus; species Dryococelus australis. The sequence goes on along the minus strand of CM056994.1, from coordinate 307,815,312 downwards.
TCACCTTAATTGGGACATTAAATTTCATAGTATGCCACGGTCAATCCAAAAAGTTTACTGGCAGTTATTCGACTTCAAAACTATTTACATGAAAGTCTAGAATTTTACTATTTGATTGGTAAAAATTTGAACATCAAAATCCACTATTCGCACACCCCAGTTTGTGCATACACGTAACATGCATGACTAACAGGAAAATGATTATGCACCGAACTCACGTTGTTAAAAGAGGCATTTAAGAATTTGAAACGTGAAAAACCTCCAGTGTTGAGCAGGAACAGACAGTGTTTGTTTTAAACCACAACCAAAATGTGACATGCGACTTTAGAAATTATAATACAAGAAAATATCAAGAAATCGGATTTTGATGGTGACAATAACAAAACCCCACAAACTACTACTCATAATTTTAATATCCACACAAGAAAACTAACACTTACTTTGGAAGGACATGACTTTATGATTAAAATTTCTCAATTTAGCTGTATACTTGTGATTAGAAGACATCAACTAAATACATATACAGACTCGAAGTTAGGAATGTTAACAATGTCAAACTAACCCTCCACCATCAATAAATCTTTAAAAACTAAATCTACAGGATAGTACAACTAAATGAAAAACCACCATTTATGAAACAAATTCTTTTTAAGTCACATCCACAACTTGTACAAAAAATAAGACTCGCAACATTCTAGTATTACAATTCCACAATTTTTATTTCTTCTTAAAAGATAACTGTTACTATATGTAAATTGCACAAAATGAAAGAAATTTCTTAATTAATTCACAATAAGTACAATTAAATAAATAACTATAACATAAAAATGCAAATTGGAAATATTAATGAATTAACTTCAGCAGAAATCACCTTTTCTGTAACCAGACATGAAACAAAACAATTTTATTAAAAAGATGCATAAAAATTATGCTTTAATGATCGGTGATAAATACATTGCTACTCAGCAATACACAGTTTCATATGTGATATGAAACAGTTACATTTTCCATCATTCTTAAATACAGACACAATCAAACATACACACAATATTACAACTTTACATGGTAAAGAATGCGATCAACAGTTAACCCAAACACAGTTCCAGATACACAAAAAAATTGGAACAGTAAAAACGGGTTGTTCATAGCTAGTCATACAGTAACTATCACTTTTTAGTTACATGAGAATTTCAAAACAGCTGCACCAGATATGGGATAATTTTTTATTTGTTTCCACCCATTACATAGAATGTTTTTAGAATTTAATGTAAAAGGCACTTGTGTACATTCCCACCAGTGTTAGGGGCTGAAGTGTAATGGTCAAAATACCCACCTCCCACCTAGCGAACTGGGTTCGATTCCTGTGGGTTTGCTCCCGGATTTTCACATGAGGGATGCCGCTGGTCAGCGGGTTAAAGCTACATGTTTTATCCAGAAATGATTCTGCTCATGTACGTGCACATTTTTTTATCTCACAAAAATGTAATAATGAAGGAATAGAACACAGTTTTTATTAAGCTAATATCTCTAAAACACACAGGTTTAACTGCAAAAGTTAAGATGCTTTACGATAAATGATTTTATGAAAATGTGCAAGTTGTAATGCAGAAATTTTAATGCCTGGGTCCTATTTCATAAAAGTTAGAATTCGACAGGTAACAGGTGACAAGGAATAGTTAGATAGGTTTACAATCTGACAAATGTATGATTCATAAAAGTTGACGAGTTGATAAATTTGTAGAAATGTATGACAATTTTACAAATAGTTGTTTCACAAAAGTTTTGAGCTGACAGGTAAAAATCTGACAAATTTGTCAAATATTAGGCCCTACACTACAGACTGTTTTATGTAACAGATAAGTATAATTACTCGGTGACATGTCTACAAATTTGTAGAATTGTCACTGCATAAGTGACAGGCAAGCATTCCTATGTAACCAGTAATTTTTAATGTTTATATAACATGGCAGTGCAACTGTGTTTCAATATTGTGTGAATTAATATAGCTTGCCATATAGCACATATTTTTCTTCTCTGATATGATTTATTATAGTAATATTATCTACATTACTCGACATTCTGCTGCAAGAGTGAACAAAGTTATGTGGGTGAAATTAATATTAAGCACTAATTATTTGTGGTACAAATCTGCTGTTCATGAATCCCATACAAGGCTGTGATAGATTATCGTAAGCGCACTGAGCTATCTAGCGCGTAATAAATTAAATTTACGGTTGGCATATAATTGTCGCTTTTATGAAACTGTTAATTTAAAGATGACAATTTATATTTTTTTGCCTGTCAAATAAGGTAAACTTGTATTATTTATGAAACATATATAACATTGTTATGACATATTGACAATTTGTCAATTCGACATAGGCCTAATTGACATATATGTCACACCTGTCACGTTTTATGAAATAGGGCCCTAATAGTTAGATTTCTTGGCCCCAAAACATTAGTAGTTTGTATAGTTTTCCATGAATTGTACACTGTAAGGAAAAATGTTAAAGTCATAAGAAAATTGCAAATTTTCAATTAACTACAAAACAACTTATATGTATTTTGGCGTGTATAGGCTGCGTGCATGTAAAGGCTGCACCAGAAATTTTTGATGGAAAATTAAGGATAATTAATATTCCAAGTATACGCCTCACGGAATTTTTGTATTCCTGTAAAAGTTAAATCACAATTGCATACAATTTCTCCCTAACAAAACATTTGTGATAGAAAATTTGTATTATGTTGCAATGTTTACAAATTTAAACAGCTCAATTACTATTCCACAGATTGTAACGTGACATGAGAAAGCAGAACTACGGGAACATGAAACACAAAATGGCATCTGCACTTGTGGCAATGCGGAGGGTATGCAAACTACATAAGATATCTTTCTCTTGTAGAGCAGTAAAATTATTTTCTCATGTACATTTTGAATATTATGATTTATAAAGTGCAATGAATAGGGTTTCCTTAATTTTGCATTGCCTTTTTCTAACTTTCCGGGAAAATTTGTTAGAGTTACATTTCTATAGATAATCCACTATTTTTTCTGAAAAATATTCAAGTGAAAATCTGCGAGTATTGTTGGTAACGTCGCATCGCGAATCAGTATCTCGAAAATATGGCACAACTGCTTCTAGCTCCCCTTATCAACATGGCTGCGACACCAGAAAACTTTGCAATATTGTTTGCTAAACATCTAATAAAATTATACAGTACATATTTCATATACATACTGTATGTAGTGTATTTCCAAATTTTTTCAGTGTTTTTTTTTGTATTTCGTGCTCTGTAAATACACAATGTGTTGTCCGAGACATCTATTGTTATTATTTATTATTTTTGCTACAAAGAACAAGTTCGCGACTAAATCAACAAGTGGTTATTTGGGAAGTGGTAAATTACATAAATAGAACAAAATGCACGGCAGTGAGACATAAGCAAAAAAAGTGTGTTAAAAAATTATTTTATTTGTGTTATCTATTAGTATTACTGGTGCATGTGTACATAATGTACTGTGTACCGATTTTGTATTCACTGGCGAGTACAGTGTTCATACTTAACTTTTTTGTTAATAATTCATTCTTGGGACAACAGAAAATGCTCTGTGAACACTGACATGCTGTCAAACTGAGTTAGACGGTTTAAATAATCACTTAATACAGATTTTTTTTGGTAAATTTTTTTTTAATGCAATATATCGTCATTAGGCCGCACCCCACTTTTTAGTGTTTTTTTTTGTAAAAATTTCGGGCCAATGCACGCCGAAATACAGAATTTTTGTTTGGGTTTTAATAGTTTCCCATGTTTAGCTCAATACGTATAATTATGCAAAAATATTTCCAGTTTATGCAAGACTATAGTCTTGCGATTCCAATTCAAAAACCTTTTAATCGATTCCACCCTGATTCCAATACCATAAATTATGGTTCTAAATTATTTGGTGATGATAAACACAAAGGAAAAAAAATTGCTTCAAACAAGACTGTCACAACCTGCACATAATTTTTATTATACAATCGCCAAAAAAAAAATTTCAGTAAATAACTTTATAGTATTTATACGTGTTTTCCAAGATAAAAGCCAGTTTGGTTGACATAACATACCTATCCTTTTGGATTTTAGTTTCCTCCACTGACGCTGTTCAGATGAGCAAATCGTTTAGCTGCACCTGACCAATCAATATTGTTCGTGTTTACATATGATGCCATTGTTCTTTGTAGGTAAACATATTATCTTGATGCATGATGCATTCCTGCACATTTACAATGTGCACTGACCCATTCTGAACGCAGCAATTCACAGAGAGACAAGTTCACCAATCATACCAGTCACAAAGCGGGACACGTGTCTACATGATACAATTGGCACTTGTCATGAGCAACTACAGAAAACGCGATCCTAGAGTGTACCGTTCGCCGAAACTTCAAGAAGCCATCATGCAGGCACCCCCAACGTAAAATTGTACTGTTGACTGAACCACCGGCACCCTCCAGCGAAGGTCATGCTATATCCACAGCTCGCCACTGCAGGGAAGCACCCAGTCCACTACAGCAACTCCAACCTCCAAGCATCTCAAACACAGACTATCATGCCAAATCCCATAGACCTCCCATATAAACAACGAACTGGGCAAACAATCTAACAATCTAAAACGACAGATGGATGAGCACGCCAGCGCATTTGGACATGGAGGTTTGCTACGCCAGAATCGTTCAATTCAACATTAGATCTGGACGACGACAGACTCCCCATGTATATAATCATCCCTACTGGGTATAGCATTATGCTGTAACCTAATAATAGAACAGGTAAATGATATAACGGACCACGGAATTGTAGAACTGTCGAATTCACCCTACAACTCCCATGTTGTGCTGGTTCCAAAGAAAGACAGCAAGCTCAGATTTTATGTAAACTGCAAAGCCTTGAATGAGGTAACACATCCCACCGCTCCATAAGCTATTGACTTAAACCAAACCCTGCAAGATATTGGGGAGGCAAAAATTTTCACTACCCTGATTATGGAGTCCGGGTATTGGCAAATCGCAGTACATCCAGCCAACCGGAAGTACACGGCATTCACGACACACGAGGGCGAAACCCTGCAATTCAGGGTGATGCCTTTGGGTTGAAAAACGCCCCACGTTCCAACGCCTAATGTCCACAGAGATATTGACCGGGTACATTGGCGAGTTTTGCTTTGCACATCTCGATGACATGATGCTCTACTCAAATACCTGGGAGGAGCATCTCGGGCACATACAGAGAGTTCTCGAATGTCTGGAACTCCATGGGATGACGTGCAAACTCTACAAGAGCCACTTCGGAAAGTCATCCATTTAATACCTAGGCCATGTGGTTTCCCCCCGAATGTAATTTACCACAGAAAAGAACTATACTAGCAATCAAAGAGGCAGACGAACCCACCAATAAGAAATAGCTACGATGGTACCTGGGTTTGTGCAACTGGCTACGGGACTTTGTACCAAATATTGCTCGCCACATGGCACCATTTCACCCGCTCCTTGAGAAGGAAACCCATTGGCTGTGGGGACCGGAACAGTAACAGGCATTCCAAGATCTGAAGAACAGTTTCAGAAGTATTCCCCAGCTCCACCACCCTCAAGAAGACCAATTGGTAATTTTACAGACTTACACACCAGAACAGTCATGGGGCCATACTATACTGACGTGTGTCACTTATACAACTAATCTAATACAATTACGATTCATCGCCAAGAGTACCTCTTCCACTACTACAGATGTGACATGTTGCCTACCCTACAGGCAACAGGCATTTATGAGCGTATTCTCTTCACCTGGAGGACATGCAACCTGGCTGGTTACCCCCACCCCCTTTCTCCTCGAGAGCCAACAAGCTGCCCACACCTCGGGCAAGGCCGAGCGCAACCCACAAGGCACGAAGCAGAAACACTGACCAGAGCATTCCCATGCCAACCAGGGCACCCCTAGCCCACAAGCAAGTCAGGACACTGCCGAGCTCGAGAGTCATTCTTGTTCTCTCGCGACTTCCCACAGCACTGCTCAGTGCTGGGACCACTAGAGAACTTTGAAGCATTGAGTATGCCCCCTGCGGCTACTTCACAATCAATGATCAGTCAACCAGCGAACACGCTCAGTAACACGTTAAATTCACTTTGTCTCCTCAAGACACTTTTCTTAGACCAGTTTAGAAGTATTATATCTTTTCTCGTTTAGATATTTCTTTCCCGCTTTTCCATTAGAACCAGGTCGCCTACACCTGGCCAGCGTAGTAACCTTCAGCACTCAATTGCCTGGTAGGAGGTAGCACGCATCACATGTTTATTGAACCATCAATAAACATAATTTTCTTTTCTACCTTACCACTTTTATTTCTGAGAGCATCTATCTGTTTGCCTGCTATACAAAGGTTGCTACATACACCACTCACAAGAATCGGGTATCTGACATAACCGAATTAACTTCAGTAGCGGGCGCCCCTCAGGGGTCCGCCATATTTTCTACACAACAATTAGACAGCCATTTGTGCTTTCCAACTGTCACAGCACTGTACCAGTGCTGGCGGAGAGGAAAAGAGGGAGCCACAACCACTAGCAACATCTTCACCCAGGGTGAAGCGACAGTCTCAAGTTATTACCTTATCTCACAGCATTGTTAGTGCTGGGATAACTGTAGCTTGAGACTTGCTGCCCATCTACATGTGAAGGCACATCCAGTGGCGGCATTGGTGACCCAAACAGCTCCCCATCTCCGATAAGCCCACATGGGCGGGGGATCAGTGGAGACTGAACAGAGCTTGGTAGGCAAGCCAAAACCAAACTGACACTAACAAACTGGGTTTAGTTTGTTCACGTCAAGGTGTACCTAGCATACTGTAAGCAGAGACTCAATGCCTTACGACCATAGGCATGGTTATAAATGTAGGGAATGAAATGCTGCGTTCCTTGCCGCCAGACAGTTGAGCACACTTCCTCAACCCACTCCGGAGCGACAGGCGGAACAGGAAAGTGCCATCCAACTCAGGCTCGAGTCATCGGCTGCTCCGGTAACCATCTTATTTGTACCTTCGTGTATCCGAATTCATCCCTCATGCCATCCAGTGGTGAAAGGATTGTTAACTAGCATTGCTACAGGATTCGGCTGGGATAACGTCCACTTCTGGACAAACGAAGCTCACTTGTGGAATAGCCAGTTCGGCGTAGGTCAAGCTCGCTACGTCTGGGTAAAACCTACTATGACCATGGCACCCAAGAAGCAATAATAAGTACGTACTAGCCAACACCCCTTGTCTCTCGCCGTCTATTTAATCTAGACCACCCTGCTTTTGGTCTAGTGGACAAAATCCTCAACCACTATGCCTAGTAGCCTATCCGGGCACGTGTCAATACCAACAAGATAGAGACAGCCACTCCCATGTTATAGCGTATGCCTCGACCTGGTTAAACGAACGCCGCAGCGCTATCACATAAATGAACAGGAATGTGTGGCAGTTATCTGGGTGGTACGGAAATATTGCTATTACCTCGAAGGGCAAGACCATCTTGTGCACTGACTCCAAAGCTCTCCAATGACTGCACGAGTCATGGAAGTCTAAGGCCAAGCTCGGGCGGTGGAAGATGTTCCTCACTGAGTTCGATTTTGAGGTACAACACTGGCTGGGCAAGAATAATAACCTGCTAGATGCCCTATCCAGTTTCACGACGTTGGAAAATAAGGATCCCACCGCACCTACGCAACAATATATGCCATCACCACTATGATCATCCCAAAGCCGGACACCCGGGTACCAGAGACCCTCCTGGACATTGAAACCCACTATAGCTGGTACAGAATAAGCTGCGACATCCGGCAGTACGAGAGCAACTGTGCCACGTGCTGCTGCGGCAAAGCATATCTCGTTCCTCCACCTATGGCGCGACCCAGAAGGCCCAAGACAGGGCGGACCACATAGCCGCCCATCTGATGCAACCATATCCCCAGAATACGAAACGGAACAGATATCTACTAGTAGTTATGGACCAGTTCTCCAGGTGGGTAGAAGCCCTTCCGCTACCCAGTCAGGAAACCACCCCGATTATCCAGAAAATTAGGATAGAAGTATTTTCATGGTGAGGATACCTGAAGGCCGTATTAACTGACAATTGCACTCATTTCACGTGTCGCCAATAGCAGTCCGCATATCAAGAATGGGGGGGGGGGGGGGGGTCAAAATATGGACTACCCCAACATACCACCCGTAGGCCAACCCCACTGAGCGAAGGAATCAGGAGATCAAGAAGTGCCTACGACTCAGCGTGGATAGTGACCACCAACATTGGGACAAACATGTCCCGACTATCTTATCTGCCCTTCGACATCAGAGAAATGAAGCAGTAAATACAAGTCCAAGTCAGTTACTTCTGAGTCAATCCCTATGCCGACCGGACGACTGGCAATGGGATAGCGAACCAACAGACATGCCACAAGTGGAAGACGTCCAAGTAGTCACACTAGCTCTCACCACTACTACCCAGAAGGCCCAGGATGCCAACATCCAAAGAAAATACCCCCAACCCAAGACGGGGGTTCGAGAGTTCAAACTTGATGAAGCCGTCCTACTCCAAGCTCATCCCCTCAGCAAGGCAGGCAACCAATTCAGTGCTGGCCTCGCCGACAAATGGGACGGAACATACCGTATAGTAGGCAAAGGAGAAGTCTATTGGGCCGAAGACCTGCGGGAACAGATCCGAAAGGCCACCCCAGGCCAAATCCGACCATTTCTGGGCGACATACCCCTACCGGAGGACAACGATACCATAGACACACCCCCATGGCATTCCGAAGACGAGGACAACCAGATGCCAATCATGGTACCTCCGAAAATCGAGCCAAGGCCAGCGAAGAGGCCCGAGGCAAGAACCGCAGACCCAGATGGGGAGCAGAGTTACTCCGCACCTTGGAGAGTAGACATAGACCAGCGCCGAGGAGCAGCTTCCATCAGATCACTATCCTCGACGCCTCGCAGCTAAACACAAGTCGCAGTCAGACGTGACAAAGCGACCTCTAGCTGCACCAAAGTGTCATGGCGAAGCCCCCAAGACCAGGAATAGGCCCAGACACCCCGCCGACCGAGTTGAGCAAATGATCGGAACACCCATCGGTGAGAGACGTAGAAACAACCAGAGTCCCTACCCCTCCACCTAGTAGAACTCCCGAGCCAGAAATCAAGTTCGTACCAGCTTCTACGAAGTCAATCTCTGGCTATGAAGACATTGATGAGTGTCCGATTAGCTAAGGCTGGGTCACGGTCGTGTGGCTTTGGTTGCACTTCAGTCAGTTGTGCTTACAGGTTGACTTACTCCTATTTACGGTTTGATATAGCAGTAGGGCACGTGGCCTTACGGGTTGGTACAAAAATCTCGACTTTATGAGTCACGAGTCTTTTTTGATTGATCCGGCTTACGACTCGTATCGGAGCTGGTCGTAGTTGATGATGGGCGGGAAGTGCTAGCGGTAGTTGCCTTGTCATCTTGCGCACGAGGGGTAGCTGGATACAGCTGATTGAGTCACTCGTCCTCCGCTCAGGCGGTAGCGGGGACACGATGTGATACGACACAGAACTCGCCGTTCCAGTCCTCTGGGACCCTGATCCAGAAGTTACTGTTTGAGATACCTAGCCGGTTCTCGGTCTGATTAAGTAACTCTCTTACAACTGGATGGCAGGTAAGATGCATACGCAGCGGTGCTGATGGGAAAGAAGCTGGATTAGTTACAGTCGACGTCAGTGGTGCCAGTGACCGGAGTAAGGCGGCACAATCTCGTTTGGCTCGTTGACTAGCTGTGAGTGGTACGAGACCAGCCGGCTGCCTGGCAGCAAGGCGCGCAACGCTTTGCTCGTCTTCCTTTGCGCCGTGCCTTTACCTTAAATAGCATAGAGCGGGTTTAACTACTGAGGAGCTCGAAAGGAGCACCACAGACATGGATAATCCTAGATTAGTGTTGCCTGGTAGCAGTTTTGCCAATGCGAGCTCCGGTGCTACAGAAGATCCCCCCACGGTTGCGGACTGATCATAAATGTTGGAGTCGTATGGGTTGCCAAGACTATTACTGGGTGTGTGATCCTAACCAAGGCAAGGCTGTAGCACCTAAGCAAACATACCCGCCAGCACCCAGGTGCTCCAGTAGGAAAACAACTCAGATGTACTGTCTCTCCCTGATTGAGAAGTGTTGCTAATGGTCATGGGGTCCTCTATTCTACTCCTCCAGTACCTGTATACTTGGTAGGAATAAAATAGATGGCCATCTAATGGGCATGTATTCGATTTGAAGCCGCCTGAGGGAGAGTTTCCAGTTGTAGCTAATTCGTAATAATGATAAATTTCCGTTTCTTGTTGGTGGTACTCAGCTCGAGGTCCTCTCAGTAGTTAGCGACAAAGTACTATACGAATGAGACTCAAGGTTAAGAGAAACAAAGCTGTGTATATTAAAAGCTTATTAAACACGGTGACATGTGTTCTCCTGCCAAGAAGACCAGTGGTTGGAAATAATACTATGATAGCCAGGTGTAGGTGACCTGGTCCTAAGCTAGTTGGGGAACTGAAATATAAAACTGTCGAAAATTACTTAATACAAACCTAACTCTACATTGGGTGTCTGTAGGAGACAAGGAGATTACATGTGGAATGTCCTGTAGCTACAGAAAGCTTCTGGTAGCTATTGGCGATCTGCATTGCTGGAGCATCTGGTAGCAATGCTGCAGAGTTCTTATGGCGACATCACAGATGGCAGCCTCTGGTGGTTGCTGAAGACTGTTAAATCATTGGTGACAGCCTCTAGAAAGGATGTTGAAAATCTAGAAGCATTAGCAGGCTCCAGCACATAGGTGCTAGAAGAATACTGCAGGAACTCGCGAGGTCCGCCACGCATGGCCTTATATAGCAGGGAAGCACGTGTTGTGGCGGCCGCGGGGGAAGGCGTGAGACGTCCCTCAGGTGCAAGGCCGGAGTGGGGGTAGCACTCTCTAGTCATCTCTCTTGTGTACTTATTTGTTTTGAATATCTTATGATGCACCAACTAAGAGTCGACACTGACCTCTGAGCCAAAGCGCTCCCATTAACTCACCCTGGTAAAACCACGTGCAAGATATTTTTAATTCAATTTTATTGCAGTGTTATGTTTGTTCGTTTGTCGTGACCAACGTGTACCAATTATCCACGTGTTAAAATCCTTTCTTAAGATGTGCACGTATTGGTCGTTAGTAGGTCATCACCTGGGTTGACCTGCTAACAACCAATATGAGGCCTGAGGTTGCCAAATTCTTAACCTGTTACACGTAACTGTTTTGCTTGCCGTAAGACCACAGGCTCCACCAAAAAGCATGCTAGTTTTCTTTCATAAATCACGACAGCAAGTGCAGTGATAGTAGCTCCATCCTGCCTTCCAGGAGTAAGGCTTGTACAAACTTTTTTATTACCCTTCGTATTTGTCATGTAATTTTTGTGTGCTTTTTTTAATTCCTGGTCCTTGTTGTATATATTCTTGTAATTAACCACAGCGCTATGCTGAATTTTGTCCACGGCATGCGTAAACAAAGTAAACTGGTGGGACACCTGATATACCATGTCATACCTGACACTGACCCTAACAAGGGGGGGGGGGGACCCATTAGCAGCGAGCAGCGCTCCGACTTGCCTGGTTGATGGGCAGAGAGGACGCCCATCCGAAGAGAGAGAGTGATACAGCCGGTGTGCCCCACTACGCGTGCCTCCAGCCGGCCCCAGCTCACAGAGCAACCAGAATTACAGTGGTCATGCAGCCCAACAGTAAGGGCCTACCCTACCTGCAAAAATTTTTTCTTCCCGACTCTGCTTCCAGAGAAATTCCAGATGAGGGGGTCCTACGCCCTACTCCACCGAACTTCACAGATGAGTCTTCATTGCAATGGAGGAGAGGAGGGACGAATTGTTGACACGTACCGTTCCAAGTATTTTTTATACAAATGAATACGACTCATCCAACTAGTATTTCTACTACACCCAACTAAGAGTCGAACCCTGCCAACATAGTACACGGACATTGCGGATCACCACAACCCTGGCCGGAGCTTCCGAACACGTGGCACAGCCGAGCGCCACCAAATATGCATGAAGCCGAGAGTCAGACAGGAGGTTAGCTACCCCCACCCCGCACAAGTGAGATGTCACACCTTCCACTGCGGCCCGCCGCTGCACCTGCCTTTCGGACTATATAAGTCAGTGTGTGGAAGGGCTCGTGAATGATTCTGATCCTAGAGCTCGCTCCACCACGTCTTGTGCTGGGGCCTTCAATGACCTCTAAGTCTTCAGCAGCTTACCAGAGGCTGCAGTCATTGCAGTCACCAGAAGATCTTCTGCAGCAGCAGTTATCAGAGTCTTACTTGACGTCAACTACCACCACTTACAAGAGGCTCTTCATTGACAACAGCCTTCTTCTACAAGAATCTTCTTCTGCTAACATCGTCAACACCCTCTGCTACCGATTCCTTTTGAACAGTAGCCGCCCCCCCCCCCCCCCGGCTTCTAGAGTATTGGATTCTTTTATTTAATTGTCTCGTCTAGACATCCCGAAGTTAGTTAATCACGTTAAGTATAGTTAGCCGACGACTTCTTATATGTTCTTGACTAGCCTAGAACCAGGTCACCTACACCTGTTCAGCGTAGGTTACTTCCAGCATACCATCTGCTTGGTTAGGAGATAGCACGTGTCATTGTATTTATTACGACCTTAATAAATACAGCTTTGTTCTTTTAGTTGAGAGTTATTCGTCATAGAGAGTCGTTCACTACGTCTGCTAGGAACCGTATATGTTATGTACTGCCGACCGAGACCGGGCGATTGAATAGGACTTATGTTCGGACTGGGGATCCCCATCAAGAATCCATCAGTCATATGCATACACCATTCAATGGCTACCTGTTTTAAACCTCTGAGGATAGAACAGCTGAGCCCCAACCACTAGAAACTCATCCAACCAGGGACACACAGTAAGATTGGGTTGTATCCCTACTGAAGCACCCAGATGCTGGTGGGGGTATTTGCTCCAGTGTTACGGTCTGGCTTTGGTTGCAACCCACACCCAGTAGTGGTAGGAAGGTGGTCCATATGGCTCAATACTTATAGTCTACCCGCCGGTGGCGGAGGGCCTTCTAGAGCACTGAGCTCGTGCCGACAGCCACTGCTGGCCAAACACTAATATATGGATTGTTTTGCGTCCGTGGTGCACAACCTATACCATTCAGCGGCGATCTCACCTTTATGCCATTTAAGGTAAGGCACGGCTCAAAGAGGATCGCTCACCTTGCCGCCAAGCAGCGGTCTGTATTGACCCCACCTACTTTAGATAGACAAGTGGAACGAGACCGCACTGCTTTAGCCAGGCTGTTAGAGAAACCAACCTCTGTCCCGTGTTCAAGTATATTGGTTTTCCATCACACACACGTTAATACCAAGCACATCATCCCGTCTTGCAAGGTCTGATAGACCGGACCGAGGTACTGCACGGGCTTTCCAACCCCAGGTTCTGGAGCCCAGAAGCCACAGCCAGCAGCAATACTACCGACGGCCGAAGCAAATATAAACACTCTAGGTAACCCCGACACCTCCTACCATTGGGCACCTCAACAAGTATACCTGCCGTGGGAAACACAAGCTAAGCCAATAAATCCCTAACACCGCGTGCTTGGTCTAGCGCAACACAAACCCACGACGACCGTACTAGCTACTTTGTAACCCGGCACGCATCAACTATGCTGGTTTAATATTGTATAAGCAACTGGATATGCCTGCATGGTTACAACTTACAGATATATTGCATCTAACAGCTAATGTATTCTTTTTAGGACAATCACTGTTCTAGAAATTAAATGCTTTATTTACGGCTCGTATTGGTATTTCTTGCATTTTTGTAATTAGCACAGTAACTAGCAATTTTAGCAAATACTGCTAGTTATGCTTCTGAATACCAATTACAATTCATTTTGCTTCTACCAATAACAACATGTAGGACACGTTGCTTAGACAGACAACTTGTCCACTAAATAAAACTGAAAAAGCTTTAAAATCTTTCAGAGGTTTCGTGAGCAATGTGCACGATGCAGAAAGCTGTAGTGAAAATATCTTTTCAATTTGCAATACACATTTGGTTGTACATTTACAGAATGATAGTATGCATGTAAACTATACATATTTCCAAGTACGTATTTCAGAACACTCTCAACACTGTAAATTTTTAAAAAGATTAAATTTTTAAATAAAAAGTAAAAATTTGGAAAATAAACATTATGCATGATTATTACTTATTACTCTTAATTGAACACTGAATTACAGTGCAGCAAAGAATGGGTTCATGTTTGTATACTACTGTACTCTTAGACATAAGGTGTTCACATGCGGTGTGCTGCCCCAAGGGGTACCAGCTTCATGGCGTGCATAGTGCGACGCAGCTTCTGGTAGAAGGCCAGAACGTCGGGGTTGGCCCACACCTGGGCAGGGTCAAAGTCCACCACCCGCAGTGTCTGCAGGCTCCTGGCCCGAGAGAGGGCCACATATGCCTGGCCCGCCTCAAACACCCTCGACAGAGACATTTCCGCACAGTCCAAGGTCAGTCCCTGCAAACACACCCCACACCTATGCCTCTGTTGTGCCACAAACAAAATAAACCTTGTACGTTTCGTCTCTGGCTTCAAACTCAATAGTCCAAGATAGTCAAAAATACATTCACTTTATTCCATTTACACTATTATTAGCCTATTTTCTGAAGGAAAGAAAGTAGAAATAGGTCAAACATTCAAATTTTGAACCAAACCCAAACTTTAAGGTTACATTCGGTTTGAAATTGATTGTCATGTAAAAGATTGGTTCTAGTTCGGTTCGAAAAATTTACATTAGTTCATATTCGGTTTGAAAAATTGCCAGAAATTAACATAGTTAAGAAACTTTGAAACCAACTTGCTTCACATCAAAGGTGTTGAAAAATTACAAACAAGGGACTTAAAAAAAAAAAAAAAATTCCTGAGCAAGTAATTTTTTTTGTAGAAGTGATGACAGCACTGTATCTTGAATGTATCTTGAACTCTATGGTATACAACACCGAATGCTTTCCTTTATTAATGTAGTGTTGATGCGTGATGCATTCTGCACATTTGTAATGAGCACTCCACTTGCTGACTTCACCCCACCTTCGAGCATGCAGCTCATAAAAAGGCAAGTAATTTACTCCATAACAGTGCAACGGGACACGTACTTATGGAATACATTGGCACGCATCAACAGACACGTGGACACAGTTTATACTGTTCGCCGAGAAACTCCAAGAAGTTGTCACGCTGTCGCCCAACCCCTGACGTAAAATTGTACTGTTGGCGGAGATACCAACACTCTCCAGGAAGGCCAAGCTAGTGCCACAGCTCACAGATGGAGGGTAGCATCCAGTGTACTCCCGCAGTTCCAGCCTCTCGCTGAGGAGATAAAGAATGTCAATGGCTCCAGCTGAGGCGATAAGAAATGAAAGGCACTCCAGAAGCGAGAATTCTCAACCCCTGGGATTGAGGCTACTTCCCCCCTGCACCATCCGAGCCCTGACGAACTCCAAAAATTAGTATAGGGTCAGCATAATCCTGGCTCAAGGCAGTCGCTGCACCTCCACCGCTTGCAAGGGCTGGAGGTAGCAGTAGGGGCAAGTGGTCATGACCTCTACTTCTCCACCGCTGTAAGGGTAGGAGACGTTCATAAGGGTGAATGAACCACTAGGCCCCTGAAGGTTCCACCGCTGTGACACATGACATTTTTGCGTATTATTGGTTTTCAGATAACCTCAGCTCCATTCTTACGTTTAGCATTGTTGAGATAGGATTTATTTCACAGCTACTCCCCACGTCAGCTGAAATTGTACTGACTACCATTGTGGCTTGTATTCACCGGTCCATCATAATTATTAGTAAAGGACAAGTTCATTTAACACCCACTAGATAGCACTAGTTGGTTTAGTGTTCGTTTTTGCTTTCCATATGCCCCTGCCCAGCCAGCGACGTCACAGCTGTAAGCCATGACTCCGGAGCCTCCCCCTCCTCGGGCTCACTACCCGCTCACCCCACGCCCTCACGACCAATGCCAAATTTTTTGTATGATAGGAGGTTTCATTCACGGGCATTTTGGCAGTTGGTATTTGTCTCCAGCACTCGTTGCTCAGAACAAGTCACCCACCAGTCTAGCATTAGCTACTCATACGCATCCCGTTTTCTCGCTTCATGCCAGCACTTGTGCCTAGTTACATCAGTGATTCTGACCACTCTGTGATGTCAATGAGGCGACTCTCATCGAAGATCCCTCCGCTAACTCCCACCTCCTTCTCAACACGGACGTGTTCGAGATAGGAAACTTCTCTCCTACAGTCCTTCTTAGCACTCCTCCTGCTATTTATGCTGATGCTACTCCCTCTCAAGGGAATTAAACTAATTAATCCTGGGAGGTGGGAAGGCTGAATTCCTTCCTGGGGTATGAGTTTTAAGGTACCCTTTTATTAGTAGTAGATTTGCCTGGCTGGGTCGTACTTCTTCCCACATTGGAAAGATATGTTTGGGTACCCTTGACAGGATAAGATCCAAACTCTAGAGTGAGTTTAACCAAATACGTCTCCCACCCAGGAGTTTGGTTATGCTCACTGTAAAGGCTGCCAAAAGTGTTTGTGACGCCAGTTGTCACGGGAAATGAAATGAGGATGAATTTAGGCTGATTCGGTGGGCTCCTGCCAGCAGCTGCAACCTCTATAGGGAGCCGGTCTAGTGGGGGCGCACGACGGCATGAAATTCAGTGTGGCGGAAGGGGTTGTAGTAACTCTGCAATAGACGGATATGGCTTATAATTATCCAAATAATTACCCGAATGATGGGACCAGTCTAATCCTAAGTTGTTGTCCCCACCTTTCCATATCGCCTCAATTCTGAAAAATGCAATATCGTTTAAATAGATACCTAATTGAAATTAGGGTTCTGGAGTCATTCCTCACTAGACTGGGAGAGACCCTGTAGGCACGACATTCATTGACCTGTAGTAGTATGACTTCCTCACGTGCGTAACAACTCTCGATCCCAGCATGCATAAGGCCGGATCTAGGAGGTACCAACTGTTGCCTGGAATAGTAGGCTTTCAGTAGTTTTACAAGAAACGTGATTTTGTGTGAACGCATCTCCAGTTATTTATCCTGAGAGGGAGGAATGTGGTGGAGTTTTCTGGATAGCCCCAGCTTGAATAAGACCAGACTATTCCAGGAACACCCCGAGACACCCAGTCCGTCAGCAGGATATAACGCCGGGAGCACCGGCGGGTTTCATATCCTTGGCTACCATCCCAGCCTGCACAAGGCCAGAATGGAGGAGAATACTGCCGGAACTGGAATAGTATCCTGGTATTTTTAATTCATCGAAGAAATGCCTTATGAAACCAAAGGATGCACACATAATCTCAAGAGATTAGCTGGCCGAGCAAGACAGAGAGAAAAGGGGCCCCCTCTTTCAATTTTGTGCCCTCACGCACCCTCACCAGACCGACTCCACCTAAATTCAATAGGACCAGAAGTCGTCTTAGCCAGCCACACTTCGTTTTGAACCCACTTCATACCCTGTTCAACACTGGTTGCTTCTATCAACTAATAAGATGTACAGACAGCTTCCCGGTTGTTTCTATCATGCCAACGTCCAGAGCAAGTACTTCATTACAGTTATTTCCGTTCAAGGGAATAAACATGAGCTTAAACTTGATCCTTGAGACTGCCTTTCCTGTACACTTTGTACCTAGCTCCCAACTGACTCTCCACGGGGAAGGGAGGCAGGTAATCCCGGGGAAGTTACTGAAGCGTATCAACAATCTCTATTTGTATCCACATGCACTAGCATGGCCCGTCCCTCTGTCTACTTCATAGGTGGAATGGGGGTGTCACACACGTACACTGCCTTCAGAAAGCTTGTCAGTTCGGTGTCTTTCAGTCTCTCCACTGTGGTCACTGTCAAGATCAATGGGCGTTTCCTGAGCTGGGGAGACTTGGAGAAAGACATATTCACATGTCAGTCCCTAGACGAGTGCAACCCGACTTCCAGCGCGAACTGCGGTACCCGCCAGGTGTTGGAATAGGGTGCCCACGACTCTACAGCCTCCACGTGGCATTGCATGTCATTGGGAAAACAAGGAGTCTGCCCTTCATTCCTTGATGGAGAGGGTGTAGTGTGTTACCAAATGCCCTATTCCAAAAGATGAGGCCTTAATTAAGGAAAAAGTAAGGCTGACCTAGCTTGCTTCTGGGCGCCTACATGAGTTTTCACTGGCCTTAGTAGCATCTATCGCCAAACTTAGTCCTACACAGCAAGCCTGAGTGGCATTGTCGATTCCTACTTGCCTCTTCAGTGAACCTACCCGCACAGGACTTGCTGAGATTCTGCCGTGGATCGCTGAACTGCTTCGCATTCCTACATCTCAGCAGCCTCCTATCATCACATATAGGATACTCAGTGTGCTCCATCCTGCTCCCATGCCAAAGCCTGCAACATGTCAGCCCTCACCTGTGCTGCTTATTGTAACACGCCCCCACTCAGTGATCCGCCGCCCAGGCACACAGAAATGGGTGGCAGCTTCCAAACACCCAATTGCAGTAAAAGTCAATGATTTTGTGCCTTGACGACAGCCAACCAGGCCAATTATATATAGTGGGAGGGTTCCAGCACCCTGCAAGGACTTGATCCCCACACACTACAGGAGCACTTGGTATAGCTCCTGGCCAAAAACTGCAGGGGATCTATTCATTGGCACAGTAAGTACAATACCAGCATACCTGTCATGTGTCAACGTAGTAGACTACACCCGGCCCATCAGGGAGCCAGTTTTTCTGATGCCAATGTGGAGCCCATTGCTGAAATAGTACTGACTAGGCAGCAACGAATAGACCAGCCATGCCCACATCAACCGATACAAGGCACCAGAAACCATCAGGACTTTGGGAAATCCAAGAAAAACACCCCATGGCTCCCAGAACCCAACCAACATGTCGCTGTCAGATGCTAACGAGATTGCCTTGGATGAGGCCAAATCAACTGCAGCGAGACGAGATGCCCCGGACTGGTGATTCACTGCATTCAATGCATACACTATCACGTCTGGCATTACTACTCCTGCCTTGGAGGACAAATGAGACCAGATTTACTGATGGCTAAGAATACAGGTGTGAAAAATGCCAAATACACCAAAGTGCCTGCTGTAGCTGGGTAACATGTGCTGAACGTGGGAACCACACAGTCAGGTGTATACTATGCAGTCAGGTGTATACCTTACATCACATTTGCATTGGCTGGCCTGACGAACCAATCAATAGATTGGGGCTCGTACACCAGTACGAAGTATGCAAACATGCTGTTGACTATCAACCCGCAAAACCCAGGCCATTTCATCACTACACAGTCACACGCCATGCCTTACAGAATTGTGACTACCAGACTTAACAGACACGTCTCACGAAGACCCCATTGGGTTCACAGAAGAATGCGAATGAGAACTCAGAGTCCACGGCCTTCCATAGAAACAATGGGTCAGCCGCACCCAGGCAAAGCTTCAGGGGAAAGCACTGGAATGGTGGAACACCTACAGGGAATTCGTTGTGGACTGGAAACATTTAAGCTCATGCCTAACCCAGTGCTTTACAGGGGAGGATGTGCTGGCACACCTGACCACGGAATTCTACAGGCACAGGCAACGGCCAGAAAAAGAGGTAGAGATTTTTGTGAGACGCAAAGCCCAAATGTATTGCCACATCTTTCCGGATGGAGATGAAGCCGGTTGCATACAACAGATAACACGTCTACTCCTACCTCGACTCCGAAACATACTACTAGTCCCCAAGCCAACAACACTAGACAAGGTAATAGAACGAACCAGAGAACCCGGACAGAACTTCCAGACACAAGCCCTGCTTGATCAGCCAAAAACCCCTAAACCAGAGGACGAGGGGAAATACGTAGAAGGCAAACGCAAACCGCCACCGCCACCTGTGCCACCAAGGCCACATTTACCCAGATGTTGGTAAGCATCCAAGCAGGGTCCGACCGGCAAAACCAACCTCAGAAGGGAAACTCCCACGCCAGCGTATCCAAGGGGGAGATCCCGCCGGCCACCATTCACCAGGGCAAGCTGTCAGGCTCCTAAATGAAAAAGTAAAAACGCCCGAAGTTCCTCCCTATATAATAGTTTGGATCAACGACAAAGGTGTCTTGGCCCTGCTAGAGTCAGCCGCATTGGGGAATTTTATTTGCAGAGATTTAGTCCATGACAACCAAGCTGTCAACTTGAAGCTGCAAACAAAAGTGGCAAGGAAGGCGAAACTTGAACACACACTTCACGTCAACGGGTGTATCACTCTTCCAGTGGAAATCCAGAATTTGACGTCACATGCGAACTTCCTCGTCACACCCGATATCGAAGATGAAGCTCTCCTAGGATATCCCTGGCTATGCCAGCAACAATGCATCATGAACCATGGCAAGAGAAAGATATACCTGGGCGACAAGCAACAGATCACTCTACATTGGGAGTACCAGAGCGAACAGCAAGCTACTGCCATCCTAGACACTCAGGAAATTCAGCACGATCTGACAGATGTGCAATTCCAACAGTTGAACGAGTTACTGAATGAACACGCCTCTGCCTTCAGAACTGGAGATCAGAACTGTGCAAGACGAAATCCTGCTAAAAAAACCTCCACTCGAATCTACAAAATGCCCTACAAAATGTCTACCAAGCGAAACTGCCTGATCATGGAGCAACTGGAGGAAATGAAACAACAGGACATTGTTGAACCTTCGAACTCTCTGTACAAGTCATGTGTGGTCATGTTTCCCAAGAAAAATGGACAACTCTGCTTCTGCATTAACTACAAGGCACTGAATGATGCCACGTTGCAAACCCCACCAACCGCTCTCCACCTAGCCCACACACTATGGGAAATAGGTGAAGCACGCATATTCAGCACACTCGATATGCAATCGAGGTACTGGCAAATTGCAGTTCACCCAGACAGTCGACCCTACACTGCCTTTACGTCACCAGAAGAAGAAACACTCGAGTTCAGGGTTATGCCCTTTGGCTTGAAGAATGCCCCAGCCACCTTTCAACGACTGATGTCCTCAGATGTCTTGACAGGATACCATGGAGAGTTTTACTTCACCTATCTGAATGACATCATCGTCTACTCCAAGACATGGGAGGAGCACCTCGCCCATCTGCAGAGAGTACTAGAATGACTAGAGCTGCACGGATTAACAGCAAAATGCTCGAAGAGCCTATTCAGGAGAACATCAATCGAGTACCTAAGGCACAGCAACAATCCCTCAGGGTGATAGAAGAAGCTGAGGAGCCATGCACCAAGAAACAGTTGTGACAATTTTTGGGACTCTGCAACTGGTTCCGGGATTATATCCCAAACATCACTGAGTTGATGGCACCTCTACACCCTCTACTGCAAAAGGACGCACAATGTCATTAGACCACAGAGCATCGCACAGCCTTCAAAGTCCTCAAGGCCAGCTTCCCACACATCAACTATCTGCATAGACCCCAAGGGAAGGGGCCTCTCGTACTACAAATGGACGCTTGTCAGAACAGCTTATGGGCAGTTCTTTACAAGGAAGACTCCGACGGCAATCCCTTACTAATTGCCTACGCCAACACTCGGCTTAATCCCCTGGAGCAGACATACCACATAAAAATGAGCAAGAATGCTTAACAGTGATATGGGCAATTCGGAAGTTTCGCTATCACCTGGAGGGCACACACTTCAACCTCCGTACTGACAGCAGAGCACTCGAGTGGCTGAGGAAATCACGCAACACCAAAGCAAAACTTGGACATTGGGATCTATGCCTCTCAGAATTTGATTTTGAGGTCCAGCATTGCCCCAGCAAAGAAAACGACTTGCCAGATGCCTCATCACATTAGCCGGACCAGCTTGAAGATGCAAAGCCAGACGAGGACATGGACCAAATGCTACCGCCAGAGCTGCCCAAACTCCAGCCTAAAGGACAGCTAAGACTGTTGCAACTCCAGATCAATAAAGTGCAGATTGAACGTCACCAACAACATGACCCAGAGATAAAGGAGCTACTACGTAAATACCCGAAATGATATGAATTACGTGACAACATTGTGTGGTCCCGTCACCGCCAAGTGGACACCAAGTGGAGAATCTGGATAATTTGGACCTTACGAGACGACATCTGCAAACATTACGACTATCCAGACGCAGGACACCCAGAAACTCAAGAAACCCTCGCAGACATTGGTGTCAGAAACATTTGGGATGGCATGAGCCGTAATGTATGAAGACAAGTCAGCAATTGTCCCAAGTGCTGCCAACACAAGGCCTAACCCTCAAGACGCACTGCCGCCAAGACAATAGAGACCAACTGCACCTTGGAACCAGGTGGCGGTAGACTTGATGGGGCCCTACCCTAGAAGCACCAATGGGAACCAATACTTGCTGGTGGTCACTGATCTGTTCTCACGATGGACAGAAACTATCCCTCTACCAAGACAGGAGACACACCTCATTGTCTCCAAATTTAATTAGGAGGTCTTTCCATGTTGGGGATACTCCCAGAGCATACTGACTGATAATGGCACCCAGTTTGCCAGCAGGCAATGGCTATCTGCATGCCAAGGATGGGGTGCATGGACCTGAACAACCCCGCCATACCATCCGCAGGCCAAACCAACTGAACGAAGAAACCAGGAGCTCAAAAAGTGCCTATGCCTCAGTTTAAACCAGGATAAATGCCATTGGGACCGCCAATTACCCTGCATTCTATTTGCTCTGCGGCGAAGAACCAATGAGGCAATAGACTCTAGCCCTAACATACCTCATGCTAGGGCACACTTTACGATGTCCAGTCAATTGGCAATGGAAGCAACCACCAACAGCAATACCACAACCTGAAGCCATACGTCAAGCCACCCAAAAGCCACTACGAGCAAGCAAGAGAGCGCCAGGAGGTGTACATCTCCTGGAAGTACCCTCCGCCACATACTGGAGTCTGCACTTTCAACATGGGGGAAACCATCCTAATTCAAAATAACCCCTAACTAACGGGAGTAACCAATTCACCGCAGAGTTGGCAGGCAAGTGAGAAGGACCATATAAAGTAATTGGATGCCGGGACAATGTTTATTGGACTGAGGACTGTTGCGGGAAGATAAGAAAAACAACCCGAGGCCAGATGCGCCCATACCCAGACTCTGCCCTGACAACAGTCCAATACCCGCAGACATCGCTGTATTCTAACCCATTGGACAACGAGGAAGAAAACGCCAAACCACCAACTAGCTAAGACGTACGGATGACATCACCAGCAGTGACCAATGGGAGTAAGCAACCGCCAACACCAAGTGCATATTCGCTGCCAACCAGGGAGAGTTTCTCACCACCTCGAGGCACCAGAACCTCTGAACGGACTTCACCGTCCACTCCGTCAACGTTTTGCTG
Source organism: Dryococelus australis (assembly GCA_029891345.1). NCBI lineage: Eukaryota > Metazoa > Arthropoda > Insecta > Phasmatodea > Phasmatidae > Dryococelus > Dryococelus australis. The sequence goes on along the minus strand of CM056994.1, from coordinate 307,791,770 downwards.
GAAGTTCGCCAAGACTCCGGGAAGGTCAACTCCGAGAATGACAGAAATCTCTTGGCGAAGCCCAGTGGATAGAGACCCAGAACATCAGCGTTCATCACCTACCGCCAGCACCAGGAGAACGCCAGCAAGTAGCATCACCACATCTGATGCTCGTCCAGAGCCAGCGTCATGACAAGTTGCTCCAGTCCCTCGGCTCCCTAGAGTCGGCTCAGCAACAGACCTGCAACGACGGACGTCGCAGCAGTACTTCATGTTAAAGTGCTTTTCTGGCACCCAACGTGGGGCATCAGTTAATTGACTGTGCACAGTAAGGGCGGAATGAGGTCACCCAAGCTCAAGACCCAAGAGTCCACCGAAATAACCCACCGGACTTCGGGGAGTCCAATAATAACCCTGTGGCGCATAAGAAACGATAGCCATGTCTAATCCTGATATCATTGCCGCATCAGACATTACCAACAGCTCTGGATCGGACACACTAGACCCCAGATGTAGCCATACTGAATGTCAAGGTGTAGGCTCATTCAGAATCAACTGCACGTATTGTTCAAAGTCATTTCATCACCTCTGCCTAGGGTGGTCAGATGAAGTACGAGATACCGCAGGTGTCGAATACCGTTGCGAAGTCTGTCGGCAACAGCCAACAAGTTTTTGTAGCAAAGTGACTTGCCCCGGCCTGGGCATTAACCAGGTCAGATGCACTACATGCAGCGAGCCCTTCCATAACCTGTGCATAGGATGGCCCAACGAGTGCATCACTATGCCAGGTATGGCGTACCAATGTGAAAGATGATAGGAAGAAACATGTCTCAAACTCTTGCCGATTGAAACAGTCTAGAATATATATACAGCCAAGGACAGATCCCAGTCACCCAGCGACCGGACACGATGATGATATACAGATCACTGACTTTGCCGGTCATCCACACGAAGACCCTGTAGTTTTCACCAACAAGTGTGAAAAATAATTCCGGAATACCCACTTACCACAGAACCAATAGGTGGACAGGGCCCAACTACACCTGACAGTCTTAGCACTAACATGATGGGAGAGATACTGCAAGTTTGTAAACGACTGGTATCAGTTCTAGAGTTGGTTAGCGACTGAGTTTGGCGGCGAAGAAATACTGATCGGTATAGTCACCAAATTTTATAGCGAGGCTCAGGATGTAAATGAGGAGGTCGAACCATTCACAAGACAAAAGGTGCACATTACCAAAGCCTTTTCCCGACAGTGACAAATGAAGAAATTTGTGTACGTTCCATAGTTCAAATGCTATTACCGAAGCTGCACAATTTTCTGCAAGCCCCAAAGCCACAGTCAATAGAAGAGCTTATAAACCGTGCAAATGAAACAGAGCACGATTACACAGAGCATGCCGCATTCGACTGTAGTCAGGCAGACAAGGTGAAGGAGGTGAGAACATTGACAAACCACGCGCCCATCCCTATGCCGCCTGAATCCCCGACCTTGACTTCCGCTCCCTGCTAATGGATGTTGCCAAAGTGTCGGTACTGCGCGGGCCAACATCTCGAGAGAGAGAGAGAGGGAGAGGGAGAGAGAGAGAGGGAGAGGGAGAGAGAGAGAGAGGGAGGAGAGAGAGAGAGAGAGAGAGAGAGAGAGAGAGAGAGAGAGAGAGAGAGAGACTAGAACCGGAACAGGAGGAAGAAGCCATAGTCAAGCTCCAGAACTTAACAAGAGAGCGAGATTCCCCTAAACTGCCCCGTGTTGAGGTCCACATAAACCACGAAAATACCATGGCGATGCTAGGCACAGCCACCACGGATAATTTTATAAGGAGCGACCTACTCACACCCTGCCAACTAGCCCGACTGACCCCTGTCAAAAACAAAATCTCGTGCAACCAAATCTCCTCCTTCAGGTAGAAGGGGGAATAAAGTTAACGATTAGGGTAGATCACCATACATCCCAAGTATACTAGCTAGTTACTCCCTAAATCGCGGAATCAATAATTTTGGGACAACCATGGCTGCTCCAGCAGAAGTACGCCCTCGACTATGAGCAACGCCATACGCAACTGGGGAGAGATGAAGGAACCCTGATTAACTGGAAAGGTAGCCAGCTGAATGCTACCCCTCCTCGTACCCCAATCCGCCTCCGACAGTTGCAGGTAGACATGGATCAGCCGCCCCTAACTTCCCAGACGAAGACCAAAAGCCAGGCCCGAAGAGCCCGACGACGTTATGCGCGGCCTTAGTCCAAAGATGCCCCAGACCATGAACTTTCGAGGCCCACGACTTTAGGATGAGACCCAACACCTAGGATGGTAACTCTAGAATTCGAACCAGGACTACTGAAGAGGCCTGAGGCGAGACCCATCGATGCCGAACGAGCACCCAGCTATGTGCCACCAAGGAAACAAAACGTGGAACCCCAACGGGGCGCAGTTAGCGTAAGATCCCTGCCCTAAACACTGACCAGCTATGGCCACCGAGTCACCATCAAACCTGACCAGGCCACCCTTAGTTACATGGAAGTATCTTGGCAAAATCCCAGAGACAAGGGATACAGCCAGATACCCCGCAAATCAAGTCGGATTAGACAAGGGGCCAGAACCGCCAATGGTGAAGGCGATGTCGAGCCCTGACGAGGAAGTGCCTACCCACCCTACTAGACCACCGGACAACGAACTCACAACTAGCTCACAACCCATTGGCGCCATTGAGGACGAGAGACACAATCTGTCTCTCACTCAATCGACCACCGATACAGAAGGCACCGAGACCATCCATGCCTCTGACTATCCAACACCTAATGCAACTCCTGCAGTTGAGGTCGAGATCCCTCTCCCTCACACTGCCTCGCCACAGGACCTGGACATTGAGACCGTCAACGCCTGCAACTACCCGGCCCTATGGTGAGATGCACCACCCATAGTTAAGGTTGAGCGTGGTGATCTGTAGCTTGCTGGTGCTACCATTACAGGTGCCGAGACCGTCAACGCCTTCCACTACCCCTCAACTGGAGCAACACCCGCAGTGGAGGTCGAGAGTCCTCTCCCTCCCACTGCCTTGTCGTGGGACCTGGACGTCGAGTACATTGATGCCTCTACTACCCGGCCCCACGACGGGATGCTCACGTCGGTAAGATGGAGAGCGTTCTCCCACCACAATTCCCTTGCTCTACACCAGCAGAGAAACGTCCTCCCCTATGGGTAGAAACCTGTGCAGTCGGGGTGGAGGACCTGGGATCACTCCCTTACACTGCCACTACATCCCTAGTAGCTGTGCCCTCACCCTCAGTTCCGACTGAAACAGACTCCACAACGCAACGTGTCGAGCCTCGATGCCTGATGCCACCTCGTTCTGCCAAGGCCGAATGTACTCCGAGTCACCGTGGCGACCCACGTCGAGGTACACATGGCTGTACCCACTGCACGCCGAACTATGCTCAAGAGGAAGGCCAGCTAAACCCACACCCACCGAACCAAGTAAGTGAAAGTGCGATGAAGAAAGTGTACACACGTGATATAAATACTCCTTTCCCCCCTTAAGTGGTATCCATTAATCAATTTTGACACCATAAATAAAACAAGAAAAGCATATGTACCGAGTTTCATTCTCAGGTATCTTCACTTGGTATAGTGAACCAAAAACAGTTTGCAAAAAGTGACAAACAACTGAAACATTTACATGCTGCTACCTGTGACTTGTGGATTGAGAAGGCCCAGGCGAGCTTCAGTGGCAGCTGTCGCCTCACCAGAACACCTGTCCCAGCTGTCTTCACCATCCACTTGTCTGGCCGCACCAGGAATTCCTGCCGAGACCGAAAACGCACCAGCGGGAAGCCTGCAACCCACAGTTAGTATCCATACCAAATAACATTGTGGCAGCATGACATCAGGAACAAATACTAATGACGGACACTACAATTTATTCAGCCCGTAACAAAAACAAATTGACTTGCAAAAAAAGTATATTTCCAACCAAAGCTGCAAACTTCTAGAGAAGGAATGTATAATCATTAGGACCCAACATTTACAGTAAATAAAACCAGCTGATTTCATTATAAAAATGTCATAATTTCATTTTAAAAAATTTCAATTTAGTTAAAAATTGTTATTGTTAGAGCATGAATCTAATGTTATTGTAACAATTTCAATCAAACTGAAAGGAAATTGTTAATAATTTTAATTAGTACATATTGCAATGAAAATTTTCAAAAAATATTTAACAACAAGGATGACTGGACGACCTGAAAAGATATATGTTTGTCACATAATGCACAGTCATTTTTGTAAGATCAATCTTGTACTTTGTCAAGACAATAAAACTACCCAAAAGCAGTAACTCGCAATTACATTTTCCACGATTTTTGCATTACCTACATAGCTGTTTTTTGTTTGTATGTTTGTAGATAATATTTTTAATTTTAATACAAAACACACTGTCCTTTTTAATAACTTGTGTTGTTAGAGCACACAGAATAGTTAAATCTTGGCCTTTGATATAGTTTTTCAATTTTTGTCTGTACACCTCTTGCATTTTGGGATTCCATAGTGTTTTTGCATATTGCCCTTCACCTACAAAGTGTAATACTATGTGTTTATTGGTACATGAGGAAAAGTAAAATAATAAAACAGAGACAACGTTAAAAATTTAAATAACAGCAAACACACCAAAAATTTCTATTCACTGTTTAGTATTACTCCAATGCAAATTCACAGACTAACTACCAAATACAATCAATAATTTTAATACAGATCAAATTAAAATATGTACTTCTTACATAGTGGAAATGTTTACACAAACTTTCTAATCACAGAGCTGCCAAGTTTTCCAAAGGGAAGTTGCGGAAATCTCTCTGTTTTTGTTTTCTTGACAATTTGAAAATGATACAAATTTGCATCCAATACACCTGTCTTATTATTTTTTTGATGAAATTCACAATTACTGAATCACTGTGCATATGGTATGTCAGTGTTGGTGCATGTATCATTCTAGACTCACTCTATGTTTACATCACAGTATTTGCAACGTTTAGTTTATCAAATACACAAACCCTTCACATTCAAACTTCCAGGCACAATCAAATACAGGTACTATTTTTGGCATTCTTAAATGATTTTGCAATGTAAGAAGACAACTACATACAAACATTATCCTTGCTTAATAGAACTTAAGAATAACCCAAACAAAGCACAGAAGACAAGTGAAGTCTGCAGTTTTTGTAAACATGGTGGAGATATTTAGTGTGTAATTATTACATTCAAATAAAAAATATTAATCTGTGTTATAGCTACGTATCATCAACATATGGCACTATAACACCACCCAATAGATCTTTTACAATTTGTTGACACAGAGAATCATTCGCCTGAACTTGATGGATCTGCACAAAGACTTCAGGAAAACCTTGTAAAATATTCAAAGAAGCTGTGGGTATTGAAATGGGATTCAAATCAAAATCTTCTGGATCATTCATCCGAAAAAGCTCATCTGCAACCTGGTTGTCGGTGCCTCTCACATAATGCACTTTAAAATGAAAACAGGAAATACATAAAACCCACCCCTCTAACTTTCCCAATTGCTGAGGATAGTTAAGTACCCAGTTCAAGGCTTGATTATCAATGAAGAGATCACACTCTTCATGTTCAATATATGATGCGAATTTATCAAGTCCAAAAATATAGTTTTGAATAAATACTGAACCTGACACTATTTTGCCTTAATTAGTTGACCGTACCCACTTACGACGTCAATCTAAATGCAGTTACATAATTGCGGACATTATTTTGGACGATTATTTAAGTGCAATACTCTCACCACAATAGTTGTTTAGGTACATACCTTAGTTTGCAGCTATCCTTACTGCTCCTGCAATCTCCAATTATGTAACTTATCGTGAAGAATGGCTTGTGAATTGCCATGCAACCTTGTACATAGTATGTGAATATTTGGGCACGTTAGTTGGCTGCCACGTGAACAATAGGTGATAAGAAGACGCCATGTATGTTTTAACATCAAGACGTCACTGTACATATTGTTAAAAAAATAAGACAAAAAAATCTAACAGCATTCAGTATGTTGTGAATTTAAAGACTGTTACAAGTTGCAACATACTTTAGTTTATATAGTCACGTCAAAAAACTGTAAATAACTTTGCTATGTGTAGAGTCAAATTTTTCTCTATAAAGAACTTTTAAAGTAGACTTTAAAAGAAGCAATGCATTTTTCCTAAGTGCATCTTGAATTGTGTCGAGCTATTTTTAAGATTTATTAAAATGAATACGTAAATTTAATCAGATTTTATTAGTTATCAAATGTTGAATTATACTGAGTTATTAGCAAACCAGCAACCTAAAATACTTTATAAACAAACCAAAAAGGTTGCGAGAGAAAAAATGTTTTAAATATTTATCTCTGAAGGGTTATGTTGTTTGACACACACACACACACTCACTCACTCACTCACTCACACACACTCACTCACACTCACTCACACTCACTCGCTCGCACACTCACTCGCTCACTCACACACTCACTCGCTCACTCGCTCGCACTCTCACACTCACACACACTCACTCACACACACACACTCACTCACACACACACACACACACACTCACACACACACTCGCTCGCACACACACACACACACACACACACTCGCACACACACACACACACACTCACACACACACTCTCTCTCTCACACACACACACACACACACACACACTCTCTCGCTCCTCTCTCTCTCTCTCTCTCTCTCTCTACACACACACACATCTTTACTTTGTAGTCATGTTCGCACGTCAATTTGGTTAGTTAATGTCTCTGCCACTACACTCGTTTGCAAACGCTTAGCAGTTGGCTGAGTCTGAAAGCACTCAGTTGACTACAGTGGCACCATTACATCACACTTTTCAATGGGAAAACTGAAAATGATGTAATTCAGGGGAAAGCGGAAATGTGGGAAATAGTAAATAAAAGTGAAAAACATAATGACAAATCCTACTTCAAGCTAACAGTTACCAAATAACAGCAAATGTATTATACAATGTTTGAACACTAGCACAATGTACTATTTGATGCTTTAAGTAAACATTTAGGAAAATCAATTTCACATAAATTCTTTAAAATTATGGAATAAAAGCAGCACTCAAAAATTACTTTAGTAATATATTTTTATTCATAGGACAGGGCAAATTAAACTTTTAAGTTTTAAACTTATCAAATAAAAAATAATAAATCTGCAAGGTTGTGTACTACATTTCTCAGCATAATCCAACTTTGTTTGTATTGAGAAAATAAAAAAAATTCAACTTCGTTCATATTCAGAAAATTGAAACATATTAATACGTATAATTTTTAAATTCAGTACGCCCTTATTTTACTGGCAGTAAAATTGAACTATGTCAGTTCCCAGGTAATGAATTTCAAGATTTCATACTGCTTTTAAAAGATTTTAAATACTGAAATGACAAGATGAAGTTGCAGTGTGCGTCTGCAAAGCTGCTAATTCGGCGACCTGCAACACACGTCCACTGATGATTGTCAGTGCCTGTCACAGCAGGCGGCAGTGGGGTCAGAGAGGCACCTCACTCTCTCACTCACTCTTTCCTCTTCCAATAGATGATTATCTCACAGCAGGGTTGCATCTCTGGCCTTCCCTTCCACTTCCGTGAGTTAGCTCTTGGAATAAGAATGGCAACTGCTGACTCAAAACAGCAGCAGTTGAACCTGTCTTATGCCCGGTCGAACCATTATAGGCTATTCACAATAAAGTGAGCACTTTTTAAGGCCTTACCAAATTTTTCTTCTAAGCCATTTTTTGTCTTTCCGCCACCTTTTAATATCGGCATTGTCACGTGACTAATAAATACGGTGTACACTTTCACCACTATCAAAAGTTAATGTCTGGGCTGCAATAAAGCATATTTATTGGTGGTTAATGTATTTTGGAAGGGCCTTAAAAAGTGCTCACTTTGTCATGAACAGTCTAAAACAGCCCTGAACCAAGATCATATGATCTTGGTTCAAAGATGATCTTCAGTTTGATTCCAATTCAATGTACGAGTGTTGCACCAAAGCAAACGGCCGATTTATGATCATTTATCACCTGATTTCGGTTCAAAACAAGGATTGAGATGAAACACAGTTTGTGATTAGCTCTCATTTTGTGACGTTATGATGCAACTGTTTGTTTTGAGGTTCGGAGACAACTAATACATTTTTGTAGACATGATCTCTTATGACTAGGATGTTTTACTATTAATTTATTTGAATGCACTGAAAAAACTCTCTTTTAGTTGTTTTCTTTGATTGGAAACACTTTGAAAACATTTTTATCGTTTTTAATACCAATAATATTGAAGAATGTAGTGTACATAGAACTAGATTGTACGAAGTTTTATTTGTTTTACGTAAAATAATTGTTGTACGAACTTTACTGATTAATATTCAAGTGTGTATATGTAATGTTGTTTTGAATTCCCAAAAATAAAATTGTATTTAGCGCTATTTTTTGGCATATTTTCAAGCTACATCTGTCAGCTCTGGCTGCTCTTTCGTGAACAATAAATTCTACGTAAGATTTAGCTCCTGCGGTAAATTAGCACAGTTTCTGATATCCTGAATGGCTTTTCCAGTTTTCCATTTTGTTTGATCGGAGGGAAAAGTATGAATTTCGTTTTCTCTTTCCAAACATTAATATAGAGGCCCTCACCAAAGGCATGAACTCCTAATAAATATTTTTTATTGCAGTCTCAGATGTTAACTATTGAGAGTGATGAAATGTATACCCTGTGTTTATTAGTCATATTGCATTGTTTACATTAAAAAGTGGCGGAAAGGTATAAATTAATTGAAGGGAAAAATTTTGCAGGGCCTTAAAGTGCTCACTTTACAGTGAACAGCCTATACCATCTTTAATTCAATAAATGCATTGCATTTTAAGCCTTTGTAAAATTTCTCACAATTTACATTCTACACCAGCAAAAACAACCGAATACATTTTTAAATGATTTAAATATTACCAAGTTTATTTCTAGTAAATCAAAATATTTTACAGTGCTTTTATCTTCACGTAAACTACATTCAGTTTAAACTTTTATTATTCTATGTTCACTTTATAAATCCTTATTAAAATTTATGTTTGGTGCCAAACAGAGCTTAAATACAGAATATTTGAATGTGTATGTAATTTTAAAACAAAATTGCTTTTCAATATAACTTTGACATTTTAAAATAAAGCACTTGTATTTACTTGATCCAAGATCATTCTCCTGAACCGCCACAAGGGACGGTTTACGACGAGGTTCAAATTGATCTTAGTTCGGCGTGCAGATCGCAATGGGGCAAAAGCCAAATGCGCTGAACCAGGATCAAACCGGTATTTGAACCTAGATCATTGCTGAACCTCAATGGCGCAACAGGGGATTACTCCAACATCGCCATGCTATTATGCTCTACTTCACTCCCAACTCGCAAAACAACACAAACAAACTGTGTATATCACTGGAAGGCACTTGCATTTGCCTTGTAAGTTGCGGGAATGTAATGTATTGTAAACACAGGGGAAATGGCGGGACATAACAAAAATGGTGTATTTGATGGGAAAATATTATTGGCGGGAATGTAAAATCCGGGTTCCACTGTAGTCCCCCTTAACTTGATTTTCTAGTACACAAGTTAATTTGCCTGCTGTGCGACATATAGGAGGCTACGGTAGAAGAAAATCATATAATTTCCGCACAGGTGGCCACAGCAGAGCACATCTGACTCGGCCTAGCGAGTGGGGCCTATGGTAATTTTTATTATTTACTAAATATTTAATGGCTTTTAACAATCTGAACTGATTCCCCAACATTTGTTAATATTCCGCATGCAGCCCGCTCTAAGTATTTTGCTTATTCCCTTTTTCACAGCTCAGTTGTGCTAAATAAACTGATTGTCAGCACCCAAGCATCAAAGCTCATTCTGTAGAGCTGCATGCTTTAATGAAAAGAGACTCTCGACACACCGCTCGGGTCCCCTGCGCAGCACCACACACACGAAAGTCATGTGACACGAAGAGCCCAATATAAAAAAGACAACAAAACGCCACCGTAGTCAGGTAGAGCTGCAATTCGAGTCCTGGGAGCAAGAAGACGAGAACACGACTTGCACGCATCAGAGAGAAACTTAGGTTGTCTGTAGCCCCCAAGCTAAGAAACGACATACAAGAGTGTCACCACACCAGCTGCCAGCCAATTGATCTTATAGCCCAGCTGATTCTTCAGCCACCAAGGTCAAGTTCATCAGCGGGAAGCACCGAGCACAGAGTAGTAACGTACAGAGAAGCGGACACTACAGAAGAAAAACCGGGAAAGAAAAAAATTGCTGTTTGAGAGGACAGTCCTACATTCTCTCAAAGGAATTTCTTTCTTGACCCATGCCATCCCTCTGAGAAGCCTAAGCACTGCAGAGGGGAAAACAAATGGCTCTCGTAGGGACAGTATTACCACATTCTTTCAAAGGAATTTGTTTTTTCAACTCGTTTCTCAAGGATGAGCTTTCGTCACAGCGGAGAGGGGACAAATTGGCGCATGATGCTTTCGCAACAATGGCATTTAAACAACTTCAGCTCATCGCAAAGCATAGCAGTGCATCTGTTTCAACGGCGTTTGCTTTGTTGTTTGCCACCAGACGTCAAGATATTTTATAATTTTCCACGGCAAGAAAGGACATTTCGCCAGCAAATTGTTTTATTCGCCAGCCCACCAAAGCTATGCACCACAAGGTATCGAGTACTACTGCCCGCTGCTTGACGGCTCTGCCAGTATGTTTCATTGTTTCCTTCATTCTCCAAGCTGGCCGGTGACATCATGCCTGAAAAGCTATGTTAACGCCGCCTACCCCTTTCCAGCAGCCACCCCTCACCCATACGTTCGCCAACCAATGATCGCTAAGGAAGCCTCTAGTAGAGTATAAAATGAGAGTCAGAACTAGGCTCTTGAACAGTCTTCATTTCCTCACAGCATGTGTTGCCGAGGAACTGACCAGCCTGCTTACTTCAGTCTTGAGTCATTCATCGCATACGTTGCCAGATAAACTGGCCAGCCTGCTCAGTTACGCTCCTAGCTCTCTACCTTCTTCCACTGCACTTTTAGTACCAGGAAGAAACACCTATTACTTGGCCCTTCACTGAGACCAATCCTATTGCATCCTGCTTAGTCTTTACTGCATTTGTGCCGAAGAGACATAACCACAACATCATCTACACACTTAGACACTACTGCCCCTTCTGGGCAACAATAATATAGGTAGTCAGTCAAGTTTAAGTTGTTCTCACAGCGCTTGTCTACTCCACCCTAGTAGTTTAGGACCAGGTGGCCTCTACATGGCTTATGTACGATCAAGCTTTCCTGAAGTTCTTGTTAATGTAGGAGGTAATGTGATACCACATGTTAATTCCAGTCACACGGAATAAACATTGTGTTTGATCTGACTCATGAGTACCTTTTTTCAGTAGTCTTTGCACCTTTCCTTGTTGACCTCACCCCATTGAGAGAAATGCAGGTGACAGGAAAAATACTCATTCAAGCCAATACACTTTCTAAGAACACGCACACACACGCAATGGCCAGTCTTTCTCCATACCACGGTAGGCAGAATGGTAGATCCCACTTACAGGTACGCTTCTTCAAACCAGCTTGTCGATTCAGTGCTCTGTCCACTCTACCCCATTTAGGTGCCAGAAGGGATGTTCCCTGAGCTGGGAATACTCGACTGGAGCATACATCCATGTGCAGGGACTGTTGACGGCAAGGCCTGACTCCCAGTGTTCACCATGTTTAGGCACGGACACCATGATAGCGTGATCGCTCAGACGGCAGAAGCTCACGTGGCCCTACACGAAGTAGAGTTACCCATTCTCTGCATTTCACCTCACCGACATGAGAGTGTGTTGTGTTACTCCAGATGCCTTACTCCAAATGTAGTGGTATTTGCGAGAAGGTTAAACAAGTGCTAACTGCTTCTGGGCATTTTAAAGAGCTGACCCCTTCCCTCATCACCTCCATCAGTCAGCTCACGCCTAGGGAACAGGCTCAGGCTCTGTGCCATCTCTTCGTACCCGTCACTCCACAGATCCGAAGAACTTGTTTGAGGACCCGACACGCCTGAGCGTGGTACACCCATGGCTCACCGAATACCTCAGTCAGCAGGACTAGTTTCACACCGTACGGATAGCATATCTTCAACTCAAAACCCGTTGCTCTGCCCCCACCGGCAAGATCAAACGTCCGTAGTCAGAACCTTCGCCCACCTGCAGCGCCCATATGCACTTCCGAAAAGCCCAAGGCCAAGCCTAGCACAGTTGATACGCGTCGCCCATATATTCCAATCAAAACTCACAGCCTGAAACGCAAAATAACTTTGCCCGAACCTGACTTTGTGCCCTGCCGCAAAACTACTAGGCCAGTCCTATACATAGGACAAGCACCAGTGCCTCGTAGGGACTAAATAAACCAGAGAACCCCACCAGCACACCTGACTTGTCGCCCGACAAAACCAATATTACTTGAAATAGTGTTCTCCTAGTAATAAGACAGGGCATCAAAAGTCAAAACAATGAAATATTATTTACAAATGCAACTGGCAAAAAAACTGCTGGCCAGGCAAAAAATACATTAGTTGAATGCCAAGGCTTTGTCAGTAAGGCAGACCTAGGGCAAGTAAGCAAACCAGCCATCAACACATTTAGGTAAAGAAATTGACAAGTGCCACTTACATGACTATACCAAATATGTCTACAACTCATCCTAACATGCTTCACCAACCGAGGGAAACAACTCCAAGATGTTTACAAGATGTGATCCCATGGAGGGACATTGATGCTACTTTGTTTCCAGACTGTTCCTGACCTGTCTTTCTCTCTCTACTACATAGTATTAAAACCCGAGGAAGGGTCGAACCTAGTATATCGTTTTATGAGTGCACAGAGAATCTTTTCAACCCTAGCCGATGATTCCTGCACGTAAAACTACAAGTATTCAAAGTGGCAACGTGACACGTCAGCCTCCCCGAAGTACCCGACAGACAGAATGTCGCCACACCACCAAAGATGGCACGAGCACCGCCGAGCGCCCGAGGCAATATACAGAGCACACGAGAGTAGTTCTCCCACCCCGCTCGCTCCAGGCAGACGTGACAGAGGCACGTCACGCCTCCCACCCCAATCTGGCGTTCACCTCTCATTGAGCCAGATAACGCAGTGCGCGGCTGAGGTCGGGAGTTATTGTCTCCAGTAGCTCGCCTCAACACTTCGTGTGCTGGGGCTCTCTACTGACTTAGACATTCACCCTGCTCTCCAAGAGCTTAAAATTCTTTGACAACCACCAGTGGCTACAGCCACCACCTTCCAGAGGCTTTAACACCCTCTGGTATTGCCAGCAAACCAGAAGCATTCGTCTGCAAGAATACATTGACCAGTTATTTAACACTTCCATTGCCAATCCTCCTAGGTCTACAACCATCAATACTTGCTGGCAGTGGTCCCTGAAAGCTAGGGTCTCTTCTAGACAATCCAACAGGTTTAGTTGCGTAGTATATAGTTTCAACTATCCATTGTATTTGAAATAGTCTTAGCAACGAGTCACCTCCACCTGTTAATTTGAGTAGCATACTTCCGTATATGCTCTGCTTGGTTTTCGTACGAGTCACCCAGTATTTACTACCACAATAAATACTAGTTCATTACCATATCTGAGAGTACTTTGTCCTAAGAGTAAAACATTTCTGTCAATAAATATTGACTTTGAAAAGGGCAAGCAAGGAACAGGGCTTAAAAATTACGAACATAGAGTAGACGACAGACCCCCTTATAGAGTGGACGACAGACCCTCTTCAGGAGCCTGCCTGTCGCAATACACACAACCACATCTTTTGACAGCCACCCATTCTGTATACCCTGGTATAAATAACAGTAGAGCTTCAACCACTAAATACATACTCCACCGAGGCAGGACAGCCACCTCAGGTTGTATCGCTGACTGCAGAACCTAGCTAAGGTTCTGGCAGGGGTATTAGCCTGGATCTGGAGGCCCTACCTTTGTGAACTACATCCGGCAGTGGTAGGAAGACTGTCTTACAACAATAATAAGCCCAGCTAACACAATAAAACGAATTACAACTCATCATCTATCCAGATGTCATAAACCCCCCCTAACAAAGCTCCTCTCCAACAAAAGTACACGAAGTTACACTTCATACATATTTTACTCCGTCCCTCATCTGCTCTCAAGACCAATATTCTAAACACCGAAACGAAATACAAGCAAGGAACACCTTACAAAAATGATTGATTACACTAAGAAATTTGGCACACAACAAGCCCATCTAACATAAAAATCTCCCCTGAAAGAAATCCCCCCCCCCCCTAACATGTACTAACCACCCTGCAAAAGTAAATTAGTTCCACCAATATCGTGGGAAAGCCCCCCTTCTAAAACTAAATCAGCACAACATGCCTTTGTGAAGAAGGTTGTATAAGTAATGCAAAGCACATAACACGCACTTGTATTTCCTAACATAACGTAGTGATGGTTAGCCTCCGAAGACAACGAACAAAGTCATCTGCAGAGCCATTCTCCAGGCTCTCTCAGACAACCTAAGGAGTTCATGCACATCCCCTCCCCACCCCATATATTACCCAGAATGCAGAGCACTGCGAAACAAGAGAACAACATTTTTCCCCCTCTCTCTGCAGCCACCACCCAGAATCCTGCGAGATGCATCTTCACATTTATGTTGTTCAATGACCACACTCAAAATTAAATATTTGAAAATCCAATTGTCTATTCTTTAAACATACTCTGTTACCAACAAGTTAGTGCCTAACACCATTCGATAGGCATTTTAAAAATACGTACATTTTCTAAAATACATTTTTGCATGTATAATGATCTACGAAATTATAAGTTTTAAACCAATCTTCGTATACGCGAAAATTAAATATGATGTACAAATGCGCCCATCCATTATTAGCAGAAATGTTTATATTTTGAACAAATATACATAAATATCATGTTTCCATTGGAAATTAAAACAATTGGAATTCATATCGGAGTTATAATTTTAAACAAAAAACCGTATTTTAATCCTTTTGAACGCAGATAGGATTTTGAGAGCTAACCAATGTATATATTTTTCTAAAATACGTTTCTACGAAACAACAATTCTGTTTCTAATAAGTTTATTTTACAATTGCTGCCATTGAAATATATCAGAACGGTGTATACTTGGATAAATGTGTATATCGAGATATACACATCGAGATATAACGCGATATCATGATTTCAGCCTGAAATGAGTTTTAAAATAGCAAAATCAACAATATTTCAATAAATTGTCTAAAAGACCCTATTATAAGCAAAATCCACGTAAAACGGTGGCCATTTCGAACCTGTATAATATATAAGGAATAAATTAAATATTCTTTCAGTCTTAAGCCAGCCGTTGTCGAAGTCAGATCATGTCGGAAGTGTATCACCAGAAGGTTACATCAATCAACAGATTTCACTGAGATGTACCACAGCCGTCTCCGAGAGGTTTACGTCAATCAGCACAATTAAATTTTTGTAAACAAAATTAGAGTTGTTAAACTCTGATGTAAACGTGATTGAAACAATCTAATCATGATGTGCTATGCGGAAAGATTTGAAAATTACAAGTCTTTATTATTAAAGAACTTGCACTCTCTTATGCAACAGATGCTAATGATTCAAAAGTATTAATATTCACAGCTCCAAGGCCTTGGTATACTTTAAAACCTGAAGTTAAAATGATGTTTCGGCAACAAACTTATGAGATACACAACCTAAAATGGTACTCTGGTAATATAACTTACAAAGACTGTTTCCATTACGTGGACGATGTGCTCCTCGAAGATAACTCAGTATATGTGCTTGGAAAAACGCAGTAGGAAATTTTAAAAAGTCTAACTAATGCAGAAATTGTAAACCTAAGAAGATATCATGACAGTTCAAGAATTAATTTGCTAGTAAAACGCTATAACAATAATCATTGTGATAAAAAAAATGTTTTGTTCCCAATGTAAAAGCAAAACTTCAAGAGAGTATTTATATCAGCATCCTACCTACGTGTAAAGATAATAATTTAAAATTGGTTTGTTACAGGTTCGTACCTGCGTAAACACATTGAAATGGAGTCATTCAATCCAGAGCAGACGTACAAGTGTGTTACTCCAGGTTACAAGAGAATGTGGTGCAAATCTCTAAAGAACATATACTCCCAATTCCATATGTATAACCGAGATGAGCATTGGAACTTTGCACAAAGTTCTGCAAGAAATAAATATACAAAAAGAGTATTGTGTTATGAATAAGATGACTGCTCAGTTTTTAACACGCGACCCGATAGCCAACTGCCCTGTTCGTCTTTGGATCTGTGTTTTAAAAACAGAAGTGAAGAAATAATCAAGGAACCAGGATTTAGACAAATTAAATATAAATTAAGTAGAGAGTTCTATGGGACTCCCACCTTGTGGACTGAAACATGTAATAATAAGGAACACACCATGCAAATGCAAGGAAGTAGCAGCATTAAAATATCTCCTTGTGGTATGTGGGATTCTGAGGTTTGGCAGAGTAACGTTTGTGTTTGTAAATTCAATTTAACCAAGATGACATTTAAAAAATGTCAAGATGATGTTTAAACCTATTCGGTGGTACACTCACTGCAAAATGTGTAAACATTTTCTTTGGAAAAATATATATAAAGGAACAAACATACAGCAGCACGTCAGTTACGATGGAGAGGTTCTACTCAACACTTCAATATGCTTGTGTTACTTCAGGCTATAGGAGAATGTGGTTTCGACTTGAAGAAGAAAGTCCAATACAAATTCAAATGTGCAACGGAGAAGAACATTGTAGTTTCTCATTAATTAGTCCGACATATACTTTAAAAGTTTTCGACGTCTGTTTTGGACGAAGATTTTGTACTTTTATAATATGCGGCCTGACAGTACGCTACCTTGCAGTGAGAGTCAACTAGCATTTGAAGCATTATCTAAATTCATAAAGAAATGCACATCATGCAAGAAAATTGAATACATCATGCAAAAGGAATGTTACTGTTCTATTCCTACAGTGTGGAGAGAACAATGTGACAACAAGGAACATGTTACGCATATAGGTAACCAGGAATTAAAGTCTCCCTGTGGTATGTGGTAATGCAACATTTTTCAGAGCAAGAACATTTAATCTGCCAGACTATATAAAGGAGGCCTTTTAATATTTAATTGTCGGTCATGGTTACTATCTTCGAGCCTACAGTCGCATAAGAGGTCCTGCAAATAGGATACCGTAGAGTATTCTTTAAGCCTTATGATGGTATTTTATAAGTTCAAGTGTGTAACAATATTGAACACTGGCTCTACACTTTCGATTCCAGTCTCAGCATCCGCTTTGGTGAAGGGTTAGCATGCAACGATTGTGCTGTGAGATATCTCCACTGACAGTGAACTACCATCTACATTTGAAGAGCTGGTGTAAGCCAGCCTTACCAAAGAATTGGAAGAAGATTACAGCAACCAGGTAATCGCATACCAACTCACCACACCTCATCAGGGAACCACAATCCATTGAAAGGAAACGTGTGACAGTGACATCCACAACTTTATTTTCGAGCAAGGAGGTTTAGTTTTTCCATCAATACGTAATATCTACACTTGTGAAGTGGCAAATTCAGAATAATGTTCTCACCTATTTGTAAGTATGCGTTTATTAGAAATGGGTTGTATTCTGTAACTTATAGATAGCATAACATATTCACATGTTGTTATGGAAATGTGCGAGTCAAACATTCATTTCAAATGTTCATATTTCTCTGAAGCTTTGTCAGCACATAGTAGTAAACCATAAAGTTTTGACTCCAGTTTAACTAACTGTAACAGAATTGTCTTGTAAATCAGTGTAGACCTCACAGAGTAGATAGGATATGTAAGCTTAAGGGCGAGCGTGTTGTAACAATCTTTTGCCAGGAAGAGCAATGTTTGAAACATCTTATTTATAATACACACAATGTTTTGCCATTTCAATATTTCGAAGAATGTGACAATGATCTTCATATTTTATATCTTTATAGCAAAAAAAAAAAGTTTGGTTATACATCGAATACTGGGTGTGTTTCATCAAAATGTTACGTTATCAGAGCAATAAAATCAGCAAAATTAACTTTAGTCGTCAAACACGTTTCAACTTGCAAAGATAGAGGGGTTTTACAAGGTAAATATAATACATTGTTGCTTAGTAATTTGTTCTCAGTGGAGGATTGGTTTTCCACACGAGTAACATTACATTCTTTCATCCTGGAAATCATTACGTTAGCGTGAAACCAGGCAAGTCTAATATATTGTATATGTTATAGTGTCGTGGGATTTTCCGTGAATTTACACAGTCTTGCGATGGTATGTTATATTTTAAGGTTATTTATTTCCCGCTAGGAGGCGAAGAAAGCCATGAATTAATTCAATGAAGTGATGTGACCAAATGTCCAGCGTTTTATATGACTGCAACAACGCCACAGCCATCTAGTATTGAAGACGTATATTCACACTATGTCGAGACATACCCAGACTTAGTTGAAAGTGTTGTGTTACACTCCCCTGAATGTAAAGAAGTGTCTATGCAAAAGGAGAGGATAAAACCAGGGCATAAGAAACCTTCGCTCCTTGAAAGCAGACTTCAAAAAGGGGATCTGGATCCAATTATACGAAAATGTCTGAAAACATTGTTTACGGACGAAAACAGCTTATAACTTGTATCAAAATATTTGATAATTTTTTTTAACATCCTGTGTTAAAATATTTGTGCTTTTTGAAACATTGTGTGTAAGTTTTGGTAACTATGTTTGTTTTTTTAAAAAATGTACATATTGAAACATCCTACACCTATTAAATGTGTTGTATATTTCGAAACAATCTGTGTTTAAATGACTTTGTGTGTGAACTAATTTGTGTGTTATTAACCCTCCTTTAAACTGTGTTATATTGAAAAGATTGGTCATTTAATATGTATTTGAAACAAACTGTTTTAAAGAAAAGCCTAGATGTACAAATTTGTAAATAAATGTGTGTGTTAAAATTGAACACATTTGTATATATTTATTATACCTTTTCCCTCTTTAAAAAAATGTTTCGGTTTCCTTAAGAAACAGAAAAAAATTATTACTTTGGTTAATAAAGCGAGAAAAATGTCTTAAACTTTCTAAAAGTGATTGGTTCTTGTGAACAAGTGGCAAAAAAATTTAATATCATATGAAACTAAGTGGAGGTTAACCGCTTGTGAATAAACAACCACTGTTTAAAAAATCAGATACAAAATTATAATGATTCACACAACAGATCATATAAACTATGAGAGTAACCACCGAACAGATAGTTCTTACCTAGAAATCACCTCATTACCAACACAAACTTGTGTCTTAAGCAGGTACGAATAAATATACTTGATTGCAATTTCAAGATAAATACTAAGGCGCATTCATGCCTGAACAAATAACAAAAAAGGTCATATTATCCTTAACAAGTAAGCTCAAATGCTGTATATGAATTCTACAGGCAAATATGAAACTGGCTTCTACATAAAGCCCTAACAAAGTTATTAAAATAAATATTCCACTCAAAGGTTTGAGGTTTGAGTGTAAACACTGCTGTAACAAAACCTGTTCGCGAACAGAGTACGCTGGTGGTTTTCAAGCAACGTTACACAATTGAACGGCGAATCCCTTTCTCTCAACTCCGAAACACAAATACCAACTATGAGATAAGCCCACTAAATATAGGGAACAACTAAAGCACATGCAACAAACTTCAGATCCCCAAACTTCAGTCACTGCAAAAACTACTAAAAATCAAGAAATACTCCCTAAAATGTTTTACAATTCAAAAAAACTCAACAGACTACACGATATTTAAAAAATAACTGAAGGTCTTTGAAATACTTTTATTGAAATAGTGTATCCAGAAGAAATACTCATATTTTGTTACATTTCAAAGAAACTCTGCCGTGTGACTAGCCCGAGAGCAGAGCTTGAAAATAAGATTTTTTCTTTGTCTCCTCCCCAGCACGTTACAACCTTCCCACTGCACCACGAGCTTATAAAACCTTTTGTAGGCCTAACAACAACAGTCACAGTTCACAATTCCCATTCCGTCCTACCCCCTCATGTAGATCCGCAAACACACAGCTCTACCACGCACGTATTATTATTAATAATTTCCAACACAAGTACATAAAAACAGTTGTGTTATATCGCCAACCCCCATAGCGAAGTCAGATTACGCCTTAGGAAGAGGATTCCTGGTTCAATTCCCAGCTAAGGCAAGGATAATATAATTCACTGTCCTTATAAAAGTTATACAATAATAATAAATGATAAACTAACGTATATGTACACAATGCGTGATAAATAATTATAAATAATTACAAGTTATATAATTAAATAAAAATTACAATGAATTGTAATTCAAAACAGAAAACCGTACATAATGCATTACAAAGACTATTACGTTCTGGACTCGTATTGCTAAAGAAATCCGTTCGAAAATTCAAATTAAATGTAATCGCTAATACCAAAGAAATATGCATATTTTACCATTGCAGCACCAATTCAATATAATTGTAAATGAGAAAATTCAGAAAACGTATTAGTTCGTTAAAAATCATTCGATTTCGTAATTTCACATTAAAATCATTTAATTCATTAAGGAAATCAAATTTACTTTAGTAAAATTACGTTTTATAATCAAATCCGGCTACTTGCCTTATTCATATAGGTTCCCGGGGGGGGGGATGTGTCGGCTTATATACACACGCGCAGGAGCGCCGCTCGTCATTGTTCATCCATCCGCCACGGGGTTCAGACAGCTCCTACTCGCCACTGCTCGACCGACTTCTCACTCCCACCGCCCACTGCATCCCTGCCGGGACGGGATTGGCCGGTCACTGGCCCAGCCTGGGCGAGCAGCCACCCACAGCTAGCCCGGGACGGGCTCAGCAGAGCACCGGCCCAGCATGAACAGGCGGCCACCCACGGCCAGCGTCTGGTCCCTCTCGGAACCTCAGCTGCCTGACCCGCTCGGGCCCTCGTCTGCCTGAACCGGGAGTTCAGGCCTCCCCAACCGTGGTTGATTCCATACTTTATGTAAGTAAATAGTATTAACATTTAGGGCTTTTTAATTCTGTTTAATATCACGTTTATGCTTGTTTAACATTTAATTATCGCGTAAATATTTTTAAAAATTGTATGCTTGTTGAGATTGTTTACCGGGAGTATTTTTAATTAGTTTGCTGCATACATTTAAATTCTTTTTCGGAATTTTAATAAATTGGTTCAACTTTTTATGTAAAATTATTCTGCTTGTTCGGAATATGATAAATTTTTTTTTTTGAATTTGTTAAAAATCGTTTGATTTAAACCAGTATTTGCTTAGAATTTCTTCACCATTTGTTGAAAATCAGTCGATTTTGACCAGAATTTGTTTAAACTTTCTTCGCGTATTATTAAATGTTATCAGAATTTGAATTAAATTTTACACAAACTTTATTCGGAATATGATTAAATTTTTTTAGAATTTGGATAATATTGTTTGATTTGAACCAGTATTTGCTTAAAACTTTCTTCTTGTTTTGTTTATTTTCTTTCTTCAGAATTTTTTTATTTTGAATTAAATTCATTAATCTTTCATATGAATTATTTACAAAATTTAGGTTTTACTTCAAATAGATTAGCTTTTAGAGTTTCTTCGCAAATTGCTTAAGTTTTATTTGGGTTTAAGTAAATATTTATAATTTTTTAATTTTATGTATTTTTAAGAAGTTTTACGTATTTTTAAGATGTCAAGGGTGGGTGGTTGTGTATTCGAGGTGTGAATTATGGAACATGGAAAAAGATTTGGGAACTATGTCACTTGTGTGCTGCACACTTGGAGGGTGCACATCCCTACCCATGTCTATGTTCTGAATTAGTTGTTTGGTGAAGGATGACTTTATGATGTATAAATGGACATGAGTGAATTTAACGATTGTGGGTTGTATGTAAATAGATTGGGTATTTGTAATTACGTTTTAAGTGAGTTATTTAGTTGTAAAAGTACAAATTAAGAATTAAAATTAAGGTAATTTTTAAATTTAAATATTTTTTAAGAATTTTTAAATTTAAGCAAGTATTTTTAATGTTTAGTTTTAGAGTGTAACAGATTAGTTCCAATCGCTTAAACTTTTTAGACGAAAATCGTAATTAAGTTTTATAAAAAGTTTTTACAGTGTCAAATACTTTTAACTGTGTCATATACTTTTATTTTTACAGTGCCAAATACTTTTAACAGTGTCATATACATTCACTTTTTACAGTGTCGAATATTTCACATTATTTTAAAAATTAATATTTAGAGTTTTGTGTTAAATCATTTTTGCCAGTCATAATAAAATAACTTGGGTAAATTCAAAGGTGATAGGTAAAAGTATTAAATGCTTTGTAAACACAGCTCTACACAGAACTACCCTCTACCCTCTCTAATTAAAAATATATTATATATATATTTAGAAAACCCAATTTAAACAATCATTTTAAAATTGAAAGGAATATTTACTACGTCATCTTTCCCTCTGCCTATTAAAAAATATTTTATGTTTGTATGCTTAATAAAATAATTTCTTTCAGATACAACTTCTTGCTAAGATTTACGCATGCCGCTTATACCATTTATCTATAATTATCTATAAACGATTACGACTCATCTCACTGCAATCCTAGTGTACTACTTCTAAACACGTGAGATTCAAACCCCCCACCATCTCGTACATGGAAGTAACGGTCTGCCACAATCATGGAGGGCGGCCGGTCATGTGGATAAGAGGGGTTACGAAAGACAGCAGCACGTCACGCCCCTCCCCCAACACTGAGAGCCAACTAGCCATCATCCGCCTCGGGCCATGCACAAAGGCCATCGAGGATATGCAAAGGCCGAGAGATGAACAAAAGGGTGCTACCCCCACTCCAGCCCTGCAACCGAGGGACGTCACATGCCCTCCCCCACGGCCACCGCGACACATGCTGCCCTGCTATATAAGGCCATGTGCGGCGGACCTCGCCAGTTGTTCCTGCAGTCTTCTCCAAGCACCTGGGTGCTGGAGCCTACTACTACTGCTAGATCTTCAACAGCCCTTTAAGAGGCTGTCGCCAACGACTTAACAGTCTTCAGCAGCCACCAGAGACTGCCATCCTTTTGCCGTAAGAGCTCTGCAGCACCGCTACCACAGGCTCCTGCGATGCCAATTGCTACCAGAAGCACTCTGTAACTACAGTATATAAAACACGTAATTTCTTTGTCTCCTACAGACACCCCATTTAGAGTTAAGTTTGTATTAAGTAATTTTCAACAGTTTTATATTTCACTTCCCAACTAACCTAGGACCAGGTCACGTATATCTGGCCACCATAGAATTACTTCCAACCACAGGTTTTCTTGGCAGGAGAGCACATGTCACCGTATTTAGTAAGCTTTTAATAAACACGGCTTTTTTCTCTTCTCGAGTCTCATTCATACAGTACTTTGTCACCAACTACTGGGAGGACCTCGAGCTGAGTACTGCCGACCGAAACTAGAAGTTATTATTATTACGAATTAGCTACAACTGGAGACTCCCTCTTCGGTGGCTCGAAGTTGAATACACACCCATTAGACGGCCATCTATTTTATTCCCACCAAGTAAACAGGTACTGGGAGAGTAGAATAGAGGAGCCATGACCACTAGCAACACTTCTCAACCAGGGAGAGACAGTACATCAGAGTTGTTTCCCTACCAGAGGACCTGGGTGCTGGTGGGGATATTTGCTTAGGTGCTACGGCCTGGCCTTGGTTAGGAATGAACATTCAATAATAGTCTTGGCAACCCATACAGCTCCAATGCTTCTGATCAGCCCGCAACCGTAGGGGATCTTCTGACGCACCGGAGCTCCTGTTGGCAAAACTATTACCAGGCAACACTAATCTAGGGCTATCCGTGTCCGTGGTGCTCCTTTCGAGGTCCTCAGTAGTTAAAACCACTCTATGCCATTTCAGGTGAGACATGGCACAAGGAGGGAGGAGCAAAGAGTTGCGCGCCCTGCTGCCAGGCAGCCGGCTGGTCTCGTCCCACTCACAGCTAGTCAACGAGCCAAACGAGATTGTGCCGCCTTACTCCGGTCACTGTTACCACAGACTTCGACTGTAACTAATCCAGCATCTTTCCCATCAGCACCGCTGCATAGGCATCCGACCTGCCATCCAGTTGTAAGAGGGTTACTTAATCAGACCGAGAACCAGCAACGCATCTCAAACAGTAACTTCTGGAGCAGGGCCTCAAGAGGACTGGAACAGCAAGTTCTGTGTCGTACCACATAATGCCCTCGCTACCGCCCAAGCCGAAGAAGAACGACTCAATCAGCTGTATCCAGCTATGCTTTGCCAGCAAGACGACTAGGCACCTAACGCTAGTACTTCCTGCCGGTCGTCAACTACGACCAGCAACGATACCAGTCATATGCCGGATCAATCAAAGGGACTCGTGACTCGCAAAGTCGAGAACTTTGTACCATCCCCTAAGGCCATGTGCCCGACCACTATATCCAGCCACAAATAAGAGTAAGTCAACCTATAAGCACAACCGACCAAAGTGCAACCAAAGCCAAACACAGTGATCCAGCCCTAGCTAATCGGACACGCGTCAAGTATTTATAATAAATGTTTTTCCTCTCTTTTCAGAACTATGCAGCACTTTATATTTTTTATAGTGTTGATTTATTGTATCAGGAAACAAAAACTTTAGTTAGGAGTTAAAATGAGTGAGGGAAAAGGTCAAAGTTTTGCTAGTTTGTTGGACGATCTTTTCGCTAGCGACACAGATTTTGAATTTAGATTCAATAGCAAAAAGAACGCCTAGTACAAGCTGTCATGAAGTTGTTTCACCTAAACGGCGTTGTTTCGATTTGTTATTGGATGATCTATTCTTGAGTGAATCGAGCACTGATTCACACACGGAAAGATCATCAACTTCAACAGATCGGGACACGAGCGTTTCCCCCAAACACTGAAAAGTAGATCTCCTGTTAAACAATTTGTTTCTATCTGACACTGGAAATTTGAGTGCTTCATCTGTCTCGCAGCCGACTTTCGAGAGAGACTTTGTCTAGGGAAACGAAAAATAATTAGTTTTCCAATTCCTCCAACTCAGTGGAAACTTCATTGCCTGAACTGAGGTATCAGCTATTGGTGACGGCGTTCGCGGGTAGATTGACTGATGCGCTCGTACTTAATGATCAATAGAGTCTGACACAGATTTTGAAAGATTATTTTCACTGTGCAGGGTCCCTTTGCTAAACTTAACAACGGCATCACCCCGGCCAATAACGCTTAGTGTCATCATAGCGGTTAAATGCTTAAAATCCTTTTTGACTGAGGAATGCGCTATGCAGACATTTTACTTTCAAAGTATCTCACTACCCGTCCTGCATTCAACCGATGTGGGCGAAATCTACGATGAGACAACTACGCCTTACCTCACAAAACGGCTTGAGGAATTTAGTGCTCGTGGCTCAGGTTGGGGTCTGCTTCTAATTCTGCATGTGGATGTTCACATATGGCAGTTTAGAGCATTCACAGTCGGTGCTTCTCACACTATGCTCCCCAAGTATAGTGCCAATAAGAAGGCTTGCATTAATGTGCAGTGTCCTGAGAGACCGTGTTTCCATTACGCCATTATATCAGCTTTGTTTCCTGTTGCTAAGAATCATCATCATTTGTGTTCTGCCCAGAGGCAGTTTTTCATGTGATATCTCTCCATGCTCTCATGTCTTCTGCCAACCTCTTCAGATCCATATACTTTCCGCTTCCTTTGATATCATCCATCAACCTGTATCTTTTCCTTCTTTTCAATCTTTTTCCACAAACTATTCCTTCCATAGCATCTGTTAGCAAGCACTCCCATCTCAATGAGTGTCCCATCCAGTTCTTCTTCCTTTCTCTTATGACTTCCAGCAGTTTTCTCCTCTCATCAACTCTTTCCAGGACTTCTTCATTACTCACTCTTTCCACCCAGCTTATCCTCTCCATTCATATCCACATCTCAAATGCTTGTAGCCTTTTTTCGTCCTCATGTCTCAGTGTCCACGTCTCTGCCCCATATAGTGCAACACTCCATAATAAAGATTTGCCAAGTATCTTCCTCAGTGCTTTATCTAGTTTTCCGCATAGCAATCTCCTCTTCCTATTGAACGCGTCCTTCGCTACTGCAATAAGAGTCTTCACCTCCTGATGACATCTCAAGTCCTCAGTTATCGTACCTCCAAGATATTTGAATGCTCTTACTTGGCTGATATTAACGTGTCCTATCATAATTTTTGCTGGTTTCCTACCATACTCTTTGTTTTTGATGTATTGATTCTCATTCCATACTCCTCACAAGTTTCACTCAGATCTCTTAGCATTTTAGTTATAGTTCATTCACTTTCTGCTAATAAAACCATATCATTGGCAAATCTTATACATTCTATTCTCTTTCCGCCAATATGTACTCCTCTTTTTCCATCTAAGCATTTCACAATAATCTCTTCCAGGTATAAATTGAACAACAAGGGAGAAAGGCAACAGCCTCGTCCCAATGCTGCTTTCTTCAGACATTTCAGTTCCAATCTTTATTCTTACTTTCTGTTGTAAATATAGATTCTGTACTAGTCTTCTCTCCTTCTAATCTACTCATTTTCTCTTCAAGATGTTCATCAGCTTGTTTCATTGTACTCTGTCGAAAGTTTTTTTCAAGTTAATAAAGACAGCATAAATGTCTCTACCTTTATCAGTATACCTTTCCATTATTATTCTTAACAGGCCTATAGCATCTCTTGTTCCTTTTCCTCTTCTACATCAAACTGTTCCTCTCCAATCCATCTATCTAACTTCCCATATAGCCTTCTATTCAACAATCTTAACAGTATTTTAGCTGCATGAGAAATAAGATTAATAGCCCAATGCTCTTCACATTTTTTGGTATTACTTTTTTTTTTCAATTGGTATCATTACCGCTGCAAGAAAGTCATCCGGCCATTCCCCTTTGTCATATATCTTGTTACATAGGTAGACTATCTCCCTGGTTCCCCTGTTTCCTAAACTCTTCAACACTTCTGCTGGCAAATTATTGATTCCACATGCCTTTCGATTCTTCATCTCCTTTATTGCCTTTTCTACTTCTGCTTCAAAGATGCCTTACCCTTTCTATTCTCTGGCACCTGTGCCTCCTCTTCAATCGTACTTTCACTTGGTCTTTGATCCACTTTCTACAGACATTCTATATATTCTTTTTAATCTAGTTAACAACTAGAGTGGTTCTTTGGCTAATGTGCCATCCACTCTTTCTATTTCTGTTATATGTACTTCCTTCTTTTGCCTTCAAATGCTATCTCCCTAGCCATTCTGTACATCATGTCATACTTTCCCTCTTTCTCCATTTTTCTCTATTTCCTCACATTTCTCTTTCATCCATCTTACGCTTGCTTGTTCAGTTTCTTTTCTTAATTCATTATTCAGTTTCCCACACCTCTTTCTTCCTTCTTCATTTCCCATATTCTTCCACTTTCTCCACTCTTCCATCTTTTTCAACGTGTTTTCCATTATCCATTCTTTCCTGATACTTTTGGACTCTCTAATTCCTAGAAATTCTTTGGCAGATATCATGAGTCCTTCCGTCATTTTTATCCATTTTTCATTTATACATTCTTGATCTGTCTCTTTGGCATTTTTCCATAAACCTGTCTTCCTGCTCCGAAGCCTTACTTGCCTCCTTGAGTGTCTCCAAGTTTAATCTTTCCCTTGCTTTAACTCTCTCCACTTTCTTCAACTTTATACTTGTATTTCTCCCACAACGAGATTGTGATCTGAATTTACGTCTGCTCCTGGGTAAGCTTTGGCATTCTTCAGGCAGTTCCTATACCTTTTTTTGTATCAGGATGTAGTCCAGCTGGTATCTTTCTCTATTCAAACTAGAGACCCATGTATAACGTCTCTTTTTGTGATTTTCAAATAGGGTGTTGAACACCACTAGTGAGTTTTCTTTGCAAAAGTTAGTAGTGTCTTTCACCCTCACATTTCTTACCCCTAATCCTAATTTTACTACTATATCTTTTTCTTCACCCACCACTGCACTCCAGTCCCCCATAATAAAGATACAGGCATTTTTATTCTCTTCCTCAATAAGTTCTTCAATCTTTACATAGTATTCTTCCACCTCTTCATCTCTATGCTGGCTAGTTGGTATAAATATCTGTATTAATATCACGTCTTTCAAACTACCCTGCAACCGTATCATTATCAATCTTCCATCAATATTTTGCACCTTCATTACCTTATTTTTCAATTTTTGCCCTATCAGTATTTCCACACCATTTCTACCACTTGTATTTTCTCCCGAGTAGAAAAAATTATCTCCACTTTCTATCTCCCCATTCCCTCCCTATCTCATTTCACACATGCCAAGTGCATCAAATCCGTTCTTTTTCATCTCCTGTTTTGCATTTTCTAGCTTTCCTGCTTGCAATAGTGTGCATACATTCCACGTTTCAATCCTTATCTTGCCTTCCTTTTTCCTTCTTTCTTTCATTGGTATTTCCTCTTGATGCATTCCCTTCTCGGAGATCCGAGTGAAGGGAAGCTTTACCTCCGAATTCTTTTACACAGAGAGTCATACCATGTACTACTTGGGACATATAATGTGGAAGCATCCCTTTACTTTACACATAGGCAGTAGGTTGCCCAGCCTAAAATCAGCAGCTCAATATGAGTCAGACGCTATTTTTAAATACTGTTATTTCACTAAGAATAGTGATAGATTAACTTCATATCCTAATCCTTACGAGGTTTTGGATACCGAAGATCTGTCGGATCCTGTAGTGTTACAGGATATTCGAAAGTTCGAGGAGAACAATGGTATTTCTATCAATGTCTACTCTGCAGTAGACAAAACAGTAATATTATTGACAAAACTTTCGATAAGCAAGGGGTTATCATACCAATGCTTCTCCTGTAAGACATGCACAACGTGTTATGTTTAACAAGCCTTTGAATATTGGTGTTGCCATTCTAGATCTTTCCAAATTAACCCTTTACGAATTTCGTTACCAGTACATGTGTCAGAAATTTCCTCTGCCAGCCTTGCACCTTTTATACTGCGATACAGACAGCCCGATATATGAAATTGCCTATAGAGATGTTTACAAAGTAATTATCCCAGATTTAAAGACATGGTTTGATCTAACTATGTGCTCGATAACCTGCAAGGATTATCACACGAGAACGAAGGCTGTACCGGAGTGATGAAAGATGAATGTACCGGACACATCATCACACACTTTGTAGGTTTACAACCCAAGATTTACACATAAAATGTTTCGAATGAGCAGTGTATACATAAGGCGAAGGGTGTAAAACCTAACGTGTTGCAATCCCTACAATACGAGGATTATAGAGATTGCCGCACACAACACCACACCCTGCTTCGCACTGCAATCAGCAACGCAATCTGCACTGCAACTGTTTATCCCAAATAACTCTTCAGAAAATACACTGTTGTTCTACAACAATGCCACAATACCCCTGTATTTCTTTATGTCACTCAGGAATTACTCTTTGCAGTGTGGGATTACATCATGTAATATACCAATTAAGTTTACGAATCTACAAAGTGCTATGTTTGTGTGTGTGGAGTCATCGTAGGTATTGGTGTGTGGTTGTGGTCTACAAAAATTTTACCTCAGATGTGACATAGCAGACACCAAACCATAGCGCCGCAATGGATGCTGCAACAAAGCAATGTTTTATGTAAATAATTTTTAGTTTTTAGTTTTAATCAATGTAAATAATAATAACTTTTAATGTGTGTGAATGATTACAACATGTGCATAAAGATTTTTGTATACATATATATTTTTTTTTATTTTAAAGTGTTGTAAACTATAGTAATAAGATGTAAGTAAAATTTTTGGGAATATTTTGGAAAATTTTTGAAAAGGATTGTAGATGTTTTAGGAAAGTTTGTTGTGAAGTTTTGTAGTAAACCTTGTATGATTGTTCATATGTTTTCAGGAAGTTTGTACTATTTGTGAATTTGTAAATATTTGTTGTAAATATAGTTTTAAGGATGATAGGAAAAAACTAAATCAGTGGTGAAGGAAATAATATGACATGTTATTTAATAGTTTGAATTCCTTTTGTCATATTTATTATATTTTGGGAATTACTGGAGATTGAGTATGTTTGAACTTTGAGTCTTATTTGTGGGTGAGTTGTAATATTTATTGTTTTTACATGATGTGAACACCGACAAGTATGAAAATGGAAGTGGTCAAGAAATGAATGAACTCTGTAGGTAAAGGAATGAGGGAGAATCTCGAGAAAGCCTAGCTGAACTTGAAACACACAATGGTGGGACAGGGCAAGGTTCTTGGTAGGGGAAAGTGGTTTTGGAGAAGACCAGGTAAAATGACTCTTGCCCTTACGTCTAAGGAATGCTTAGGCGGTGAGTCTCACATCACTAGCTGGCATAGACTTTGTCTTATAACAAACAAAAATATTAATTTCAACAAGTTTATTCAATTACTTAAAAAGTTTTAACTTACAAAAAAAATTACTATAGCTGTGAATCAACACGTTGATGTTTGCTGTGAATAAATAGTATTCTTCAATTAGTGCTAACATGGATAGTATACATGCAATTATTATTTTAAAGATTGAAATGGATTTTTTCAACAACAATTTAAAGAGACATTATAAATAGAGGTACATGAATTTTATTAATGATGAAATCACAAAATTTTGCAAACACATTTGAAACTACACCCGAGGTACATAAATATGTGTTTCCCAACAACTGTTTTGATTTTACAGCATTTCGATAGCGTTTTTGCGAAATAAGCCGCAATACCGCGAAATTTATTATTATTCATGACATCCATCTGGATTCACGAAATATGCACAATATTCCAGCATTTTTACGCTATATTAATAATTTGGTTCACAGTAATACATTTACCACAAAACGCACTATGCTTTGTAAACAAAACCACCATTCACCATCTTGTTTCCAAGCTGCGCCAAAAATAAGTGGAAACAAACTATGCTGCAACGACCATGACACAGTTGTACTGCATGCAGCGCTGTGTAACACATTTTGTACTTCCAAAGACACATAGTACAAGCACTGCAATAGATCTTTGGTACTTTCTTAAACGCACGTAGAAAACAATACCATTAATAGCATCCATACCATAAAAGCCTTTGGTAGTAAAAAAAAACCTGTTGTGAACAAACACGGAGGCTGTAAATGTTTTGAATTATAATTGTGTCAATCGTGTGAAAAGAAAATTCTACGTCCCAAGTAAATCAAGTCGAATGTGTTACTAATAAAAACCATGGGTGATAATGTGAATTAAAATAGTTGCATATTTTTCCTTTGTATTTTATTTCATACAACAAACAATGCCTAAGGTAGTGTCGGTGTTTGAACGAGCCAAGGAATACGAAACCGAAGGATTCTATGTTATCTATAAAGAAAAACAGGTAATGATGTGCAAATTTTGCAATACGGTAGTGGACTGGAAAAGAAAAGACACGTGTGAGAGGCATTACAAACAGCGAGCATCCTATGCTGCAAACCAAATTAAATGCCAATCATTACCATCAAATTTGGGAGTCAAAAGGCAAGTGACACTAGAAAACAATATTTCTCTCAATAAACGAGCAAAAGAAACTAACTGAAATTTACAAATGACACAGTGCATGCATTTGTTTCTGCAAATATTCCCCTACAGAAACATGATCACCCAGCTATCAAGGAATGGTTAAATGAATACATCAAAGGTAAGTCAAGGAATTATAACGTCATAAAGTTCAATGAATAATTCAGACACTATGGTATTTTTGACAAAAAAAATCTAAAAAATTGTTTCAAAAAGGGATTTTATTTTACTCTGAAACTGTGATCGGATGTATTTTGGTATTTGGCCAACAGCCTGAGAAATAAATGTGTATTAGCCGATAAAAGTGCCATTAAATAATTAACAATTATTGTTTCTTACTAAAATAAATTCATAATATTTTGGCCCTGCTAAGTACATTATTCTTTTGTACTCCGGCTGATGATAAAAACGCACCTATTCAATATGAATAGAGAAAAATAAAACATATCAATAACAACCAGTTTCAAGAAATTTTTAATGAAAAAAAATAAAAAAAATTATTGCTTATTTGGAAATATACAGGTTTATGTTGCAAATAATCTTAAAAATGCACGTTCAAAATACACAAAAATTGATAGTAGAATTCCAGACACTGGATTTAAAATGCAAAATTTGATGTAGGCATACTCTTCATACAAGTATCTTGACAAATGTATTACCTTTTTTGCATTAGTGTGATTACATTCATATGGTAAAATAGTTTAATTTCCCTAAATATATGTGGTTAAGTATTTGGGTTCATGTTTAAACTCTGCAGTAGCTGGTGACCTATCAAATGCAACAACACTGCGTTCTTGTACATGAATATTTTGAAAATGGAAGAAGAATCCAAAATAAAAGAAGCTGTAAAGGATCAGGCCATTGTGATTCTATGTGATGAAACTAAAAATTGCAAAGGTGAATGTGTCTTTGTGGTATTGTTCAGAATTCTCTTGGCAAGTGGTGAATACAAAATGCTTGCAGCAGGGGCTAAGGTTTTATTCAACGGAATGCTCAAGAGCAGTTGTGGACATTCTATTGAAATAAGTTAAATATGAAAATGTGTGCGCTTTCGTTTCAGACTCTGCCAAATAAAAGGGTAAATGTGTGGAAATGTTTAAAGTACTTGTCTTAGAAATTCTTTTACATATTCAATACTGGGTGCACAAGTTGAACATAGTTGAAAACATAGTGAACTTGTTGCCCTAAATGAATGTGTGTGTGAAGACCAAGATGGTGTTCATCAACACACAAAAGAGAAAACATCATTACTTCCAGCATCTACAAGAGTCTAATGCCAACCCTAAATTTTTTCCTTCTCCAGTAGTAACCCGATGGAATTCGTGGTTCCATGTGGTCGAGTACCTAGATGAGTATTTGACTCATTTGGTTACATTCTTCAAAAAAGAATGTACCTAGATGAGTATTTGACTCATTTGGTTACATTCTTCAAAAAAGAAGACAGTGACTGTAGCGCTGATGTTCAATATTACAAACAACTTAAAGAAGACGAAATAATAGTTTTGAAATGTCAATCTAAATTTGTGGCAGAACACTGCAAGCAAACTGTTGACTTGTTGAAGATTTTAGAAGGATCTTTATACCCTTTTGCTCATATGTTGCACTCCAAGTTGTCAGATTTGAAGACTAGCTTCAAACTTGTCAGTGAACGGGTTTTTGGACCAGAAACATCATGTTTACTGGCTAATCCTTCTTGTCTGATGGCTTCAATTACTGCTAAACTTGCTGCTACAAGGTAAAATTGTGTTATCTTAAGCTCTCATCATTAGTGGGAGATGATCCAGCAAAGTTGTTCCTTGAAAATGTCGGAAGGCTGTATGACCCTAGGAATATCATTGCTAAAGGTCCTGAAGTAGATGCTTTAGATGCAGAGGCTCGAGTCAAACACTGCCTTTTCTGTCATCTTTATCACTGCACCAAATGCTTGAAGGGTATGCCACAACAAGACAACCTGTTATCAATGCAAGTGGTGGTGATGTAGATGTTCTTGCGATTTTGCTCTCATTAAAAAATGATATTCAGGAATACTTATGTTGTGCAGTGAAGTGTGTGTGGATAACGGTAGCTAATGCGGACAGTGAAAGAGCATTCTCTCAGTACAACAACATGACAGACAAAGGCACAGCATTAAAAGCAGACAATACTGAAATCATGCTAGGAATGTGTTTTGGTGCTGTGTAATTTAAAAAAAAAATTACAATCAAATACAGCAATTTTTGTATAATTTTCATAGTGTATCATGACACTGTAATTTAATTAGAATAAAATCCAGTTAGTTTAAAAACAATATGGCAACAATAGTGCAAATAATCTGGTATGCTCAGGTTTGGTGCATCATGTAGGATTCAGTGTATGTATGAAAAATGTTTAGTATTTATGTAACAAGTAAAATTTGGCGTTTGCATGTAATGATTTTATTAGTATTTTATCTTATAATGCAATGATTTTTATGAAGAAAATAACTTTGTAAATGTAATTTATGAGTACAAAGCATGTGTTACATTTTTTTTTTCTTCACCGAAATAAAACACAGAAATCTCAGGTTTTATTTACAGAAATTGGACTATTTTATTTAACATTTTCCATTGGCTCTAATTATAAATTTTGCAAGACTAGTCCTCCTCCTCAATCGCTCCACATTTCCTCCACATCCACTTCCACCTCCACACTTAAGACTTAACACTACAAAGCACCACATATCACCACACTGCTCCTCAATCACTCCTCACTGTTCCTCAATCACTCCTTGCTGCTCCTCACTGCTAATCACTTAAGACTTAACACCACACTTAAGACTTAAGATTTAACAACACACTAGCATCACATCTTACTCCATATTTTGCTCCATCGCATCCATAACTCCAAAATCAACGTTCCTTGCTTGTATTTCGTTTTGGTGTTTAGAATATTGGTCTTAAGAGCCGATTAGGGATAGATAAAATACATAAGAAGTGTGACTTTGTGTACTTTTGTAAGGGAGGATATCTTTGTCAGGGGCATTTATGACACCTGGAATGATGGTGAGTTGTAGTTCATTTTATTGTGTTAGCTAGGCTAATCATTGTTGATTCATTTACATGTGTTTTGATTATTATAATTTAATTAACTTTATTTAATGACTTCAGTTACGTTTGAAATAGTTTTGTGGAATAAATTCCGTAATCACATGATTAAAATCAGTTTAATGAATTTGTGGTATTAGCATGATTAAAGTCTTTTGGTCAATCGGGTTTAAAGTAATTTGTTCGGTAACCTATTTGAATGTGAATCGTAGTGAGCCAGAAGTTACATGCGTGCTCTCGCTCCATCCACACCTCACTCGCCTAGTGAGCCAGAACATACACGCGTGCATGCATTCCACTCAAACAAAAAAATTTAAAATGTCCCTTATACCATTCTTATGCCAACATTAACACCTATATAAGAAATTACAACCCACCCAACTGTTCAAGTCGGTTCCAGGACATCACAGAGGAGAGACCGATGCTGCTCCGCCAATATCACCATTAACCCTTTCAACAATAAATAATAAAATTTTATATCAAACAATAAACAATTTCATCAAAAAAATTTGCTAAAAGAAATTTGATCGAACATTTTTAAATTAAGTGATTAATTAATCAAAAAATTCTTTAGTCACATTTTCATATCAATATGCAAATTAATTATGCAAAATATGCACTTGTGCCACTCTTGCACCAACTCGTGCCTAGTGAGCTACAACATACATGCTCTCAATACTGGGGACCTAGGAAGTCATGACGGCCTGCTACCGCAGCGGAGTCACCGATGAAACTGGTGAGTGGGTACAGGGTGCAGACATGGAGGATACCTTTGGAGAGTGAACCTTGTAGAGCTGGTGTCGGAAGTTGAGCCTTGCCAAGCTGCTGGAACTGGAGAGAGAGCTATCTCAAGCTGTTGGCTGGGAGAGGAGGTCCTTCCAGACACAGGAGAGCTCGCTGACCAGTGCAGTCGGCGAACCGACGAATTCTGGTAAGAGTGGTTTAAACCTTCCTTATATAGTCCCAGTTTCCTCTTAGTGGCTCTCACAGGGGTGCGGGGTTGCAAGCATCTCGACACAGGGCTAGGTTATCTCTGGTAGCGGGCGGCGCAGCATATTTTCTCATTGCCCTTGATTGAGGCTGACGACAGTTTTACCTCATTTGCCAGAGGCTCTGCAACTGTGTCGTCACTGGGCGCGGGGGTGCTGCGATCTGCGATCTTGTGGGTATCTTTTCAACTTCCTTATTGAAGTCAGCTGGTCCGCAACTCGTCGGGTAAAACCATCTTGAGTTGAGGGGCTAGTGATAGCGTGTCGGAATTCGGGCGGGCAGTACAATTTCATAATTATCCTTGGTAATTATGAGCATGTCCATGGCTGTCCAGGCTACTGGAACCAACTCCGTAGGCATGAGAATTTTGTATGCCACTGTTTCGACTTGCCCCAAGCTCTTTAGCGCTCAATGGGCAAAGTTACCCATAGAGTACGCAGGCACGCTGCGCAACAGTGTAGCATGCTTCAACGTCTAGTAACTGGATGTGAATTAAGTCAAGCATGCCA
Source organism: Dryococelus australis (assembly GCA_029891345.1). NCBI lineage: Eukaryota > Metazoa > Arthropoda > Insecta > Phasmatodea > Phasmatidae > Dryococelus > Dryococelus australis. The sequence continues at coordinate 307,755,418 of CM056994.1, read as the reverse complement.
CCATTTGTCTTCCCAACACGTCTGCCGACACCATGTCGACAAACACTGTGGCGTGCAAGACTGGCTTGTTACTCCCCCTACACGCCTCCATGAGGGGAAGAGATTACCTATAGCAATGAGCGTGGCGACCGTTCTCTCTCACACCCCTCTTTCTGTCTCTCTCAGCCACACAACTTCCTTTCTTCCTCTTACATGCCTTGCCACCAAGAGGGGAAGCTGGTGCCTAACAAAAGAAAAAAGTCTCACGGCCACGTCCGCTTGCCTTCACACGCTGGCAGCAAGAAATAAAGTGTGCCTGGCGAACTTCAACATTTCATCAAGATGATGCGTCACTTAAAATAGTTCCACCTATCGTCACTTGTATTTCAAAGCAAATATTTTGCCTGAAAATGTTACGCAAAACATTTTAACAAGGAATTATTATTTGGAAAGAAGATTTCTTTTGTGATAAAAGGTCATTTTTTCCCGTAAGGTTGATGTTTCACTGTATCTGGCGTCAAATTAACATGACTTTAAAAATAAATATTTATGTAACTCAAAGGGTAGCATCTTCGTGAATAAAATTATATGGCCAAATGCATATAGTCTACCACTTGCCACCAAAAAATGTTTGATCATCAAGTGACTTGTATTATAAGTGTAAAGTTCATTTTCAGTAACTTCTTGCGGGGAAATCTTAGAATTTACATTAATTTATTTCAATAGACACACGTCTCTGAATAAGCTGATAATGGGTAGGTAAGCACCGACCCAAGTGCAGTGTAACTCACTGCACGGAAAACCAGAGGACATGGTTTTGAATTATTATCATATTTTGGCATGTATAGGCCGTGTGCGTGTACAGGCCGCACCAGAAATTTTTGATAAAAAATTAGAGACAATTAATATACAAGTATAGGACTCACCAAATTTTTGTATTCCTGTAAATATTGTTAAATCATGATTGACTGCATACAAACATAATAAATTCCAACTTAACTTATCCCTACAAAACATTTCTGACAGAAAATTTGTATTTTGTTGCGATGTTTCCATATGTACGTCACACAATTACTATTCCACAGATGGTAACGTGATTTGAGAAAACAAAACCACCGCAACATGTTGCACAAACTGACGTCTATCAATTTGCACTTGCGGCGAGCGTGTGAACTACATAAGATATCTTTCTCTTGTACAGCAGCAAAACTATTTTCTCATGTACGTCTTGAATATTGTGGTTGATAAAGTGTAGTGAATAGGGTTACCTTAATTTTGTGCTGCCTTTTTTATAACTTTCCAGGAATATTTATTAGAGTTACATTTTTATAGATAATCCATTCGTAATTTTCATAAAAAAATATTCAAGTGAAAATTTTTGAGTGTTGTTGGCAACATCGCATTGCAAATCAATATCTCGAAAATATGGCACCGCTGCTTCTAGCTCATCGTTATCAACATGGCTGCCGCCGAAAACAATGCAATATTGTTTGCTAAAAATTAGTAAAATTCTACAGTACATATTTAATATACATATGTAATATATACCCAATTTTTTAATCGTTTTTTTATTTTATTTTGTGCTCTGTAAATACACAATGTGTAGTCTGAGATGTCTATTATTATTATTATTAATTTGTTTTTGCAACAAAGAACTTGTTTGTGGCTAAAACAATAAGAGGGTATTTCGGAAGTGGTAAATTACATAAAGAGAACTAAATGTAGGGCAGTGAGCCATAAGCAAAAATATGTGTGCATTAAAAATGTATTTTATTTGTGTTATCTATTAGTATTATTGGTACGTGTGTACATTGTGTACTGTATTCCAACTTTGTATGCATTGGGGAGTACAGATCATACTTATACTTTTTTGTTAATAATTTGTTGTTTAATGATCAGAGCATGTAATTTTTGGCAATGCTACAGAAATTTTTGTTTGATCAATGCGGTGAAAATTTAATTTTCAGTTTGGCAAAAACAGACTTTTTTAGACTTGTTTACATTGGGATTTTCTCTGAACAACAGAAAATACTCTGTGGACACGGACTTCCAGTGAAACCGAGTTAGATGGCTCGAGTTTTCACTATGTATGGTTATAATAAATAATCACTTACCGTACCGTATTTACCCGAAAGGAAGACAACCCTGAACATAAGACAACCCCTTCCTCAAAAAATATTTTTGAGGGAAAAATATTTAAACCTGAATTTATGACTACCCCTGTGAAATACTGAAAAAATTATTTAGGTTGAAAGAGTTTTTGCATGAATTTGTAACAAACCCTTTAAGAAGAAATGCTATTATATGAATATTATTACGTATTTCATTTACTTTAAAAAAAAATATTTATCACAGACTTGCGAACTTTTAAAAGTCTTCAATCAGTGAAATGGATAAACAAAACTATTAAAACACGCATAAACTGCCCGCTGCAATTTCACATACACTTATTTTCTTAACATTCACGCTTAATTTCAAGTAATAAAATTTCCATAATTTCACAATGAAAATTTAATATAATCTAACACTTGTTCAGTGTTTCAGACCAGAAACTATGATTTCCCCAAAAGAAGACTTATACATCATGGAAATGTGTTTGCTTAGTATAACATGCAAAGCAAAAATATACTTATTCATTGCCTTGGCTAAAATATACATTAATTTAAGATAACTTTCATGCCCCAGTTATACTCACATTTATAGTATCGATGTGCTTACCATAAAAGTATTAAAAATTCATTTTCTAGTATACAAAATCCCTATTCTGCAATTATTTAAATTTAAAAATTATAACATTTAAAACTTCGATGGTATTAAAAATGTGCAATACTCACATATCAATTTTCGAAATAAGAAAGTTTACAAATTTTTATTTAGAAAAACAAGCATTATATTTTTTTCTGGATTAAGTTAGATAGAGGAAATGTGGGAATTGTTTATCGCAAGATGAAAAACGACAACAGCAATTATTCTGCTGCCTGAAGAAAGATTAATTTATTATTCCATTTGTTGTTTTGCATTAGTTGTTTTCACAGATTGTACACACACGTAAAATAAATATGAAATACCGGTTGTAAACACAAGGCAAGTAAAAATTCAAAATATGCACTTGCATTCAGAATACCGAATGTAAGTTCACTAAATTATGATGCTTTTAAAACCGTAGCATGGCTGCAATGTATCACTGTGGAACAGCTGCTCTATCTATGAAGAAAACAATGAGGGTAAACAAATGCTATGATCAATGTAGGTTACCCCATTCCAACCTACCTTGTTTTTGTTATGGCAAAGTTATACTGCTGGGGCTCCATTAATTTTATTGACAGTGGATTGGATGGAGTTGGGAGAGACTTCAGTTTAATGCCTTTCATGAGACGGTCTTGTTTTGTACCTCTTCTTATGAGAATCGGCTCTCACGACCTCGACGTTAAGAGCCGTCAAAATCTCTTCACTCACTTCTTACGAAACTACCATTTTTAATTACATACTGTTTTAATGGAAGATACTAAAATTTGCTTGTATGAAAGAAACATTCAAATAATTATATAACCTGTTAAGATTTACCCTTTCCAAAAAAAATGCAATAAATAGGTACGTAGTACCTGTTCACATATTAAACACACTTAGGACGTAAATATTTTTGGCAAAATTAGTTTTTCATACAATAAACGGGTTATTATTACACTGCAAAACAGAGTTGAAATGATTTTCTAGTCTACGTACATTTCAAAGAAACATTAAATAACAGTTTTGAAATAATTTATTTACAATACACACCGAAACGGTTCGTAATTCCTATTTGCAATTCCTGAATACATATTGTTCTGATGCAATCCATACTACAAGTTTCTCTTCCATAGATACATATTAATTATCTGAATCATTAAATAAATATGACACTTCACCAGCTTTCTGAAACCAGTTAACTGTAGAACCAAAATAAACAGTGCTGCTTCATGACAATTGTGAAAATGGCGGGTGGACCAAGCCACGCATCGAACAAATGTATCTATATGCACATCGTGATACTCAATACGTCGCAGTATCGATAGATATTGAGGTATCGAAGAATCGAATGTCCTGTTTCTAGTAAATATTTACGTAAAATTTTTCTCCCAGTATTGGAATTCGTAAAAAATAAAGGCGCTTTAGTAAAATCGTAAAAGGGGTATGATTTCCGTACATTTTACAGAAAAATCGTAAAAGTTGGCAAGTCTGTAATTCACAATGAAATAGGTGTGTCCAAACAGGCTGTATGGTAGCAGCATCTTTCTTACACTGTAAAACTTTTGTGGGTGTTATATTTGTGACTTGAGCCATTTTGCTCCCCAGTAAAGCACTTCCTCTTGGCAGCCAATAGCAAATTAATCTGATTAGGATTAGCCAATTAATCAGATGTCAATCTACTAAATCTATTTTTAGGCCATTCCCATCAACATGTCATTCTGAATTAGAACCTGATTATCAGATAAGGGGATCCTTGTCAAAGTTGACAAGTACAGTCTAAGCACTACAAAAATACGTCCTCTCTCTAATGGCATGCCAATTTTGGATGATTAACTGCTTCCTGAGTAAAAAATTATTAATAGAAGCCCGTAGTAATGTTGTGCCTCTAATACTTAAATACTGAACTAGCAGTGTCACACATTTATGGTATTTGCGGTCCTAGGTTTTGAATTGAAGATGACCCCGAATTGTATATGACCCCTTATTTTTTCTATTCCTTTTCCATAAAAAAAAACCTCGTCTTCCTTTCACGTAAATATGGTAATACAAATTTTTGGGGGTAAACTTTTTTTTTATGCAATACCTTGTAATTAGGCCGTGCCACACTTTTTGTAGTTATCTTTTTGTAAAAATGTGAGGCCGATACACGCCAAAATATGATAATTATTAAAGACAGTGAAGGAATCAATTATAATCGTCATATTTATTCATTTGTGTCTCAAAATTACAAGATTTCTTTGCAGTAAAATATAATTAATTAATTTAATAGACAGACATTTGCTATGGGTGCCAAATTCTGGTGTCGGCAACATATAGTGGCGTGGAGGGGTAATCTTCCCGCTGCCACCCCTCCTCATCACAGCTGCGTGAGCACACTGCCCAATCGATAACTTTTCTGTGCGCTCTCGCTGTACGAGTGTGTGCATTATATTAAAAATTTGATTTGCAATCAGTGTCAAATTTTAATTTTCAGAGCGTTTTGAAGTTTTAGATCAGCTTGCATTTTGTGTCTGATTAAAATAAATTATATACTGTACTTTGAGATGTAAGTTTCTTTATTTAAACGAGTTTAGGAGATATGTTTTTTTTAATGTATTATTTACTTTACAGTAATACTTTTTCTAAAATTCAGTGCAACGGGCATTGTAAATCGGGGTATCGGCTATGGTATTGAGGTATCAATATCGGTATAGGAAAACATGGTATCAGAACAACTCTACTTTCGAATGTGTTTGCAGAAATAAAATGCTACAATTTCCCCAGAAACACCAAAGGAAAAATTTGTATTCATCACACAGGGCTGTGTGGAATTTGGATAAAGAGTTACCAAAACATTATTTAGCAGTGGACAGCCAAGATAACAGAACATTATACTACATACTACTTTGGCTGCAAACAATAAGAAGGAAGAAATATATTCTATTTTTCTGCAAACTATACAGTGAAAATAAACGTGTGTGTAATGATTTCCTTAAAAATTCTGGTTTTTATCACGTTTATAAACATTTTTTTATATCATATAAATGTAAACGTCACTAAGATATAATTATAATTGATTTGCCAATACAGCAAATTGCAAAAATGTATAAAAATATTAAAAATGACCATTTATCATAATCAGTAACATTCCAGCTCTAATAAACATGAAATGAAAGTTTAAATGAACAATTAAAAATTAGTAGTCATGTAATGCCAAGCAAATAAACAAATTGGACAGGAATGTAAATTATTCACTATTTTCGCAGGAGATAGTCAAAGTTAGAACATGAATAATTCACAAAATACTATTCACAACTATTCAAATTTTCAAATATTTGCATACTGCTAATGTTAGAAAGGTTCCTTACTACAGGCTACAGTCAATTTCTTCACGCAACTGGAAACATTAATATCTGTGGAAAGATAGGCTACCATTGTCCTTAAATTCTCAAGACACTTACAACGAATCTCACATGAAAAAGGCATAAAGAACAAAAGAGTTCCCAGCAAAGTTACAACCATCTTACCTCCATCACCAAACTTGGCGACGATTCCACGAGCACCATTCACGAGCCCCTCGCCCACACTGATGTTTTTCACGAGCATTACTTGAGCACCAACCCTCAGCTCCAGATCACTGGGGACAGGCGTCTGCTGGTCGAGTTGCTTCGCTGCCTGTGGGTCCGAATCCTGAGCTTTGAATCTGCGGCCGGGGCCTAGGAGTAGTAAATTATGTCAGGAACCACTTTGCACTCTGGTAAATGCAGGAGCAGAAAAATGTGCTCTGCCTGGCAACGTAACACCCCACATCCCTTCCCTGCACATAGCTCTCTCATAAATGTGTTTACGGTGGCGTGAATAAAGTTTGGGTGGCTCTTAACATCAGGGTCCTGACAGCCAATGAGGACAAATCACGTTCAGTGTGGAGTGATGCTGTAGTGCAAGAGCAGGGGAACTGGGAGATCCCAAAAAAACCCGCTGACCAGCAACATCTTTCACCACGATTCCCACAAGTGAAAATCAGGTGGGGAATCTAACCAAACTCGTCTTGTTGAGAGGTGATAGCTCTAGCTGCTGCACTAAATGCAGCCACAAAAATGTGCACAGCCTGTGTTGTATTAAATAGTCAGTGTACATTATGTGAAAAACCAAAATGCACAATACTTCTACCTACAGTGCTACATTCCAAAACCCACAAATAAAATGTTGGTGCTATTTAAATTTTACCTGAGAACCAAACTTTATTCTGGTACCAGGAATAGGCGATTCTCAGGACTTAAATAATTGAACTGTCCAATCACCAACAATGACACATCCAACCTTTCAAGTACATCACAAAGTTTACTTCAGTAAATTCTGATTTTACATGCTGGAATACAAATGTATAAAGGAAGTTAACAAATGATTAACTGTGTCAGCAACAAGGAGAACTTAACAGCTGTAAATTGTTGCATTTAGGAATTATGACAAGTACAACAAAACAGCACAATAAAAAGTGAAGTGTACCAGGGAGTTTCTCCAGGTTGTTCTCGTTAATAAGGTTTGCATCCTTGGTATGGCTACACAGTCGAGTCGCTACGATGCCTTCAGTCTCTATATTCTGTCTGGAAGTGTCTCCAAGCTTCTTTGAAATCTCTGGTGTTACCCTGAAAGAAAGCAATGGAATTGTTGACAAAGCTAAGGCATCAAAGTGATTGCTTGTACAATAACATATTACCACACCGTACAAAATACTTTTGCAATGATGTTGCCACAATTTTATTTTTTTAGAGGATGAAAACAAGACTACCATTTTAAGCTCCATCAGGAAAAATGGAAATACTTGACGCAGTCGAGTGAGACATGAGACGAACGATGACACAAATACTTACTGGTAATTTGGGCACCAGCTGTGCTCCCAATCACTGTACTGTTAAGATTCAGGGTTCTCAGGGATGTTGTGGGTTCTGTGTGTCCGTCTCACACATGCGTACTTACAAAAATGTAAACTTACTAAACTTTTAACAAAATCACTGAAATAAACAATAGATAAAACATATGCGGCTAGGACACTGTCACTACTGAATAAAAAGTTGAGTTCATTATACACTTGATTTTATTGATATTGTTTATACACATCAACATGCCAATGAAATGGTTATCTCGGTCATGACTAGCCAATTCCGCTTGGGTGCTCCCCAACCCGTAATTAATGTAACGCACACCTAAATGGATGATCTCACAGAGGTGCGTGAAAGCACAGCCTTCACAAGGGAAGAGGGCCGACAGCCGCTAGGGTGGACTGACGGTTTTTCCCTGAAGACAAGACATGGTGAATGGTTACAAATGAATACCCTTAATACACATTAACACGAGTGATTACTCAGCATCGCTAACGCAAACACGTCAGGGCTCACCCTCCAGCATATGGTTAGTGTGGTGACGGCCTATAGACAGAGCCGGCTAGGACGGGAGTAATTGCACAGTACACTAACTACACAATTACATAGACCCTTGAATGATACATGAAATAAGATCGGACACGAGATGAATATTCACAATAAACACACATGTGTGAAAACAAGCTTAGGTGGTGCGGATGATGCTGGATGAAGTTCGTAGCAGACCACATGGTGCAGGTGAAATTGCAATATTTCTGCGTAGAAACGACAAACTAAATTCAGATAAAATATTATTCATGTTTGGCAAATGATTCTCTTTACGATTAGCGTTGTTACAGGCTTGTAACATGCCTGATGGCAGTAAAATCAAACATTACTGTAATTGCGTGGTCAAGTACAAAAAGCATCAATTTACGTGAAAAATACATTTAACACTGAATGAAAAATACATAGAACCATGACATAAATGATTGCACATACAATGTTATATAAATAAGCTCTTAAAATGCAATGATGGCGTATACAATGGCTTGGCTTCAGTTGGCCACGTGGTTAACTGTGATGTTGCCATAAAATATTAAAACACAAAAATTTCCCTTAAATACATACATTAAAATAAAGCTCTTAAAATTGCGTGTAGTAATTATGCAGAAGTTACACTGAAATGCCATAAAAATAGGTAGATGGCGTCTGATTCAAAATGTGCGGGTCGTGTCACCTCTCCGACATCTTTCTCCTCCTCCTTGATTAGGTTAGAAATGCCACGAGGGCGTAAGAATTTGTAAAGCGGAAGCATAATATGCTGGGGAAAATGTCTGTCAAAAACGTTTGCAAGCAAAGATTAACCGGTAAACTACATGGACTATGGAAACCTACATCAGTGAACAAAAGTTGTAGTGTGCACATGGCAGTCTCTTACCTCGCCAGCTCTCCTCAACAGACTGTCCAGATACAAGCGTCGCACGGACCTATCATGGCTGCCTACGGGGTTTACATAAGCGGAAGTGCTATGCACGCCAAGTGAAATATTTTATAGTGAAAATAAAATGGCACAAATTAAATTAGACATTGTTTTACATTTCTATAATTTTGTTACGAATTTCAATATTATTTTAATGTCTCTTTGTGATGGTGTTCATGCCAGAATATTAAGTGTTCTTAATCTCGGTGCCACAGGCACTTTGAATATTCATAACCAAACTATTAAAATTAGTACAAGCACTTTAAAACATTTTCAGACATATTAAACACCGTAAAGACAATATAACACATTTTACTCTGAAATTAACATTTATAGGAAAGTTCGAAATTGTAGGCCTCTTTGCGCACGTGCGGTACACGTGACACATGAGCGCCATCATGGGCTCTAGCGCCACTGGCTGTTAGCCGGTGTCATACTTAGAACAAATATTTGCATAACGACCTTAAACGCAACATGTACAAACCAAATTAAAATCCTCTAAAAACACAAAAATAGATAATAGCTAGTGCTGAACAGATACAGATATTTACAGTTCTTACAATGAAGTTAAAACTTTTGAGTTATAGTAAATTGAATGCTATTTTCGTACAAATAAACTTTTCCACTGTTTCGGCAAAACAATGTGAGTTTCAATCGCCATTCTCATAAGAACTGCAAACCAACTGCTTCTCAAGAAAAAACCACTATAGTTCCCCACCCCACCAATAAAATAAATAGAATCCGAAGTAGTATTTACATAGTGAAGTTTAAATTTGTCGGTTTCAAGAAATAGCTCAAGTGTTACTGTTATGTTAATTGAATAAGTCAGCACACAACAAACACTTTTATGAAGTGGCACGACACTAGCCAATTCATTTCACTACGGCGACTGTTCCAAAAAAGTACCTACGACGATCTACATTTAATGAAATACGCAAATACAAAAATTGTGAACTGCATATATAATATTCCGATACCATCAGCAACGAATTCTTGCATATACATAAATTAGAACTCAATTGCAACAGCATTTCACCGGACTAGTTAAATTAATTCGGTTATAAAAGAAAATTGTAGAAAATAAAAAACAGATGCAGTTACATGGACAGAAAAGGTTCTTTATTTGAAATATGTGTGATGTGTCGCCTTTGACTTTCTAGTGCGTGAAACGCTTCATCCAAAACATCATTGCAATCGCTGTCAAATACAATTTGTCTCCTACCTCGTGCCGCCATATTATTCATGCACACAATTTGACATAGTAATAGATAGCTATCAGCTGGACGAAGTACCCGAAAGCTTTGTCAACTGAGAGCATGCCAAAAAGGTGGTATCAGCAAGACGTAATACACATTTTTGGGCTATCTAGATGATGTTATATTCAGGACTTTGAGGTATCAGACAGTGGTAATACAGGCCCTTAGGGTTTAAACTTGTTTAATAAATTATAATAAATCTACAAGGTTGTGTACACATTTCTCAGCATAATTCAAGTTTGATCATATTCAGAAAATTAAAAATTATTAAATGAAAAGTTTCTAAATTTTTTAAATTACGCATTCCTTTATTTAACTGAGAATAATATTGAAGTAAACTCTGCCAGTTTTCAGGTAATGTATGCCAGATTTTATATTGGTTTTAAAAAATTTTAAATACTGAAATGACAAGGTGAATCTACAGTGTGAAGCCTACAAAGCGGTAATTTGGCGACCCACAATACAGGCTGTAGATGATTATCAGTACATAACACAGCAGGCGACAGAAGGGAGGGAGCCCCATCTCACTCTCTCCCTCTTTACCTTTTCCAGTAGATGATTATCTCACAGCATGGTAGCATCTCCTGCCCAACCTCCCACTTCCCTGAGTGACAAGCTGTCAGTTTAGTTCTTGGAATAAGAATGGCAACTGCTGACTCAAAACAGCAGCAGTTGAGCTTATCTTACTCCAACATTGTCACCCTATTACCCTCTGGTGTTATGACCAAGCATAAATGAAAATATCAGTCAATATCGGCTAAACCAATCCCGGCACACTTAAAGTTAACAAAATATCAACAAAATAATTTATGGTATATAAGAAAACAATTCATTATAATATTTTGATGAAATAAAAACTATATTCGTAACCCTGTTATGAAATCACTAAGTATTTTGTAGGATGATTTTACTTGATGAATGTATAACTTAATTTTTTCGATAGAACCATACTCATTGTGAAATAACCAAATCTATTGAAAATAAGTTGACGCTAATTCGGAATACAGTAAAATATTGTTATAATGTACATGAACAAAGCCTCAACTTTTATAGTTAGTAATGAAAATACACTATACTGAATATCAGTTTTTAAACCTTTACATACATGGGGTTCATGAAATAATACCAGTAATCATTTCAATGAATAAAATGAATAGGTAATTACAAATGGTTTTTTTTTAAAAGCAAGAGTAACACTGAAATTGCAATAAATAATTTGCCTACAGGGCCCGCAATCATCATGTCACGAGCGACTGCAGATACACTGTTGAGAAAATTGTGCTGCCTACTCAAAAGCAGTCACGCGATCGCCCTAACCCCAGCGTGGGAATTTTACTGTTCAACAAAACATTTTCATCCTTCCTGAAGATAAGCAACTTCAAGGATTACCTGCAAAAATGCAGTAACCAGTCTACTAGAGCACCACAGCCTCCAGCGCCTCACGCCAAGGCAGTAAGATACGTCAACGCCTCCATCCCAACAGATCAGAAAAGGGTAGCACTGCGATGAAGCACGAATAAACAACCTCTGCGGAGAGAGGCTAGCCATCCTCGCACCCCTCTTTCAGCTTACAAGCTGAGAATTTTGGTATAAATAGGAGGAGCCACCCCAGGCTTAGGGCAGTCGCTGTCCCTCCAGTCTGTATAAGGCAGAGGGAACAGTAGGGGAAAGTGCTCGTCCACTCTCTTCCAGTCTGCATAAGGCCGAAGAAATATATCTGAAGGGTGCGTAAACCACTAGGCCATGCTTGAGGCACGTGAAATGACGATGCTACCAAGAGTCCATTGCCATCGGTACCTCAGGAGACACTGCCACCATCAAGCTTCTACACCTTCTAGATGCTACAGAAGATGTCATCCCATCCCCACCCCATATTTCCTCTAGTTTTCCACTTGGTTGCAGGTCACAATTTTATGCTTAAGCGCAACTTAGGTTCCTTCCGAACACACCCCGTAAAATTAGATAATAGCTGCATTGCTTAAAACATCAATTTGACTTAGCTTTGCCCAGGATGCCTTCGCCTGGTTTCAGATAGTATAGAGCTTCCTATATTATTCAAATTTATTTTATTATTAAGTAATCATTTTGCTAGAAGCTAGTACAGACTCACCTTGTACTTTTCTCAATACGTTAGTAAATACGTATTTTAATCTATTTAGAGAGTATTTTATGACAGGGTTCGTTGACCCAGTAATGTTCCATCTGAAATAAATATAACTCATATTCTTTCTAAAGAATTGCTGCACGTAATCTTACGAAACTGTGAGACAATCAACGTAGTTTGTTTACACTAGGTCAGACGTGATCTAATTATAACCAAAGTTATCAATTATTGGTAAGTTTCCAGCTAGAAACTGACACCTAACGTGTCGGTTGGTGGCTGTAGGGTTCTGTGAAGCTTCAAAATTAACAAATCTCAAATCAAATCTTTTATGATTCGATCTGTTTTGAACGAATCAAATCTGTAGGTGATTTTGACAAAGGCTTTTCATGCTTAAATACCATGGTTGTACATATTTCTGTAGTGCCGAGACTGTACCTGTCAACTTTGACAAGGGTCCCCTTATCTGATGTTGCACAGCTGGCAGCAGAAAGAGGAAGCGCTTTGCTGGGAAGCAAAATGGTCCAAGTCAAGAATAGGTATGTAACACACACAAAAGTTTTACTGTGTAAGAAAAATGCTGCTACCATACAGCCAGGTGAGACACACCTATTTCATTGTGATTAACTTTTCTTTAAAAGTAAATAAAATATATCATATTATCCATATAATAGCATTTCTTCTTGAAGGGTTTGTCATAAATTAATACAAAAATACTTCAACCTACATAATTTTTCCAGCACTTCACTTCACAGGGGTAGTCATTGATTTCAGGTTTAAATATTTTTCCCTCAAAAATATTATTTTTGGGAAGGGGTTGTCTTCCCTTCGGTAAATACAGTAATTAAAATTACCCTTAGTATAGTCCTTTAATGATGAAATGAATAGCATGAATGTCATCAACTTTTATAATGAAATTATAAAAGCATCACAACATACCTTAACATTCCATTGTTTATTATCTACTCGACAAGGCCATAATCAAATACAACTGTAACCATAATCAGCAGACCTTAACGAAAAGTAGTTATTATTTTGGTGTTTGTTGTTACGATACGAGGCATTTAAATCAGTGACAGCCAATGTCAAGCAGGAAATGAAAATCCTTAAAACCTACAACATAATAAGGTTATCCAAAATTTGGTCGTTTGTCAAATGTTAACAAACGTGTAAAAATTATCTGTATCTTAATTTCGTTATTATCAGATAATTCTACCTTCTTTCTTTACGTTAATATTTTTAATTTCTGTGTAAGTAAAGCCTTGTTTTGGATATGGTAAAGTGTAATATGTTTGTATCAAAATTATGTAAATTTTGTGCTGAAATTGTCAAAACTCTACCATAGTGAGTACATAATTACAAAATACATAAATGAAAAACGGAACATTGGAGATTTTCCTACAGATAAATACAACCAAACAATGTGTTCTTTGTTTACAATAACTGAAAATTTTTTCACAAGGTTAAGTTCACTAGTTAGGAAGTACTTTTAATTTCTTGGCTATGGGTACCATTAGTTTTTCATTCCTTGAAAAAAAAAAAAAAAAAAATTTCCATATAACACTTTAAAATGATTCGACTCGTTTAAGATTCGTGATTCTTTTAAAATATGATTCAAGATTTGATTCGTTCTCAAAAAGTCTGATTCGCAGAAGCCTATGGCTGGGTAAATAAAAAATTTCCCCAATTGTCCTAATGTACACCACTTAATATATGTATAAACAAAACACAAACTTAGAATGCCTGGTGTTACTTATTATGGCCCCATGTATGGACGTTCAATTAAAATATGTATGTAACATTTAATACTGCTACACAATTTTTTTAAAATTATCCAACAAGGTGTGAAATGTGTAATATATGTATATACATGTGTGTATGCCTCGGCTATGGGAATTAGAATTTGTGTACAAACTAACAAAAGAGAGTCAACCAAATAATTATGAATCTAAATGAAAAACACGTTAAAATTGCACATGGCAATTCATATTAGGACAAATTTTTAATAATCAAAAGATTTATTTCTATTATGTGAAATATATTCAGTAAAATTTTAGATCCTTGAACAACTACTGTATTATCCTTGTGTGACCCAAATTACCATATAATGACCAACAACTCTGAACACTAGAATTACTGAACTTATCCTAAGATTAATTATTAAATTTTAAACAACACTACACTAGTCAGAAAGACTGCAGCTGCACATCTGCCAAAAAATTACCAGAATTAATAGTGCATTATATAAAAAAAGGAGTAAACACTTGTTAGATGTTCATGCATGCTAAAACTTATCTGTTGTTGAATTTGATGCCGGCAACAGCCAGCGGCGCTAGAGCCCATGACGGCGCTCACCACACACGTGTCACATGTACCTGCACGTGTGCAAAAAGGCCAATATTTTGAACTTTCACATAAATATTATTTTGCAGTGTAAAATGTGTCTTGTATTTTTATTTCTCAGGGTTTGAAATGTCTTAAAATGTTTTAAAGTGTTTGTTGTTATTTTGAAAATGTTGGTTATGAAATTCAAACACCGAGATTAAGAACACTAATATTCTGGCGTGAACGCCATCATAAAGAGACACTAAATTAATATGAAAAATTCACAGGAAAATTATAAAATGAAAAATCATATTTAATTTATTTGTGTCACTTTTATTTCCATAGTAAAATATTTTACTCTGCATGCATATCACTTCCGCTTATGTGAACCCCATAGGCGGCCATGGTACATCCATGAGACGCTCGCCTCTGGACAGTCTGTTGAGGAGAGCTGGCAAGATAAGACACTGTCACGTATGCACTACAACCTTTTGTTAACTTATATAGATTTCAATAGCACTTTTAGTATACCTGTTAACCTTTGCTTGCATACGTTTTGCCAGACATTTCCCCAACATTATGCTTTCTAATTTATTTCGCCCTTGTGGCATTTTCAACTTAATCGAGGAGGAGGAGAAACATGTCGGAGAAGTCACGCGACCAGCAAAACTTGAATCAGGCGCCATCTGCTTCTGCTATAGGCGTTTCATCATAATTTCTGTATTATTGCTGCATGCAATTTGAAGGGCTTTGTTTTAATATATGCATTTGAGGGAATTTTCCGTGTTTGAATATTTTATGGCAACATCATGTACAACAGCGTGGCTAACCGACGCCAAATATATGTCTACGCAATCATTGTGAATTTTAAGATCTTATTTATGTAATATCGTATGTGCAATATTTTGATTCAGGGTTCCATGTAATTTTCACATAAATTAATGCTTTTGTGTTTAACCACGCTGTCATGTTAATGTTTGCTTTTTCCGCCATCAGGCATACTACATGACTGTAACCATTGTAATTGCAAAGAGAATAATTCTCTCTATCCGAATAATATTTTGTTGGAATTTAATTTACAGTTTTCACAAAGGAATATTGCAATTCCACCTGCACCACGTGGTCCGCTACAAACTTCATCCAGTGGCATCCGCGCCATATAAACTTGTTTTCACAATTGTGTGTGTTTATTGTGACTACTCATCTCGTGCCCCTTCATCTTTCATGGGTATTTATGTAATTTGTGTAATTTTGTAATTTGTGTACGATGATATTACTTCCATCCTAGCTAGCTGTGTAAAGGCAGTCACCACACTACACACGTGCTGGCGGGCAAGCCGAGACGAGTTTGCGTTAGTGATGCCAAGTAATCACACGTGTTAATGTTTCATTCAGGGTTTCATTTGTAATTCACCATGTCCTGTTTTCAGGGAAAAACTGTCAGTCCACCCTAGCAGCTGTCGGCCCTCTTCCCTTGTGAAGATTGTGTTTTCACACATCGCAGTGAGATCATCCATTTAGGCGTGCTCTAGATTAATTGCAGGCTGGGGAGCACCCAAGCGGAATTGGCTACTCATGGCAGAGAGTATTGTAATTTCATTGGCACGTTGATCTATACGAGCACTAATAATAAAAGCAAGTCTACAGATAACTTACCTCTTTTATTCAGTAGTGACAGTGTCCTCGCCACATGAATTTTATTAAGTGCTTATTTTCAAAGTGATGTTTAGTAAAAGTTTAGTATTGCCTACGTGTTTGAAAGTACGCATGGGTGTGAGAGACACACAGAACCCACAGCATCCCTGAGAACCCTGAGTCTCAATAGTTTGGTAATTAGGAAGCACCGTTGGTGCCCAAATTATCAGTAAGTATTTGTGTCATCGTTTGTCTCGTGTCTTACCCGATGGCGTAAAACTGTAGGGTAGTTCCACTGTTCCATTGCGTGCGGTCCTACGGGGCGATAGGTGTCCTGACGTCACTCTGTGAACCAGGGTTCCCAACACCAAAACCAATTAAGTAGGAGGTAGATATCCCTATATAGTTCTGCAAAGCAGGACCCACAGCATCGAATTCAAGACTGGAACACTGGACGACGATGATGCAGACAGATGCTCCTCTGACCTCATGACAGCATAGAATGCCGTTGATTTGGATGGAGACATCAGTTGGTCCTTAAACTGCTGCCTCTGGAAACTGTCACTCAACTTTCGTCTTACTGTCGTCAAACTTAGTCAAATTTTACTGACGAGATCATCTTCGGGATCATAGTTTCCTTGATACTAATATTTTCTTCTAGGCATTAGTTCAGGGTCGCCACCACTTTCAAAACAATATCATTGTTTTCAAGGTAAAATATCATGTAAAATCCTGGTTTTGAATATAAAATATCCTGAAAAAAATCATGTTAAAAAAAAAAAAAAATTTAATTTGTATCAAAATTACTTACCCTTATGTACTTCAGTATTTCAACTCACCAAATAACTGAGAACAGGTTCTTTGTACACAATGTTATGGTTAAATTAATTGGAAATGTCGTCACACACTTCAAAACCCAAACTCTGGCATATTCTTCCAATAAGAAATATGCAACAAAGCATTGAGCATTGGAGATTCAAGACATCTGTGTGCCGTCTTGATAAGGTTGAGGTTGCTAAATATCATCTCCACTCCTGTGTTGCTGTGTGAAAAAATCAGCATTGTCTTCGCCAGTTTACAAAGCACTGAAAAGCATGGTTTCCCACTAATTTTGCATACTGACACTTTATGCCAGTAAATGTCAGGATCATGTGTTATGCAATGCTCAACTATGCTGGTGGATCCCACAGTGTATATGCAACAAATTTTGAATTCAGTTCATCATATTGTTTTCAATAACATTCAGAAATGCTTTGGACAAATTTTGTACCTTTATCCATTCTCCACACTGCTTTTTGGGTGGATCAAAAATGTCAATGTTCTTCAAAACATCATTCTTAAATGGGAGAAGATGATAAAGTAGGGATGCCACCAAGAATGGTTATAAAATCCTGAATTGACAATTAAATATCCTGTAAAATCCTGTAGTAACAAAATTGTGTATTTTTCGTTCACGTCAACAAAAGTTTTACAGATAAGTAAAAACAGAAAATTATTAAGGATTTTACTGTGAAAATATAGCTTCTCTTCTTCTTGCATATTCTTCTGCAATCAGTAATTTTAACAGTCCATGACCTATTATCTCTATTAACATACTTTGAGAACTACAAAATACTATGGTATACATTCCTAAGGTAATAACCCATATGCGAACACCTCCGTAACATTGTGATGTGTCTTCTCTAATGACACAGAGCTAAGGGAATAAAACTATACCCGGAACCTGCTTATATACTAACCGAGACCCTCATACTAACATCGGTATAAATTAAAAAAAAATATATATATATATATCACCTGGATCAAAACGCTCCCACTACTATTAATTATTCCGTCACTATTAACACGGCAATGCAATTTCAGCGGCAATGATCTATAGCGCTAAGCGTTGCTGCGGAACTCTCATCGCCATGTAAAAGTGATAGAATAATTCTTAGTAGCGGGAGCATTTGGATCCTGGTATATATTTATGATTGAGTTGTTTACCGACTGAATTATCCGATGTTTTGAGTTTTTACCTGTAGATCAGTTTTAGCATTAAAATATACCTGAAAATGGATAAAATCGACGAAAACGGTAACCCTGCATTAGTTCATTCAATATTATTTAGCTTTTCTTCTTTTAATACGTTGCGATAGACAAATTAATTCCATTTGACAATTTTGCAGACATGAGATTCAAATAATTCTAGAGACCTTCGTGTTTCACGAAAGCTACCCACTTTTATAATGCATTTGGAATGTTCTAATTTACTGAATGTTCCTAAAAAAAAAAAAAAAAAAAGTTTGTTATTTCCGACTGGTGTAGTGTGATTAAATGAGAACATTATAACAACTATTAAAATAACAAAACACTTTCAATGGCATAGACAAAACTCATGAATCAAGATAAGTTTGCACAATATTAAACAATATAACTGTCAAGATAAACCCTCTTACATACTAAACCTATGCAAAACAGTTCACACATCAAACATTTACGAAATTTACATTAAATTGAGGACATTCATTGCATTATCATAAAATTGGTAAATTTGAAATGTTACACCAAACAAAAGTGAGTCTGAAATCTGACACGATAAACCGTTATACTTCAGGAAATAGGCAAATTTTTGTGACTGGTCTGGTGAAGTTGCCTTGAGGTATTCTTAATGACATGATGAGCACTATTCCATCCTGCCCAGGGTGAATTTCAGTCACATGTGCTGTCTTCCACTTCAGTGGAGGCAAGTTCAGCTCTTTCAGCAGCACCAAGTGGTTCACTTGAATGTTGGACTGTGGTGACGACCACTTGTTTCTCTGCTGGAGTGTGTGTAGATACTCGTTGCTCTACTGCTTCCACACCCTCTGCTGGAACTGAGTGATTAGCTCCCACCAGTCAAAATGGTTCTGAGGAAGATCTGATAAGTCGTGATCTGGCAGAGCTACCAAAGCATCACCCACTAGGAAACGTCCTGGAGTGAGAACATAATACTCTCGAGGATCCTTTGATATCTGTGCAAACAGGGTTCCCAGCTCTTCAAAGGTAAGTAACTGTATGCCCACCACATGTTTCAGGTATTTACACTTTTAATTGCCCGCTCCCAGAGGTCACCAAAGTGGGGATTGACAGGGGGACTGAACCACCACTTTATCCATCTCTGACTGGCCTCACTGACAATTTGTTGCTGGCTTTCTCCACAGAAGAGGCTTTTGTAAACTTCCTTCAGGTATTTTCTGGCACCCACCAGGTTGGTTCCATTGTCTGAGGATATCTCCAATGAAAGCCCTCGTATGCTGCTGCAGAGAGGTCGGTCACAAGCTCCAGGTGCACAGCCTTAGTCACCATGCAGATAAACAAGCACAGATAATCCTGCTAGGTGGTCTTCCTTCTTGCTTTAACTAGGGTAGCAAGGAATGGGCCCCCAAAGTCAATGCCAACATTGCAAAATGCTCTACCCTGGGAAAATTGCAAGGCAGAGAGCATACCCATCAGTAGGTCTGATGAAGCTGCACTCACTTTAAAACATGTGACACAGTTGTAAAGGAGCTTACGAATCAAAGTGCGAGCAAAATTGATACAGTATTCTCGACGTGTCAGGTACAGTGTGGTTGATGGACCCGTGTGTAGGTTGATCACGTGACAATGCATTATAATTCGGACAGTCGGCTTTGCTTTGGAAGCATGATGGCATGCTTACTTTCTTCAGTCAAAGGTGCATTATGCAGCCTGCCACCCACTAAGACACTGGACATCAATGGTTTAACTTCGGGAAGAGATACTCTCTCGCAAAAATGCTGCACAGGCCAGCTCTCATGGGGATGTAACAGCCAACGTGGTCCTGAAAACCATATTGTCTTCACCAAGTGGTCTGGAAGACAGCCACGTGAAGCAACATCAGCAAGGTTATGTTTCGATGGAACATACCTCCAGGAACTACATAGTACAATGGATTGGATCTCTGCAGCTTGGTTGGCGACAAAGGTTTTTAAACTGTGTGGTGAGAATCATAACCAGGCTAGGACTACAATGGAGTCTGTCCAGGAATGCAATGTCAGGTTAACAACTTTTGAATAGTAGAATATTACAACAGATTGCCAAAGTTTACATAACAAAACTGCTGCACACAGCTTTGACCTTGGAACAGACAGAGTCTCGAGTGGTACCACCCTGGGCTAGGCGACAAGCAGGTGCACTTCAGTGGCACCACAAGCTGTAACACAACGAGCACAACTGACTGCAGCGTGTCTTCTCGCTGGCATTGCAAAAACCATGAAACTGCACGTTATGTTCTTAGACTGGTACGAATCTGATCAAATTAACCTCAGATAAAGATGGCAAAGAGTCCTTAAAACGTGTCCACACTCTAAATATATCTTCACCAACTGGATCATCCCAATCCTAGGCCTTGAGTCCACAACATCTGCAACATCTTACTGGATGTGACCACTGTTGCGACCCATCCACATGGGTCATAAAGACGAGAAACAGTCAAGAGTATACCACTCTTTGTCACTGGTAATTCAGGGACAGTCAATTTGTACTAAAAGTGGTCCTGTACTGGGTCCAATTGTAGGCCTAACACTTTCACTGAATCAGAACAACCAAACATAAGAAATGAGTTCTCAGATTCATGTCGATGGTATCCAAGAGCTCTTCATTGTTGGAGCACCACTTGTGTAGTTTAAACCCTCCTGCTGCCAGAGTCGATGTGCTGAGACATTAGCAGCTGAGCATAAGCAACAGTTGCAGCTCCTGTAACTATATTGTCAACAAAGACATCATTGAGTATAGCATGAGCAGCTAGTGGAAACTTGTTACCCTCATGAACACTGACTTAGTGCTTTGAGAGGTCGCTAGAGAAGAATGTGTAAGAATGACTCCTGAGCCTGGCAGCGTCCTGACATAAAGTGGAAGCTTGTAGGCTGCCGGCACGGGGTGTGGGGGAGTCGTGATGTCCTCCTGCCCTGGTTGGCATGGGAATACTCTTGTCAGAGTTTGTGATTCATGCCTAGTCTGTGGCACTCAGCCTTGCACGAGGTCTGGGCAGCTTGTAGGCTCTCAGCGCTAGGAAGGGTGGGGTGGGGGCATGCCAGACGGGTTGCAGATCCTCCAGGTGAAGAGAATACGCTCATATAAGTTCCCATTGCCTGTAGGGTAGGCAACGTGTCACTCACGTCTGTAGTGATGGAAGAGGTACTCTTGGCGATGAGTCGTAATTGAATTACATTAGATGTATAAGCGGCACGTGTCACAGTGCTACTATTACCTTCCTCTTGACCAGCAGGGTTTAGTATCTTATTCTGTAGCAAGGTCTAGTATCTTATTCTGTACCGTCAGAACTTGTATCGTGTGACAAGTGAATCAAGGTGTGATGTGTGTGTTGACACTGATGATAGTGAAACTTTGAATAACAATTTACTACTGCATGTCCTGTTCGCAGGCAGTTAAAACACAACTTGTGGGCTAGCAGGCACTCCCTTCTCTCATCTGTCTGCTTTGAAAGAAATGTCTGGCATCTGTATAGGGCATAAGATGCACCACAAATTGGACACAACATCTGTTTACCTGTAGTGTCCCAAACTGAAACAAGGGTTGTCTTTGAATCTGCTGACTAGCTATCGTTTCCATGGCTGATCCAAAATTTGTTCCAGAAGGAAAATTTCCTTTGAGAGGGTGGACTCTTACAGGTGTAGCAAGCAGGAGGTTGATCGTCAGCAGCAAGCTGAACATCCTCCACAGCTCTACCCTTCCGTTCCAAAAACTTGAGTAGCTTAGAATACTATGGCACATCCTCTTTGTGGGTACCATAACAAACTTAGTTAAACCACCTTCTTTTTTACTGTCAACCTTTTGTAGATGCAAGATCTTCTGGACATGTAGTAATGCTGCAAGTCTCAAATTTTTTAACCTCTTCTCCAATATTTTCCAAATTACCGAGTATTTGCTTTCGGTAACCGGTATATTGTGTACCAACTCTCTGGTCTCCCCTTGTAAACAACCCAACAAGTAATGAATTTTCTGGACTTGGGTAAGGTGCGATAATTGACCAACAATTGAATTAAATAACTCTGCGAAGCCTATCCACTCAGCTCTATTGCCACTGAATACTGGCAATGGTAGATGTGGTAGCACTGCTGTCGGGATTCCTAGTCTTTGCGAACTATAGCTACAGGTTGTGTTAGTCACAAGTGTTCTTCTTCAGTTTACTACACACCCACGGAAAACTGTCTCGCATGTTGCAAACTGTTCCTTGCATTCATCTAATACACTCGGATCTTCTTGAGGTGGCTGGGCGCAGATAGCAAAAAAAAAATAATTTACCAGTAGTTCATTTCTCTTCAACACAACCTCTTTGAAGACCAGCTCAAAGTCTTCCATCTTCAATTCATTTTCCCTAGATGCTTCGTACAGTTCTCTGGCCTCATCCGCCTGGGTTAGCAGATAATTGAAAATTATTAATTGTAGCTCAGGCATTGCTGCAGCCGGTATTTTATTTAAAGATGTGAATAACTGTATATCCAAAAAATAAGTTGCACTGATGAACTAAAAGCATGGTATAAAACGGCAGAATAATAACGTGCTCGTACATGAAAACATAGCTTAAAATTCATCTGGCTGGCGGAGAATGATATTGCAGCATGCCATTCGCAGTCACCAAATCGTTAAAAGGTGTATATTACACTTCCAGCGTACATTTCCATAAACAAAACTGTATCTCCTGTAGTTAATCGGGCCTGGAGGACCAAAAAATGATCAAGACAAACAGCTGTGCTAATCCTCCATTCCCACCATCTTGCGACACTTCTGCCCTCTCATGACAAACAAGCAGCTAATACGTGCCGGAGTACAACAACGCCACAAGTTACATATTGAGAATGCCACACCAGAAGTTTTTTTTGTTTGTAAACAGTTATGTAACATTATTTAAATAGGAATTTCACCGGGACCACAAAAATTGCTGGTGGATGCAATTTATTTGTTCTTATTTTTTTTTTTTTTTTATGTGCGGCATCTACACACCGAAATACGATAATTTTTGTGTCTAACGAAAGTAATAACGTGACTTCATTGTCTACGACCAATACTATTTTATCGGCCCGATACCCTACTCTATACAGATACATCGGGAAAAGGAGAAATATCGGTATTGGAACAACTCTAATTTATCTGCTTTCAGTGGCAATAGTAATTTGTTGAAAGGAAGTATATCGACCAAGAAAAAAAATGCTTGTTTCCGGATGAATTAACCAATATTGTTTTGGTGGTAACTGCAATTTTTGTTTCTTTTGGTAAGTTTCTTATTATAGTTATTTTTGCAATGACAGTTTTGCCATAACTAGATTAATTCATAATGTTTCATACTAAATATATCATAAGTTAAAAATATTATTAAATTTATTGCTGTGTGGAAACGAGAACCAAGTAGTCGTTAACCTAATACTGGTTCTGAGTCAAACCTCAAGAATCTGTATGAATTAGAACTGAAGAACCAAACCGACCCATTTCTAATTTATAGATAAATAATAAGTAAAATTTCAATTTAACCAAAAATAAATTACGTACTTTTATAATATTATTAAAACAAGTACAAAACACTTGTGATAAATTATATATTTAGGAAACAATCTGACACATCAACATCATACATGGGGTGTTTTTCAAAGCTTTGATTCAAAATGTGTGAAGAAACCATAAATAGACTATAATCTTAATTATGTCAATACTTGAAGCATCTCCTGAAATAGTGGCGTGTATTTAAGGGAAATTTAAAATTGAGGTTCAACTCTATAAACATTCATTGAGACATTTGAACCTAAAAAGTATACATACTTATTTTTCTATCTATAGATTAATTTTTTTCCACCAGTTTTGCAACAAAATTAATTTTATTCACCGCCATAATACAGTACACTGAAATATAATTTTTTGTACAGACATCCCCCACGTTTTTCTTTTACACAAAATAGGTTCTCTGCTAATGAAGTGACTGATCTACTAAATTTAAAAAGAAATGAAAGGGAAGGTGCTACCTGCCAATGCGGACACTTTGCAGAATGTCTATGAAGGCCTGGTCTGACTGGCGGTGAACGCGGGTGAGCTCGAAGCAGGTGGAGATGCAGCGGTCCCAGGCAGGTGTTTGGAAGCAGAAGCGCACCTTCTTGCCTGACCTACCCACAGGTGCCAGCTGGAGGAAATCTCCACACAGGATGAGCTGCAGGCCGCCAAATGGCCTGTCACAGCCGCGAACAACCCTCGCCACTTGCTCCAACTTCTGCAACCACATATCGTAGACTCAGGCAGCCAACACGGAGTGTACCGGGAACATTTGGGCAGCTCTTAACATTGAGATTTTGAGAACTGATGAGTATACAGTGAGACAAGTATGGGGCAAAGCCAGAATGCAAGGGCAGTGGAAACAAGAGATCCTCAAGAAAACATGCTGATGAGCAGCATCACCTTGCATGATTCGCACACACAAAAAGGGAGCAGCCTCGCCAGGAATAGAACCAAATTCGCCTTTTCTGGGAGCAAGCACTAAAGACACTGCACGACCACAGATAAATAATTCACAATCAGTCTACGTACCAAATATATAGATGGTCAGGAGAACTGTAATAATTACTGTATGTGCGAAATATTGGCCCTCTTAAATTAAAAATTGACGCAAGCCCAGGGGTGGAAGTAATTGAAACAACAATTACTGAGGGACTAGCTGTGCCAAAGAATGATCCAAGACCTTTGGGGTTAAAAGTTATAGTGACAGTTACAAAGTATTTAAAGGAGAAAGTGTAGGTCTTAGTCACCTTAACAGTTTTATTTCATAACACCAGAATCATGAGGTTGAGCACCTTAATGTTTGAAAGGCGCACTGCCAATGTAAAGAACAGGTCTGGTGGTCTGTCTCAGGGGAACAAAATCTAAAACCACTGTCATGGTTCTACAAGTCGGCTGACCCTTGTTTACACAATTACCTGGCAGTTTGTTGTGCTTCGGAGGTACTGGTGTTGCTGGCTGGAGACTCTTACCCTGACATGATTAGGGCTGGTGGTTGCCTGGACAGTGAAGTACTATGGATTTGTGGTAGACTGCTGACAGCGGTAGATGGATGACTGGGACTGCACAACCAAGGGTTGGCGATACCAAGTGGAGGTTCTTCACCCCTTAAGAAGGCTTCTAAGATGGGATGAGGAGTGGCTTCAAGTTTAATCAAAGGGGGGAATAAAGGTGTCAGCAGTAAGGAGGAGTGGGACCCCTTTGTGGGGCGGGCGGTAAGAACTCAGATCCGCTTGGTGGAGGCGCAAAGTGCAACTTCTGACTGAGGGTCGCAAAGCAATCTAGTTTCAGGGGCAGTAGCTGCCCTTCTTAACCTTCTGTGTTTACTTCCCTCTGGGTGTAAGGCAGGGCAGATTACGGGTACAACTGAAACAGCGTGAAAGTATAACTGGTGCTTGCAATTCCCTATTGTGTACTTCTGAGCACCCAGTCTTGCAACGAGAGTGGTACGCTGTGTTCCTTTCGTCCAGCCCCAAGGAGAACGGTGGACAGAACGTTGGATTGCTCAAGTTACTTCCTTCCTGGAATACCCAGGTGTGGTATCCACAGGAGGTCAGATAGTCAGAGTTAATTCCAGCTCCTTTCTGGCCTCATGAAGAGTGGTCGCAGAGTACGGAATAACCTGAGTCTGCCGAAATCTACCGGGTGGCAGATCTCGGGTGGCCACTTAATGGAGGTGTATTTGGCTTGTTGCCTGGTTATGTCGCCAGCTTGAACTACGTAGGAAAACTATGACATTTTACACAAAGAAAATTAGCATACAGAGAATAGTTATGAACACGTGTTTTATTATGTGAGTAATAAAACATGGTGGCATTGTGCTACCTCCTACACTACATAACTTTGACACGGAAGTTAAACCTAGGCCATCCAGGTGAAGGTGACTTTGATGAGGAATTACGGATAATTAATATTTCAAGTATAGGTCACACTTAATTGTTTTTATTCCTGTAAATATTGTTAAGTCACAATTCCGTACAAACGCAGAAAATTCCGAATTAATTTCTCCCCTACAAATCACTTGTGACAAAAATATATATTATGTTGCAATGTTTACAAATACACATTGTGCAATTACTATTACACAGATGGTAACGTGACATGAGAAAGCAAAACCACTGCAACATGTTACACAAAATCACGTCTTATCGATGTGCACTTGTAGCATAGCGGCGGGCGTGTGACCTACGTAAGATATCTTTCTCCTGTACAGCAGGGTAATTATTTTCTCACATACTGCATCTATGGCAGAGATACAACATGTTTACATTTTAAACATGCGGGATGAAGGATATTTTGTTTACAAACGCAAGTGAACAAATATTTGCATGAGTGGAAAGGCCCCTCCCCTCCTCTTCCAATCTCCCCTACCCCTTCCCTTCCTTTCCTAAGAAACAAAGTTAAAAAATTAAAATGTATTGTATTTTGACAAATTTCTAAACATGTTTTGGGGGCGAAATTTTTTTTTCATGCCAATATCTCGTAAATAAGCCGCACCCCACTTTTGTAGTTAATTTTTTTGTAAAAATGTGCAGCCTATAAATGCCAAAATACTATTCAACAACTATTTTCTAACTTACTGGTGGTGTGTTCTGAAGGAACAACAAGGGGTACAACTACTGAAGGGATAGTGTCGGCAATGCCAGCACCATCCGGTGGGTAAGATGGAGGTCCTGAAGGGACATCATCGTGACCTATTACTAGGTTTCTGTGTTCAACACCAGAGGTGGTAAGGAAAGAGTAACATGTTCAGGAGCCTCTGGAGGAGTCCAGTCTCCCAGAAGCAGAGAATCTACAGTGGCTACAGGAGTGTTGGCTTCTGGTCAGC
The DNA here is from genome assembly GCA_029891345.1 of Dryococelus australis. Classification (NCBI taxonomy): domain Eukaryota; kingdom Metazoa; phylum Arthropoda; class Insecta; order Phasmatodea; family Phasmatidae; genus Dryococelus; species Dryococelus australis. Next base: position 307,728,210 of record CM056994.1, on the reverse strand, counting down.
GATGTCTATTGCTGGTAGAGAAACCAGTCCAAGAGAGCGGTGGAATCTGCAGATGTACCAGTGGTCACGCACCCAGATGGCAACCTCTGGCCCTATATAAGAGCGACGGAGGTGCAGAGACTGAAGATTTCTGGTCATGCCAGACCTTTTATACTTATCTTGCATAGGTGCTTGTTGAAGGGGGGGGGGGGGGGGGGGGGGGTTGTGAGGAAAGAGAGCCATGGCAGCAGAGGTTGAAAATTTAAAGGTGCCTATGCGGCGCCATCATCCCTTATCTCCGGCCGCTGCTTGGAAGTCATGGCGTCCGACAACCTTATAGGGTCCTTCCGACTTGCCCCCTTTACTCAGTAGGTGGCTGTGAAGAAGCACTGTCATTCCCATGGCAAAAGGGCAGACACTGGTGTGGGGAGGCAGATATTTCCAGCTTACATATTCTTCCTACTTCTCCCGGGCTCATTCGAAGCGTAGCTCAGCGGCTTGACGAATAACTTCAGGTTGTGCCATTGTGGTAGGGGCATGCTCCCATTGCCATTCTCCCAGTCGTTGCAGAGTGAGGCCTAGCAGAAGTTGGCTCAGGCTGGAAGCTGTGGCTTTATTTGTTCTTCTGCATAGAGCAAAAATTATTTTAGGCATATGGCAGTCCCAATAGCGCTGATCTTCTTACAGGCTCAGGCGTAGGCACTTCTTAAGTGCCTGGTTTTGCTGTTCTGTTGGGTTGACTTGGGGGTGGTACGGCGGTGCTGTCCATATTTCAACTCCCCATCCTTGGCAAGCTTTATGCCACAGCATGCTGGTAAACTAAGTAGCACTGTCTGTAAGAATACTTTGGTGATATCCCCAGCGTGGAAATAGCTCTTGGTCGAATTTGGAAATTATATGCGGGTTTCTTGGCTAGGTTGAGGAAAAGCTTCTACCCAATGAGAAAACATACCGGTAAGCACTAGCAGGTAGCGGTTCCCTCGGGTGCTTCTGGGTTACGGTCCCATAAAATCTGCTGCAACTTGATTCCAGGGTACGTATGGCCTACAAGGCTTCGCACTATTCTAGTGGGCTGAATATGCCTTGTTGGCAGCATTCGTGGCATTCGCTGAGGTGACGTCGGACATAGCGGTTCATGCCATCCCAGATATACTGATCACTGATTTCGGCAAGCGTATCCTGAGTCCCTGGGTGTCCTGCATCCAGGTGATCGTAGAAATTACATCACATCCTTTCGCAGAGCTCTGGGTATTAAGATCTTCCAGGGCGCATCCGGCTGGCAATTGCGTGACCACACAACACTGTCATGCATTTATACAGTTGCTTGGTTTGTTGGCGTAGATCTCTGAGTCAAGTTGCTGGTGCAGTTTTATTAGACTGCAGTTTAGCTGTAACTACAGTGGTCTGATTTGCTCTTCAGGTGGAAGTCTCGGTGGTTCTGGGAGGAGAATGTGGATGAAACAGTTCCCTTCGAAGTGGTAGCGAAACTTTCTAATTGCCCATATAACTGCAAGACATTCTTGCTCATTTATGTGGTACTTTTGTTCTGTGGGGGTCAATCAAGTTCTTGCATAAGCAATAACCAGGATCTTCCTAGTAAAGAATGGCTCGCAATCCATTCTTGCAATTCTGTCTGCAGGATGAGGGGTCCCTTCTCCTGAGGGTGATGTAGGTAGTCAATGTGTTAGAAACTGGTCTTGAGAGCTTCAAAGGCTGCTCGGTATTCTGGGGTCCACTGCCACCTGACATCTTTCCCTAGCAGCGGGTGAAGGTGTGCCATTACCACTGTGATATTGGAAACAAATTCCTGAGCCAGTTGCAGAGTCCTGAAAATCGACAAAGCTCCTTTACTGTGTATGGTTCCTCGGCTTCCTGAATGGCTCGTAACGATCTGTCTTGCAGGTAGTTGCCCTCCATGGACACGATGTGGCCTAGGTATTCGATGTAAGTTCTTCCAAAGTGGCTCTTGGAGAACTTGGCCGTGAGCCCATGCAGTTCCAATCATTCCATGACTTTCTGGAGATGGGAAAGGTGCTCCTCCCAGGTTTTGGAGCAAATTATAATGTTGTTTAGGTAGGCGAAAAAGAACTGGCCTATACATCCAGTTAAGACCTCTGAGGGCATTAGGCACTGGAACATAACTGGTATGTTCTTGAGTCCAAAGGGCATGACCCTGAACTGCAAAGTTTCCCTTTCTGGAGACATGAAGACTGTATACGGTCGGCTATCCGGATGAACAGCTATTTGCCAATAGCCTGACTGCATGTCTAAGGTGCAAAATATCTGGACCTCGCCGATGTCACGCAGTGTGTGCGCGGAGGTCGAGAGCAGGTGGAGGAGTGGGCAGGGTGGCATTGTTCAGAGCTTTATAGTTTCTGCAAAAGTGTAATTGCCCATCCTTTTTAGGCACAAGTACCATATGAGAATTGTAGGGAGAAGTGAAGGTTCAACAATCCCTTGACACTTTATTCTTCTATGTGCTCCATTATTAACTTCCGACGTTTTGCTAAGACTTTGAATGGCCAGTTGTAGATAAGCGTGGATTTACTCCGTAAGATCTCATAATGGACTGTTCGTGGTTGATGTTAGTTTATATCAGTTCCAAAGGTGGCTTCATGCTAGTCCAAAACCTCCATCAACTGCTGAAATTATGCATCCGTCAGATAGTGTTGGATGCCTTGAGCATCAAGGGTGGTAGCTTCTTGTCGTACAGCTGGATACTCCCAATGTAATGTGACTCGTCGTCCATCGCCCAGGTATACCTTGTGTGAGCCGTCAGGCTCTAGAGTTTGAATGACAGGGAGATGCGTCCGTCCACGGCAAGAGTGCAGTCAGGCTTGGCCATTCTTACTGCCTTAGTTTGAGGTTCCAATTCCTCGAGGTGGCACTTATGAAGTAGGTCACAGCGTATAAAGATTCCTGATACTGTCAATTCCAAGACGGTTAAGGCATTCCTGTATATTATACAGATTTCGATGTAGGACTCTACATGTGTACCTGCCTCTTCATCAAGGAAGTTGACGGTTGGTTCCATTTGACCAACGGAATCGCTCCCTTCTTTCTGCCGGTGTTGCAGTTTCCCTTCGATGGTTTACTCTGGAGTGCCGCTTTAATGGGTGGGTCGCGGTGTCCGGGTTGCATCCCACGATTCAATGCGTTTTTGCAGTTTCTCTGGCTACTGTGGGCAAACTCTACTGAAATTATTCCCTGGATAGTACCAGCACTTGGGTAATCTTGGGGCTTGGTGTGTCACTCTCCTGCCTTCCCTTCGTCAACAGGTTTGACTTGTCAAGCAGAGCTTGCGCCTGGAAGTTCCATTCAGCTTCACGTGCTCAGTCAATCAGTTTGTCTACTGATGCAGTGGGTGCTGAGCTGCTGCCAATCCGTTACGAATTCTCTGTAGACGTTTCACCTATCGAGAGCCATTCCTCTCCGTTTGATCTGGGTTCGAGAAACTTCCCGTTTGCATTCGTTGATGAACATGCAGGTGTCTTGCAGCAAACTCCAGGAGTTGCGGTTCTCCCTGTGTAACTGACTTGACTGCGCATGGAGTTGGGATCGGGATTTGAAGGTATGTAGTCTGCAGCTCATTTACAAACCACACACTCGTAATATAGGCCTGGTCTGTTTATCGTGGCTCGTCTGGACCTCCAATACAGGCGTGGTGGAAATTCTCACTGCAGACAATGCATTGTACAGTATGGATTCCTCGTCCAGGACAAGTTACCCAGTTACAGTATGCAGTCTGCCTGGTACTACAATCTTCGTACTGGTATTCTAAACCATCGGTGTAATGAGGCTCATTTGCACAGCCAAGACAGGTATAGTGGTGCCAGAGGCGGCAATGGGCGCATTAAATGCGGTGGGTTTACATTTCAGAACAGCTTGGTCGCAAACAGCGGTTTTGTCCAGTTGTGGTCGAGTTGTACTCCTCAAGCTCGGGCTTGCTAAGGGTTGTGTTCGACATGCTGGCTGTTTATATGGATCCTACGGGGTGTTTCTTATGACTCCCCAAAGTCTGACACTTTCTCGACTCTGTATAGATGTGGAGTTGGCAGTCGTGGCTGGCTTGTTCGTATTGCCTCGCGCAACTTCGAAAGTCATGTCCCATGTTGGGCACCAGAAAAAGGGTTCTGGCATGACTCCTACTTGACGTGTGACATACCGGGAATGTATCACTTGTCTGACAAAGTAGATGGTGTCTACCTTTTTGGCTAGAAGTTAACCCAGGCACTTCTATAATTTTTGGGGTTCTAGTCCTGACGGGAAACTGGTGCCTTCCTGTTATATGGAACTGACTGAGTTGCTTTGCGGCAGGACACAAAATCAGGTGTGGGTAGAACAATTCTACGCTTGGGTGCCAATGGTTTCTGACCTACACCTGGGCGAAGGCTTGCTGGAGTGGCATCTGTGCTGACAGGTGCAGGTACGGGTACAGCGGAGAAGGTTGGTGTGAACTGAGGCTTCAGTCGAGGAGTAGGAAGCAGTATGGCAGGAACCAAGTATGCGATGACTGGCATAGGTGGCTGATCGAGTTGGATCAACTGTTCTGCTACCCACCAAGGGTACTCCGTCGGGCCGTTGTTCACTGGCATGTCCAACAGATATCTGGGTATGTCAATTTCCGCTGGGTCCTGAAGAAGCCTGAGGGCTTGTGCTTGAGCTCGTGGTTCTAAGCTAACTATATGAGACACCAAGGTGAGCTGATACTCGTGCAGTCAGCCAAAAGCCAAAAGAATCTGCCGGACTTAATCCTTCAGCCCCCTCTGTTTGGAATAGAGCAGCGGGAAGTGGATTTATCCTTCTACTACTCTACCAAAATGGGCAAGCTCCTAGTGCAACTTATGTTTAGTACCATGTTGTAGCGAGCATAGGAGCCTGCACATGATAAGGTTATCCTGGATGAACTATAGATTTCCCAGGGGGCCCATGTTTTACTAACAATTCCAAGCAACCTACTCCAGGGAGAGTATTTAAATGTCGCGCTCCCCCCGCCCACCAGTGGTGGCGAGAAGTCGGGGTCTCCACGTCGGTGCCAGAGCGGCACGTGTGAGAGCAGACAACAAGGATCTGTGGAGCTCCGGCCTAAGTCTAGCACCGTTAAAGGGTGACCATAACCTTGCAAGCAGTAGGGTGGCACGCCCCTTTCGAGTTCCCGAAATTATCTTGTATTAACGTGGCAAGGATAGGTGATTCGAAGTACAGTTGATCTCTGGATAGGAGTAACTTGTAATCATAAGAATTTATAACTTAATTGTTTTAAAATTATAGCATCTTGTATACCCTTAATGTAAAGCTTAGCAAGTGTTTATTCTTATTGTACAGCATATCTAGTTATTTTGTAATTGTCATTGTTTCAGAAAGAGCAGAAGTTACATTAAAGTGTTTTATAGTATACTCTCTTTTACTTTCTCTGCCATTTGCCCACATCACCCTTAAGTAGAAACCACTACTGTATGGTTAATAGTAACAATCTGAGGAGCATAAGAGTAATGCTATCAGGTAACAGGAAAGGGCTTTACTATATTGGTGGAGGCGTGATCTTTCCCTATCTCTCGTTGCGAGAAGAAAACTCCACCACGCACATAATTAAAGTAGTTATTATAGACGTACGCAGCGAAAAACACGTGACAGCGCCTCACGCTGTCCACGACGTGCATAGGAGCAATAAAATTAATTTTAAAATACAAAAAGTTCAATTTAGTATTCAGTTCAAGCCTTTAGTTCACATTTTAATAGAGTGCATTGCCCAGAAACATGTACAACGTAACGCAGGCAAGCGCTGGACCAGCTATTAGCCTTCCGGCCAAGGCCACATGTGGCAGGCGTCAATTGAGATAGGTCGTGGAACCATGTACACGAGCTAGCGTAAAGCGAAGCAAAGAATTGCCACAGCACAGCTACTTTCCTGCCCTTCCTACCCCCCAGAACGCTTTTGCTTTTATGTATCATAATAATGTATGAATAACCTGCTTGTAAATTGCATGTCGGAACGCCTGTTCTTTTTTGCCAGCCAAGTGAAACATTTCAATTGTTTTGGAGTGGTTTCGCAGTGTTTCACCCAAATCTCTCTTTGTAGTTTGTTTTAGTCGTAAGTTTCCACAGTGTGTGCAGTTCACAGTCACGCTACACACTCACTAATTTCACAACACGAGCCAAACTCGCTGTGATGATAATGTGTTACGGAGAAACACGCTGAGCAAGATAACACCTCACAAAACAAACTCACCATAGGGATAAGGGGTTACATATATGACAAAATGAAGTGGACACACCAAGGTAAAATCCCTACTCAAGTGGCAGAAAACCACCTCCCCCATCTGTAAAAGCCCCTCCCACAACGTAGGGTGACATTACAAATGTAGATTCTTTTTAAAGGGTACGGGATAAGTACTACATAAAGCCGTTTGAGAGTATTGCAGTAAACCTTTTCAAGCCTCTGCGAGCACAGGGCATACAAAAACTTACTTACATAAAATAAGGGGCAGTAAGAACTAAATACAGTGGTCAAGGATGTGTGTGCGGTGGCTCAAAGGTTAACCTACATCGTACACTGGTGAGCAAGTACGTACAATTAGGGGTTGAATAATTCTGCTCAAAGTAAAATTTCTTACAACCCAAATTTTATATACGCCGGTAGGTTCACGTATGGCCAAGTGTAGACCTAGGTCACCCACCAAAGTCCGTGACACGCTGACACCTTGTCAGCTGTCATACTTCACCCCATTCATCATCATACAGCAACCCATTTTGTTCATTCACGTATAGACGTGTTGGGTAGGATCCGAAAATAATAGTTTCTCGCCTGAGCGGGAAACAATATAAACCCTAATGGCACCTATACGCAAACCCGCCGCTGGGAGGGAGAGTAGCAGCCACAAAAATATCCCTCCCAGCCTCGATAAAGAGCCACAAGAAATGAACAATTAGTCCTTAAGAATGTAGAGTAAATTGAAGTTCAAAATGTGTTAGGAAATAGGTATTATTAATAAGTATGAAGTAGTATAGGGCCACATTAGTTTATAAGAATCGAGTAATAGGGGTAGATAATTTGAAAAATGAGTTAAAGTAAACATTAAGTTTAGACTAAGGACCTTTATTAGCTATTATAGCATGCTAAAAAGTCTGTAATATTAAATAATACTGTTTTACAAACCAGGAGCCCCATAATATGTTGTGGAAGTTCATGTAGTAATTATATACATAATTACATACAGAACGAAGTGTGCTTTAGTTTTAAAATCACTACATAAAAAGTAGATTGACATGTGTAAGTGCCGTACCATGTTAGGATAAGGAGAATTCGTCTTGTACACTAGTGAATAGTATATATATAAATTTTAAAATTGCCAAAACGTCGCAAGAAAGAAGTAACAGATGGCCCACAACTATAAAAAACAAGGAAGTGTCAGAGGTCTTTACAACTGTCTCGCATTACATAAAGGTAGTATACAAGACAAGAGGAAGCATACATTTTAAATTTAATAGGTAACTTAGTAAGGGTTATTGATTCAAATTTGTTTTTACATAAATTAAAACCAGCAAACAGGGCAACATACATATTGCGAGACAGAAAATTCACACTGCAGGCAGAAATAAACACAACATGTTAGAAGGCCATATTCAACAAGCCAATCATACAAACAGACCCCGGAAAACAACATTCAACACTGTGACATGCTTCGGCATTGCAAGCGAAGCCAGCGTCTACAGCGAGGTCACACGCTCCCGTGACACCACAAACACCACACCACTCCACTGACACGAGCACTCAACGCAAACACAGCAATCCATCACCCCCTCCCAACCGCGTGGCCACCAACTATGCCACACATCGCCGCGGTGATACCTATATTGCAGTGTTGTCATATCATCACACCACACGTTTCACAAACACGAAGCCTGCGGTGTAGCACACTTACACAAGGTCATCAAACACCGCATTTTCACAGCATGCTTTCGTATTATCATAACACGTTCTATACACCATCACATTGCAGTCAACATTAATTACAACACACACACACTACAACTATCATGACGACATAATTACAATGAAAGAATTGAGATTATAATATAGTAGAATGAAAAGGCGTATTCACATTAATTAGTAAATTTAAAACAGTGCTTAAGGCATACAAAAGTTTAGGAAAGGCAAATAGCCTAAAGTATAGTGAATATGTACGAATGCCGATTTAAGTTAAATTAAACAAAGCTATAATTAGCATATAGTAGGAACTTATATATAAAATACACATCGCGACCATGGCCCTTCAGAGTAAAAAGAAAAAGTATATATATTTTAATTAGGTTCGTGGCTAATCCCTTTTTCTGTATGTTACAGTATTGTTATGGGATATCGCTTTAATGAGTGACGATGAGAGAGCCATAGGGACGTCACTAAGGCAGCCTGCCAGCACCGCAACCAGGGATTGCTGACAGCACGCTGGAGTCAGTATGTTCATGACCCAGCGAGGCGGAGGCTTGGAATGGGAGCCATTTCAGTCACAGGGCCGCAAACTTCACGTCCCGAATGGCACGCTGACAGTAGCAGCGAATCGCTGTTCCCGCAACCGTGTGCAGTTGGCAACATGAACACGTGTGCAGTTGGCAACATGAACACATGCGCAGGTGCATGTGCCAGCCGTCGCCATGGGAACCAGAGCAGTCAGTCCCACCCACAGCATGTAGCCAAGGAAACCGCAACAGCTATCCGTGCCCACAGCAGGGGGGGGGGGGGGGGGGGGGAGGAGCTCACTTCCAGCTGCCGTTGCCCAAGTTCATGGCGGCAATATGTATTGCAGCCAGCTGTTTCCACAATGCCGGCAAAGTTTGAATTTATTTTGAGGGACTCCTAGTACATAATTACACGTACCTTTTACGTAACCGTCCAGATAATCTTGGTATTTACAAATCATCAACAGTCTTTATAGAGTAATATATATGCGATCATTCAATGTTCTCCAGGTGCCTTAAAATAACGTGATAATACCTCTGTGTGCACCGTTTGTAATTTAGTTCCCATAAAGAAAGTAAAGCAGTTCAATCTTTATTTCTTTGTAAGAGACACTTTTCAGTTATCAATAATTATACATGGTTGGTAAGGTAGTGCTTGGTCAAATAAATAATCCGTGTTGCCGATACAATATTTTACTAAGGCACAATTTTAATAAAGTAAATGTAGTTAGTGACGTGACATTAAATATTATAGTAGGTAAAACCCCCAACCAGTAGTGTATAACTCCAGTCCCTCCCTTCAACTCAATGGCAAGCTACCCTCGATTTTGGCACGAAAGAGGATGCAATGAACCTGAAAAGAAAAGGAACACTGCGGCTAACGGTTTCAGCCCCAGCACAATCGAAACTTACCCCAGAGGTCATCCCCGTTAACCCCTACATTTCACGTGAAATGCAATTACCCCTTTTGCCCTGCTGGCCTTGAAGGAGCTTCAGGCAGCGGGGGCGTTGGATCTAATTACCATGGGATTCTTTTACATGTGACAAGGTAATGTCCCTTTGGCAGTGTACATGAGTGCACTGGCCACTTCTAACCTCCATGAGGGTAACACATGAATGCAGTTTCCTTGTTCCTCAGTGTAGTCGAGCGTTAGACTGTAAGAGATAAGCTTGTTTTCCCAATTTACCAATTCATTCCCATGTTTGTATAAATTATAATGCCATGTATAGAGCCAATATATAATATTTAATCCCAAACCATTACTCTATGTTTAATTGTTTATAATGATTAAATTTAATATTAATAATTATTCACATTCCAATGTCACGTGATAATTATTTCTTTATTTACGCACATGCAGAGGGTAGTTATTTAATACAATATGATTATAGTAATGATAAATACTTTACGGTTAGATAATGTTTACTGCCAGCCAAATTATCGTCTACTTTAAATAATTTTAATATATTATATTCAATTATTTTGCAACTATAATGAAAGCCTATTGCATTCAAATGCATAATATACATTTACCATACTGTCATAATTTCTCTCAGATAGTGTAAAAGTTAAAAGTAAGTTATAGCTTCACTGGTACTGAGAATACAGTAGTTGATAGTTTTAATTATACAAACAGCAAGACATAATTTTAATCTCCCGCAACCCATAAAAATGTGCATGTTATGACATTTCATATTATTTTCACAAGCACACACTAACAACACTATTATGTTGAATACATATCCACACTTTTGTCAGTGATAACCTCTGTTCATCCCTTCCAGGTAACCCCCCCCCCCCCCTTCCCAAATCCTTTTGCTGCAGCACCAGAGGACGAGAGTGTAGACGCTGATAGTGGCTAAAGGTGGCCAATCCTTTTGTTGATTAAGTGCTGTTTCATAAATCACTATAATAAAAGTGATAATGTTTTGTACGGTCCACAGGACATATATGTTTAATTGTTTTAACCTATGTACATTACAAATGAAATAAAACTATTTTCACAACTGTAGATTAAGTGATACCGGATGGTAATATGTCAACTATGTCTCAGCTGTAAGTATTGTCTCCTAAAGGGTTAGTCAGTTTTTGTTAACCTGCACAGTACCAGAGATTAACAATTTTGCACATAACGCAGTTCGCAAATATACAAATATTACTATATTCCACCAAGTGAATCTTCTGCTATGCACAGAAATAAACTGTATCCAGATAGCAGTGCACCTACAAAGTGAATTCCAAGTGTTATAACAGCTTACAACGGACAGTTCTTAATAAAATTATTACCCACGTGGTACAAATAAAAATTAATTTTATCTGTGCAAGTACTTACACTTAATTAATAAAAGTAATGTCTAATTGCTAATATCTTTACAATTTTGTAATATTCAACTATTTAAAATCAGAAAGTTTGCTTTCATGTAATATTTTATATATATAAAGTATTCACTTCACAAAAGTGTCACGAGATAGTTAACCATAAAAGTAAAGCCACTTGTAATACGATGCTCATACCGTCAAGGTGCAGGCTCACCAACAGTTGCATATGAAAATTTCCTTTCACTTAGGAAAATAACGCTAGATTCAAACTTACTACTTTATTATCAATCTGTGTTCAATTTTATTTAACTGTAATGTAAAACTCATAACTTCAGCCAGAAGACTTTATTCATGGAATAATATAGTATTTTAATGTATTCTTTCAAATTAACACCTACCATGGGATGCGTGAAAATACCACACATACACAAACTTTCCCATTCCCGCTTACCTATGTCCATGCGCCTAGAATTTAAGGTTTTTTTTTAAACATTAAATGTAATGATGGACGTACCTCCCTCCACTCCACGGCTTCACGACATCCCGTGCGTAAGTATTAGCCAGCGCTATAAAAATCATTGTAAATTCATCTTAACTAACCTTCCTTGCCAAACCAAATTTAATTCAAACTTAACCCATGTTCAAATTTTAAATGCCACTGGTTTTTGAGTTGGGTACTCCACCCTCGATACTGCTTTTATAAATAATCTGTGAATGCAACCACTCGTCCTCGGAGTCCCAGGCCTGCATCGCTACATGGTTGTTGAGCTCCCGATCCCAACAACCAACCCTAACCTCCAAATGAAAGATGTCAGACTACCACCTGTCTCCTGCAGCTGGGACGGCTGCTTGTTCGAACGGGGGATGATGTAGCGAGCATAGGGGCCTACACATAAGGTTACCCTGGATGAACTATAGTAGAACCCCCTTTTTGCATTACCGCTTTTTACATTTTCCCACAAATTACACCATTTATTTTTGGTCCTGTTTTATCTCCATTTGATTCTATGTACATATTTACAGCTAATCACAACACACACAATATTTTCGTTTCCCGCTATTTACACTTTTTCTATGCGCTACTGACAGTGGACAAAATCCACATGACAAGAAGATAAGCATGTTGGATGCAGACCACATTATTTCTCATGCATGGAAGGAAGTTACACAGAAAACAATTGCTAACTGCTTCAAGAAAGGTGGAGTTCCTTTATATATATATATTTATTACATCTTCATTCAATTTGAAACACTTTACTGCATTTCCCTTATTTTACATTTTCCCACTCTTTACATCATTTTTCATCTTTTCTGGATCCCTTGAATGGTGTAAAAAAGGAGTTCTTCTTCTTCTTCTATCTCTATCTCTCTCTCTCTGTGTGTGTGTGTGTGTGTGTGTGTATATATATATATATATATATATATATATATATATATATATATATATATATATATATATATATATATATATATATATATATATATATATATATATATATATATATATATATATATATATATATATATATATATATATATATATATATATATATATATTCCCGGCTGGCCCCTGTTTTACTAACAATTCCAAACAACCTACTCCAGAGAGAGTATTTAAGCATCGCACTCGCTCCCCCCCCCCCCCCCCTTCCGCCGTGCCGGTGAGAAGTCGGTGAGGATGGTAAATAGGAAACCCACTTTTCTTTTTCCTTCTGTCAATCATAGCATGGTGGATATCACACTCCATTTGCATGTGGCCAGGAAACAAAAATTTATGATGCACAATTTCCAGACGTGTGTGATTTTCGAGAACTGTAAGGCATATAGCTGCCATGTGCGAATTTTTATTTTGTCTGCTGCATGTATCTGAATACATTACGACATTCTTGACATGGAGAGGTAAATTGTTTAGGTGTTTCGCCAAACAAGAAGCAACTTGATTCGCACCTTTTCCTCCATCTACCTCACTCCACATGTAACAAGTAGCTTGTCCATCTTTGCAGTTATGCACAGTTAAGTAGAAGGTCAATAATTGCCTCTTATAAAAGGCAACTGAATTCTCTACAAATGGGGTTGGTAAACACTGCAGCATATCAAATGTTAGTACAATAGTGCTGAACGTCTAAGCAATCTCCTCTTGCATTGTTGTATGTGTGTATCGTGTGAAATGACGTAACATAGGGAAACTTACACGTGGCTAGGTATACTAAGCAAGGATGTTACAGGATGAGTCCTCAGAAGGAATTCAAGGATAGGTCCACTACAGATACATCCATATAGTGCGAGGTGAATGGGTGCAGCGAGGTACGTAGCTGGGAGAGAGCCTAACTAAAGTAACAGTACCCTATCGTAAATGCAGCTTAAATGATGAAAACGTGGTTCAGTGGTCAGTGTCGGAGCAATGTGTGCTGGAGACTGTTCAATCTGGTCAATTCCGTTAACGGTGAGCGCTGGGAATGAAGACTGCTCAATCTGGTCGGTTCTGAGCGACTGGCTCTAGAAGCGAAGACTACTTTGGAGACGCGGGCTGTCTCTCCTTTTATACTAATTCGGGCCACTGCCCGATGCTGATTGGCTGGTGCCACTAAGGCAAGGGGTGGTCACAGAGTGGGGTGTAGCAAATGCATGACTTGCCTATGCGACGTCACCGGCCGGCTGGAAGGGTTTCAAGAAAAGGAAAGACAAACAATGTTCCTACTATTAGAGCTATCCAGTGGGAAGTAAAAGAACGTGTTGCATCTAAGCATTGTTATGGTGGGCTGATGAATAAAACATTCTACATGGGGGACAGTACAATCTCACATTATGTCCGGACAAATGAAAATGCAAACGTCCGTCTCCTGGCTAAACTGAACTAAGAATGGAGCCGAAGTCATATAATCTCGACTGTTGAAAAAGACATTATGCATCAAAACTTTGTTAAGGTTATGTATTTTGTATTGACCAACAGCCACATACACATGAATACACACATGTGCATACATACACAAAATCCCTGTTGCAACATTTCAAGTTTATAATAACATCACACATACCCCAAGCAAACATCAGAGGAATTCATAATGGTAAATTTAAACAGCACTTGCTTTAAGTGTACATCAGTACTGACAAAATATAATTACATTTTACTTACACATGGCAATTAATAACATGAAGCTCAAACATAAATTTAGAAGATTCTTACACAAGAAAGAAAGTCACTCTCTCAAAAGGTTTGGTAGAAATAAGGAAAGAATCGCAAATAAAGAGATTCTTTGAAGAGAAAAACTTGTGTGAACCAAAACATGCCAGGCAATATCAGTTACTGGGTATCTATATGAAAAAACAGAACTGGACACCCACCTCAAAGAAATCTCCATCCACCATGGAGACCTCGTCGATGATGAGATGGCGGCACCTCTTCCATGACTGCTGCGCCTGTGGCCGTGATGCCATATCCACACACTGCTCAAGCGAGGCTTCCCCTGAGCCGATACCTGCACATAAGCCACGTGATACTTCCTGCAATATTCTCTTCATCTACGAGGAGTGAAGAGGTTTGAATGGTTCTTAACAAGGTCTTAAGAGGCAATGGGGGTGAAGCAAGGCAGATATGGTAGCACCAGAATATAAAAGTGGGGGAAAAGAGAGATCTCTAAGTAAACCTACCGAACACCAGCATCATCAGGCACAATTCCCACATGCAAAAACCAGCAGAGACCCCACTTACCTTGGTAAGCGACACACTCTAGTGCTACACCAATCACATCCCCCATACATAAGTCCCAATTAGAACTGCTATTTTCAGAGCACCTCTAAGGCCAACTGTCTGTACCCTCAACCAGGATAGGTTTAAGGAGGCACTTGAAAGTGGACACTTCCACTGGTGTAACAAGTTTTATGAAGCATGACCACTTGAGATTAACGAAGCAAAGCATGCAAGAGAAATTGCTAATGATAAATAATACTGGTTTCTAGTTTCCCTGTCACAAGGAAAGGTTAAACATGAGGATACATGTTTATAACACAGGGCTGGATCACAACCAACTGATCACGACCAACTGAATGGTTCAACTCCCCCTTTCAATTAAAATGTTAATACTAAATCCAAAACCGTTTCATGCATCCACCCCTTCCAATATGAATCTTGATTGTTACTGATTACAAACTCTTCATCAGCCATCCTTCTTAGCTCCTTTGCAAGGAGAGGAGAGGTTGGGGGTTTGCAGCAGCATTGCATCCATTTCATAATGCCAGGATCGTACAGTTTTCCCATAAAAATCGTACAAACCACTTCCAGGATCGTACATTTATAAAAAAAAAGCAAACAAAAATTTCTAATGGCTTTTGAAATAAGATCAAATCAAAACTCTTGCTTACAAACAAAATTGTCAGGTAATACCAACATATACACATATATTTTCAGTAAAAATAACACGAAAATTTACTAAATGTAAAGAATTATTTAATACGTAAATAAAGTATTTAACTTATGGGAGTCTTTAAAAGTGGAAGAAAAATAAAGTCAGAAATGCAGTTACTGCAGGTTTAATGGAATCTTGGATAAACACAGTGACGGCTCTAAAAAGGTAAATATAAACAGGGCTGAAGATCCTACAATTGGCGTACAATCCAAAGTTTGGATAGTAGGTTGTACTCCACACAAAATTATCAATATCATACTTGTACTGTCAGCATCGCACAGTTGGCAATGCTGATTTACAGATAGGAAAAAAGTGCTATTCTTACACAGTGTATAGCAATTTAGTTCCAAGGATACACAAAATTGAATTAAACATCAAGCAGTACTAAAATAATACTGGAAATTTTGAATTTCCCTTCATCCTTCTATTTTTCATAACTAAGGTTGGTACGATGTTACTAGGTCAAATATCAAGCAAATCCTCTCATCATCATTATTATTACTATTATTATTTTTGAATTTCTAATGTAATGCCTTGTAGAGAATTACAGCGCCCGCCACAGTGGGTGGTGGCTGACAAGGGGAGAGTAATAAACCAAGAATAAATGAGCAATGGCACAAACAATTTGTTTGTAAACACAATTAATTTCATGTTTTGTCAACTCACAAACTCAGCTTTAGTTGCACATACAAACGAACAAAGTTAACCGCCCGCCATCTTGTCACTCACTGCCTTCCATCGTCTTCATTCCCACAATTCATGATGCCAATAAGCTCTGAATACAAACTTCGGAGAACAAAGGTCTGACTCCAGTTTTTTTTTTTCTAAACTGCTGAGATTTCACTAAAGAGTATTGCTAACTCCTCGAAGGTAAGTATTTGTTCACCAATCACTTTTCTCATACGCAATTTGACCGACTTGACTGCAGATTTCTAGAAACCTCCAAACTGCGGTCCTACTGGTGGATTGATGTGCCAAACAATATTAAGGTCAACTAAGTGATCATGCAGTGTCTGCCACGCTGTTCAGAGAACAAAGCTTGATGCACTTCCTTAAGGTGTCTGTTAGTACCAACAAAATTGGAGCTGTGATCTTAAAATATGTCGGATGGTGTTCCTCTCACAGACACAAATCTTTTCAAGGCAACTAAAAATGCATCAGTAAACAAAGATGACAACTTAAAATGGACTGCCTTGTTCGAGATACACACAAACACAGCTTTCTGTTACAACAACCTTGCGTGCTTTGGGGGGCTTTGAACTAAAAGACCCTGCAAAGTCAACACCAACCTTCATAAAAGGACGCACTTTTGTGAGAACCTCACAGTCGGGAGGTTTCCCATGAGTGGGATGCGGGGTTTGGCTGTCAATTTGAAACACTATGTGCACCTGTGGATACAGTGCCGAATTAGTCGTCTAGCACTCAATATCCACAATTGTCATTGGACGAGAGATTGAGTAGACCGTGGTCCAGCATGGAGGTAAGTGGTATGATGGTAGTTAACAACAAGCACTGAAAGGTGACATTTTCCTGGAAATAATACTGGATGTTTCGTTTGGTCAGGCAAGAAAGAATGTTTTAGCTGACCACCCATCCTGATGACTCCGAAGACTACTGGGACATTCACTGCGCTCCAGAATTTTAATTTCCTCAAAAAAAATAGTGTTGTTGCACAACTTTGATCCAAAATGCCACTGCAGATTGTATCTCTTCATCATATCACAATAACTTCAAATCACAATGAATTTGTTTTCTGAAGGCACTCTTAGCCCTGAGCATCCATACTGTCACATGCTTAAGTTTAGATGGTGATGAATATGTGTCCAAAAAGTCAACTAATTCATTTCTCTTGTCTTGAACTACAAGAACATGATTTTGTACAGATTTTCATTCAGGAAGCTCGTTCACATCCAAGGTCCTTACCCATTGTATGGGCCAATTCGCATCTGAGCCTGTCAGGACCATGAAACCATAGTGTCTTACCGACTAAGCACTCTGGAAAACACCTCGAGAAGCTAAAATCTGATGTATTGCAGTTAGATGGGACATAATGCCATACGCTCAGAGGTGCAATGGTCTGAATTTCAGAAACCTTATTTGATACAAAGGTTTCAAATTTATGAGACGATTTTATCCACGACAGCACAGTTGTAGTCACACAACATGTGTATGGTAAAGCTGTATGATTTGTCTTCAAACTGGTTGCTCACATACAGCCACAACCTTGCCAGGAGCACAGCACCCCACAACTCAAGTCTAGGGGTGTTTTCAGCAGACCAACTTTTGATTTTGCAATTACCTGATGGGTCAAAATCACTCCACCGTCAACAAGCCGCACATAGATCACAGCAGCGTATGCCTTTTCAGAGGCATCACAAAACCCATGGAACTGAAGATTTCCAGCATCATGTAAACTGACGTATCTTAAGGAACAATCTGTATTAATTTGCCAGTTCTGGTGACTTCTTCAATTTGTTCTCAAGACGTTCCAAATCTGAATGATGCAACATGTAAAGAATTTCCAATGGTTTGCGGCTCTTGCTTGAATGGCAACCAAAGCACATATCTCCCATCTGCATTACGAGCATGTGTAGTGTGGAAGTGCTCTTCACATTTGGTCTTGCCAGTCACAACCCAGCCAAACACTGAGTCATTACTTCACTGTCTGCTGACAGGAGCATGTCAACAGGTCCAGGAGAATCAAATGATGGATTGGCTAAAGTTAAACCTTTAAAGCACTCAATTGAAGTAGCTGAAATTCTTGAACATGGCACGGGATGAGTGTTTCACTTAAAATTGTGGCCGCCTTAATAGCAAAATGAGTGTCGCACGAGCGCACAGATTATATGAAGCAATATGTAGCCCCTCTAGCCCTGGCACAGGTGTTTCGACAATGCCAACAATTTCTACACATTCCTGGGGGTGTTTTAAGCCCAATCGTACCACACAATTTACAGTTATAAATGTAGTTTGTGATGCACCATCTAACAAAGCTCTTACGACTTGAAACTGTCCACTGCTGTCTTTCACATGCACAAGAGCAGTTGCTAGCAAGGTGGTAGTGTGTTGATTTTGAGTGTCATTTGACAGATGTAGTGCTGGAAGTTTATCAGCAGAAGTATCATGTGATGAATCCCTATTTTCTGGAGTCTGAGTATCTGGTGTCTGCCTTGGGGGCTCCCAATGGGTGAAGTGAAGAAGAGAGTGATGTTTCCTTTGACACTGCATGCATGAGAATTTCGACAGGCATTTCACAGCACTATGGTTAGGTTTCAAACAGTTAAAGCACAATGACTGCTCCTTCACAAATGCAACCCTATCATCAACACATTTTAACAAAAACTGTTCCACTTATGAAGAAAATTGTTTTCTTCATGTAACATATAGCATGTTTGTTCCAATGCAACTAATGTAGTGTTGTGACCATTATTTTGCCTTGAATTTGATTTCACATTTGACATTGAGGGTTTGCTGTAGGTTCTACTTACATTACCCACTGTGAATACACTCTTGCATGCCAACCACATGTACTTGTACACCTGCCACAGTACGACGCTCCAAGAAAATTAGAAGACCCTCACAAGTTGGCAAATCTCCTTCCACTGACATTTCAAAGTCTTGGCACAGAGAGTCGTATAATTTATCAATAAGAATATTTAGTAAAAGGAAACCCCACTCAGACACTAGAAAATGGTCAGCTCTGATACCTGTCGCTTGATCTGTATGTGTGCAAGTGGCTTTTGGGTTTGCGCTAGGTCAGTTGCACAATTCTTTTAAGGGACTTAGTTCAGTCTTTTACTAGACACTAGGGTTAGCCGCGTTGCCTGTCGGCTAGGTACACAATCCAGTCCGCTGGTCTGGCAATATGGCGGACCGGAACACTGGCCCTCATGGGCAACATCGATTTACCAAGGTTCGGCATATTTGGTTTATGCAGAGTGGCAGAGGCGCTATAGGATGGTTGGCTGGTCTCCGCTGTCTTCTGGGTCTCGTGAGCTATGGAGTTACGGTAGTGGTCAGTCAGGTGCTGGCGATTCCAGCGGTTGCTTTCCTGGCTGCCGAAGTTAGAATTGGCTATCATGAGCCAAGTGTCATGACCGGTGATTAGAACCAGAACCACCAGATGGTATCCACTGCCAGTCCTAGTTGGGTTGGAAAAATATATAACGTTCCTGACGGGAGAAGTTGGTCTCCCCGCATGTCGGGCGGGTTGAGCTACACCCTGTGGGGCCTAGATACTCGGAGCAAAGAGGTTGACTTCACACACCTGTTTGGCACTACTGAACTTTTTTTACCGCTCCCTGAGCCCCGTGTCTGGCGTTGAATGGCATAGAAGTATATAACTCTCAATACCCCTCGGAAGCTGCAAGCACTGGCTAGCATATGAGCTGACAGTGGCTGATTGTGCGCTACCTGGCTCCAAACAGTATGGGCAACTAGTACTTGCACCTGAAGCTGTGGGTCGTAGACAGTCTCCCTACCACTGCTGGGTGTAGTCCAAAAAGGTAGGGCCCCCTGTCCCAAGCAAATACCCCTGCCAGCACCTTAGCTAGGTGCTCCGGTCAGCGATACAACTTGAGGTGGCTGTCCCACCTAGGAGGGGTGCATACCTAGTGGTTGACACTCAACCGTCTATATACTGAGGTATATAGAATGGGTGGCTGTCAAAAGATGAGGTTGCGTGTGGCAACAGGCAGACTCCTGAATGGGGTCTGTCGTCCTACTCTGTGTGCGTAAATAATGATCAGCCCGGTCCCTTCCTTGCCCCTTCCGAAGTCTATACTAAGTGACAGACAGGTTTTACTCCTAGAACTATTTTCTGTACACTCATAAAACTACGTGCTAGATTTGACCCTTAACTCGGGTTTTAATACTACATAGTAGAGAGAGAAAGGCAGGTCAGAAACAGTCCGGAAACCAAGCAGCATCAATGTCCCTCCACGGGATCACTTCTTGTTTGACATATTGGAGTAGTTTCCTTAGGTTGGTGAAGCACGCTAGGACGAGTCGCAGTCGTGTTTGGTATATGGGTATAAGCGGAACCCGTCAATTCGCTCTCCCATTCCCCCCTCCCCCACGCTGCGACGGAGGCTCATCCGTCGTTGGTAAATGCGGAGAAAGGAACAGCAGCTAATCCTCCTCTCTCTGGAAGGTTTAAACTTGTAGGAGTCGTATTCAAAATTTTTTCAAAATCCTAGGCAGGTTCCGTAAGTTCCAGGTGGTTGACATCTGTAGGAGCGCTTGCTCAGTGTGCTGCAGCATCGTAAAATACGTTGGGCCAGACGAGGATTCAGCAGTAGTTCTGTCTCTCTCTCTCTCTCAGCGGGCTGGCTCTTCCTCTCATCTCCTCACCGCGACCGACCGGTGAGGGGACGAGAGGAAGATACCTTCAAATGTATGAGATCTATGTAAACGGCTTAAGGGATAAGGAACAGGCTACATAGAGTAAAACTCCAACCTTATGTACACCGCTATAACGAGAAACTCCTTATAACCTAAAATTTTGTCCCGTCAAAATTGTATTATTGTACATTTAGGTTACCTCTAATTAACAAGCACTTTTCCTTGTTCATGATCACAAACTTCCTTATAATGAATCAAATTTGCCATTTAAAATTAAGAAATAACTAATTTAATTAACATTTTTATTCATATAAATGTTCTTTAACTGTGGCCGTGTGCACAGCGTTCATTTTCTCCACGTAAATAACACAAACATACTCGTGATCAATGTCATAGATATACACAGTATGAAGATGTTGCACTTGGCATTCTGTAAAAAAAAATAGCTGTGGCAACCACTGCGATCATTTTGTTGATCACTGTTTAACGTTTATGAACGTCTACAACTTTGGATTGCCCGTTTTGATTTTCGACGTTGGCAATGACTGTATGCTTTGCTTTGTTTACGTGCTGTTGCGAGAGAACATAACCAAATTGTTTGTGTATGTAAATCTATGTTACTTCCAAGTGTTTTTAACTTGATTCGGCAACAGCATTTGCGTAGTTCATTATGTGATAGTAGAAGCAGTTTTTGCGCAACACATTAATTTATGCAATGGTCGCAGTAGGTTGCGGCAGCAGTTTTAGCGCTCATTAACAGGTAACGAGGTTGTGGCAGCAGTTTTGGCACAATAATTACAGTACGTGGTTGCACGTATATTTATTCCATGGTCACAGCAGCTGTGTTTGCTTAATTTATTTAGTGTCTGCGACAGCTATTTAGTATGTTTTAAAGTGTATGAATGTCATATTATTTATATCAAAAATGGATTTAAAAATCGCAAGGCAGTTTCAGTGGCAACAAAATTAGAAATTTTAAATGCTGTAGATGCAGGTGAAAAAAAAACTGATGTTGCCAAGAGATATGGACTTGCCACCTTAACCCTTTCCACTGCGCAGTTTCGATGAACTGCTACAGATTTTATAGGTGACACCGTTTAAATTCAATTGTCTGTGAACTGCCACCTCACCTCCCGAGTACTTTGATTTACCTCTCTCTCCTTTTCCTACCCAACTCTATGGAAACTCTCCACCCTCCTGCGCATGTGAAGCCTTCTGAATTCTTATTGGTCAATATGTAAATCAAACTGAACAGCCTTAGCTTCAGAGAGAGGCTCTGTCACTTCTACTTTGGTCGCCTGGTTGAGAATACCCTTCCGCTATTCTACTGCTTTGAGGACCCTTTAGGACTTTGACATTTTAACTTAACATGTAGATCTGAAGGTTATGAGTGCAGCACACACTTTGTGTTTTAAGGTGGATTCACATTTCATGAGATGTCTTAAAGTGATAAGTGTTGGTAGATTTTGTGTAGAGCGTTCATGGTTGAGTATTCTAAATTTTGGTTTGGATGTAATTGTGGTACTTGTATTCGTAAAATTCCTTTTGACGTAACTTACTAGCTGTGGAGCCCTATAACATAATTCTAGCTGATGATTTGTGGAAGTTTGCATTACTGATTAAAGGTAGTTTTTATTTGAATGCGAGATGCCTGGAAAAGTGATGGCCAGTCAAAAGAGCCCGCATCAACTAGTGTTCTTGGTTCGCAACATGGTAACCCACCTTACTTAATTCTCATCAATTTTATTCACTTCGTTAGTCTCTTCCAATTAAAAACACTCATGTGGAGTTTTAGTTTGAATTTTAAATGTATTTGTGTCAGAAACATGTTTTACGGAGGTCGGACTGTGATAGGCCTTATGACGCTCTGACCACTGCTTGAGTTTTAATATTGTAATATTTTTAATTTCTTTAATCCAATCTATATGCTTCATATTGTTGTTAACGAAGCCTTTTCAAATTTTATGAAATACATTCAGGTGTTAGCCTCAGAAAGGCACGTAATGGTTTTTACAGGCTTCAGTTATTGGAAATAGTATATGTTCAATAAGTCCAAAAATATCAGTATTTTTAATTTTTATTATGCACCAACTTTGAGTGGCTCTATATTGAGTGCCTGGGTTACCTTTTTAATTTACTATAATATCTTCAAGCTCTTGAAAGTGTCTACTGTTGTATTTAGAGTCCTGTTGAATGAATAAAAGCAAATGTGGAAAGAAATGGTTGAATAAAAGCAAATGTGGAAAGAAATGGTTTAATAAATCTTGTGATTGTCACACCACAATTATTTCAAATAAAAATTAATTGAACAACACAGTTCTGCTTGTATCATTGTAGTAATTTTTCATTTGTTTGTAAGGCTGTTGCAGGCCCCTAAAAATTGGTTTTATTCAAAGAAGTCATGATTCCAATAAAATTTCAATTTTACCTCTTTATAACAAACATGTTGTAATTTGGTCCCTTCAGTTTTGTTATAGAGAGGTTTTACTGTATCAGCACACCATTTTATGGCCAAAAGACATCCCAGTGTTAGTTACCAACAGTAAATACTGCCTGGCACCCGCCATCTCATTAGAGCAATTTGCCAGGGATTATGTATGAAACCCTCAGACTCTCAGTCAACCAATGCTCCCCATCAAGCTTGGAAAAAAAATCTGCACGTACATTGAGCGCATTACGCCACCTTCACCAGTGTTGCTTATCAAGACACCCAAAAAACCAGAGGGGCCAAAACCCAAGAATCACAGTGTGGAACAGCTCCTGCCAGAACTGTTCTAAAGCCTCTCCCCCCACCCCCTGCTCCTGGTCATGGTTAAGTCAGACGTGCTAATTTTGCCTCCGCCATTTATTGAACTTGTACGATTTGACTCCGCCATTTATTGAACTTGTACGATTAGTGCAGAGACCCTAACATTTTCTAATAGCTGTTACTCATCTTAGATACTTGCCACTTTATACAGGAATATTCAGCTATCTATATATACAGCCAGGCCCACCTAAAACCTACGGAAGCATAGTTAGCAGAGTGACAAAATGCAGGACAAAGGAACTGGCAAAGCCAAGTAATGCACACAACGATCAAAGAAAACAATCTTCACATGCACAAAAACATGCTATCTCCAATCAAAAAGTGGCAGTAATGTTCACTGTTTTTCATATTAAACAACCTGAGTTGTGAATTGAATAAGTTTGTGGCCTGCAACCACACTTTTCCATCACACACGTGCTCACTAAGCAAAGCGAAATCACTACTGACGTACAAGCCCACAATGAAGAAAATATGTAAGTACTGATCACACCCACAGACCGAAAACTGGCGTGGAGAACTAAAATATCTGGACTTGAGAAGAATGTGGACTGTAATTTAATGAACAACATTGTGAGTTGCGATTGCGACTTACCAATAGGAGAACAAAGCCGAATTTGATTTTGTACATTCGAGCAACGCAGCTCCAACCTGATGGCATCCATCAACAGTGTTTCCAAGATGTAGCAGGAAATTTAAAGAAGTTCCAATAGTCCAGTGGCCCAAACACAGGACTAGTATACACATTACAATAACATAACATATTGGGTTTCATAAATATTTCAACCAAAAAAAAAAAATTTGCATCTCTGTCATATTTACTTAGACACATTTTCAAAAATGCAACACCATGACGGAAACATCAGAATAAAAGGAAATTTATAGCAAGATTATAGTTTGTGTTTGTAAAATACAGCACATTACCATGTTTGTGTATTTACATGTGGTGGAAAGATACACATAGTAGAAAATAAATTAAGCACAGCTTTCAAAAGCGTGAAACTTTACAGTGAACAGCCGATACATATCTGGACACAAAGTAAGCGGCCACCAGAACAAAGCCCATGCAGAAATTGTTCTCAATGTGAACCCAGCAGTGCAACAACAGTCAGAAAGGTGATCACACCTGCAAATGCATGCAGCGTGATGCCGCCGATATGGCAGGCAGCCACCCCTGTGCTTGCAGTTGCCACGGTGACCTCAGGTGGCAGGGTAGCAATGATGCGCTTCAACAGGTACGACTTGCCAGTTCCTGCACTTCCTGCCACACACAACACAGCTTCCTCACTTTGCCTCCTTGCTCTTGCAAACACACAATGACAAAAGACACTACTGGTTTGAGAAATCCATTTTGCACTTAACTAACAGTTAACACAATTCTAATCACTACACACTGTATCAGTATTACTGGTGGCTAATTTGGGGGTCTTATCCTACAAACCCCAAATTTACGGAATTATTTCGCTAATGTATACTATTCACACACATTAAATGTGGAACCTAAAACAAAGGTGCAGGTTATAAACACTCACTATAACACTACAAAACTCAATTACCATAGACCGGAAAAGCACTAGGAAAAAATCTACTTTCTACTAGAACCATAACTCGGCAGAGATGTTTCAGCAAAGTATTAAATTTAATTAATGTTCTTGTCACCAATATTTGCAAATAACAATTAATAATTCTTTCTGATATATGTGGTTACTCAGTTTCCAAACAAAATTCAATTAGGGGTCTTGGTAACACTAGTCCCTCTCGTGAATGGTAATCTTCATTAACTTCAAGCCTTGCAATTTAAAATTGAACTTTAAGGGGATTATGTACGGGAACATTTTCTGTGAAATTGACCTTTGCGCGCAAATGTGTATCTCGGTAAATAAAAGTCAAAATATGAATTTTTGACAGAAAGGATTTAAAAACTATTGTATACATCCCTAGTGCTCTACTTTTGTCATATTTAGTGTATTTTTGGAGCAAAAAATTTGTGAAAGTGGTCAAATATCACATTTTTAAAGCTTGCCTAAGCAGTTTCCTTAAGCGGCAATAGAAAAGTACAACAAGATGGACGTATTTAATCTGTAGTCTTTCATCGCATGTAAAAAAATCCCACTGTTACAGATCTAATTTGCACAGTACAGCGTTACGATGGAAACACTGCACGCATTGCGCGTAGGAGCGATGAGGCACTAGGCGTGCATGTTAGTGTCGCCCGTATTGCTCCCTCGCTATTAAATTATTTTCATAAGGGCATTGTCATAGTGGTGCAGAACAACAGATGTGATAGAAATTGGCCTGAAGTCTGCAGCCACAGTCGGTTGGGAGACCTTCGGTAACAGTGCTGTCCGGGCAGCAAACATCCATTTGGGGACAGCCTCAGCGAGCAGGAAGATGTTGATGTCTTAAGTTCATCGGGCACCTTGGCCCACTCACCAATAGTGATCACATCTGGGCCAGGCGAGGACTGGCCTTCATCCTTGATTGATCTTTGCACCTCCTCTGTGGAGATACCCCCCCCCCCCAGATACTATGCAGATCTTCATCATAGTATTCGACATCTTCGTCCATGAGGCCAGAGCCCGAGGAGAAGAGGTCAGCCCATTTCGGTGAGGTGGGGAGGGGGGAGGTCACGACTCCTATGGGCTCATCCTCCAGGATCTTAGCCGCCAACTTCTACCTTTCTTTCCTCCACAGAGCTTGTAATCTTGCATACTGAAGCCACCTAACCTGTCTCCTGGTGCCCTCGAAAGGGCGCACCAGGGTCTCAGGCAGGGGTTTCACGCAGTCCATAACCTTAAACACCATCCGGAACCACCATCAATATGCCCCTCTACATCCTCATTTTTCTCTGCTGCATCGACTGCTGCCATCAGGATTTCCGGATGGTATCGCCCATGTCCCATAAATGCAGACAACTCAGTCCTTAGGACGAGTAGTCTATCTCTGAGTGGGCTCCGGTACACCAACCTCCACTCTCACTTCCAGAACCACAACACCACCACCTCTAGATCTGCGAGGTAAATTGGCAGTGACCCCAGTGGACCACCGCTTTGGCAGAGTAAACAGAGGGTCTGATAGCTCAAAGCTGCGTATCTCTCTCACCAACTGCTGATACTTTCACTGCTTCCTTTGGGACTTTATGATGTCCAAAGATCGCTCTACAAACATACCCTTGCTGTGCAATCTCGCCACGAGTGCCTGGTTCACGAACCTTGTGTCCTCAGGGAGGAAAACTTCCTCCCTGCCCATTATTCTCAGTCCTCCTTCGGTCCATCATGGCACCGTGGAAGCCGGACCTGGCAGACTCGCATTGTATTGGATGGGATCTGCGTACCTCGCCCAATCTTGTAGGCAAACTCCAAATCGCACCACTCACAACGTATCAGACTCACGACTGTCGGACACCACAACCGAAAAAACAATAAGTGAAAGCCGATAAAATAGACGCCTGTACCTCGGCCAGAGGGTGAAGGCTAAAAACACACAATTCTGTCAATAAATGCACAGAGCGTCACACACTATTGCCTGGTCTAAGTCACTGTCTGTAAGAGCACTGAAAAAGCTAAGTATACAACACTAAGCGCATCAGGGAAGCACTCGTTATAGACTGTGTCCGGTCATCACCACAAGGAGGTGTGGATCCACTTGACCAGTAGAGACTGTATATTTGCATAACCGGCCTTTTACAGTAGCTGCTGGAACTTGGTCTCGGATACTAGGACTGACAGTGGCCCCGACACCTCAAGCAACCAGTTCTCCCCATTAGTGAGAATAATGAGGCGTAACCACAGCACTGGCTGTGCCTCATTGGTGAGAGCAACGAGGCACAACCTGAGCAGTGGGAGTCATAGTTACTCCCGCCAATTTTCCGGGACAAACAAAGGTAGGAATTGTCTTGGGCCATTCTGGCCATCTGGTTTGTAGAGGCCAAGCGGGCCTTTTGGTGCAGCACGAGTAATTTGCAGCTAGTAAAATTGCAGGCAGCTGCTGTTTCAAGCACCGCCATGACAATTGCATCATTGAGACGAAATTGCAATCGAGGTTTGTCCGGGAATGATATTCTGTGTCCAACATCTGTATCCGGGCCGCGGTTTCGTTAGGCCGGGCCGGTCTTTGTGCGGGGCGAAGATGCTCTGATGTGTTTGGCGCCCCTGTGTCTGCCTTTCCCTTCCTCCTGTCCTGCCAAGCGAGGCAAGCTCTGTGAGAGTGCCGTCCTTGGCAGTCCGCAAGAGGGATGGGCGTGGTGAAGAGAGGAAGAGGCAGGATGCGAACTTCTGGCACTCGGAGGGGTTCTCCTTTCCGGGGCTCGATGGGTCGAGCAGTCCCTATTGTAATGCCTGCCTGTGCAGTGCCAGCAGCATGGTAAAGGGGCGGCAGGTAGCGGAGGGTTCATGTAGCGCCCTGCGGGCTGTCTGGGGAAGGGGGCTGGGCCTGCATCGTTGACGCCACATGCCGGTGTGTTCTTCAGAGACAGGGAACGGTTGTTTAGCCCTATTTCTCTTGCCCTTCCTGCCAACTCCCCAACGGTCCACAGCCGTGGGATTAGCAGGAGGTTTATGAATGAAGGCAAAAGGGTGCAGGCGATGTTCTTAACTCTTTGTCCTTCGCTTTGCTTGGGATATATTCTTAGGAATCCACTCCTTTTTGCAGATAAATAACGCCACTTCCTCGTCGGGTGTTTGGCTTTGCAAGTGGAAGTCTGTGATCAAAACCGACAGGACCTCATCTCCTGTGAAATGCATAGAGAGTTGGGTTCGGAACTAAGGCCATCCGTCGATGAATTCCCCATACTTTCCCCATCATTTCTGGGCTTGTCCATCCAGTTGGTGGCGTGCTCTGCCTAACCATTCTGTTAGGGGTATGAGGTGTTCCCTCATCTTTTCACTTTCACGTAAGAAGACCTCTAGGTCTTCATATGGGCTACCGTTAAATTTGGGTAATATCATTTCTATAGATATATTGGAGGTCACAGGACTACCTCGTGGTACTGGGTTCGAGGATCGTGGGTGTGTTCCCTTCGACACACCTCACATTGGTATACCTGTCCTAGGTCAGCTGTCCTCTCGTCTGGCCACCCGATACATTTAAGGTGGTATTCCCTATTGCATAAAATACAGTGTACCATATGGTACCCTTGGCCTTCACACTCTGGCCACTGGCATATTCTAACTTGTGCCTGCCTAAATGTCAGGCACCTAAATTCGAGGCAGTCTGTGAACCTAGGGGTGTCATCCTAACCTAGAGAGACATAGTGAAACCGCCTCCGGCAGTATGTACATGGGATTATGTTAACCCCTGCCCCGGTACATCCTTGTACAGGGCATCGGGTGTTTTGGTCTCTATTCGTAGTTATCCTGAGCTAATGCTATCTGGGGTTCATGTAAACTGTCTTTGGAGCTGTACACGATTGCTGATGGTGTTGAGCGCCACGGGGTGTTTAACTTGACTCCTCAAAGTCAAACTAAGGGCTCCTCTGTAAGGAGACTTGGGTGTGGGGAGGGGGGAGGGTACTGCCTCGGTCCAAGCAACCACGACTGAACTAATCTGTGATTTACACACCACATTGGGCGCCAATTGACAGAAGTCAATTGCGACCAACATGGTTGTCTAGACGGGGAAGGGGGGTGAGTGGCTCAGTCCCAGCCCCCAAGGTTGAGCTACTTGTTGGAGCTGTACGCCCCACGTTGGGCGCCAATTGACGCACTCTCGTGTGGGCTATATAAAAAATATATATATATATAGGCCGCTTCCTTTTCTGCGACTTTTGCTCTAGGGTTGGGGCAAAACTGATACGAATGCTGATTTCCCTCTGGGGTATAATTATTTGTCCCTTCAGCGGCAAAAGAGTTTCTGAAGGGGTTTTAGCATGGCAGGTCGAGGAATTGCCCTAGTTGGGGAACCTAACGAGAAACAACCTGGTAGAAGGGTTACGATTGGTTGGAGATGAATAAAACCCCAGGGTGAACTTCAATGTAAATGTCGCCCCGCAGGGAGTTTGGCCTTGCTCACCGTAAAGGCCATCAAAATACGGGATGCCAGCTGTCACCAAGGGAAAAATGAAATTTAATGAAGTACAGAAAATGGGGATTAAAATTATAATGAAATGATGTCCTGGATAGCGCCCTATTCAACCTCTCGCTCGCATCCGGGGCAGCTATAAGGGGCCGCCCTCATAGGCTTACGAGTTGGGTACAAAATCAAGAGTAGGGTTTGCTATCCTGGGTTTACGCACTGGTTTGGGATGAATGACGAAGTTGACCACTTTCCTGGCAGCTGTACGGATTCTACACATGGTAGGGGGTGTAGTGATACTAGGTTGTGGTGTTGGGGGAGGTTTTACTACAGGTTCAGGTGCTGGAGGGTTTAAATAATTTACGTATTCGTAACTTGACCACGGCAAACAAATCCCCAATAGTGGATCCATATACGTGTCGTGATTTTCGTTGATATGGGGAACTTCCCTACGGGGTGCGGCGAATCTTACCTCGGGCGGTGGTTGACGTGGTGTGGGTTCACTAGCGGGTTCGATGGGAAGTATACCCTCTGACTGAGATAGCTCTCGTTTCGGGGCTCGGCGTACTTAACGATAAATACAACTATTCTGACCACCTCCCTTAGGCATTTGAACTCTTTAAGGACAAAATATAAAACAGTCACTCTGAGGATATATATATATATAGCCTCAGAGTACAAGTCTCTTCCCAGGTACTAGCTGATTGGATTAGCTCACATGTATCCTTAGCAGTTGGGGTTCAGCCCTCCTGGGGAGTATCTTGTACAGTCACTCTGAGGCAATGAACATGAGTTGTGACACTAGTTTTGGAGCACTTCCAGATATGCCCAGGTGCACTGGACACACCCCAGAAATCCCGGTGTTATTCACGCTGTAGCCTTATTCAAGCTCACTCACACGTACACAGGTCGCTTAGTTAGTGTTTTGAGCACCTCGTTACTAATGAATTCCACAAGTTAAAATAGATTTAAATTTTAAATGATTAAGGAATGAGAAATAACTACCCCACCAAAGGATTAAATTTTACTTAGAGTATTTATTACTACTTTGAAAGACGAGGGTAACATTTCTGTATAAATCAAGCTAAGAATAACTAATTAAAAATTAAATAATTATTTATGTGAATTCAGGTGAAGGCAAACCTGATTATTAAATTCCAACTCCAAATTAAAAACTCCCAAACAGCTAATTCGCAATTTACAGCAAAGTATTGAGGGGTGGTTTACGTCCAGAAGGGACGTCGTTACAGCCTGCTATTGCAGAAGTCAAGGAGTGACTTGGGGAAAAGGATACAGGGGTGAGGACGGGTTACCTTCGGATTCTTCACCAAGGTGTTTTCTCTGCAAGTTGTGGGGTAGTTGCTGGAGTTGCTGGAAGACCCATCTGCCAGCTGCTGGAGCTGAAGGTTTTGCAAACTGTAGAGGTGGGTAGGCCTTCTTCTGGCTTGGAGAGGATGGTGGCCTTCTTAAGACCCAGGAGAGCCCTCCAACCTTTGCAGTCGGTGGGCCAGCGAACTCTGCTGAGAGTATTTTCGGTGCTCCTTATATATCCAAAATCTCAGCTTCGTGGCTGTTACAGGGGTGATGGGGTTGCTAGCCTTCCAGCGCAGGGATTTGTTATTTCAGGACAGTGGGCTGCGCCACACATTTCTTAGTGCCATGGATGGAGGTTGATGACATATGTACCGCCTCCTCTCAAGGCTCAGCGGTGATGACAGCACTGGTTGCAGGAGTGCTGCTCTCCTGCGGTGACTCTGCTAACTTTCTCATCTGCTCACACGTGTTTGTGGCTCGGCGCGTAAAACAATCTTCGGTTTTAGGGGTGGTGACCGCATGCCAAAATCTGGACGGGCAGTAGAATTTCAATAATTAAATGCATTAATTATTTATGTCTCTGTAGTTGTCCCACCACATGGAATCAACCCTGTAGCCACGGAGATAATTGTCTGCCACTTTTGACTTGCTGCAAATGCTCTCAGCGCTTGTTGATGGTGAAGTCATCCAGTAGAGAGCGCAGGTGCACTGCGCAGCAGTGTGGCATGCGTCAAGATGATGAAAAAATGATGGACTAGTTCAATTCTCTGGATAGTGATGATTTTGAAGACAGTACCAGCAAAAGTGAAACCTTGAGTGCTGCTGCACACGTCAAACAATAGGCCGTCTGCAGAGCATCCTGTACCAGCTTCAGAGCATGCAGTACGTCCAGTGCCTGCTGAGAATCCAGTTCCAGTTTACAATTTGGTAAGTTCAAGTGAATGTTCAAGTGATAAAGATACTGATGTGCAAAATATAGCTAGGTACCCTTGTGATTTTACTCTACCACAGCAAAACATATCAATATTTTTAGAACATGCATGGCCAAAGAATTTGACAACATGAAACTTGAGTTCTATTGCATTACTTAACTGCAGCTGCTTGAAAAAGAAACTAAAAGGTATGCTTAGTAATTTTTTTTAAAACATAAAACTATATTGCCAAAGTTTTCACGTGCTGCCAGTTGGGAAAAAGAAGTTACCATTGTAGAAATGAGGGCATTTATTGCATGTACAATAAATATGGGTCTTGTGAAAATGCCATCTATCAGTTCATACTAGTCAACTAATCCAACTCACTGCTTTCCTTGGTTTCGGAAAATGTATCCATAAAATAGATTTCAACTAATTTTGAACTTTTTTCACTTGACTGATAACACGCAGCAAGTACCCCCTAGAGAACTATAATATAATGCAGAGGCCAATTTCAAACCTATTGTTGGCCATGCAAACAATATATTCAAATATCACTTTTTACCTAACCAAATTTTGAGCATTAATGGAAGTCTGGTAGGGATCAAAAGTCATTCATCATTGTTACACTACCTCCCCAACAATCATCATAGATAGGGTATAAAATTTTGGATGCTTTGCAACACTGTTGTAAATATTACATGGGGTTTTATATTTATCGGGGAGCAAAGGATCAAGTTGATTAAGACAGCATCAAAGAATATGGACAGGACTACACTGTGACAATGAAATTGTCGAAGTGCGCTAATTTATTGAATAAAGAATACCATGTTTTTGTTGACAATTTTTTCTCTAGATTACCAGTTGCAATGAGACTGTATGCAAATGGTACATTTCTCACTGGAATGATAAGGAAAAATCAGAAGCATATTCCTTCTGTATTGCGGAGACAGAAAAAGTTTCAAGCTGGAGAGAAACAATATTTCAAATATAGGAACTGCTTCTAATAGCATATTGTGAGGAAAAGTCTCAGAATAAACCAGTAATTCTCTTGTCAACAAGTGGTAAATTAGGTGATGTCCAGAGTAGCGTGAAATGGCATGGACGTGTAAAAGTGATTGTGAAGTCTGTAGTGATATATTCTTATAGTAAATATATGGGTGGAATTGACAGTAGCAATATATTATGTACATATTTGGATGAAAGGTGAACTGTAAAGTACTGGAAAAAAGTGCATTACAACATACATGGTCATATAGTGTTAAAAGTGGGATGGACCCATACGTCCAAGGTCTAGAAGCGATGGAGCGATATGGGTGACACTAACATGTACGCCTAGTGCCTCATAGCTCCTACGCACAAGGCGTGCAGTGTTTCCGTCATAATGGTGTACTGTGCAAATTAGATCTGCAATAGTGGGGTTTTATTACACGCAATGAAAGCCCACAGATGAAACTACGCCCGTATCTTTGTACTTTCCTCTTGCTGCTTAAGGAAACCGCATAGTAAAGCTTTAAAAATGTGATATTTGTTTCTACAACAGGACAGGTGAAACAACCAATGATGAAGGAGAAAGAGTGTTGTGTTTGTAATCTCGTAACTAAAAGTCCGGGTGGTACAATGAAACTGTCGTGGACAATTTGTGGTAAATGCAAGAAAGGTCTGCATGGTGTTTATCTTTGTCAACATCGGTGCTAGAGAAGATGCTAACGTTGACATAACTTATCAATATAAGATGGATATATAATTCCCTATATTTTATTCAATTTATTTTTGTATAGTGGTATTTTATATAAATGTAAATTATTGTTATTTTGAAGAGAAAAAAAAAAAATTTTGAAATATATCTGGAAAATTAACATGTTCATGACTGAATGTTGCATATACAATTTTGTGTATTTAATTTTTTTAAGATAACTGAAACAGGTATAATTAAAGGATAATATACTTCAAAAATAACATACTGTTACAACTGACAAAGCCACTCAAAACTGAAAAAAGTAAGATGTTTACAAATGTAAATTTTTGTTGCAATATGCAATACTTTGTGTAGTGTGATACGGATTATTTTAATAATTTTTCTAACATAATAATAAATACAAATGGAATTTCTATACATAATTTTTATTTGGGAATTAAAGTTTCGTTCAACCAAAGTACATACACATAATTTAAAATTTCAAATAATTTACTAAAAAGTAACCAGTTTAATTATATTTTTAAAAAAAGTTTTGATACTAAAAAATTATTTTTTATAATTATTAATAATGAAAACTTTGTTAAAAATTGTTTTAGTATACTGCGATAAAATCAGGAAACCTCAAATTACTACTCCAAAAAATTTGGATTCTATATGTTTTATTGCTATGATGTGAAGCATTTTATTAAGCCACGGAAAGGTTTCTCCGTGTACCTAAAAGGTTGGCACTGGTCCACTCCTACTGCGGATGGAAACTGAGGGGTTAAACCTCAATGGCAACATGGGTGTAAACACTAAATAGTAATGAAACACAATTACTCATCCTAGATGTCGCAGCGGGGATTCGCACATAAGTCCCTGACTAGCTCTGGTGTGGGTAGCTACACCTATGCCGGAAGGTGAGGTTATTAGTTGGTAGCTTTGTGACGAATTTATGGGACGGTGTCTTGGGGACTGTAACCCCCATGAGTAATCAGAATTTTAGTGTTCTATCATACATGGTTTGTGTACGGGTGGCGGTGGTGGCCTTCAAATACTGCGAAGCTAAAGCCACGGTGATCATACCCAGGGGAACAAATCCTGTTTGGGCAGAAAGCCGGGTCCATTCACTTTTGTATCCTACATTGTGGCTAGGTTTCTTCAGCGCCACAAGATGTTTCAAGACTCCCCAAAGTTTGGTTTGTTGTCGATTAACTCCCGGCTAGGTCACTTAGACTCGGGGAAGTACTGGAATAGTTCTGCCTAATTACACTAAGTTAATTAGGCACAAAGGATCCACGTTGGGCACGAAAAAAATGTGATGCGTGACCTCCTTATAGTAGCGGTGTATCATCACGGTCGGGACTGTTTTATTTGGTGTGAGGACAGACACACCAGTTGATTTGAACTCCTTTGTGATGTACCGATGCCCGACCAGTGTCAAGTACTGATCACGTAGCCTTCAGACTTGGAACAAAGTCTGGGTCGGCAAGAATGGCCTTATGTTTAGTCATATCCACTCTCACTTGTATACCTGGGTGATTGGTGGCCTGTGGAGGCTGCTAACCCTGCTGCTGCACTGGTGGTTGAAGACTGGTGCTGGCAACGGGATCTGGTGCAAGGATGGGACGGCTACTGCTGGCACTGCTGGCGGTGTGCAGGTAGCCTCTGATCCAGGGGTTAGAGAGGCCGTAAGGAACTTTCTCGCCTCGGATGGACGATACAATGAATTTCCCCTGCAATCTTCATAGGGCTTCAAATAAAGTTTGGGTAGGAGCTGGGAGGTGAAGCCTCTCCAGTCGTCGGACCTCTTAGCTTGTTCCCAGAGACTACGACTGTTAAGTACAGTTGGGGTTGGGTTAAGCCCTTGTTTCTATTTGGAGGCGGTAGCTGCCTTTCATCCCTCTTTTGAATATCACTCCGATGGGAGTAGGGCATGCGGAAGAAGACTACTATCAGACCCGCAAAGGTCAAGCAGATGACGTTCGTCCCTAGCTAGGTGTACTTCCAAGTGTTTAAGTTGACAGACCAAAGTTGTATCCCTTGCTACTTTTGCATCCGGCATCAGGAGTGCAGTGGACAGAGAGCATCGGATTGAATATGGCAGACATTACAACACTTAGGTGTGGGTCCACAAGGTTTCAGGCCCCCAGAACCAGGCAGATAATACCACCGGCACCAGAAGCGCGGTGGATGTAGTATAACCTTGCCTGATTGACTAGTCGCCTTGGGAATTGGATACCTAATGGTTGGGGCTATACCTTTCTATACACCGGGGTGTACAGAACAGGTGGCCGTCTAATAGGTATGTTTTTGACGTACGTACATCCCTGAAGGGGAGCTCGCAGTCCTACAATAAGTTACAGAAAAATGGGGTTAAGTACGTAATTATTTTCCACTGTCCCCTGCTTTATCCTTAACTGACCTGGTGTCTACGTTAGGAAACGGAACAAACACACTTGGAATAATACTCAGCAGATGGATAAAAATGTATTTATTACTGGAAGGAATAAACATGGTGGTATGTACTACCTCCTATCAAACAAGAGTTGAACAGAAGTTAAGCTACAATATATAGGTGAAGGTGACCTGTTCTAAACTGTACAAGGTAGAAATGTTAAGTGACTATAAAAACAACTCGACCTATTTATCTTAGATGTGGTGTCCTGAAGGGATTTGGGGGTTTTACCACTAACCAGAAGAGCAGTGGTAAGTGTTGGCGTTCCTGAAGGGACGTTGATATTACGTGTGTTAACTTCTTCTGGGGTTGGCTCCGGAGGATCTCTGAAAGGTGCTGAAGACGTCAGCGAAGGCATTGCTGAGCTTCTGGTAGATCTGGAAAACCTAGGTGTCAGTGGAGGGCCCCCCAGCACATGAGGTGGTGGAGCGAGGTCCTGCTAATGGTTCCTTCGATACCAAGAGTGCGGTGAAGGAACAGACTGGCGTTTAAGGGCCATGCAGAGGTATTTATACTCAGCCGGTTATCCCTTATCCGGCAGTGGGAGGGTGGTGGTGTGACGTCCTCAGGGCGCGTGACATTGCCGGCCGGAGTTTCAGCTGAGGTGACACAAGTCAGCATTTATACTTGTGGTGCCATGCCTGGGTACACTGTAGTACTACATGGCCTTGAAACGACAGCTCAAATTACTACAAAAAGTGGGGTGCGGCTTATATGCAAGATACTGAATGATTTCCCCCCCCCCCCCAAAAAAAACATGTTTAGAACTTTGTTCACACGCGTTCATAAACCAAATAATTTTATCCCACACGTGTCAAATGTTAACATGTTAGAGCTTGGCCATGAAGTCGTACAGGAGAAATAATTTATCTGCTGTACAAGCGAAATATAGCTTACATAGGTTGCATGCCCACCGCTGTTCTGCAATGTGCACCATTAATAAAACTCCATTTCGTGCAACATGTTGCTGTGGTTTTGCGTTATCAAGTCACGTTACCATCTGTGGAATAGTAATTGTGCAATGTATAGGATATTCGTAAAAATTGCAACATAACACAAATTTTCTGTCACAAATGTTCTGTAGGGGAGAAATTAAGTCAGAATTTATTATGTTTGTATGGAATTGTGACTTAATATTTACCGGGATACAAAAATTCAGTGTGGCCTATAACTGAAATATTAATTATCCCTAATTTTCCGTCAAACACTTCTGGTGCGGCCTATACACACACACTGCCTACACATGCCAAAATACGGTATGTACCCAAGATAGGAATCTGATTCCTAGCAAATGATATCATCACAACTTCTGTTTTTTGAAGTCTTGTGTTAACTGAATTTTATGGCCGGAAAAATTGCACACTCATTTCTAAAACAACACACTTGATTAAAAGTCATGGAACTGCAAATTTAAATCAGAACTATAGACTTATAGAACACCATATACAATAACTGTTATGAAACCACAAATATAAAGCAGAACTATACACTCGTGGGAGAACACATTAAAGCCAAATTAAAATTGAAATTTTACTCTAAACGCACTAAAAGATGAACAGGAAAGAAAAAACTTTCGATAAGGTTACTTCTAGTGGAAGTAAACTTACTTTTGATAATGATGGCTAAGTGGCACTGCAGTCGGAGGTAGATCGGGAAAATAAATACGATGACAAAAACATTCATGTGTTATTAATATAAAAAAAGAGCCTTAACTAATACATTATTTGGTCAAAATAAAGACTAAATGGTGCCAGATACAAGTCGTCCTTACATAACCTTCATAATTTTAAAAACTTGTTTACATAAATTGTAAACGGAAAAAAAAATTGGTAATACCATAGATTGACACATGCCCTACCTGGTAAGGTAAGTAATTAGGCTACTGACTGCCCTCTCGTAACTCTAAGTAAACCTCCCATGGTGTACAAGACTAACATTCAAGGCCCGACGGGTCATGGATAAGATAGTTGTCGTGGGTGGCCGCTTGTGGGTAGGGTACCATCGAGGTCAAGGGGAGTCAAACTCCAGAGTGAGGCGGAAGGAGGTAGATTACCAACCAGGGAGTTCTACCCGCCACTACGACAGTTGCCAATATACTGGATGCCAGCTGTCCCGAAGATATGAAATGATGGTGCAATTACACTGTCATGGGGGTGGAGGTGTATGATCTGGCAGGGGTGACACTAACGGGACGAGTGGATCGGCATGCAGGGGCAAATTCTGAAGAGGGAGGGGTTGCACGTGGTTTGGGAACTGCCTTAGGTGGGAGTCGAATCCGTATCATTTTCCCAGATGCCAGTTTTACTATGCAAAAGTTTGGCAGCTCTACTTCTGCAGGGTGTTGAACCCGGATGAGCTTACCGGAGTCGAGTTTAATTAAACTGGACATCTTTGGAGGCTGGCTAGTCATGGTGTCCTCAAGAGTACTAGCGGCTATTGGCGGTAACTGTTCTACTTGGGCAAAATATTCTCCTGTGGGAAATCCAGGCCAACAGGCTCTTAAATACTTGTCAAGATGAGACTTGTGTTCGAGGGGAATGAATGGCGAGATTGGTCGTGGGGTGACTTCGCTAGATTATGTCATAGGATCGACCTCCTGCGATTCACTTACAAAGATGTTGGCTATTTCGGCTCTGATTAGAGCATCTGCGCTCCTTACACCGTTGCCTACTCTGTACTCCGCCTCTTCGATTATACATAGGATTCCTTATAAACTCAACCACAATCACCTTCCTTTCCACTGAAAGTGAAGTTAACCGACACAAATACATGCAGACACAGACTCTAGAAAATAATGGGATACTAACTAAAAATTACTGTAAACAATCACTTAGGTAAAAAGTAAGTTTATTACGTGATAAAGAAACTGGAAAATCCCAGCTAAAATCAAATTACAATAGATGCGCTAACTAGTTAAACAATATAGCTGTAATTTACTTTACGTGAATGAAACAGGTGAAGGTGAGCCTGGCGATAAACAAAATAATCTACCAAATTTATTAGGCAAAAATTCTATGGTAAAATGATGCAATTCACAGCATAAACAAAACTACCAGAATTTATGTGGGGGGGGGGGGGGATAATCCAGAACATGACGGCTTGTTACCTCGGAGTCACAGAAGTTGACTTGGGGTACAGGATTACAGGGTGTGTGGGATAGCGATTACCTCAGACATGGAGTAGCTGTTCTCAGTCAGTGGGTAGTGGATGAGCCTTTTCACAAGCTGCTTGGAGGATTCTTCTTCAGTCTGCCAGATAAGGCCATCTTGCAGGCTTCCAGGTCTTGCACCATATTGCAGGTCGACGAGAGGAGAGATTTTTCAGACTGAGGAAGTTTTTATCAGACTGTCTTTAGTAGACTGAGTAGAGTCTTTGCAGACTGAGGCGGGGCTCCCGATCCTTTTTGGCAGGCGAGCCTGACATATCTGCCGGTGCTGGACTTCTATTTATACAAAAAATTATCATCAGCGATTCTTTGGGATGCAGGGGGGGGGGGGTAGCGTAGCTTTAGAGTGGAGGGGTATGTTTATCTGGGCACTGGTTCTTTTCTTATCGCCCTACCTGGAGGCGATGACAATTTTACACGCCTCAACCCAAGGCTGGTGGGTCGTGATGTCACAAGACCACAGGGGTGCTGCCATCTCTGGGGTTAATAGGAACTTCTTCCAGGGCTAAGCGACCAGTAGTATAATCTCAAAAAATATTTATTCAAATTTCGGGGGTGACGCTCGCATGTGGGATTCTGGGCGGGCAATGTCGATTGTAATTACGTGTGCTAATTACAATTACATATTCCGCAGCCGAGTCTTGTGGAAACTTCTTGCTCGATACGTTTATTTATTTTGCAGCATACTTACCCCTGAGCTATGATCGCACGTAAATGGGGCAAAGTCGTCCGCAGAGTGCGCATTCAAACAGCGCAACATGTTGCATGCGTCAAGATATACGAATCTATGAAGCATACTGTGTGCCTTTGCCAAATAAATGTGCAGCTAGCACCTAGTGGCAACTAAAAATTTTGTTACCATTTTTTATATAAGTGTTTGGTAACATTTCTATTTATCACATTTGTACACCACCAATGAAATTACATTAATTATGTGACAAACATGAAAAAGGATGAAAGGCAAACAAAATTATTTTATTTTAGAAAATAATTGAGATCAGTTTATTTCTGAAACATAGCGATATCCCGTAGTGGTAGATTTTAGGTTGCGATATCGCTTCGGCGGTGAACATTCGATACATTGATTGTGTCACTTTGCGATCCTGACTACATATTGAAACAATTTATTGAATTAGCATTATAAACATGAGAATTCACAATAGAAATGTATTTTTTCGCATATTTTGTTGTTTTTTTTGCTAGGTATGTCATTTTTTGCAAGAAACTGTGTATTTTGTGATTTCGCATGCTGCGAAAAACAGGTGGCTGATTTGATGTTGACAAATGCTGCTCTCGTGTTCCTATAATTACACTGTAAATATACATCTCTTGCCCATAGTGTAAATACCAAGTTAATATTAATTTTTTCAGTGAAATTTTGTGAAACTTTATTGTTTTTT
Organism: Dryococelus australis; assembly: GCA_029891345.1. NCBI lineage: Eukaryota > Metazoa > Arthropoda > Insecta > Phasmatodea > Phasmatidae > Dryococelus > Dryococelus australis. Next base: position 307,687,963 of record CM056994.1, on the reverse strand, counting down.
TAATCTGCAGTGATGAAGAGTAAGCAATTCCAATAAACTGTTGAAAGCAAATTAACTTCAATAGCTATGTCGAATCCTCAGATCCTCGAATCCAGTGGATTCGATGAATCTTGGCATGTTGTTTAAATAAAACAGATTATCAGGATTTTCAGTAAAATTTTATGAAATACTTTACGTTTGAAAATAGCTTGTTTAGTAGTCATTCATTCCCAACAAAATCAACCATTTGTATAGACTTTTGGCACACTCCAATAACTCCTGTGGACTGTACTCGGTGTGCACTGGTAGTGTGCCGTATGTTCCATTCAAACTGCACTCGCATTGAGTACCATAAATTTTCGTGTTCCAATTGCTAGTTGCATTGAAAGAGTGCACACTGAGTGCAATATTTCCTGCACTGTCTTTGGAATCTGTGCGGCTACTTCAGTGCAATATGGCGGCAACCTGTGATCATGTAAACAACAAGAAAACTATTACTATACTGTTTTCAGCAATATCCTGCAAATATTTTACACGTCGACAGCAGAATAATACTGAACTGTCACTATGGAACAAATTAATTAATGGTATATGATATTGTTTTACATTACAGCAACGAAGAGTTTAATTTTGCCCAGTGGTTCAAGCATATATTCACCAGTTACATAGTTAAGATAAGAACTGTGCCAAAAAATGTTACTAGAATTTTACCCTTTCATCAGCATCTAGGTTACTGAGTTACAAATATTTTCTGATAAATACTATATTTTGTCTCACATGTTTTACGCATTTATCAAAGCATGTTCCAGTTGTTAGTGCATAAACAATATGCACTGATTTCGGGCAATCACGTGATTATGGAACTTTTCTAGTTTTCAGGGCACACTGAGTGCGTACCCAGTGCAGTCAATTGGAAAACGCCAATAGTAAACATACACAAGTCCATTCCAAAGAGGTTACATTTTACAGGTACACTATTTTGGACTCTCCCTCCCTCTTAAATGTTTTGGGAAAACCATTCAAGGTAACACTTACCTCAAATTCAAGCATTTTAAATACAGTATATTTAAAGTCTAACAAGCTCCAATACAATCTTTAAAAATAAACAATGCTTCCTTCACCTCCGACACTATCATCAACTAATATCACATGACTGTCAACACCATTTTACACACTGCTTTCGAAACTCAAGTTTTTGAGAAAGTTTATAACTTTAGTTCACTCACATGTGACAAGCATGCACTGAAGTTCACTCAACTGCTGAAAAGGCTTGCAAACAGTTAACTATAGTCCATTCTCTGTTACTTCCAACTTTTCTGAAGCCCTGTTAAAGTTCTACTTCCAGGATATTCCTCTGCCTCAAGCAAACAAAGCTTAACCTAGTATAGAAAATTACACCAAAGGGACAGTGCACAGAATTTTAGGGCACAGTGTAGAAATATTTTGTATAAGAACTAAAACACTATTTCTTACTAGGCATTAACCTATTTTCTCTGTGTTTATACTCATATTAATTATAAATGAAATACTATAATATATAGACAAAATATTAGTAAAGTTCAATTTAACAAAAAAAAATGGCACTTTTATGTCACAATTATAAAAGGATTGCGACACACGACACAACCAAGCACACCATACATGGAGTGGTTTTGCAAAGGTTTGATTTACACATGTGAAGAAACTCAATAGACTATAGCTATGAACTGCTGCTAAGTAAACAGGAACTCACCTGTGAAGAACAAACTTAGTCCCCGGAGGGCAGCCTGGAGGACTTCATTTTGCTCAGGGTCAAGCACCACCGGGGCAACAGAGGCCATGCACAACTTCTTCCCTGCCTGTCCAAAAAGGAGCATGTATCAGAGAACATCACAGCCCACTGAAAAGGTGCTCAAAGTAAGCAACATTTCAAATTTCCCAGCACTATCCATCACACAAAATAGAAATTACAAAATGCATGGTGGGGCACTGTGAACAAAGCACCACGCTACATGAACTAGGCCTTACGTTGCATCCTGCTACCACATAAGGGGCCAAGTTACAGTTGAAATAAAATAAATACTACACTGTACACGTGTCCTAATGCAAGTATTTTGTAGGCAAGTTTCCTTTCCAAGTAACAATTAAGATTAATACATGTTTTCATATTTTGTGATCTTCAGTACTATTTATGACTTACAATACGGAATTTTTTTATTTGACCTTTGTTATACACAGTATAAAGGCCATTCACGATAAACTGAGCACTTTTGAAACCAACCTTCGAAAAAAGTCACTGCTCCTGCATGCATACTGAGTGGTATGCGCACAGTAAAGTCGGTAACAATGGAGGGAAAGAAGTTCCATATCTCAATGTCGAATAAAAAGTGATAGGTAACCACATGTGATAACATACATTATTTCTTTCACTTTCTATTTTTTTATGCATCAAAGTGTAAATATGAGCAGACTTCTAAAATATTTTCTTTTTTAATTATTTCACAGTTTCCCCTGACCGATGCATGAATAAAGTGATGAGGCCCATGGCAATGTTAATTTTACATAAGGTAGAAAATACACTATGTGCATACAAGTAGATCTTAAGCAGGGGCTTTCAAAAGTGCTCATTTTACAATGAACAACCTTTAACAATACTCACTCGAGAGAAAATCTTGAGCACTGTTCTGCTCCAGGTGAAGAACATTGCGAACAAGTGTTGAATCTTCATAGAGGTCAAGAGTCACATAAGGCATGCATCAATACCTTGAATGTCTTGCTTCCTAAACACCTATGGAAGTAATTTGAATAATTCCGTAGTGCTATGTAAAAAGAAAAAATTAACTACACTAGGAAACAACAGTATTAATATTACAGCAATTCTAAACAAACCATAATACTGACACGTGCCACTCCTACTACCAATGAACTACGATTACGATTCATCGCTAAGTGTTCCTACTTCCACTACTACAGACGCGAGACACATACAAAGAATTTTCCAGATGAATTTTTTGGTTGCCTACTCTACCAGGCAACAGGAACTTATACGCAAATTCTAGTAATCTGAAGATTACGCAACCCGGCAAGCACACAGCGCCACCACCCCCCCCCCCCTTTTTCCACCAGCTGAGAGCCAACAAGCTGCCCAGACCTCGGGCAAGACCGAGCACCACCAAAGAGGCACTACGCGCAAAAACGCTGACTACTGCTGACACAAATTTTTCGTCTTCCATGTCAACCATGGCAGGATACTCGCCCTCCCCGGAGTCTACAAGCTCTGTCTATATAAGTCAGGAAGCTGCCGGGCTCAGGAAGTCATTCTTGTTTTTTCTCTCGTGACATCCTAGAGCAATGCTCAGTGCTGGGACCTCCGGAGAAACTTCTAAGCTTTAAGTACGCCCCCAGCGACTACTTCGAACGTTGACGACCAGCGAACACGCTCTCATACGTATTAAATTCACGTTGTCACCTCTAGACATCTTTTACTAGAACAGTTTAATAGTAATATATTTTTACCATCTAGAGATATTTCTTTTCCTCTTTAACCAGAACCAGGTCCCTACACCTGGCCACCGTAGTTAACTTCAGCACTCTACTGCTTGGTAGGAGGTAGCATGTGTTGCATGCTTATTGAGTCCTCAAACATAATTTGTTCTCTATACTTCAGCTTCTTTTCTTTCACAGAGTATCATTCTATTCGCCCACTACAAACCAGTTACGATATGCACTACTGACAGGAACCAGGACTTTTATACAACCGAATTAGCTTTGACTACAGGCGCCCTCAGTCATACACACCAATTAGACAGCCATCTGTTACTACTAGAGCACTGTTAGTGTTAGATGGGAGGAACAGAGGAGCCACAACCACTAGTAACACCTTCATTCAAAGAGAGGCGGCAATCCCAGGTTATTATCTTGCTCCAGAACACTTTTTAGTGCTGGGGTAACCATAGCATGAGAACTGCCATTCGACCTTGCGTGAATTCACATCCAGTAAAGGCACTGGTAGTCCACACAGCTCCACATCTCTGATCAGCTTGCAAATCGTGGGGGATCAGTAGAGACCTTACCAAGCCTGTGTCAGCAAGCTGATACTGGACATACACTGTGAAAATGTTTCCTCGTCAGGGTGCATTCCGTATCTCGTTAAGCAGCGACTCTATGCCTTACCAGGTAAGGAACGGCAAAAAACGTAGGGAACAAAACATAGCGTTCCTTGCTGCCAAGCAGTTAAGTGCACTCACATCTCCCACGAAGGAAAGCAAGCGAAACAGGTCTGCGCCACAGAACTCAAGACACCAAGTAGTCGCACCTGCTCCGGTTGTAATTGTATATTTTCCCCAGTCATTTCGTACCAGCCCAGAGGACCACCCCAAGGTAAGAGGGTTGGTGTACAAGACTGAGGCGGTTGGTCAAACCCACACTGTTGGAGCAGTGAGTCAACCGCCTGGAATCGCCGCTTCAGAATGGGGCGAGCCCGCCACCATTGAGTGAGACCCTGACAGCATCACCAGCATCAACTAGGACTACAGTGTAAGTCAATACCCAACACCCCTTGCCAAATACCATTGAGCCTAACTTAAAAACCCCACTATTGGTCTAGCAACAAAATCCTAAAAAAAAGTGCCATTCAGTTTAACCGGGCACATGTCAGTACAAACAGACATTGCTACTACAACAAAGTAGCAATACGAAATAAAGTTCGGCAGCCTGCCACGTGAAAGTACCAGGTTTAATGGCCAAAACAAAAAATAAAAATATGGGGGGGGGGGGGGGGAGGGAAGAAGTGAAAAACAGAATTTCATTACAGCTGAATGTTAATTAATCCATAAACACTCAAATATCAGCTCAACATAGGCCACCAAACTTCCTGGTATGTAGGCCACAAAATAATTTAATACAAAAGTTAGGCCTAGCACTCACCATCTGTGCTTGAAACAATTTTACATTAATTACCAGCATCAGCTCCTATTCACACCTAATATCAATGCAAGCAATGGCATTCACACAAACATAACCTTAACCTAAAAACTATTAACCTACATCGTTACTGGGCAACAAGCACTCCATCACCCTACAATGACATGTACTGGCAATAGTATTTCATACTTTACGTATAGCATAAAATACTTACCTTCTTCTTGATAGTTTTATCAGCAGCATGTGGTCTCTTGCTGCCACTGGGCGGTGTGATGTTTGCATTACTGATCCCCGACTTAACTTTCGCCTTTTTTATTTCCTGCAATGTTACAGGGCTGATTTCTTGCAGAACCTGGGATTTTTTCGACAGAAGTCTCTCGCGCATCCCCACCTTCGAGTCTTGAGTGTCGCCGGCCAACTTCACGTACAAGGACCGGAGAAACAACAACAGATGCGCGGGCGGTGCGTTTGAAATCAGTAGAACCATATTTTGAAGCTGGAAATTAATGGAAGATTTTCCTTCAGATAAAAAATTTTTATGTACGGTAATATTTTTTAGGTGATATTTTGGATTCGATTTCTCGTCCCTGACCTCCACAAATAGTTCTTTGAATTCATTCCTAACCAGACGAAGAGTCACTGTTTTATAATTTGCTCTGCGTACGACAGATTGCTGAGAGTTTCGCCATTCTATATTGACGGCGCACATTAAAGTTGCCTGGGATTCATTATTTTGCGCCATCCTTTGTAGTAAATAACTGAAACAAAATCACATTTATATTTTTGACACTTTCTGCTTGTGCGAGAACAAGGGTCTATCTACGTCACTAATTAACGTTTAACCACAGGAGTAACAACGGTGATTCCTCCAATCGTAAAAATTAACAACATAGCGTTAATTTTATTAGCAAGTTTACTCACCAGTCAATATCACACCGCTTTAATGCTCTGTCTCCCCCACAGCCCTGGAGCCGGCTGAAAATGAAATATTTAACAACAAAACAACTATTGGGTAGGAATGTTTCGATACCACTGATTAGATACTGGTATCTTTACTATCCTTTCGATACTAGTATTTGGCAACCAATACGTTTATTACGATATTTTACCCATAGACTACAGATGTAGACCCTTCTAGCTGGCTGCGCACAGCCAAACTCCGTGTCCCAACATGAACTGCTTTCATGCCTACACGTCTTTCTACAATGACGAAGATTGGGTTTGAGGTTAGAACACTGTTAAGTAAACAAGTGATTTTGAGATGTTTTTATACTTCCTGTAATCGATTTGTAATGCTTTCTAATTACGTTCGAACTGGCAGAAGTAGTTTATTAATATAATGATGCTTGTGATTTAAAAATTAAGTTGTAAACAAACACGTTCATCACTACTGACCATTTGATTTTGACAGTTGGGTAGGATTGGGGTAGGTCAATGTACATTCGCAGAAGACTCATAAGCCGTCTACCTCATCTTTAGTCTATGGTTTTACCAGTATCAAATCAGTAAATGATTCCATATTACTTTTTTTTTTTTTTTTCGGAATTGTTTCTAGCCGTTAATTTTGAACCCTTTCAATTAAATTTACATATGCGTTTTCCTCCAAATAGCAATAATTCGAAAAGCAGTACACATCAGTATTTTACTTCCTCTAATTAGAAAGATGCCCTATACTAATAAGTGCTGCGATCTGTATTTTTTCCAAATCAAACAACATATAATAAAGAATATATTACTATAATAATATTTTATAAAAATGAAAGACTGCCTGATTATATTTTTAAAAAATAATTTACAGGTACCGAAAAGATACTAGTATCGATACTTCAGGTATTGAAAAGAGTATCGAAACCATTCTGTTGATACCTCTTTCTAATCCAGTATCGATATTTTCGTGGTATCGCTACATCTCTACTATTGGAAAATCGGCCGTTTCCTAATTTAAATGTAGACAAGAATGCCAACGTAATGCAATGGATTTGCATATTTAAAGACACCATTAAACTGAAAATGAAATGTTTTACTAAATTTTTGTAAATTTGTAAATCAAAAAAATTACCATACACTTGTGGAAAAACGAAAGGTACAGGAAGCGTATTTATGGACTGAAACCCATTTCCAGCTGGGGATAATCATGCGCATGTAATCACTGTCATTTCTACATAGTACAAATTCTTTTAGAACTTTAAATTACATAAATAAATATTCTTTCATGTCAAAGTCTTTATAAAAAATTACTAGTTAATCAAGTGAGTAATAAAGGATATATTTTTTACCCGTATTCAGTTCTAGGGGCTTTTAAAGAGAGAACAATGACGCCGAGTACAAGCTGGCCGCGCTCTTCCGAAGGTCAAAAGCTAAATTTATTTATTTATTTTTATTTACATTCCATAGATCCAATATGAAGCCAGTTACCTTTGGATGATAAACAAACGAGCTATATAGTAAACACGGCGGAAGCATTTTTTTTTTTTTAATATGCCGTACCTCCACGCTGACATATGGTAGTTTCCAACCTAGTTTTGTTTTGTTTTGTTTTGTTTTATTGCATCTGTAAGATCTTTTTTCAATACATAGATGTTCAAAGATACTGGACAAGTCAAATTACAGCATACAAAGTTTATACACTGGACATAGTAAACACACACATATATATGTCAGACTACACGTACACGCATCACATCTTTTCCTCATAATTTGATCAATCCTCCTCTAAGATACCTGCCGGGAAGGCGTAGTTTTGCTGAAACAGAAGTAAAAGGAAACGAGAAAAACCAGAACAAGAAATGCGTACAAAGACATGCTATACAATAATTCATTAATTTTTGTAGTTTAGATATTCTTCTACACTATAAAATGTTAGTTTAGAAAAAAGTTCTTTCGGCTGTTTTTTAAAGAGTGTTTTGTCAGAGAAGCAAATTTCTTGAAGGTGTTGTGGTAACTTATTTAAAAGTTGGCTACCAAGGTAGGGCGGCCCTATTTGGAAAAGTTTTAAGTTAACAGAAGAAACGTATATGTGTTTTTTATTCTAGTGTCATGCTTATGAAAGGACTCATTTTTCTGAAATAAATGAATGTTTTTGGACATGAATATAAGTACTGAAAACTTGTACTCACATACAAATGTTAGAATCTCTGTGCTCTTGAAAAGAGGTCTACATGAGTCTGACTTCCTTTTGCCATTGATTATTCTTACAGCTCTCTTTAGCATGTGAAACTCTTTTTTGCTGTCAGTGGAATTACTCCCCACTCGTCCGCTTATCGGAACACATAGCTAAATCATTCAACTGTCGCCAGTTCACGGAAGCTGTATTTTTAGACGCGGAGAAGGCCTTTGATAGGGTATTCCATGCAGGGCTTTTATTTAAGTTATATCGTGCTGAATTCCCAGACTGTTATATTATAGCTTCTGGCCTCATACTTGGAGCAACGATCCTTCTCAGTATCCATTGAAGGAACGCTGTCTACAAATAAATACATTAGGGATGGCGTCCTTCAGGGAAGCATCCTAGGACCAGTCCTATAAAATCTTTATATGAACGAAATCCCCCTCCCCCTCACCATTTCCGACTTATTACCATGGGTGTTTATGCTGATGACACAGTCATCTACACCCACTCCTGCAAAGCTGAACTTGCAATTCAGCGAATCCAGGCTCAACTCAATGAGTTCGAGAATTATTTTCGCCAGTGAAGCATTAAAATAAATGGGGGTAAGAGCGATGCCACTGTAATTTTCACGCATCACCGTATTATTCAATTTAGGGACTATTTCTTAATAGTATGTTGCTCATTCCTATTTGTTGGGCTTATCTCATAGTTGAGAGAGAGGGGGGAGGGGGGATTCTCTGTTTAATGTTGATTGAAAAACACCAGTGTGCTTTGTTATCAAACATGTCTTGTAATAAAATTTGTAAACATAGGTTTCACTCTGAAACCTTAAAAGTAAGGTATTTGATATTATTTTTAATTACTTTGTTAGGGATTTATGTAGAAACTTTTAACATTATCCTGTAGAATTGATATAGAGAATTTGAGCCTTCTTGTTAAGGACAGTATGACATTTTTAAAACTGCTATTCCTTCAGGTGTGAATTCACCTTAGCATTTTTTTTTTGAAATTGCAATCGACTTTTTGTTTACTCTTTAAGACACAAGTTTGTATTTTCTAGTTAAGAACTCTCTGTTCACTGATTACTCTCATAGTATATATGGTACACAGAGGTTAAACTTCACAAGAACAATGCACTTATTTTTCTCTCTGTTTATTAATCAGAGTAATTTTTCTTAGGGAAACCTAAACATTTTTGCAAAGGTATATAAATATACACAAATGCATTCATTTGCACACACATATTTATTCAAAAATTTGAACAATAATTGGAATTTTCATTGAACAGCTTGTTTCAAATACAAATTACCAATCATTTCAATATCACACATGCATAGGAGGTTTCGAAACAGCACATTATAACATATTTTGTTTGAAATACAAAAGACCAATCATTTTTATGTTACACAAGTATACAAGGTTTAAAAATAAACCTAATATTTCACAAAATACAGGATGTCTCACAATATATACACAAACACTCATTTAAATACATATTGTTACACAATACACAACACATTTAAGAGGCATAGGATGCTCCAAAATATATACATAATTTGTTTTTAAGGAACAAACATAGTTAGCAAAACTTACACAAGGTGACTCCACAAATATTTTAAGGTGACCCACAAATATTTTAACACAAGGCTGTTACAAAAGTTATAAGCAATTTGCAACTTCAGTAAACAAAGTTTTCAGACATTTTTTTAAAATTGGATTGAAATGCCCTTCTTCAGGTCTAATTTCGAGGTGAAAACATTTCATACACTTCTTTACATTCATGGGAGTGTAATATGACACTTTCAACAAAGTCTGACAATGTCTGGACATAATGTGAGTGTACATTGTCAATACTAGATGGTAGTGGCATTGTTGTAGACATTAAAATGCAGGACATTAGTTCGCATCACTGCACTGAATTAATTTGTGGTTTTTTCATCTCCCAGAGGGAAATAAATAAGCTTAAAATGAAACATCCTGTCACAGGACTCTGTAAATTCATGGAGAATTCCACAACACAATAATATATATGATACATTAGACTTTGCTCGTTTCATGCTAACATAGGGATTTCGCAGATGAAAGAACGGCATATTACGCATTTGCTATCCAACACCCAACTGAGAACAATTATCCAGGAACAATAATGTGTATTGATAACATTCATTCTCTCTAAATTTGCAATTTGAAATGTGTTTGAGGGGTTAATTTTATTTTGCTAATTTTATTGTTCGATGTACAAAACACTTTGAAGAAACACACCCAGTGCATAGTAAGTATCCAAACTTTTGATTATAGTGTACAGACATATGAATATTATTGTCACATTCTACGTAATACTGAAATGGAAAAACATTATCTGTTGTATAGATAAGATGTTTCAAATTCTGTTCTTCCTCACAAAAGATTGTTACAATGTATTCGCCCTTAGTATTAAAGGATTTTTCTCTAGCCTGTACAGTCTACACTTATTTACAATACAGTTCGAACTGTTATAGTTAGTTAAACTGGAATCAAAACTATCTGGGTCATAATATGTTGTTAATAAACCAAGCCGATATGAACATTTTAAATTAATGTCTGACTCACGCATTTCCTTAACTACTATATGTGAATATGCTACTCTATAAGTTACAGAATACAAACCATTTTGAATAAATGCATACTTACAAGTCGGAGAGAACATTATTCTGAATTTGCAACTTCACAAGCATAGATATTACACACCGAAGAAAAAACTAAACCACCTTGCTCGAAAATTAAGTTGTGGATGTCCCCATCACACGTTTCCTTCCAATGAATTGTGATTCCCTTGTGAGGCCTGGTGAGTTGGTAGGCGATTACCCCATTGCCGTGTTCTTCCACCAATTCTTTGGTAAGGCTGGCTGACATCAGCTCTTCAAATGTAGAAGGTAAGTCACTGTCGGGGCGGAGATACCTCACAGCACAATTGTTGCATGCTAAGCCTTCACCAAAGCGAATGCCGACACTGGAATCGAAAGTGTAGCACCAATGTTCGATATCGTTGCACACTTGAATGTGTAGAATACCATTGTATGGCTTAAAGAGTGCTCTTCTGTAGCCTACTTACAGGACTTCATATGCGACTGTTTATACATTGTTGGAGGATGCCATATTGACTTTTTTCATTTGTCATTTGTTTAAACATTGCTGGAGTTTGTCTCTCACCTTCATTCAACTACCATCTTAGTTTTCATATGTTTTCAACACCTAGGTGGTGCTAGTGTATTGATTCATTCCCCCCCCCCCCCCAGGTGGCAGCCATATTTTTTTTAATGCCTTTAAAGTATAGGTTACACTGTCTGTGCCCTCTATATTGGACTTAATTTTCAACAGTGTTATCATTAACTTCTTGACTATCCACCTGCTATTGGTCTGTACCGAATGGCGACACTGACCATTCCTGTAAAGTACATAAACTTTTTTATTAATATTTTGTTATTTGTTATTAAATGTGAGTATTTTTTATAAAAAATAATTTTATATAAAGTGGAGGAATTAAAAAATAAATAAAATACAACATATATATTTTTACACAAAGTTTATTGTGCACATAATAAAATATATATAAAGGACATCAATATCAATAATTTATATTAATCTTCTTTGAACAGAGTATAAATTACATATTATTTTTAATCTGCAGGTTTTCAATTGTGATTTTAAGGCATCTTGTAAAAGGCTAAGCGATTCAACTACGGTGGTAAGCAGCAGCACTCTACAAATGGCTGCACAAATCGCAGGGTCACTACAAAGACCTTCAACACAAGTCAATACTTGTCTCCTATTCAGCATCCATCGCATTATCATTGCAGTGTAGATTTGACTCATCTTTGATAGATGGCTCGATGACTGTAGTACCAACATCTGGCTCATCGACACCAGATCTGCTGGTCGAGAAACCAGCAACAGCAGCCTCAGGAGGACATCTTACTGGACGGTGACAGTGAATCGGCGAGTAGGTGCTGACTCATTTCCGAAGCTCGAGGTACATTCATCGGGAGGTGCAGTATCGTCTTTCGAGGAACTATGGATGGTCACATGGTGCCTACAAGATATTCTCCGATTTCTGGTCGTCTGGCTCGAGGTTTCAACAGTTTCGACTGGTGGTTGCGAGTTTCCCTCTGCACAATCCATGACGATTACATTCGTGGATGCAGAAAAAGGCGCCATGTCTTCAATACTGGCAGAAAGATGTGTCGCTGGATGCATGTGAAAAACAGCGCACTTTTCAGGCTTGCAACATGCTATGAGCTGTTGGCTTGGTTCGTACGTTAAGGGGGATTGCGGAAATCTGCGATGCTGCATGCCACTACCATCACAATTCTCTGTGTATGTGCATAGGTAGACGGTGTCCCATTAGCTGTATTCGATCGTAGAATGACTGGGTGTGACACTCACGTAAACATTCGCAGGATGAAATGCATACATCTTCGTCTTGTGTCAGGAGACCAACTGAAAGTGGAGAGATGCTACTGCCTTTATATGCATTATAATATATGAGTATGCAAGCCCTATGACATATTGACTTTAAACCAATCTTATTACACCATTAATAAATTGCTCGGACACCTACCAGCCAATCACTGAGTTGCCAAGTATTTGCAGCTGACCAATCGTGTGAAGTAATTGAGAAATAACATGCAGGAGTCAGTCTCCGACTCCTGCCAGACCGACCCCTCACACTCACACATACACACACCAACATAAAGTACCCGAAATATTCCAATTTGCAGACAGAATCCTGCCGACTGACTCCAAAATTACTCCAAAATTACTCATAATGACTCCAAAATTATTCACAATGACTCTAAAATGACTTATAAGATGCTCATAATGACTATTAATGACTCCAAAGGGACTCATAATGACTCGTCCTCCCACACAGACTGACTCCTGCAGAATGACTCCTACAGACTGATTCCTATAGACTGACTCCTACACACTGAATCCTACAGACTGACTTATACAGACTGACTCCTCCTCCTACAGACTGACTCTTACAGTCTGACTCCTACAGACTGACACCTGCTCCTACAAACTGACTCCTGCATGTGATGTCTCAATGCTTTCACACAATTAGACAGCTACAATCACGTGACAATATGGTGATTGGCTGGCTGGTGCCCGAACACTATATTAATGGTGTAATAATATTGGTTCAAAGTCAATGTGATGTCATAGGGCTTACATACTTGTATGTTATAATGCATATAAAGGCAGGAGCATCTCTCCACTTTCAGTTGGCCTCTATACACCAAACGAAGATGTATGAATTTCACCCTGCGAATGTTTATGAGAGTCACACTCGGTCACTCTACCATCGAATACAGCTATTGGGACACCGACTACCTATGCACATACGCAAAGAAATGTGATGTTAGCGGCATGTAGCATCGCAGGTTTTCGCACTTTCTCCTAATTTACGAACCAAGCCAACAGCCCATAGCTTGTTGCGACCCTGTAAGTATGCTGTTTTTCACATGCCTCCAGCGACACATTTTCCCACCAGTATCGAAGAAGTGATGTCTTTTTCTGCATGCACGAATGCTATCGTCACGGATTGCACAAAGGGAAACTCGCAGCCACCAGTCGAGACTGTTTAAGCCTCGAGCCAGACGATCAGAAGTCGGAGAATATGTCATAGGCACCATGTGACCATCGCAGTTCCTCGAAAGACGATGCTGCGCCTTCTTATGAATGAGCCTTCAGTTCCGAAAATGAGCCGGCACCCACTCGCCGACATCGCTGTTTTCGCCTGGTAAGGTGTACTTCCGAGGCTGCTGATGCTGGTTTCATGACCAGCACACCTGGTGCCGATGAGCCAGATGTTGATACTACAGTCATCGAGCCACCGATCAAAGAGGAGTCAAGTCTACACTGCAATGATAATGTGATGGACGGTGAATCGGGGACAAGTATTGATGCTTGTGTTGAAGGTCTTTGTAGTGACCCTGCGATTTGTGCAGTCATTCGTAGAGTGCTGCTGCTTACCACCATAGGTAAATTGCTTAGCCTTTTAAGAGATGCCTTAAAATCATAATTGAAAACCTGCAGATTAAAAATAATATGCAATTTATACTCTCGGTTCAAAGAAGATTATATAATTACGTGACATATTTTTGTAATTTAAATTGGTATATTTTAATGTATAACAACATTTATATTACTTTTGTTAAAAAAAAATGGAAATTAATGCTAACTTTGTATTTTATAGTTATCCTCAGCTTTAAAATATCAATATGGCGGGCACATGAAGGCAAAAATAACTTTAAAAAACATTAAAAAAAAGGGCAGTTCATTGGGGTTGGTGGTAATTAACACACTAGCATCACCTAGGCGTTGAAAACATGTGAGAACCAATATGGCAGTCGAACGAACGTAGAGACAAACTCTAGCAATGTATAAACAAATGACAAACGAAAAAACCAAGATGGTGGTAGTAGTCAGTAACTTAATATGCTCATTGACTTTAATGAATTTATTAAATTTTTCTCGAGTTTTTATTTTCTAGGGCATGTAAGGAATACAGGGTCAAGGTCAAGTTCATCTGAATCCAATATGGGGGTAGCAGTCAGTAATGTAATTTAATTGCTTACTTTTATTAATTTTTCTCGAGCTTTGGTTTTCAAGGTCATTCAAGGTTACAGTGTCTAGGCCAAGGTCACCTGTATCTTCCAATATGGCTTCTATGTGACCGGAATAATAGAGTAGGAACAGCTCTTTAGCTCCTGTCCCAGGTCCAGTTATGCCCGAAGGAACCAAATACCACTACTTACACGTCTCTTGTCACGAGGTGATTGGAATTTCACAACACGAGTGCAACGAAAGACTGCTACGGGTGAGACGCATCAACACGATGTGTTGGCACGTGTAGATGCAAATACCCCACATGGGTACGCGAAACCTTTCCAGGTTAGTAGGAATAAGTAAAACAAGTGTATTACGGATACTGTGCCAGTGGAAATTCCATCCATATTACATGGATCTCCATCAGGCATTACATGAAGGTAATTCCTAGCAGCGTGTTCAATATTGTAGGTTTGTTCTGATGTCTGTAAGGGATGATAGCCAAAGAACCTACTATTTGCCGATGAAACGACCTTCACAAACCATGGGCGCGTAAATCGACTAAATGTGCAGTACTGGGCGACAGAGAATATGGGGTCCGACACATGGAGCACCAGTGACAGTGGAATGTGAACGTTTGGTATGGAATCGTTGGAGACGACGTCATAGGGCCATATTTCATTTAAGGGACAATGAACTGTTGTACGTATGCCCATTTCCTCAGATAGACCTTACCGGCACTTGTGGTAGACATGCCGCTCGACATACATCGTGATATGTGGTTTTAGCATGATGGTTGTCCTGCGCAATTAGTTTTGGTGACAAGGCATGTGTTATATGAAAAGTTTCCAAACCAGTGGTTAGGGCGTGATGGTGTTATAAGATAGTCAACTCGTTCCCCCGACCTCACACCTCTCGGTTTGTTCCTGTGGGGAACACTGAAAGGTAGGGTGTACAACACGGTTCTTACTACTCCAGAAGACATGCAGGAACGCATTGTGGCAGCTTGCAGAGCTGTGAAAAGACCTAATGTGAAGCGTTTCAACCAAAACTGTGCTATTTTGTACTATGCATTAAGATGTGATTGCATTTCTCCTTAAACAAGTTTCACACGATGAAAGCTGCATTTCGCGCAAGATTTCGTACGAGAATGCCAGCTGAATTGGGTGCAAAACGAGTTCACACGCAGATAAATAAGATGAATACTATCTCGCGTCAAAATTAGTCGATAGCCCTGGTGAGTACCAAACATCCAAGGTATTATAATACAATATATGAAGTTGCTTACTTCAACAAGGTATTTGTTTCAAAGCTATCCCTCCAAAACATAATTGTTTTTATTTTATTCTCAGCAAACTGTCTAAACTTCAATCCTCGCTTTAACGTTATTTTCCAGCAATGTTTTATTTCCCTGTATTCCTCTTCGCACACCTCAGATCATGATTTTCTTTTACTGTATAGTTGAATTTACAACAGGTCACATGACCAGCATACAAGGGCCAATAGGATCGTAACTTGCATCGCCTTGCACGAGAATAATAGCACCAGCTCTATCTCCTCATTTCGTGCAAGATGTGCCTCGCACGTAAACTTGTGCAAGAAATTATCGTGAAAGATCGACATCTCGCGCAAGTTTGGCACTCATCTTGCACTGTGTCAAACCTGCTTTAGGTCGGTTTGTTCTATTTTTGTTGTGCATTTGTACTCACTCGTTACTCAGTACAATCAATGACTAGTCTCCTGAATTGCGTACGTTTGTATCTGAATAAAATGTAATTATTTTGATATCAGACTTGCACTCACATTGCCTGTCTTCCCTCTGCTGGGGTGGACCCCTTTGTCCAATATCGTTTTCTGTGCCCCTTGCCTCACTAAGGTAAGCACTTCGCTGCTATAAGGAAGCGGTCCCGCCATGATGAGTCACGGCATGTGTTGCTTGCTTACAGCTGTGAGTACAGGTCCCCTGCCCTATGTTACCAGCCCACCTAACTTAATCATATTTGCAAATTATTTATTGGTGTTTCTGTGTAACTATCCATTGCATATGCTATAACAATGAATTCCTCTTATCATGTACTTTCAGATGATGTTGAAATAAATGTATGTTTCCAGGGGAACAATCATGTGTGGCTTAATTATTTCTGTCCATACACGTGTTACGAATAGTCACTTTGCAGCAAGTTACTTGCTCCCGTACGTAATTTCATTTAGCGAAAACCTCATTTCGTGATCGCAACCGTTCCGGAAATTCTAGGGATGTCCACATTAGGTAGCCACCCTGTAAAATCGTATCATAACATAGTACAAAATAAATATAACGAATTTACTAACTGTTCAGTGACATAAGGAATACTGAAAGCAATTCAGAGCCACAGGTGATTACTGCTCTCTGAGCTCTCGCTCCCTGGACTGTGGCGATTACCACATGAACCCGGCGAGACGGGTAGCCGGCCGTCTACCAGGCTCTGTTGTGCTCGCTCGCTTGTTTTGCACTTTCACCATGTATATGCAAAATATAATTCGGATTTTTGACGTTCCTGTTAAACACACACACACACACACACACACACACACACACACACACACACACACATATATATATATATATATATATATATATATATATATATATATATATATATATATATATATATATATCACCATTTACTTTTTTGAGAAAGAAAAAAATGCTCTTCTTGCCTTTTGAAGTCTTCAACATAAAAAATCAATTCAATGAAAAACTTGGAAATTGTGGCATAACTGGTAATTCTTCATTTCGTGGTGATATTGTGTTGTAATTGTGTGAATACAGATGTCTCAGTGGATTTTAAAATTTTTATATACATTTCAATGGATTAGCCTTTATCTTTTTTTGTGCTTCACAGTTGTGTCTCCAATGGACGCAATATATTTACGTAAAGCAGATGGCAGGAATATTCCAGCCACATCAAATAGAAACAAAGTGTGGCCGTTCACTACAGGTAAGGACTAAAGTTAGCATGTAATCAATGAAACAAATAATTTATATTTAGTCTGAAATGTTACCATATGGGCTAAGAAAGGAACTTTCGTCTTTCGTCCACCCTACACAATCTTCATGTACATATTTTATACCAATGATGCACAATTGCATGTCCTTCACTGAAGTTTCATTGCACACCTTACAATACCAAGAATAATGTGTTTTTCATGTCAACTTGGCCTCCTTCTTTGTACGTTTGAATGGAATGGTTCGAGATTTCATTGGATGCTTACTTGCAGACATATTGTCATTTGTCACAAACAATGCCTCCTTCAGGACAGTGTCTTTGCTGTACTTTGGCAGATTTTATCTTGGGAACTGCTCACAATTTTAGCTTTGGTTCTACTGTGACGAGTGTATCTTCGATGATTATAACAGCGGTAGGGGCCGTGGTGGTGTATTTGTTAGACTACTTACCCCCCCCCCCCGGGGCGAACTGGGTTTGATTCCCAGCGGGGTCTCTCCCGGATTTTCGCATGTGGGAATCATGCTGGAATATGCAGCTGGTCGATGAGTTTTCTCGAGGATCTCCTGTTTCCCCTGCACTTGCATTCTGGCGCTGCTCCATACTCACCTCGCTTTACCCTGATCTGCTATCAAAACCTCGATGTTAAGAGCCGCCCAGTCTCTACTCCACTCAGTGGTCATTTCTGAAAATAAGGCACCAGAATGGCAGACACTAAGAATAATCACAATGTTTACAAAAGAAAGAGGCTCTTCATTTATAAACAATATGTATGGAAAACTGACAGATTTTTTAAAGTTTCATTAAAAGTATGCATTGCAATAAAATATAGTTTACATTTATAAACCTTCGCTCTTATGGTTAAAAGGTGGAAGGGGGGTGTTTGTGCTTATATCTCATGTGAACTCAATTTGGACTGCATGGGCCATATTGATGCCTCACTGCATGGCAGAGGTTTTAAGTTAGAACTCACTGAATCAATTGTCCTAGCACTACGTTAAACTAGACATTATAAATTATTAAATAAACAAGTGAGCAATTATAATATTTTTCAAAAATAATGATTGCAGTAAGAAACACACCAGTTGGGAATAACAGCACATAACAGCGTCGCAGCAGATAAATACACTTGCCCTTCTCTCCGACAGATCAGGGCAATGCTGTCTTGTTTACTACCCGCAACTGCTGGTGTCGCCATCGTTCGTATTAATGTAATGGAGAAATTACCGAGAACTAGTCAGTAAGCCATATTGACTACTAGGTCGCCATATAGCGTACTTATCTTATGTGGAAAAAAACAGCTGCGCCCTAGACAGCAGGAAGTAGTAAATCCAGGGACGCGACCTCTGCATTTGGGCATCCCCATGCATTCTACTATTTGCATTAAAGTATAACATTGGATTAGGTTGTTTTAATCGAAAATCATCGAGTGCTGTAAAAGGAAAAAAGACGCTTCGGTTACTTGTGAGATATTTAAGGAATCGGAAGTATCCTGAGAAGTACGAACAGAGAAGAAGTTTTTATGTACTTGCATAACATAAATGTTAAAATAAGAAAAGGCAAAAGTATATTTAAAATTTAATATGCATTTATAACATTATAATTTCAATATAAAAGTGTATTCGGTTAAAATGTATTACGTATCGGAATGAGTAGAACTTAATGGATTTCGTTTTTGAAAGAAGCTTGGCGGCTCGGCTCGCACACCCGACTTCTCTAGCGACAAGACGCTCAGCCCTTGGAGTGCATGAACTTGATGATGTCCACGCAGCGGCACGCATACCCGTACTCGTTGTCGTACCTGCAACACACACACACTCACATGCACACATACATCAACTCAGCAGCTCTGCTTCAGCCAGGCGACTGCGCTCGCTCGCCTAAGAGTATTACATACTGTTCCTCTTGAGTAGATTTAAAAGGCGGATTCTGGCGCAGCGCACGTTTTCATATAAAACCATGATTTTGGAGCAAAAAGGAGCAAAAAAACCTTAATTTTTCAAGTTTCCCAAAATAGTCGTGCGAGATTTGACACAAGGTAAAACAAGCAAAATTATGCAAAAATCAAGCTAATTTAAGATAAACTCAAGTGAAATATTGAAAAGATTCAAATCAATAGAAGTTACATATTTTAACAAAATACAATATCATATACATATTTTCCATTTTTCATTTCTTGTAAGCCTTTATACATTATAAAAACTTGTTTATCATTTATTAATTTTAAAGCATTTTTATCAAAAAGTTGTACATGTCGATCAGGTAATGCAATTTTATACTTACAATCTAGAATACAATTAATTTTTTTTACCAAACTTAGAATTTGAAAATCTGCAGCAGTAAACCATTAAATTTTTTTCTAGATCCTGTAGTTTAGTCAATTCATACGAAATGTTTAACTTCTTGAGAAGTGATTCCATTCTTGTGTTATTTATAAAGAAATAGATTATTAAAGAAAAATATTTATTTTCTTTATAAATAAAAAGAAACTATGTTCGAAATGGAAAATATTATATCTAAGCAATGCAAGAAATGTAGTGAAGTATTAAAAATAGAAAGTTTGGCACCACATAAACACACAAAAGATTAACATTTTAACATCTGTAAAAAATGCTATAGTAAATATGCTAGTAATCGTTATGAATTTAAAAAAAAGAGAAATAATGTGCGAATGTGGAAAATATGTTTATAATATTTCTCTCGGAAAGCATAAAAATAGTAAATTACACAATGCGGCATTAGATATTCTAAACGAAAATCAACGCGATAACTATTCAACAAAAACATGCAAGATGTGTAATGGGAATAAATCTATAAAATTATTTTCTCTTAATAAAAATAGTGAGGACAAATATTCAATCACGTGCAAAAAATGTTTTAGTGATTATATGAAGAGTTATCATCATAACAAGAAGTTAAATACGGTTTCCCAGTAACTTAAGCACATTGTTTATTTATTCAGTATATATGTTTCCTCATTTTATTTACAATTTTTTTCTTACTAAATATAGCAATCAAAATGCCAGTGAAAAATCTTACAGCTGAGTTGAACGGAATGAGAGTTCGCAAGTTGCGAGCTATGGGTAAAAAATTGCAAATTAAATATTATTATAATCTAAGTGAAGCTGATTTAATTTCATTTATTGTACCAAGAATATTAAATTATCAGAGAAAAAAGAATTTTAGCAATTTACCCTTTTCAAAAGTCAAATATGTATAAACAAGATTAAAAAAGAATTAAAAGAAATATTCCCATTTTCTAATTACGTATTTTAAAAGCCTAGAAATAAACAAGATAGAAAATAATTAAAATAAATATTTCCATTCTCTAATAATATATTTGTAAACAAACAGGATAAAAAATAATTAGAAGAAATATTTCCATTCTATAATAATTATTTTGTTAATAAAAAATAGGAAAAGAAGCAACAAGAATTACTTAGTAAAGTTCTTAAAAGTAGGATATCAACATATATATTAAAAATACTTTTAATTTAGTACAGCCTATTCATTTTTTGACTTCAGTAAAAATAAGATATTTGAGCTAATACACAGTAATCTTACAATATTTAGAGGTGTGAAAACCAGTATAAAATTATATCATAATTTTCATAACCAAAAAAATAATCAAGTACAATTGTTCGCATTTCAATCGCCTAATTATATAGTATTGCATGCTGGAGATATTAAAAACATGTAAAAATTCGTAAGGCAAAAAATACTTACACAATTGTCTGAATTTCAAAGAAGAGGTTCGGGGTGGACTTTAGTTAGAATAATTGGATTACAATTAGCAATAAATAAGTGTAATTCATTAAACGCTGCATTATATATTTAACTACCAGAAGTTATTAAGAAAAAGAAAGCATGCATAAATGTTAAAAATGATGATCAAAAATGCTTTCTTTGGTCAATAAAATCTGCATTATTTCCAGCAGAAAAAGATCCGCAAAGACTTACTAAATATAAAAATGTTGGGCTTAGTATTGATAAAGTAATAGATAAATTTGAATATCCAATTAAAATTAATGATATGCCGTAAATAGAAAATCAAATTGATACATTTATAAATGTATACTCAACTGACGATAAATCCACAGTATATCCACTAAAACTCACAAAGAATAAAAAGGATAAGAATATAAATTTACTGTATTTTAAAAATGGTGAAAACTCGCATTATTGTTGGATTAAAGATTTCTCTAAATTGCTTGCAGCACAAAAAAATAATATGAAAATTAAAACTTATATATGCTATTTGTGTCTTTGTTTCTTTTATTCTGAAGAGAAATTAAATAAACATACTGAAGATTGCTCGAAAAATGAAGCAGTAAAAATTCAGTTACCTCCGAAAGGATGCTCTCCTTTCGGAAACATACAACGAAGGTTCCATTCACAGTATATGCAGATTTCGAATTAATATTGAAGAAAATATAAATCACTAAACCAAATCAAAGAGAAATTTATAAATTTAAATTAATTAAAAAAATCCAGTTTTAACAGAAGATGATAGTGATAATGGTCTTTATAAAGAAATACTTAAAGAAAGATATAATATTACTAATGAACAAATAAATAGCATTAATTTAAAGTTAAATGGTGAATCATATACAATGAAATATCAGTTACATGAAGCATCTGGTTTTTGTTATTATTTTACATTCTAATTAGGGTAATTATAAGTCGCCAGTTGTATATCGAGGACCAAACGCACATACAATTTTTATACAATCAAGAAAAAGAGAAGTAGAAGAAATTGGTTAAATATATTCACAAATTGAACCAATGCAACCACTAACAACAGAAGAAAAAAATATCACATACTAAATCAAAAGAGTGTGCTGTATGCAATTGTGAATATACGAAGGACAACAAAAAAAGCACATTATCGTGATCATATAAGTGGAAAATTAATTAATCCAGTACGCAATAATTGTAATCTGCAATTAAAATTGCCTAATTTTGTACCAATTAATTTTCATAATTTAGCTGGCTAGGATGCTCATTTATTAATTAAAGAGTTAGTATATTAAACTGTAACGTAAGATTATATATGTGCATATATACATAATTCTATTCATAATTTTCTAGTTTATATATATATATAATGGGAACATTGCAATTACATTTTTATTTGAATGATGGTTTTATAGTATATTAAACTGTAACGTAAGATGATATTGTTTTTACTCGTACGTCTCGTTGTGTATATACTGAGTCATTTTTAAAATGTATTTTTGTGTAGGCCTATGTGTTTGTCATGTGTTTCTTTTTGTAATAAGACTCTCTCCATGTCCTCGAGCTTATTTGGCTCTCATGGGAATAAATGGAATATGATCGCTAAATAAAATAAATAAGCCTATAATATATCACACACGACTTCAAGACTTGGTACGCAGATACTTGTCTACTTCGGTATGGCACGAAACACCCATATTTAAGGTCAACTTTGGGATTCATGATTCCTGTACACATATTAATGACCTTAAAATGTGTTAGTACTTCAATTATTTTCGCAGTAAATACCTTAACACGTTTTATCAAATATTACTGAACGAGTGATAGTATCCGATGAAGACTTCCGCTCGATGTAGGTACTTACCCAAAAGTACCCAACGCCTGTTACTTCCCTTATTATTTACAATTGAATTACCCACACATTTCGATGGCTTTGGAGATAAACTAGCCCTAGACATAAATACAAGATGTTGACAAAAGCAAAATGTATTAAAAATAAAAAATATGTTAATATTTTGAAAAATCTGAATAACACACCCATTCGAAAATAACGTTCTAAACTATTACGTTGACTGATTCGTTACCACGTAGTCATATCCCTTGGTCAGATACGTAGCCTATGTGTAAATATTGTATTCCTCAGTTATGCTGCAAATTTAAGGATAGTCGTTTGGGAGGTTAGGCTTCACAAGCAGATGTCGTCTGTCCATTGGCTTCTTGCTTTCGCGGTGAGAGGTCGTGATTGGGTCTGCATTTTACTACGTGTGTACTATTGGCACAGAGTCGTTCAGGAAGTGGCCAATCACGGGTCGATTGCAAAAGTAACATGAAACTAACAAATGTTTCAAGCCTAGCTGGTTCGCAAATGAAGCCACCATCCTTCCGCTTCAAACAATTACGAATCAGGGGCAACAACCAATACTGTTTTTAGGAAATTATCTGTTGCGAGCGGGGGTTTTGCAGTGGTTGCAGACACATGAACATTTACACATTCACTCAGTGTTCTATCTTTGCTTTATATAATACCATTAATTACTGCTAATCCAGCTTCAGCTTCGAAGGTATTTAATGTCCTTAGTACTCATTTCAAATGCTAAGTTGTATAATATTCACAATCTAATTTTTCGTGACGAACTTGATACGGATATTAGTAGGCTGAAACATAATCAATCTGCATTTCAATTCAGTGCCGCAGTCTTACGGTGGCGCGTCGTAAGTGCTATAGAGCACAACAAAAGCTTCTGATTAATTACAGGCTTTCGCCAAACAGAAGGTAAACTGTGCACGTTAAAGTCTTGTTCGCTGCGACGTCACGATTCTCCCGAGAAGTACGGCACTTTCAAGGTCAGCACCGAGCAAACACTGATAAGAGCTGGTTGCTCGTCTAATTTATGGAGGAGGGACGCGTGGGTCCAGGAATTCCATTTGAACTCCGCCTGGACTGTACCGCCCTCTGTGACATGCATCAGGAACAACTGAGTGCGCAGT
The DNA here is from genome assembly GCA_029891345.1 of Dryococelus australis. Classification (NCBI taxonomy): domain Eukaryota; kingdom Metazoa; phylum Arthropoda; class Insecta; order Phasmatodea; family Phasmatidae; genus Dryococelus; species Dryococelus australis. The sequence goes on along the minus strand of CM056994.1, from coordinate 307,663,669 downwards.
AACATTACATGACTACAGTACACTTAAATTTGTTTTTATTATAGAAAAACAGTCTTTAAAACCCATTTGGCAAATCATGTAAGACCAGGGGAGGCGGAGAAGGGGGGGAGGGACAGGGGGACACTGTCCCTCCCCTATAATAGTGGGGAGGAACAACATAGTCATTTGTCCCGCCCTACATTCAATAATAAAGTAATTAATTTTCTCTCAAACTACAGGAATCCAAATACTGAAGTGAACGAGAAACGCAGTACTGAATTTAACCGTCAACTGAAGAGCAAGAGATTGGGTCTTGCAAAACCTTCAACTGGAAAACTAAACATTTGCCTTGGCGGTTCGGTCTGCTTGGATTCACAGAACCTTAGAATGCCAGTGAAAAAGTCAGACACATTTCTTAAATATACACAGTGTAAAAGGGGGGGGGGGGGAGGCAAAGTTTGAAGGGATTCTTCGTGAGTTAGCAGTCAGGTATGAGCATTAGTGGATTTTGGGTTAGAAGCTGAGTTCTGTTTATGGTTTAGCATTTCCTATGGGTTTTTCTTTGCGAGTGTTTTCAGCATGGCGAAATGGCTTCTTCGTTGAACCGCTGTAAAGCCTCGTTTGGAAGCTGTTATGTTGCTGTAGTTAAGCAATAAATATTTTTATGGACTCACTGCAGTTTTCAGGTCTTTGTTATACCCATTATAGAGTACTGATGTGTAAGAAAATATACATGTTGCCTACAGTAAGTTAAACTAACTGACGAGTAGGGATACATGATTTTTTTAAACTAATTTACAAATCGCAGTCAAATTTCCATTTTTAAGAGCAAAGTTATTTTATATTCTTGCGTATTTTAGGACACAGAGTACCCAAAATTTCTATATTTCACGTATAGTGCTTACTGCTTAGATAATATTTCACTAGAATTTATTATTGCCGAACAGAGTATAGTAATATAAATGCCTGTGTAACAAAATAAACTTACAACTTAATTCGGTAATCTACACGTCTGTGTAACTAAAAACGAACAAATTCGCTTTAGCAAAAATGCAGTTGATTACGAAATTCTGCTGCTCGTTTTGTAAAGATTATCTTATTCTGCGAGGTATATTTGTTATTATTCTAAACAAATAATGCAAAAAATTCATAAATAAAGTGCAGTGAGGAAAAGTTCTTTTCAGACTAATGTCCTATTCAGCTTTTTCAGTCTTTATATAAATCAATGCCAAAAATATCGTCAAGGTAGATGTTTGCAATAACTTTGGTGTAAGGTATTCAATATTTGAACGTAAGAACTGTCGAGTCACGCCTGGTTCACATGTACACCGATCACGACGAATAGACAGAGCGGAAATTTATAACAGGCAATCAGAAGCCATCCTCGGTTTCTGCGCGACTCGTGCGGAAACTGAGGATGGCTTCTGATTGCCTGTTCTAGTTTTCCGCTCTGTCTGTTCAGCGTGATCAGCGTACACGTGAATCAGGATTTACTAAATAAACGTTTATTCTGCTGTTATATGACATGATGGCGAATTTTACGCTCTAGTGACAGCATGTACAGACAGCGGCTTGGACTCTTGGAGCGGTGAAGAGAGCAGCACAAACATTTAACACAAGTGTTTCAAAGCATAGTAATTTAGATCGAGAGAGATAGAGGTAGAGAGAGAGAGAGAGAGAGAGAGAGAGGTCTTCAGCACGAATGTGTGCTTTTCATTACCAAATTTGTTTATAACTATAGGCATATATTATTTTTAATTGTTAAAAAATCGTGCACTAAATTGCAAAAAAAAAAATTTGAAGTAGGTTTTTTTCGTGAGCTATACATAAGTACTACTTATTCATTAATTAAAAATATATATATATTTCTTTTGATATTTAGCCTATACATAGCAAACTGCACTTGCCATATTTCCATTACAACTGAAATAACAGTTCCGCAAATTTCATTTTGATTTCATTGTAATCAAGGTTACAGCTAACCCTAATCGATAAATTTTCATTAGTCACTATTCTAAAGTAATCTATAAATTGAAGGGAAACAGTGTTTCCATATGATAACTCACTATGGCTTTTTATGCAGCACAGCAGAAATATATTATTACATATATTTAAGAAAAATGTAAATCGCTACAGATATACTTGCTTTGTCAAATACAAATTTAACAGGCACAAAAAAAAAAACCAGACATGTGCAATTTTTCTTGTATTATTTACTGAGAGAAAGCATTTCTTGTCACATTGTTACGGGTGGCCCAATATTAATTATTAAGAAATGTCTATTAGATAAACGCCGTTCTCATTCATGCATTTGATGTGATAGTCGCTTAAATCAACTTCACTGCAAAATATAGCCTTATCGGTTTTATATAGAGCATATTAGATCGAGCTCATGCTGTTGCTTTCACTTTTACCCACAGTTTATATGATTTTGACCATTGCTCTTCTTGCTTCCAAAGTTGAGTTATGTTATTTTGCAAATAGTAACTCTATTACTTATTTTCGTGCTGTTGCAGTCTCTACTGAAAACATTGGAGTAGCGCATAAGAATTAATTTAGTATTCACATGCTTGGTTACTTTACAGTCTTGCATAGACTCACGATTAAAGTTGACACATAAACTATTTTTGCAGTGTAGTTGTTATTCAAAGTTTTCATACCTTTATATGTTATTGGCACTAAAGGTTCATCTCTAATAACATGGTTGTGAAAACTTCAACTTTTTTTGTTCACTTAGGCCTACATGTATTACAGAATTAACAGTACACTATGAAGTACAGATGATAGCCATCATTTGAACCAGTAACGTGCAGAAAGAGAATGTTTTTTTCAACAATGAAATGTCAACAAATTTTAAAACCTTCTTTAAAACTCGTGTTTATAATTCATATATTTTTAGTTGCCAGTTGCAACAAAATCGAACACTAATTCTTGGAACAATCTTAACGTCTTAAATAGTAATCAAATGTTAGAAATTATAATGTTTCAAAACAGTTCTTTTCTCTGTCAACAAAAGTTGACATTTATCATATATGTGGGAAGAAGTATACCTTATGTTGTTTTCTTATCTCACAAACATAATTCCTTTTGAAACCACATTTCCCTAACGCATTCTTAAATATCTGAATCCCAAACTGTCATTTTCAGACGATACTAACGCGAATATAACTGATGAATGCGAAGGAAACGAAAAACTAAAGCCAAGTAATGAATCACCACCACCGCCTGTCTCGCAACCATTTTCATCTAAATGCGACAAAGAGGTGTCGCTGGAAAACTGTGCTAACCTCAAGCTTTCAGCGACATCATGTCTCCTTCCATATTATCCCGATATAAATGATATACCACCACATATTTCTTGCAAACGTCCCTTCAAATTTCAAGTTAAATGGTTTCAAGAATACCCATGGATACATTTTGAAAATGGATAAAAAAAAAAAAAGCAAAATGATTCGTCTGTAGAACATCGCTTAAAAATGCTTATTTAGAATTTGCAAACGTACTCAAAACTAGATGACATTTAGTTTAGTAAGTGATACTGGCTTTTCTAATTGGAAAAAAAATGCACAGAAACATTAGTGGTACACCAAAATAGTTCACTCCATAAAGAGTGTGTTGTTAAAACCGCTAGCCTCAAGGCAACGCTAGTTTCTTGCCAGTTGAACAAGGCTGCTCACACTTCCTTAAAAAGCTTTTATTTTGGTCTATGTAATACATCGATCGTCAGTGGATGGCCTTCAGATGACGTACAGAATAAAAGGGTAATATTGCTCAGCTAAACAAATTAAGAGCTGGTTACGTACCTGAAGTTGCTGATTTTTTGAAAAGAAAAGAACGCAATACTACTTATGACATTCAAAATGAAATGAGAAAAATTGTGTCCCACGTGATTTTAAGAGCTATAGGAGCCAAAGCGAAATTTTTTTGGATTTTTTAACTTGATTGTAATTGAATAGTGTGATGTAAGTCGTAAAGAACTGGTTTTAATCAGTTCACGATTAGTGCAAAATTTGTAGCCTCAAGACTTTCTCTTGGTTTGTATGAAACAAGTTCAACTACAGGGCACGAGCTTTTGAAAATAATAAACGATGCCATCACACATTTTAATCTTTCTTTCAATGATTTAAGGGGCCACTGTTGCAATAGAGCAAGTAACATAAAAGGCGAGTTTAGAGGCTTGAAAACCATTATACAAAAGCAACAATCCCTAGCCATATATGTACACTGCGGGACCCACAGTTTGAATTTGGCACTGCAAGATTGTGTTAAGAATATTCCCCTTCTGCGTGATGCTCTACACTCAACTAATGACCTCCGAGTGTTGCTACTATCATCTCCCAAAAGAACGGCTCTCTTCTCCAATATCTGTCAAGATGAGGTCCCTGGTGTGAACACTCCTTCTAGACTCTTGTGTCCTACGAGATGGACAGTACGAATGCATTCCATAAGTTGTCTTCTTAATAGTTATTCTTCCGTTTTGGAAGTCCTTGATCAATTTGAATCGGATCCAAACACAACATTAGGAAGTACAGATAGAGGACTTCGTGAGCAGTTAAAAAAAAGTTTCATGCATTTGGCCTTACTCATCTGTTGTCAAATTTTCTAGGTTACAAAGAAGTTAGGCTTTCTTCTTCAAAAGCCAACAATGAGTGTCAGTACGGCGCCTGAATCCATACAACTAGTAATCTAAAACTATGAAGCATGCGAAAAGAAGAGAATTTCAAAAAAATTTGATTGTAGAGGTCAAACGATATTGAAAAGTGTGATCTTTTAGAGCCTCAATTGCCTAGGGTTAGAGCCACCGGTTTTTCGCGAAAGTTTTACACTGTGGCTAAACTTCAGTACCCTGTGTGCACACTTCGAGTCTTAATTTGACTACTGGCCGCTTCTCTTTGTTTGTGGAGACTGCCTGTTTCACGAATGAGCCAATCAGAACTAATTTTCTCTGATACTGACTGCCCGTGATTCGCGGGCAGACAAATAAGACATGTAACAATTCAAATGATCGAATCACGAGAGTGGTTCTGAACTAAAGTGCGTTGGGACACAACTTGTCCTGAAATATTTTCGCAAAAAACAGGTGCCCCTACCTAGAGTGCGTAATGTGTCAAAAAGAAAGTAGAACAAACTGTGACACCAAACATCGGCCACAAATGGGAATCGCCAAAAGGATATGTTATGGACGATCTTCTTTGCAGGTTTGGATAGCATTACTGAAGAAATTGAGGAAAGATTTAATCAGTCAAACTTTGCTGCCTATAACAATTTGGAAAGACTGTTGACATTGAAACCTGAATTTATAAGCAACGGGCATAGTCTTATGGTGTTTAGTAAACATTTTGTGTATACATTTTGTTACAAGGTGTTACAAATTTTTTCCTGTTGAAAAGGTGCGAGTTTTAATGTTTATGTTTTATGTATTGTTCTGGTGTTGCCAATTTCATCTGCTTCAGTGCATTATCTTTCTTTCTTCTTATAAAAGCGAAAAAGTTACCTAAGAACTACAATGAAATAAGTTCATCTTTAAGAGCCACAATGAACCAGAAATTGTCGATTTGGGCAGATAACACAGTTGTAGAGATATGTTTGTATGTCTATATTTTATTGTTATGTTATATCTCAATATTTTCGTAGATTTTATGTCCGAATTATAGCGTGTAAGAGTGTGTATTTTTCTTTATGTACTGCTACGTTTGTGTGTGCAATAAGTATTAGCATATGTTTTCTAACACTCCTGGCATATGGCTTCGGAGTAATACTTATAACTGTATGACTCTAAGATTAAAAATCTATTGACATAATAAATATTTGTAAACACTAAAATTGATAAATCGCAACAAATAAAGCAAATATTATCTGCTTTATTCAGTAGTTTTATTTAATATATTTAAACAATGAAAACCAATACTGCGCAAGATAGAAATACTGGGTTGTCCTCTGCGTCATGACGCACATTGCAAAAAACAAAGTTATAGGCTATGCTCCAAGGCAACTAATAATATAGTTGTCCTCCCCCCCCCCCCCTTCTTAGGAGAAAACCTTCCGTCGCCACTGTGTGAGACAGTGTTGCGATGATGGAACACCCATGTGAGTAGTTGTAGTGGAGAAGTGGTTGAAGGCCACAACCTGAGGTCGGGTTTGTATTTAACCGTCATTCTTCAACATAACACGAAATGAAACACTAGAACGGAGATGTGATACTGTGCACCCGGTGTGGACAGACAGAAACACCCGAGGAGACTCACGGAGCATTAGCAACGTCCATCACTTCTTCCCACATGCACAAGTCCTTTGATTGATCCGTTAGGGTTGGAAACCTCCTCCTGGTGATGGGATGCCGGAGAGGAAGCCAGGTAGGTCGCTACGGAGCTGGTAGTTGGGCGTCTCGTCGACAATGAGAGACGGCGCAAGTCACTCAGAGAAGCAGGTACAAAGTAGGAGTCGGCCCACGGCCTGTGGCAGGAAACCGTCCCAGCATTCACCGCGAGGGAAACCATGGGAAAACGAGATCAGAATGCCGGACCGGGATTCGAACGCAGGTTCTTCCGAATGCGAGTCAAGTAACCAGTGCGCCACCTCGCTCGGGAGTGGAGTGTCAAGGTTTTCTTGAGAGCCGGTGAGGGTGAAACACGAAGTGGATATGGAGCAGCACTGGAAAGCAGGGGCGGGAAAAAGATACAGACCTCCGAGAAAACCCGCCGACTAGCGGCATCGTCTGGCACGACTCCCATGTGCTGGGAGCTACCCCGCAGTGGATTAAACGCGGTTCGCCTTGGAGGAAGGCGAGCACTTTATCCGCCACACCACCGCGGCTCCGGACCAGAGTACTTTCATTGCATACGAGTCAAGCAGATGAAGGCTCGGCCTCCTCACTCCAGAAGCTGTCCCGGAAGGCGGAATACTCACTTGTGTTTAATACAGTTCAACGTGTAGGGAATAAATAGTGTGCCCATTGTCTCGAATATAAACGAGAAAAGATTCCCATGGGTTTTGCACAATCACACGTCAAAATCACGATTTCACTGTTTTCGGAATGCACAGGGGAAATTAAGCCATTTGTTTAGAAAACAAATAAAAAGTTTGAAGCTGAAAAGCGCTGTCTTAATTTATTTGGCTAGCACAAGCGATTCTTCAAATATCAGGGACGACTTCAGATCTATTGGCTTCAAACAATTTTTTACATTGAAAATTGGAATGACGAAAATATTTTTCTTTGCGTTTTTTCATAGCTATCTTGAAGTATCTCCAAAAAAAAGTTAAATTTAATTATTGTTTGTCAATTTTTATTCATCTTCAAAAACAGAAAAATTGTAATTCTGGCATGTAATAAAAATGTATAGAACAAGTTTTTATTCGGGGAAAATAGTATAGCATATGTCTATAAATTAAACGGTGTTTGGTACAAAAATAACAAACTTTTTCATTATACAGCAGCTTCTACTAATAGGCCATTGAGCAACACTGCCTAACAAAAGTGTTTTGCTGATTCATCGACCGACACAATCCATTGAGCAATTACATACATACGTACGTGCTACCGATAATATATCCTCAGCAATTTTGCGAGCTCCACAAGTTATTAGAAAACTTAAGTAGCTCACTGTCAACTGTTCGTTGCCTGCGATCACAACCAGAAAGATTTCCTGTCAACTTGGCCACAGAGCATGAGAGCGTAGTTCTATTCCAAAAATTTTTTAATGGTTTGCAATTTTTCTGGACGTTTCAAATATACAGTAGTTCATCAGCGACAGTGATACAAACATAAACTATTATCTGCATTAGGACTACAGCCGGTCGCAAAAAAAATCTCAAATGTTTCCTTCATTGCTGTAAATTTTACTATAAGAGAAGAGTTGAAATGGCAAAACAAAACCACCTTGGTATTCCCCCCCCCCCCCCCCAATTTTTTTCCACTGCTGCCGCATTTTCACTTACATTCCCCGCCCTACGTCGCCGATTGCTGGCCGCGAAGTAGACGCCACTGCATGGGTTCACTCACGTAGGACACAACATGTGTACATCATGAATGCGAGCGAGGGAAAACGGTCTAATGAAATCAAACTAAAGTTGCCACCATGTAAAGCGAGTGCACGCCACGCTACCTCTCAAGAAAATTTCCCAACTTTCAGTGACCATGGCACGAAAAGTCTAGTTAGCAAGGAGCAGTGAGCAAGGAATTAAAAATGTTTAGGTACCTTAAAACAATAACGATGAAGTAGGTATAGGCTGTTCACGGTAAAATGAACACTTTTGAAAGTCCTGCTTAAGATCTACTTGTATACATGTTGTGCGTTCTTCCGCCTTACATAAAATTAACATTGCCATGTGCTTCATGTCTTTATTCGTGCGTCGGTCAATGAAACTGTGAAATTATCTGAAAAGTAAATATTGTACAAATCTGCTCATTCTTACACTTCGATGCATTAAAAAACACAGAAAGCGAGAGAAATAATTTTAGTCATCACAAATGGTTACCTAACAATTTTTGTTCGACTTTAATGTATGGAACTACTTTCCCCTCCATCGTTTCCAACTTTACTGGGCGAATGTCACTCATTGCGCCCCTTAAAATAAATGCAGGTAGGGGTAGTGACATCTTTCTAAGGTTGATTTCAAATGTGCTCACTTTATTGTGAACAGCCTTTAACTCATGAACTGTACATACAGAACAAAAAAATACCATGAAATTAGTCAATGGCAAATATTAGTACTGCATACAGTACATTATCAATCAAATGAATATAAAATGCTTTTAAAGTATCCCAGCAGTAGCACATCCGTGCGTTCGTTTTTTAATATCTTAAAATCGGTAGTTGGTTGGACCTTGTTTTTCCTGTCTATTTCAGCGTATTTAAGAGCGGATGACATACAAATTAACGATGAACACATTAATTGAAGTTCACATGTTCTTGGAAGCCAATCTCGTAAATCAATAAAGAGCGGTCGTAAATAACAGTTTCTGCTGACTTTGTGAGCAAATATTTTGATGTGATAATACAGTCCTTTGGCCGTGAAAAGTTTTATGTTACTCGCACTCAAACGCGCAAATTTACTGCGTAAGAAATAGTTCGACAGTAATGTATCACGCTGGTAAAACACTCATTCACAAAGTTAGCAAAAAATACTATCCAGGATTATAGTTTCTCAGTTTTCCTATATTCGCTTCCAAAATCCTGGAGATTTATATCACTGCGTAAGGACGCTTTATTTAGCTTAAGGCTGGCGTAAACAAAACCATCGACTTTCTGACCCAATTTGCTACACTTTACATTAAGTAGTTCACACTTTAAAGGATTTTAAATTTTTATAAAATACTTTTCGTGTTTTAATTAGGTGCACTAGTACAGAAAATATTGCATATATTTTTTAACCGCAGATCTTAATAAAATTTTGTATAAAATATAAGTATTCAATTTTTAAAAAGTAACTACGTGACATAAAATTTAAAAGAAATAGTTCTATTTTTAAAATGTAATCCTCCAAGTGAGGAGCTAAACAGTATTTTAACACAGCATGTGTTAATACTAATGGGATAATTTAACCTTTCATTTTTTATTAGTAGCGAAGTAACTATATATTGTAAAACTTTGGGCGTAGCAGTTTGGATACATGTTGGTGGAATCATGTTTCGCGGCATTATGGCAACTGGCTGAAGAAAGTAAGCATTACTTGATTATAACATACTGTTATAAACATGTCCGTGTTATTGCGGAAAATACCGGTTACAAATTATCTAGACATTTGCATTAAATAACGGTCTCTTCGTCTTTTTCAGTAACTCTCTCTCTCTCCGTAAATTTCACACAAATCTCCGCGAATTCACGAAACATGACTACAAACTTGCAATATTTTTTAAATCTGCTCTTCAAAAAACGGGGTAACAAAATACGTCATACTTCCGTTATGTAGATGATTCACTTTGCATATACATGAATACTAAAAAAATATAAATTTTTTGTCTGGTGGCGGGATTTGAACTTGAAAAAAATATGTTCGACAGTCCAACACACTATCCACTCACCTATTTAATTATCTAGCATACTTTTACAAAAACTAATGTTGTAAAGGTGTGATTTATGGAGAATCATTCTAGAGTGTTAGTATGTTTTTTATTTCTGGTTTACAACAGGGGTGAGGAACAAAAAAGAATATGTTCGTAATGAATTTCACTGTGTGTGACAGTTTAACTATTTTGTCCTGTAGTGAAATTCAAACACGAATCGAAAAGTTAACAATCAGTAACTCGGATTACTCACCTACCACAGTTTTACACGAAGTATTTCGTAAATATGGAATTAATATGAAAGTAACTAACGCGCCTGTCTTTGTTTCAAGTCGTGTGAGAGCGCTTGTTGTATTTGTGGTTTATAACACGAGGTTACGAAAAAAAAAGTTTTATTTTCGTTATGTGCGTGTTTCACTGTGTGTACATAAGGTTTTGTCCTGTAGCGGAATGTGAACAAGAATCAACGAATCAGCACTCACCTATTACTACTTCACACGAAGTAGTGTTGTGAAGATGGGATGCTATACATTTCACGTATCATCTGCATTGTTCGTGTCTCAAAATCGAAGTCATAAGAATACGAAAAGCTTCTGTATTTTATATTTACGGAGCTCATTTCCGTTATTCGACATTACGCAATGCCTTTCCGTAATTTAAGGCTGTGTGCTAATTCGCCTGAAGTGCATACTTGTGCGTATCTGTCCCGGAAGTGACGTCGTAAGTGCTGTCCGAACTGCAAGTGAAGTATGCGAGTATACAAGTAAACGAAGTTGTATACTTCTCGCATACTTGTGGAATATGTGCCGCCTTTTTTGAAAAGCAATTTGTAGGTTACAATTGATTTCCGACATAATTATTTGATTTAAAGTTTAATAGGGCAACGTTACTATTTCGTAGACACAGAATTTTTAACTGGGTAAATAATTATCGCAAGTTTCACCTTAAAAAAAGTGTAAGCAATAAATTCGCATTAGGTATATGTTCCTAACCTACAGAAGATAAGATAAAAAAAAGTAATCCGAACTGCATTTATATACAATAATGCAAGACAATAAGTGTTAATGTAAATCAAATTTAAATATTATTTAACACTTTATTTAACACCTAAAACCTTCGGCAATTATCAAATTCTTAGTCGGAATACATGAACACATGAACATTTAAAGTGGTTATCTGACTAATAACTGGCACCGAAGCCCACATTACTGCCAGTCCGAATTCACCAAGTTTAGTGCCAAGGGTAAGTGAAGTATGCAAGGATGCAAGTACGCAAGTATATACCTGAATTCGGACATAGCCTTACTCTACGTCTCCGTAAAAGTTTCGTAAAGCTAGAGAAATTCCTAACAGTGCACTCACTCTCTCGAGACTGGAACGAACTAGCGGCAGTGCCGACGTGCTGATGCTAATAAATAAGAGCTCAGGGGCAGTCAGTTCATGGTTGCTCCCAACATTCGTGAACTCTGCTTGAGTTCTACTTCCAGCTGTTCCCCCGCCTCGTGCAAACTAAGTTTAATGAAGTCTAGATAATTACACCGAAGCGACAACGCGCGGTATTCGTGCGCGCTCAGTTTAATAACATTTTACTAGGGAACTATTTCTTACTTGGCATTGCCAACACATATATTTCATCTCTGTATTTATTTATAATATTTAGAAATTGAATATTATAATGAATAGACAAATTATAAGTAAAAGTTCAATTTAACCGTAAATAAGCTGCTCCTATGTTAACGTAAACGCTTGCGATACACGTGTAGAGCAAACAACCAAACACGTCCTACATGGGAAGACTTTCCAAAGGTTTGATTAAGAACGTGCGGAGATACTGCTAATATACAAACATGTGCTAGCGCGAGTTTCGTTTCGTGCGCATGTGCGAACCCGACACTGACCTACCCCACACCAATCCAACTGTCAAATTCACGTCTTCAACAGTGATTTACGTGTTTGTTTATATCTCAGTTTTCGAAAGTCACACACTTTTATGTGAATATAATGTTTTTACAGATTTGAATGCAATATAGTTGGAATAAAAAGTGGTTAGTGGACACGTATACAAACACATCAAAGCACTTGTTTATATAAAAAGTGTTCTAACTTGAAATAATATTCACGTCGTTTTAGCAGAAAACGCAGTCTAGTATTGGGGCGAGGATAGTGACTACTGCTCACTCCCGCAACTAGACCAAACAACTGAGTAAAGACAACACCCTCCGGAGGGTGTTGGTAAAGATAGCAGACTCACCAGGCGATGAGCTTGACGAATCTGTCGTTGAGCGGGATGCCCGCGTTGGCGTCGAATGTGAAGGAGTGTGGGTCGCCGTTGAAGTCTGCCGACACCACCTCGTCCTCGGTGTAGGCGCCGATGCCCTTGAGCGGGCCCTCCACTGCCTCCTTCACCTTCTTCTTGATGTCCTCGTACGACGCGGGGGTTCCGAGCCTGCCGACAGAGACAGCCATCGCTGTAGCTACACCGAGGTTTAACCCTCTCACATCTGCGTATACTAATATACAGATGCGCATGTTGCGAACAAACGATTTTATGGTGTGCCCTGTACTGAATCCAGGAGCCGCGGTAGTGTAATGGTCAGACCACTCGCCTCCCATCCCTGGCTCTGGGGGAACCGGTTCGATTCCCGGCGGGCTCGCTCCCGGACGACCCCGCTGGTCTGTGAGTTTTCTCAGGGATATCCCGTTTCCCCCGCACTTGCATTCTGGCGCTGCTCCATACTTACTTCACTTCACTCTCATCGGCTCTCAAGAGCTGGTTGTTAAGAGCCGCCCAAATCTCTCAACTCCTTCTCAGTGCGTCATTTTAAAGATAACCATTTCAAAAGCAGTATTCTACATGGCATTTCTTAAGAAATGTTGGTACGTTAAAAAATCTGGCCAATTTTTAAGTTTAATATATTTTTGCAAAATTTAACATTTAAATTTAAGTTTTACAAAAAAAAAAAGGCGAATAAAAAATTGGTTTAAAATTTCCAAACGTGGCAGCTAGTATTATGTGAGAAAGTTACGTTGAATATTGTTTAGTGTGGAACAGTTGAGAAGGGCAGTGTGTAAACTGGGTGCGGGTATGACGACCCAGGTAGGCTCGGCGCGGCGTACCTGACGGTGAGGTCGACGACAGAGACGTTGGCGATGGGCACGCGGAACGCCATGCCTGTCAGCTTGCCGCTGAGGGCGGGTATGACCTTGGAGACAGCGCGCGCCGCCCCCGTGCTGCTGGGGATGATGCTCTGATAGGCACCCCGGCCGTCACGCCACTCCTGCCACAACACAACACACTTGCTACAAGTATACTGCCTCACTACACACGCATCATAGCACCAGTCTGACGTCACTTGGCTATGTTGATGTAGTACATTCACGGTTACTGAAGCCCTGCTAACGTTCTACTTTCAGGATATTCCTCCTCCCAAGTCTAGAGAATTACACCAGAGGGACAACACGTACGCACTCAGTTTAATAATAATTTGCGAAAGAAATATTCCTTACTAGACATTACCAACATACGTATGTTTTCTCTGCTTTGTGCATATTAATCACAAATCAAATAATTAAATTCATAGAAATAATATAAGTGAAAGTTAAATTCAACAGGAAACGAGTTAGTTCTCTGTTACGATAAATGACATATTTAGGAAAGAACTAAACACGTCATAGGCCTACATGGGGGGATTTTTCAAAGGTTTTATTCGAAAAGTGTGAGATAACCACGAATAAACTGTAAATTATTTAATGTTTTTATTGACTCGACATACGAAAAATGGAGCACAGTGACATATTTATATACTGCTCTAGGTTTATTGAACACTTTAAATTGACCTAGCGAAAAATGTGGCTCCCGCTACCAGCGGCATAGTCCGTAACGACGGAGGAGAAGCACTTGAACTACAAGTGGTAGGCGAACATTTGTGGTTTCTAAAATTGTTTCTTTTGCTTTGTTTTCTTTTTTGCTTCCATGTACGTGACCTGTTATGCTCATTTGTTACTTGGTATGCTTTAGCTTATTCATTTGCTTGTCGAAGTAGGTTTCACGCTACTGCCAACGTAAGAAAACAGAATAAAGTAGAAACTTTCACTTTGTTATGTTGGCAGACAAAGCGCATGAAGTCACCCGTCGTTTATCCACAGTTAATCTATACCACAAATATATTGAAGAGGATAAGAATCATAATTATGAAGTTTTCGTGCGAAAATTCATGAAAATGCACGTGGTATAAAACAAGAGTAATGTGAAACCACATGGAAAAACACTGTGCTACCACCGTTACATAAAAATATTTAACCGAGCACATGCTTCTATGAAATATAGAGAGAAAAACTACTCCATATTTTCTTGTATATCTACGTATATATCTAGGTATAGTCCATTCGCAGTTTCTTCACACATTTTGAACTAAACCGTTGAAAAATTGGTATGACGTACCTGGTTGGTTCCTCAGTTTGCCAAGCATTACAAGTGTTCTATATCTGAGTTAACGTAAAACAACTTATTTCCCATTAAACTGAACTTTACTTATATTATGTCTACAAATTGTACTATTTTCCTATTGATATAAATAAAACAAGGATAAAATGGGCATGTTGGTAATAAAGATTAAGAAATAGTTCTAATGCAAAATATTCTTACACTGAGTGCGCACGAATGCAGTACGCTGTCCCTTTGGTGTAGTTTTCTAGACTCGGTTAAGGTTAACTCTACTGCAGGTTAGTAAGAACAACGTTAAGAGTATAGCAACAAAAAATGTTCGCCTCTAAGTAAGAAACGTATCAGATATTTTATTTTCTATTTTAATAAACAGAATAGTTGTAATGTTCACAAATTAAATACAAAACAACTTCGCAACTAAGTAAAATCTTTCTCTTTTATTATTCACGTAGCTTAAAATTTTAATTAAAAGTTACGTTTTGAAACACTGCGCATCCAGAGGTGTAAATGTTCCCTGTGCTAAACTCTCCCATAAGAAAACTCGTTATGTTCCTGACCTGAGTGTAATACAAGAGGCCGGAATATACTGCAAGTATAACTGTCGCAGGAATACAATGGTGGCGAAAGGTGTTAGTTGTTGGGGGGCAGGGTGCAAAAAATGCATTTTAAATTAAAATTAACGCTAGCAAGTATCACAATATCGCAGAAAAATTATTACTAACTTATTGAGGCTTAATCAAAACTTACATAATACATACACATTTTTTTTAAACATCATAACCGATTTCCTTAATAAACAAACATCAGATAATACAAATTTTAGAAATACTGTTCTACACCATTCTACTTAAAGCATTAAAAAAAAAAACTCAAATTTGTCTTTACGTACTTAGTGCCTACTAATTTAACAATACAAGTCGTAATTCTATCGCATGTCTACTATTTATTCTGAGCTGACCTTTACACCAAATTATTAGAGGATCATATAACCCCCTTTGACCTACTGATTCCGCTGCCCATGTGTAAATACAGTACATGCTTTGTTTAAATATGTAATAACATAGTTTTTTTAAGTAGTTGCAAGACCGTAGAACCTTGACTTCGGGTATCTGCGGTAAGGCTTTGATTACCCTACTCGAGTTACGAGCGCCTGAGCGAGATATATGTATTGCCTGCAGTTGTCAAAATTTCCGCCCGATATTGCCACTAGTCGCCCCGGGCCCCCACCTTCGCCAAGCCCCCAACTCAAGGTCATGCTCAGGTCGCAGTCAAACACCCGATCGAAAGAGACCACATTTATTTCAATCGGGTTTTAGTCACGAATTTAGAGTGTCTGGATTGATCAACCTGCAGACGTTACATCGCTGTTTCTGTTATGGTACCCCGTGTGTTGGGATGATGTTATAGACATATTCACATACAAATAGAAAAAGTACGAATTATAAAATGAATGTATAACATAGTAAGTGGAATTATTAATTGGAAGAATGTTAGGAAAGCCAGAAACTTTCAAGATAATGGCTGTTGAATATAAAATTGGAAATATTGAATAGTGTGTAAATATTGTCAGATTGGGGTACCATCGGATGGCCGTGTGAAAGTAAATGACGTTAGTACAAACAAGCTGAGAGGAACCTAGCGGAGCCAATCCAGAGTGAAGAATGGATGACGAGCAAAGTTCAAAGTCGCAGCAGCCTACTGAAGAAGCGAGGAAAACGCGCGCGCGTGTGTATACATACACACACACACGCGCATATATATATATATATATATATTCGTGTGTGTGTGTGTACAATGAGTTAACCCACACACCACTATGGAGGTCGTCATCTATTGATATTTTAGAGGGTGACGTAAACCTTCTCCTTAAATATTTATTCTTGCCATGTATACTGTTAGATATTCCTCACGACTTGATGACAAGGAACTTCATTTAAAGGCAAATAAATTTATATTGTAATAACTACTTTAAAGAAGGAATAAAACAGGCTGAAAGTGTTCCAAAAGCCATTTTCCTTAATTTATATCTGTAGACAAAAGTCGCAACAACTTTTCTTATATCAAGATGTCATTGTGAACATTATAATTTAAAGAATAGCTACACCTTATTTTACGTGTTTTTCTTTACATATTATCTACTTGGTGTTGGGAACTCCTGAATACTAACAAGGCCTTAGTGAGGGATAGGCTACACTATTCACTCAAGGATCGGAAAGGAATCGGCTACCATTTCAGCATTCGCTTAGTTGGATTTCAGAATACCCTGAAAACCCGATATGAGTATGGCCAGGCCGGGAATAGAACCCGGATCCTCCCGAGTATTGAGTATAGTTGCTTACTACAGTGCTACATCGCTCGGTGAGTTTAAGTATATAAACGTCCACATGGGCACCAGCAGTTAATATAGCGCAACTACCAACTAACTATAGAACAGTCCGTACAACACGAAGCCAAGGAAAATTTATTATAACTAGGAGGTGTGACCGCCCATTCCCCGGCTCCACAACACGTCGTGTGCTCATGCATAGCTCAGTGTTGGCCGCCACATCACGCCCTCTTGTGGGAAATACTCGACACATGGGAGCGCGGTATCGAGCAAGGGCGAGGCGAGACTCCTGTTGCAGAGGTTCGGGCGGCGGATATTATCATCGGGGATTTGATAGCCGACGAGGGTGAAGCGAGTTGAGTATGGAGTAGCGCCAGAGTGCTACATCGGGGGGAACGGGAGATCCCCGAGAAAACCCGCCCACCAGCGGCACGATTCCCATGTGCGAATATCCGGGGACGACCCGGTCGGGAATGTAAGCCGGTTCACCCTGGTGGGAGGCTAGCACATAGCCTAAACCACTGCCCCACGAGATAGAGAGAGGGGGAGAGCACAGTTTGAAGGCGCGAAGAACCGCACGCACCTTGCCGGCGGGACCATCCACAGTCTTCTGCGTGGCGGTGACTGAGTGCACGGTCGTCATCAGCCCCTCCACGATCTCGAAGTTGTCGTGGATGATCTTGGCGAGCGGCGCCAGGCAGTTGGTGGTGCAGGACGCGTTCGACACGATGTTCACGTCGTTCGTGTACTGGTCCAGGTTCACGCCGCACACGAAGATGGGCACGTCCTGCGCCGGCGCCGAGACTACCACCTTCTGCGCTCCCGCGGCGATGTGCGCCTGCACAACGGCAACCCGCACACCATCAGAGGCAACACCGCGGCCGGTATTACGACTCCACGTCAAGAGCGCCGGCCACTCACTGGTAAATACGTACTTGTGCGAGACGACGTCCATCTAGTAGACATTACTTATACGTGCTCTTTTCAAGTGTTAAAAAAAAAAAAAATGTATAATGCATTTTTTTTGTAGCACGATATATCAAAGTTACAATTTTGGTCTTTTTGGAACGTAAAATTAAAATAAACAAAATTATTTACAGAAAATTTGACTAAGCTGACTGAAATGAAATGTGTTAATATTTATTCATTTTAAGCTTTGCTTTGCAAAATTTGTTTTTACAAAAAAAAATCATTGACTGCTACAAATAAAAATATGCAAAAATCTCCTTGTAATGACCAATTTTTAAAAATTACGAAAACATTTTATAGCGCAATTTTAAAGATTTTTTTATGTAACTCATGGAATATTATTTCATTGTGAATTATCTCATTTCGGTTAAGTGATATTACTTTTAATTATTTGTACGTTCCGAGAACACTAGAATTGTGATTTTGACAGCCCACTGTAGAGAAAATATGCCGATTAAAATTTGTTTGTGGGAGTAATTGGTACTTCTAAGTAATATCTTCAAGATGAACACCATTTCACACAAATATAAAATAATGAATTCTTTGGCGACCAGCACACTTAAGTGATCTACGAGTACATATTTGTATTCTTTTAGCAACTTTCCCTTTGTAAACAACCCACTAGAACGTCTCTCACGGTGGATTTTCGTAAACCTTCTAGAAACCTATCTTCACTGCTCATATACGGGAAGCCACCAATTTGCACTTACTTAAGAATTTCATTAATAAAATCGTATTTTAAATTGCGTAAATAAGACGCAGATTTCAAAATGGGGGGGGGGGGGGGCATAAACTTAGAAATAAAATATTCATATTCTAGATGAAAAAAAAAATTAAAATTTTTAAGTGGAATATTTTAGACATCGGTGCACAGTTTTCGAAAAGTTCAATAAAAGAGATTTTGCTTATATTTTGCTCATATCAGAGAACATTTTCCTTCATTGTATGTGCAACGTAGATATTTCATTTTAACAAGTCATGCAACTTTTACTAATGTTGTTACCCTTGTCGCTGGATGCGTTTCTTCGAAAAATTTCACAACAGCGTGTGTGGGTGTGTATGTATGTGTGTGGAACAAAATAATTTGCGGTCTTTGTGGCGCTTATATAGTTGTATACATTTTCAACAAGTTTGTGCGTGCGCAAGTAAGATTTACAATACATTCACTCCGACCAATATTTGGTAGGAATACACAAATAATATTTTGATTGTTCCTTTTACAAACATTGGAAACATTAATCCGGGAAAGAAATTGGGGAAGCAGCTTACACACTTAGTACCTTCATAAATATCAAAACTATATACACACACACACATACTGCCTTTTCCGGGACTCGAACCCAATACCACTCAGCGTGAGCTGGTGTCACAATGAACTACAACTTTCCTACCAGAAGTAATTTTACGCGTTTGATGGACAGAAGCAAGTAGTCGTTATGGACAACAATGGCACGTACAATAAATACTTCAACATTGTCCACATCACATCGAACTGATGACACCGTGGAGATATAAGCTATGGTAATATAATTACCATGACAATCAACATGAATGCGTGCTTTAAGACAGTGGACTGTTTTTAATTTCTCCTCCACAATTAAACATCTAACATTTTTCTTATTTTCGCACATCACAAATACGCTTGAAAGATAGCAGATGAGAATGAATGAGAATGAGAAAGATTTGGACACCGCCTAACAACTAGGAGGTTTTGAGAGCCAGCAGGCCTGAAGAGAGGTGAGGATGAGGCAGTGATGGAGTGTACAATGATAGAAGAAACGGGAGCACCTCGATAAACACCCCACCACCTGCCAATGGCTATGTTCTCCACGTCTCCTACATGCGACCCCGCGCCGGGTATTGAACCCCGTTCGCCTTGATGGACATCAGCGAGTGGTCCCATAGCAGTCCCAGCAGTTGAGACGACACCACACGCGATACGTTTCTTAGATTATATTCGTAACTAGGCTCAACAGCGGGATGTTAGGTATTTCAGATATATATAGGGTGAACATGTGGAGCTCTGCACGTGACTTTGAGCAACAGGTAGGTTGACTGGGTAGACTACAGGGCTGGAACGTGTTCTGGCGTCATGGCTCGGAGGATTACCCCCGCAAATTCCTTCGAGGAGGCGATCCCTGGGTAAACCGGAGAAAATAACCAACGTGGTCAGTGCAGATGGCACAGGTTAGTGTATTCGTGGATGGAATACTCACCCGTAGCGGAATTTATATTTATCGTGTGCTGTGTATTTCTGGTTTTATGAAATATGCTCTTGAAGTGCGGTGATGCAATATGTGGGAAGTACGATACTGGAACAAAAGCAGCCGTATTCAAATTCTGAACAGGAGAGATGGCTTTACACAAGTAGAATTCAAGAATGACTACATGTATGTCGTATGTAACTTTCCAAATGCTCTGTACATTATTTGTAAATGTATGCGTTTAAACAATGTAATATGTGTGTTTTAAAAATATGTTAGAAAATTGTTACACGCGTCCACCATTAAGTTACGGGCTCTTTTATGCTCGATATATGATTTTTCCTTCCAAAATTATAATGGTTGAGGCTTTTGCTCCGCACACGGCTTGGCGCAGGTGTTGATATAGAACGTTAATTAGAAGGCAGGAGAGCGCGGGAGCATTTTTCCATTGTGCATGTGCAGTCTAGACTTTCAATTATTGGCATAGGAAGGGGGCACTGTCTCGTCTAAATTGTAGGAAAATAATTACATTAATAAAGTAAAAACAGTATTATAAACAATTGTGAAATATGAAACATTCACAGGACTATGGCAATGTGTTATGTGGGAAAGAGGGTGTCGTCGCTGTCTCTTGGAGGCAGCTGCGGGAGAATGTTGCAGCGGCTGGCCGAAGAGGAGCCGCCAGTTGCACCAACCTGCGCCTGTTCTTGTGAGCGGAACACGCCCGTGCTCTCCAGCACGAACTTGACGTTGTGGCGTCCCCACGGGATGAGCTTGGGGTCCCGCTCCTGGTACACCGCGATCTTCTGGCCTGAAACAACAGCCAGCCCGCTACACTCGCCGCCCAACTCCTGCAGGCATCCAACTCTGCGGATGTACAATCCCAGGAAGCAGCGCTACATTTCAGCACAGGTCCTGCTGGCAGGCGGCAGTTTAGCTGTGGGCTCGTACTTAGCACCAAACTTTCAACTTCCTACATTAACCCACTATAGGTTGTTCACGACTGACTGAGCAATTCTGAAATCAACCTTTGGGAAATGCCACTTTTCCTACCTGCAAATATTTTAACGGGAACACTGGTAAGTTGGCTACAATGGAAGAAAAGTAGTTTCATGTCTTGTTAAACTAAAAGTGTTCGGTAAACATGTATGAAATCTGAAATAATTTCTTGTGCGTTCTGTTATTTTTAATGACTAGGAACAAGAATGCGCAAATTTGTAAAGTATTTACTTTTTAATAATTTCGCAGTTTTACTTGACGGAAACATGAGTTAAGTGACCAGGCCCATGGCAATGTTAATTTAACATATGGTGGAAGGATACACAATGTGCGTACAATTACATCTCAAGCAGGTATTTCAAAGGTGCTCCGTTTACCGTGATCAGCCTATAATGAAGATACACACGTGGTTCACGCCTGAGGCAGGGTGACGTGTGGATGAGAGGAGGCTGCTGCCCTACCCGAGTGACACAGCCCAAACACGTATGAGGTGAGACGAGATGGAGATAGAGAAATCCCCCACACCACGACATCGTCCGCCACACCTCACACAAGAACTTCCAGTCCGCCGGGACCTGGGATCGAAACAGGGACCTCAGAACTGAGAGGCCAGAGACTAATCAACTGAACCAACTGTGGAAACTGACGGTGTATCAATTATGACTAAGTGAGTTCTGCATTGCCTTTTTAAAATTCATCCTTTATGTATTTGGATGGCGCATGTCAAATTAACTAACTAACAAATATTAAAGGACACCAGTGACAAAATTGCTAAAGTTAAAGGTGCACCAAAATGACTGAGTTAATCGTTTTCGTGAGTATGTTGTTACGACTGCCAATTGAGAGGATTAAATTACATCAAACTTTATTCATAAATTGGTTCTAATACTACCAATGTAGGGAATTAAACTTAGAATTTTAAAACGCTTGACAAAACTTTTGCAGGCCCACACGAAGCGAGGATTAAATATATTTGGCCGAAGAAACGAAACGAAAAAAATCCCAGGGCGTATGTAGCTAAAGAAGTCTGTTGGCAGGAAGTTACACTGGAAATAGAAGGTGAAGAGCGAAGGAAGTAACAAGTGGAATGCCGCCACGTTGTAAGGCGCCGGCCACAGTGGTTGCATCGACTAGCACACAAGTGGCCTGGGTTCCTGCGGCGCCACTCCCATATGGGAAACATAGCATGTGTACGTTGTTGTTGTTGGCTCAGGGTAGCGCTAGTCTCGCTTCCTCAGTCCTCACTGCATTTCCTCGGTGCTACAACCCCATGCATGGTTGCTTCCAAATTTCAAGAAGCCCTGCTGAACTTCTACTTCCAAGATATTCCTCCGCATCGTGAAACCAAAGTTTTACGAGTCTAGAAAATTATATACCAATGGGACAACACACCGCAATAGTGCGCACTCGATGTAATAATATTTTGCATAAGAACTATTTCTTACTTGCAGTTACCAACATACGTATTTTCTCTCTGTTTTATTGATATTAGTTATAAATTAAATATTATAGTGTATAGATACATACTGGTAGAAGTTAAGTTTTACCAAAAATAAGGTACTTTTATGCTACCACTAGTATAAAACGCTTGCGATAGACTACACGACATATTTAGGGAACCAAAAAGATTTTTCTAGAAGTTTAATTAAAAAAGTGTGAAGAAACCGCGAATAGGCTATATGTGTATAGCAAAAAGTATACTGGTTTCTTTAGCAGATGGGAAGAAACAAGAGATATGTTCATACGGGCCACAGCAGCCAAACCACCTCACCATTGGAAGGCAGGAGTGCAGTTGCAGTTAAATCCTAGCTGTTCTGTATTTGCTGCATACAGACAATTTCGAGGATAATACTAGTTTCTTTCCACTATGCATACAATTAATTTGGTTTCCGAGTCCTGTTTACGTATGGGGAATGACACGACAATATATTCATAATTATATTTTATTAGATGACGTTTACAGCAGTGTACTCGCTTTCACGATTCGATGGCCAAAGCCACGAAATTCGGAGAGTATTGAAAATAATTCTTCAATATGTTTGTTAAAATTATATAAGTTTTACATATTAAATTATGTAGGTGAAAACCCAGTCTGTTGTAACAGCAGACAGCCGCGGTCAGTCAACTGAACTGTGCAGTAAATTTAGCTTCAGAGCGCGCATTGAGAAGCGCGCCCTGGCATATTGCGCTAGACTAGTAATTACGAGCAAGGTCTTGAAATAGCAGACAGCCTACACAAGTAGGTATATCTTGCAATAGTGGCATGTATTTCTTAAAATGCGCTCCTTGTCTTATGTGACCGTTTGAGTTATTTAAAGCGTTTCAGGCTATTTATATTCGCAATTAGTTTCATATTTCACATAAATATAGTTTACAGGACCCCATAATTTTATATAAACACCCGTGTACAGGGTCACGTTATTCCCCGAGTGTCCACCATCTTATCTGTCAGAGCTCGTGAGTGTATCAGAAAGTTAAAACACGTTCTGTTACGCTTTTAGGCATCCCCATTGAGCATTAAAACTGTTAGTTATAAGCCTACCGTGTTACATGTATAACAGTAGAGCAGGTATGTCCAGAGCCACAGGTATGTCCAGAGCCAGACTCCGAGAGAGGTTACTGAACTGTTTGCTACACGCTAGTAGAAAATAAGGAAATGGACATCGTGTAGGGCCGGTTTGAATATTTCGTTTTTAAGTACCCTCCAAATATTAGTCGCATTACTTTTATGTTAACGACGCAGATACGGTAGGGCATGAAGGAAATATTAATTTGCGGCAAATAACCAACCTCTAATTTCCAAAATCTAAAAGAAAAACAAACTGCTGATAATTTTCAACTTATTTTGAAGTTATGATTAGTGATCGGCAGAGTGAAATATTTTCCAGGAATTGATTATTTTGTACTTGAATGCTTATAAAATTCGAAAACTTTCACTCGCACTTTGAATTCGAGCACTGACAAGTTCAGTGTTGGTATTCGCTTATTAATATACCTGTCTGGACAGTTTTTTTCCTGAACAATCTTGGATTTATTATTTTAATAATCTGATTTCAACGTTTTAATCAGATATCTACATACTTACTTAAAATACATATACATTATACACATTATTTGTAATGAATATATGTTTTTACAAACTCTGATACTTGAACATCTGTAAGGCAGAAACATACTCATTCTTGAGCTCTACCAGCGTAGAGCTAAAGACGTAACATTTACACGAGAACTCAAAAACTCGTAGACAAAAGAATGTGTGAGACGCGAGTATACTGATGAACCACTCAGCTAGATCGCTTGGATAAAAGTATTCGAGTACTTTGGCCACCGTTCGAGATATCTCGAGAATTCTTATAAGAATAGAATTCTTTGATATTTTGAACTCGAATACTCCCATCACTTACGGTGTTGTCGAAAAGGTCTTCTATTGTGACACAAATTAGTTCGTAAAATGAAATATTTTAGGCTATAGATAAACGAGTGTTGCCACATATTAGCATATACTGTTTGATAATGGAAAGCCGAGCTAAAGACGACGGCAACTCCTAATAAAAGTGGTTTCATACTTTGTTTGCCCGCACGACTCACCGTTCACGATCAGCGATGTCTCCTCGCAGCGCACCTCGCCCTTGAATCGACCGTGCGTTGAGTCGTACGATAACAAGTAGGCCATGTGCGCCGGCGTCAGTAAGGGGTCGTTGACGGCCACCACCTGCGGACAATCGACATACGTGTGCACTCAACCAATTCCGCCCTTTGCAAGAGCAAGAGCTGTAGTACTACTCCACACGCTCACACAATACCCTTAACGTAAGTCCACACCATTTTACAGGAGCTTCACTGGACGCAATGCTCTGCATTTAGTTTCACTGCCTCCTAGCGCTCAGGGTTAGGCACATCAAGCCTTCATAGGAAGACCAGATAAAATAAATTTCTGTTTTGAGTCAAAAACAGACAGCTTCTCCTTGGTTAAGGATGGCGGCCACGAAGAAAGTGTGTTTATTTTATATTTGTACCGAATACTGTTCAACGTATAAATTATCAGAAGTATACTCTTTCCCTAGCAAAATCATATTGAGCTAACAGTTCTCGCATAAATACACGTCATAACACAATTTTACTGTTAAAATATGTACAAATAATAAAAACTGACGTATAGAAATAAGATAATTCACGTTGAAATAAGGTGCCAAGTGATACTTCAATCTTGTATAAAATTACACAAGTACATGTTTTGATAATTTAAAAAAATTGCTGAAAACAAGTAAATTCTTGCATCTTTTCTACTTGTGGCTGCGCCTAAGTTTTTGTGAAATGACTTTTATTAAACATAGGGAGTACTTTAAAACGAACTAAGAATAGAGCTTGCACTCGTCACAGTGTTAAGTTTTCTGCAAAATTGTTTGATTTGTTTTATTTACAGATTATAAAAACAGTAAATATTTGACTTTGACACGCTATTTTGCAAAAACAATGCTACCTAAAAGTAAAATATCTCAGTCAAAAGTTACTACAGATAATATGTACAAGTTTGACAGGATGTGGTACCAATATAAAATGTGGCCGCCGCCCTCGAGTTGAGAACACACGGCAGAGTGGCTGCCGTGGTAAGTACAGGATACATTGTAACTGAGGCAAGTCCACGGCACACAAGAATACCGCGGCAAGATCAGGACACGCGAGCGCCAGTGTAAGCTCCATATCATCAGGAAATGCCACTGGAGGCTGGGAATGCACACAGATGGGCTTCAAGCTTACTAATACTCACGTTCACGCTCTTGTCCTCGAGGCAGGCGCGCAGGAAGATGCGCCCAATGCGACCGAAACCGTTGACGCCGCAGATGGCGACGTCAGCAACTTGTGGTCGTTCTCCGCCGGGGGCCTCCTTGGTCTCCCCCACACCTGTCGGCGCTCCTGTACCTGCGCCTGCGCTTGCACATACAGAATGTTGCCAACAACAAGTAGCAGCATCCTCACAGGCACATACGCGCTCCTTGTTGGTTTAAAAAAAAACCCGCTCTAAACAACGTTGTTTTTACAAGACTTCGTGACAACAAATATGCAGAGGCTCAAACTCCGATCCACAGGGCTTCCGCATGTGCAGACAGGATACCCGCCAACCAGCGACATCGTCAGGCAAGATCCCCACGAGCGAAAATCCGGGAGAGAGCGTCCCCGCCGGGAATCGAACCCGGTTCGCCTTGGTGGGAGGTGAGCGCTCTAGCCACTGCAGTACCACGGCCCCTTTATGTAAGATACGGGTTTTCATGGGACGAAATAAGCAATAAGAAATTTCTTCAAATTTGCTGCTTGTACCAAAACAAAGAAGTTAGATATACTTAGAAACAAGCATCCCTCCTATTAATAAAAAAAATTAAACATATCCTCACTTTGAGCAATTTAAAATTCACATCAAGACAGACAATCCATCGGCACAAAAACAGACACACAAAAACTCTGCAATTAAAACACATCACAGCTGTTAAAAATAGATACAAAATCTTTTCAGTTCCTGACATTCCAAAAATACAACAAACTGCCAAAAATTGTGATCTCATGTGCCAGCCAATTAAAATTCGAAACAAAACTAAAAGAATTAGGTATTATGGGATCTGTGAAAATATTGTGAATTTTTATGTAGACAAATTAAATTGTTCTCTTTTGTAATTACACTATAAACACTTGCTATGTTCTTATTGTAATTTATAGCAGCAAAATGTTCAAAACATTAAAAATAATTTCTTATCTGATATAAAATAATCTTGGGTTTTTACAGTTGTATTCAATCTTTATCTTTCTATTATGAAAAATGTAATTATTGTACTGTATGTCTGAAATGCCTTTTTTAATTTATTAATTTATCTTGTTTCATAGCTCAGTTCTGTTATCGTGTATGGACTGTATGTTACTTATGTATGCATTACAAACTGTCAGGCGGATAAGAAAACAAAGAGTCGAAGGTGCGAGTTGTAAACGATGGAGGGAGATAATGCCTCTCTGAGGTTCTGCGTATGAAGGACATATTTTCATTTATTTATTTTTGTTTCCTCTTTATAGTGAAGATTAATTTTGATCAAAAATATGTTCGAAAAGCAGCTTTCGTTGTCCAAGCCAGATGATTTTGTCGAATTAAAATTTATATGACAAACATTTTGTTTAAACAGACAAGGTTTTTGTAAAGATATGTGATTTTCCTTGCTTAAGAGGGTGTAAGACATAAATAATTGCTAAAAATCATAGTCGAAATGTTTTCTTGGAGACCAATATAGAAAAACCAAAAAGGGGTAAGCCTACACCACGTTTTCGTCAACTATTTTCTATATTGGCCTCCAAGAAAACTTTCGTTTTTTGAAATCATTCGTGTCTCACATTCTTTTAAGTAAGGAAAATCACGTCTGTTTACAAAAATCTTGTATGTTTAAACAACATTTGGGTCATAAATATTTTAATTCGACAAAATCATTTGGTTGGACAAAGAAAGCTGCTTTTCGAACATATTTTTGACAAAAATTAATCTACACCGCAAAGAGAAGACCACAAAAATGTATGCTAATTAGTGCAGTAGGTAGGTACAAATTATTGCTGACTATTTCAGTAAACCGACTTCGCAGATTCGCCAGTGATTTATTGCTTTGCGTATGACGTAAATGCTTTACGCTTCACGTTTAGTAATTCAACCTCTTGTTAAAGTTGAAGTAAAATGTAAAAGCGTAAAATTACCGCCAGAATTTTCTCTCGGAGACAATGAACAAAGTCGCATTCGTATTTTTTCAATCAAATTGTCAATATTATCTAAAAGAGCACTGAAATAATGTTACACTAACAACATTTTCAAGATCTCCACCTGGAGACAATTGCTCAAGAGGATCAGTATTTTCTAATTTTGAAAAATTTATTTTGTGTTATACTTCAAATTTAAAAATAAAAAAATTGCGTGATATAGGTGTCCAGTTCCAATCCGATACATTTCCTCCAATTTCCGTGCGTAAATATTAAAAAACAGGTTTTGATATAATTATAAAATAATTTTAGATTAAACTCCACTGGTAATGAGAGACTATATTATTTGAATTGAAAATCCTGGCTGGCCAACGTCGATAATTCATTATGCTACTAGCGTCAAGAATAAAACACGAATTTTTACGTGCAGATAAAATAACTCACCATCATCGACTACAACACTACTTCGTATTTCGACAACTCTTGATGACTTTTGCTTGATTTCGACTACATCCATTGTATTTCACTGTAATTTACTTTTAACTCCAAAAGGGATGATCTGAAAATCAGTCAGTCAATTCAGCACAATAGAATGTTTAAAAAACAAATGCCAGTATTTGAACTTTTTAGCTATCCAAAAATTCTTCCTTGGTTTTTGTTAAGTAGAAGACCACAACTTGTTCTCCATGGGTAACAATAACGAGCATGCAACTCTTATGGGCAAAAACAATATAAATTTTTAATATATAATAGTTAATTATGATTAACTTACTTGTTACGGTATCAACACGACGAAGGCGTAGACTAAATTTTCTCTCCTCTCTGACCAGGAGCGCAATGAGTAAACTAAGCCATTGTGTCAACACCTGCCTGCTGGTCTCATCCACGTTATGCGTCGACTACTCTCCCTCAGCTTCAGAATCCTCACTCTCGACGTCGGGCTGGACCACAAGACCACAGCACTCCTCTTCTCCCAACATCATCATCACCTTTCCGGGCTACCTTGCCATCACTTCAGACCACCTCAAGTTCATTCTAACTCTCCAACAATATTGCCTTCTTATACTCATGTACTCAAATTCCAATATTTATAAAACCAGGTCCACTAATCATGATCATTTTACAAGGAAAGCAAATGATAAATTCCTATGTTGTGTAAGAACTGAATATATAAAAATGGCCACATGAGTTATACAATGCTCTTTGCACTGACATAACCAATTCTACCAGCCTAACATTATTCAAGGAAAAAAACTAAAAAGTAAACTTATGGAACAATAAGATCTTGGGACTCAGTCTTACCATGTTAAGATCACTCATCCTATCTGTTGAATCATATGATTATTAATGCTTAATTAATGCACTCGCAAAGTCTTACTACATTAAACTGGTGTGATTTGTCTACTTCTGTTCTTTTGTGCTGTATGTATTTTGTTGTTTATGAGGAAAACTTTTAAACATGTATTAATATGGAGTATGTAATCACTCATGTCATTTATGTATTATTATACTACAAAGTTTATGTATTTGCAACATCTTATGTTAAATGATTGTTTCTGTTCAACTGGTATGCTAGTCAAGTACTTGCTTACATCTTGTTCATGTTTGTAGTCTGTACCTTTCTAGAATCTACAAGCACCATGTGTATACACTGTAGAGTGGTTAGCTCTCAGTAATCTTTAATCCTATAACCTCTCCTATGTGCATCTATGTTTCACTAATGTTTTCTCTGTCTTTGACCCTGTTGTTTTTGCCTGTCATCTTGCATCATGTCTGTATACGTACTGTTCTATAAAGATCTCCAAGCCAGCAATGCTCAAGGGGTTCAATTTTATCCATACAGTGTTATTTGAATTTATAAATATTATAAATACATCAAATAAATAAATCAATAATCCTCATCCATCTCGACTCAAGTGCCACCCAATCCGACGAATCCTAAAATAGCTCATTCTCTTTCTTCGTACAATGTCTTGCTCAGCCACTACAGTCTTCCACTTTCGCGTACTCCCCCACGTCATGCCCGCATGCCCCATTTGGTTCACTTCTTCTATCTCTCACCTTCACGTTCTTCCTTAGGATTCGCAGAACTTTAAAGAATACTGCATCACCGTAGTCACATTTATCAGCGCAAACTTTGGCCCGTAGATCAAGTTCGGAACTGTGAATACGAAGAACCTCAGAATGCAAATGACGAAGGTCCACTTACCTCCCGGGTAATTGTAACAATCCCAACGCCCTATTATCACCAAACGCGTGAACATAATACTCAGTATTCTAATCCCCTCGTTCATTTACAAAGTTAATATTCCAGAATTCAATATGCCACACTCTCCTGCAAAAACACGTATCGTATATGGTAGTGAGAAGTACTTCTCCAGCAGCTCCCATACTATCATCTCACAACAGTATTAAACCTTAAGGACCAAATCCTCTAAGTGTTGGGAAGAGGGGTTAGATAAGTTTTCCAACTAAAGTTATATCGTTATATCTATTGTTTATGAGCACAAGAAATTTTTTTTGGGCTAAATGGGGAATCACTCCTTACTCCAAAAGCATACATAAAAACTTTAAAACGGCACAATTAATGTAAACAGGAAAATAACAATATATAGGCTGAATCACCTAAAATATGTACTGCACATATCTCAGAATTGAAAGGTGCTATTGATGTGCTAATTTCACAGAATTGAAGTTTGTTAAGGACACATAATTACAGCCCAGAAAAAGATTTCTTGAACAAAGTTTAATTTTTGTTTTCAAATGAAACAATGCCCGTTTACACAAAGAAAATAAAATTAGAGGAAATTAGAATGTCAATGGTGATTTCTGAAGTATATTCTGGTGCGAGTAGTTTATATACTATAGTAACATGACAATTCCAAATACCAACAGTTGTCTGCTCCATTTAACGGCTTAGTTGCTAGGCTACGACGTTTGTATGTGTGTTTGGATGCTGTTTCCTTTACACTGTTTTCATTGGGATCTCCTAGTCAGTACTTTGTGATAGTTCATACTACCTAGATATAGGACGTGCTGGAAGATGGTATTTAGTAATGCTGAAAAAGCCGACATGTTCACGGTTTATGGCAAATGTTGGAAGAATGGTACTCGTTCTGGTAATTTGTACACTGAACGACATTTCTATAGACGTCAACCATCTCGACAACTATTTGCGAACCTCTTTAACCAATTGCGGGAAACTTGAAGTGTGGCACCTCTAAAACGTAACAGAAACAGACGAGTGACTGGAAAAGAGGGCGAAATTAATTTTCTAGCAGCTTTTGCTGTAAATCCGCAAGTTATCTCCCGTGCAACAACAAGATGGAGTGGCATGAGTCAAGCAAGTGTACTACGCATTCTGCAACGTCATAAGTTCCATCCGTATCATGTCTCTCTACATCAAGAGCTACATGGAAACAATTTTGAGAGTCGTGTTAACTTTGGTATATGCGACGTGTGGTCGAAGATGCTTCGTAAGGATGGAACGAGCTCTTGATGGTGGAGGTGAAGCACATGTTTATTGTAAATATTCCAGAAAGTATTTTTAATAAAACACTGACATACGAATATCTGCAAACACTGAAAAATCAGTTGATAAGCACGTTAAATTATCTAAAATGGTCATCTTGCATTATCACTGTAAGTTAAACCCAACGTTTACGAGGAATACATTCTTGCGTGTTGCTTGCCTGCCAGGAGTAGTAACGCAATGGTCACACATATATAGGCGAGTAAACATGTTTTAAATCTGCTAATTTTTACACACTGATGCATTAGAAAAAACAGAAAGCGAAATAAATAATTCCAATTATTACAAATGGTTACCTAACACTTTTTATTCGATTTTAAGTTATGAAACTACATTCCATCTATCGTTACCAGCTTTAACGGGCTAATGTCACGTAGTGCGCGCTTTGATGTATATGTAAGCATGGACAGTGTTCTTTTTCTAAGGTTGATTTCAAAAGTGCTCACTTTATCGTGAACAGACT
The DNA here is from genome assembly GCA_029891345.1 of Dryococelus australis. Classification (NCBI taxonomy): domain Eukaryota; kingdom Metazoa; phylum Arthropoda; class Insecta; order Phasmatodea; family Phasmatidae; genus Dryococelus; species Dryococelus australis. Next base: position 307,632,030 of record CM056994.1, on the reverse strand, counting down.
TTACATACGCATGCACAATGTATAGGTTATCCACGGTAAAGTGAGCACTTTTGAAAGCCCTCGCATTTGGAATATTAGTCAATAAAAATATTTTATTTTAGCCCCAGACGTTAACTCGCTCCTGTATGTGGGAGAATATACAAACTGTGATTATTACTAATATATCAATATTTATTTTTAAAGGTGATTAAAGGGAAAAAAGTTGTTGAAACGAAAAAGTAACTAGGGCCTCAAAAGTGCTCAATTTACCGTACACAGCCTTTGTGCTGTCCAAAGATATACTCATTGTAACATTATGTGTAACAACTTTGAAATGCCGTGTTAGTTGCATTCTTTCACTGTTGTTTAACACACAATATTCTATTGTATTCGCTCCCATGTACGTTGAATGTATTCTGTTTTACATGACCTTGTAATGGTTAATATTATTTGTTCCAACAATTTGTAATTCTAGCAGTTGTTAGATATAGGAAAAGCCTCTTATGTTACAGTCCTCACATTGTACTTAGGTTTCCATCTGCCATGCAAAATTAATGTACTGTCCCAAGGACGAGCTATAGCTCATGCGACTAATTATTGGTAGTAAAAAAAAAAATAATAACTATTTGACATGGACAAACTGAGGCCGCAGTCTCCTGGCGTGTGTGTATATATATATATATATATATATATATATATATATATATATATATATATATATACACCCCACAATATTTTCTTGTTTTTATCGCTACACATATTGTCATGTAAGATTGTATATAATATTTTTCATACGTGTCACTTATATGATTTCAACTGTTTATGTAAATTCATATTTATTTTCATTAATTTTATTTTTCTGGACACGTAGGATTTTAAAAACTTAGTTGTATGGCGGCAATATTTTAATTTGGAGAGGTTAGTTAATTTTTCATTGTGTATTTATTTTTATATAATTAATACTTATGTTTGGGTGTGATCTCGTTTTCGTAAGTGTATATATTTATTACTTCATTATATCTCAGTTCCGAGATCACATATTCTTTAGTTTTACAGTCGTTAGGCCGTTGGAAGTGGTTCATGTAAGTAGTTAAAAAAATTTTCATCCCCATTGGATTGCAGGTTTAAGCCCTGATTGTTGATTGGCTGACGCCTTAGGTCCCCTTAAGCAAGCGCCAGCCGGTAGAACACAACACTTTCTTCGCTAGCAGCATCTAACTGCGTCAGACATAGGCTAGGACCCTCCGTCTGATGTGGATGGAGAGATAGGATTTTTAATTAGTTTTAAAGTGTGCAGACGTTTCCCTGAACTCACTTTTAAATTATTCTGCAACCAGCAATGGAGTGTGAGAGAATAGTCGCCAATTTGCGAGGTTTAGTGGTCAGGAGATAGTTGGTTTGAATAAGTCGTCTACATACATGTAGAGCTGAGCTCACGTATAATCACCTTAACATGCTACACTATTTCCTGCGAGAGCATCCTACCTTCAATCCAGTTGGTGAATTAAAGATAAGTCCTACGCTACGATATGATATTTTCATCAGGATATAATTTTCTTAATAGTTTGGATCAGCTCAGTTTTCCATTAGCGTCAGTAAACAAGTGACGCTATTTTAAATATTTTTATAAGTACGGAAGTTTCCAGCACGCCCACTACAAAACTTGAGATAAGAGTGACTTTTACTAGAGCTAGACTGTATAGTGAGCACAGCAATTTTAAAGTAACTCTAACTACAGAAAACTGTTTAGTATTTCATTTTTGAAAAACGAGTATTTTCAGACACTGGAAAGCTATGATACGCAACCATCAAAGGGTTCAAGCAGGCTAGACATGGCCACTTTTAAAGTTGCGAGTAGAGTATTGCGTGTTTCTAGCTTTGCTCATATTGCCATCAGGGTTTTTAATTATTTCTTCTATAAAATTATTGCAAAGGCAAAAATACTAAAAAAATGTTAAATAAATGAATCATATCAAAAAGGGCGTATCTGTCATGTCGACTTCTCTGTTGTAGTGTTTTGATAACCTGTTTTCCTATCCTGTGGAAAACATATGTTTTTATTAGAGGTTTCTGTTACCTGCCTTGCTGTGACATACGTACACAAATGGTGTACATGTCAAATGCTAATTTTATAGAGAGTGCTGATAATAATAATCTTGTTCACCTACCGGCCCAGGACTGCACCGAGCAATTTTACAACTGCATCCTAGGTAAGCTTACATTTTCTCACTGATTTGTTTCAAGTCAGCTATTCAGCTTGGTCACTGTAATTTTTATATGTATGTATTTCAAAATCGACTAAATATCTCGTCTTATGTTGTTATGCCAAAACATGTCGTTTTAGAGTAATATGGGCATTTCTTCTACGTGGAGTGACTGGCAGTTGGGCAACACTGTAAAGACTTCATACGATAGTCTATATTAAAATAGTATCACGTTTAATACACGCTCACAATTAAAATTGCATGTGAGAAAAGTGATTGGTGAACAAATACTTACCTTCGAGGAGTTAGCGATACTATATAGTGAAATCTCAACAGTTTTAAACTCCAGACCGTTGTGTACCCTTTCGACAGACCCCTCAGAATTTGATGTCCTTACTCCAGGGAATTATTTTATTGGTGCTCCCTTTATTGGTATACCAGAACAAGACCTCTCTCACATCGTGGACAATCGTCTCGATCGATGGCAATTATTCACACAATTAAAACAGTGCACCTGGAAACGATGAAGCACCGAATGTCTCCATACACTTCGTCAAAGAACTACATGGAATGATGCAACTCCCAAGGTAGAAGAAGACATGCTCGTCTTGGTGAAGGACTCAAACTTGCACTAGTGAAATGAAGAACTACCAGAATCATTCAAATTCATCCTGGTAGAGATGGTGTTGCCAGAGTCGTGACTCTAAAAACTCTCGATGGGGAACTTGTTAGATCTGTTTCGAAGAGATGTCCATTGCCACTATTCTAAGTGTTTATCTGTAAATATAGGAGATAGTATTATCGTGTTCCATTGACTGTTGTAATCTCTTTGATTACTTTGAATTTTTCTAGTTGCATTTGTTGACTTATTAATAGTAAAATGTAACATTTTCCAGTGGGTGGTGTGTTCAGGCCCGAGTGAAGCTAAAACTTAAAATAACAACAGGAGTTAGGCCTTTGTTCACCGATGGTTGTATTCAGAGCTTATTGCTACCGTGAATTGTGGGAATGAAGACAGTGGAAGGCAGTGAGAGATAGATGGTGGGCGGTTAACTTCGTTTGTCTGCTACTAAAACTGAGTTCGTGATTTAAAAAAAAAACAAGAAATAAATCGTGTTTACAAGCAATATTTGGCATGTTATACACCCCGGAGCCTGGAGCAATACGATTCATGTGGGTTCTTATGGAATAAATAAAAATAATAATATATAAATAAAAATGTCGCCACACAAACAAGCTATTTTTTGGGACAAATTTTCTTGATCACGAGCTCTGTAGAGATTAATTAAAGTATTTCTTTGGGAATTTGTTGCTTGCTTTCAGGTGTCCTGCTGTAAACACGCAAGACTTTTATTCTTGGGAGCATGCTGTAACCCCGAAGGCCAGCACTTACACCCTTTTGACTCAAGTACCAAGCCTCCGATCGTTACCAGTTTCAGAACCACGTATATCTCGTTCTAAAAAAACCTTACATTTAAAATGTTTTTTTTTTTTTTTAATATTTGCTTAGAGCGCAATTTAAACAAGGGGTGCGAATGATGTTTAATGAAATTCTTAAAAGCCCTTAAAAAGTCCGCAAACCCTGACGTCTCGTTGGCTGCAGTATCATTAGAAGTGGAACCAGAAACATATGCAACACGCACGTGCCTTACCCGGGACTCGAACCCAGAAAACCTCGTACCATAAGCTATCGTGCAACCATTTGCATTATGGAGGTAGGATTCGGAGCATCACCTTAGCATGTAACAGTTTAATGACTTAAAATATGGGGGTTTTAGAAACCTGAAATATTCACGGTGCCGTCATTTAGAAAATACGTTTCTGAGCCACTCAATTTATGAAAATTTACTTGGCCTACCGTAGCATGGACGGATCTAGGAGAGAGGGGGGCACCCTACTGGGTTAGAGGGTACGCTGGATGGGCCGAAATATGTTTAAGACTACTAAAACTGAGACATAAAAGGCCAATGAGTGAAAAGAAAATATAATTATACAATATCTAGTAATATTTTGAATTTTACTTACTATCAGAAATATTGCTTTCAGCTATATTGCACATGGACACAAAACAAATTATGCATGGTACATTTACTGCCGGAAGGTTGGTGACCACGAGGGGGCGGGGGCGGGGGGTGGGAGCTGCGCAAATCACAATTTCTGCCCCGAGTGACGGAAAGCCTAGATCCGTACCGTAGTGCTAAATAAAATTAATTTCTAGTGGGGCGTACACCCAAGGCGAGGCGACGCCCTCCCAACGACAGGTTTTCCAACTGGGGTCCGTGGGTAGCCGGCATCCCCTGACATGGCATGAAATGAAACGCTAGGATGGAGCAGTCTTCTAATGGTTTGTCTCGCCGTTGAAAAGTAACGGCTCACATGACATTCACATGAGTGCAGAGTTTGTCATTTTTAGACACTAATATTATACACAATATCATTATCTGCAAATGCAAAAAAAAAAAAAAAATTATCCACATGAAAACCTATCTAATTCTTATAAAGTAATAACAGGGAAATTAAAAATCATGTAACTCATCACATATGTCTATTTCTTGTTGTCAGGATTTCATTTTTATTCATACGTATGCTATATCTCAAAACTATAAAAATTTCGCTTACCATGGTTAACACCCGAACCCCTCGTATAATGTTAACCACATTCAAGAATAATTTAATCATTTTGATTGTTGCATATCGCAAAGTACAGTACTGTTAAAGCCATGCAATTTTCCTCACTTCCATGCTCCATATAAATGAGACGAGAATTGTTGGAGTGCTCAATGATAGCGTTTGTCGCTGGCCGGACTGTCTTGTATCTGCGCGCTGTCCCTTGCCACACGAATGAATATGTGTAGTCGCTGCTATCGTTGGGCGTAAGGGGGAAGTGGAAACTACCAGTCTTGGTCTATGAAATACGCTAGTCTCGTTCGCAAGTGTGCTGTGAAGGCGAAAGCCTTCTTCCTCAATCCTTACTATGGTCGCTGAAACGTCTTTGTTATGCTGTATGAAATTTGTTATCATGGAGTATTTTTGTTTGTAAGTGATCGTGTTGGACTGAATATGCCATAAGTAACGTGTGCGACGAAAAGGAAAGCAAATAATAAGTTTTCACATTTTATTAAATTACCAAAACTAGAAGAAAGTGAAGATAGTGTTACTAATGTAGTAGAGGTACGTTTTTTAATTAAATTTCTTTTGTAAATTGTGGGTGCATTTTTAAACTGTGAAATTTTTTACACATGATTACTAAATTCCAATGCATATTTTTCAGAAAGTACTTCAACTGGTTGAGCTGAACTCCGGAATCCAGGAGTGCATATTTAATCTCGTAAGTAACCATAAAAATTTCCTTAGTCAGCTTTGTGTTTATTTTGTATTTGAATTTAAGTAGTGACTGCATTTAAAATCCTGTCACAATTATTACTATTATTTTATTGTTATTTTAAAAGTAGTTTTAAAATAAAGTGTCCGTAATATACTTGTGCTATGAACCCTCCATTTAATATTTTTATTTTTAAATTGATTTACAAGTTATTTTTAAATGCCACTTTATGAAACATTTTTTAACATATTCATTTTAGAGTACTTTGGAAAAATTATTTGTGAAACGTTTTGATAAGTAATTGTTTTACTCTGAAGAGAGTTTCCGTTTTTCGACTTCTGCAAAAGTATTATATAGCATACGAAATAATGTGAAGTTATTGCTGCGTATGATGTATAATTTGCCTTTAATTTTCACTCTACGTAAGGGTGTCAATATGGAATATTATTCTGTTGTAATGATCTTTTTATAAGTCTCATTCTCATGGACACTGTAGTTTGCATACGCAACAATGGGACAACACACATAACACTTGAGTGACCATACTGCACAGCTGACTTGCAATACATCAGTGGGAAAGGATGTGATCTTACCTAGGCTGCATTTGTATAATTGCCCTGTGCAGTCCTGGGCCGGGAGGGGAACAAGTTTATTACCATTAGCATCCTCTAGAAACTAGAATTTGGTACGTACACCATTTTTGTACCACAATAAGGCAGACGATTGAAAACTCTAGTAAACACACATGTTAGACACTGGGTAAGAAATAGGTTAACTTGATACTACAGTAGTGAAAACGACAAAACAGATACGCCCTCTGGATATATTTCATTTATTTAACTTTTCATTTCTTTTTTCATTGTAATTGTTTAATATAAGAAATAATTAAAAACCCTAATGGCAATATGAGAAAAGCTATAAAGATACAACACTATCCCAACAACACTAAAAGTGGTCATGTCTAGCCTACTTGAACCCTTTGACGATTATGTGACATAGCTTGCCAAAGTCTGAATATACTCGTTTCAAAAATAAGTGAATTAAACTGTTCTCTGTAGTAAATATTACTTTAACACAAATTATGCTCTCACTAAACAGTCTAGGTCTGGTAGAAACTACTCCTATCACAGGTTTTGCAGTACGCGTATATGTGCTGGAAACTTACGTACTTATAATATAAAAGTCAAAAGGTGTCGCTTGCGTACTGACGCTTTCGGACATCGAGCTGATTCGAATTGTAAATAAAATTATGTCCAGATGAAAATGTCAGATAGTAGTGTAGGACTTATCTTTTAATCTACAATTGGATTGAAGGTAGGATGCTCTCGCAAGAAGTAGCACGAATAAGGTGGAGATACGTGGAGCTCCGATCTACACGTACGTAGACGGCGTATTTAAACTGTCTATCTCTTGACCACTAAACCTCGCGAATGGGCGACCATTGACACAAGCTCCACTGCTGGTTAATAAAATTACTTAAAGTAGTCGGTTCAGGGACACATCTACACACCCTAAAACTAATTTAAAATCCTACCTCTCCGTCCACTTCAGACTGGAGGTCCTGCACTACGTCTGACGTCGTTGGAGGCTGCTAGCGAAGAGAGCGTTAAGCTCTGCCGGCTGGCGCTAGCTTAAGAGGCCTAAGGCGCCAGCAAATCAACAATCAGGTTTTAAACCTGCTGGCCAATGGGGATCAAAATTATTCAAACCAGCCACATGAACCACTTCTAACGACCTAAATGCTGAAAAACCAAAGAATACGTGCTCTCGTAACTGAGATATAATGCAATAATAAGAAGAGACACAAATTTGAGATCACACCAAAAATAAACATTAATTAAATAGGCCTACACAATGAAAAATGGACTAGCCTATCATAATTACACATAAATATTATTGCCACCATACATCTAAGTTTTAAAAATCCCACGTGTTAAAAAAATTAAATAAATAAAAATAAATAAAATTTACATAGGCAGTTGAAATCACATAAGTGACGCGTGAAAAAATATTACATAACACCTTGCATGACAATATGTGTAGCAATAAGAACAGAAAAAATAATATTAGTTAATTGTATGCATAAAAACCCTCTTTTTATGGGTGCTACAAATTTCAAATAAAATCATGTTTAGTGATAGATGGATTTAAGTTTCGCTGGCAAATTATTATCAGCATCCATTGTGCTTGTTAGTTTGTTTGTCATTACACAGCGGACAGAATTTCCTGCGGTCTTGCTGCTCAAAAAACTGGATTGTTCTACTTTTTTTATTTGGCAGGATGTTGAAATTTTTTAGACAATTTTCCCTACGTGTTTAGCAAGTAGCCACCGATGCGTTTTTCAAAGCATATTTTCTGTTTCCTTGAATTTACTGGATTAAGACTTAAAAGGCGGAATTAGTATTTTCCTTATTTTTGAATCGTTGGAATTTTTCATCCAATCTTGTGCAGCTGAACACGTCCAGCCGTTTATTAATTAACATCTAACCTGCTAACTGCAGGTTTAAAAATTATCTGTATAATTACTTTTAAAACCAAGCTTCCTCATAAAAATGAACTGAAAAGATAAAATTAATTAGTTACAGAATTTGTAGAACATGCAACACATGGTTGAACAGCCGTAATAAATTTTACTACAAATTAATAGTTTTATGTAAATTTATATTTAGTATATAATAGCTTGGCGCAATGTAGAACGTATACCTCATTTGCGTAAGCGTTTTAAGCACATATCTTGCGTAAGGCTCTTAACTATTCGCGTCATACTTTTATATACTAAATATAAATTGCACAAGTATTAATTTGTAGTAAAGTTTATTACTAGTCCTATGATTATTTTGATTTTTTTAGCTCATGTACAAATAAAAGCTTGGTTTTGAAAGATTTTTTTTACAGTAAATTAATTTTTCACTTTTTAGTCTCTCCTATTTTTTTTTCATTATATAGTTATACCTACTATTTATACATTCACAGACTCGCCCGTCATCGGTATCGCTTGCGATCAGGTGAGTTTCAGTACACTCTTTTCGCAGTAAGTTGAACCTGCATGTTGAATATTCATTATTCATCTTACATGTGAGTGTAAGACGATGTATTTGACATTTCAGTATGAGCTCACGTAGATCGGAATCTTCAAATGGTATGTCACATACACACAAGTGGTCGATCATTTGAATTTCTTCTTGTGTTTCAAAGTTTGGATGGTCCTTATCAACACAACTATGTGTAAATGAGGACTTCCCCGGCATTGAAACTCTACACGGTACCAGAAATCGACAACTTGTCCACCAAATACATCAAGATTGTTAGTGATTCGGTGGGCGCCGGACGGACACCTACCCTACATACAACCAAGTGAAGTTAAATAAAAAGCTTGTACAAATGACCCCTCAAACCCTTAATTGAAATCTTTAAAAATATATAATATTTATACAAAACCCTTAAATATATTCAATCGGTTTAGTGATATGCAAGAAATGTCATCATTCCGACTCAATTTCATGAGCATGTAGAATAATATTTATTTTTGAGATTTACGAAAAATTTTGTTGTAACATTGCTGAGGTAACATGCCACGTAACTCACACCTGCGGTGCATAATGGCTTTTCCGGTTTTAGATGTGGAGGTAGCTTTCTGTTTAAATTACTAACGGTAGTCCGTTGCACACAAAAGCTGCTTTAGTATGAAGGGCCCTTCCACACGAGGCGGGTGCGACCCACGCCCACATGTACATGCGGTAACACGTATGAAATGTACACTCCGTGTTTATTGGTCACATTGCTATGTTTATATTAAAAATCAGCAGGAATATGGAAATTGGATGAAAGGGAAAGTTTAGAAGTGCCTTAAAAATTGCTCACTTTACCGTGAACAGTCTATACCACAACTTACCGCTACGTGTTAAAAGTTACCGCAAGTTAACACGTAGCGGAAAGTTGTGGTATAGACTGTTCACGGTAAAGTGAGCAATTTTTAAGGCACTTCTAAACTTTCCCTTTCATCCAATTTCCATATTCCTGCTGATTTTTAATATAAAGATAGCAATGCGACCAATAAACACAGAGTATACATTTCACCACCCTCAAAATGCAATGCCTGTGGCTGCAATAAGATGTATTTATTAGTGGTTAATGCCTGTTTGGAGGGCCTTGAAAAGTGCTTATTCTACAGTGAATGGCCTGTCGGTACTCACACGAAGTGGGTACGTGCGGGCCCGCAGCAGGCCCGGGAACGCCCGCACATATCAAAACTTGTTGGCGGCTCAGTATGCGTCTAGTGCTTGAATTTACATCTTGTAAAGTGTCTTCCTCGTCCTGTACTTGGTACTCAGTGTGTGAAAATGGTTGATAAGAATGACATCGAACAATTGTTATCACTAATTTCTCTAGCACCTGCCATCTGGGGCAAAACACTAAGGGCCAGTTTCACCACGCAGGTGTTAATTACTTACTAAGCCGAGTTTAAGAACAAACTAACTATAATTACTGGTCGACTGCATTTCACCACTATCAAAATGCAATTAACTTTAACTTACCCAATTTAAGTTTAAACGCCCATTTTCAACTGTTTAACTTCTTAAACTCCGCTCACGATAGAAATATGGTCGTCGAAACATATTACGAAACTTTGAAGGTTATGAAAAAACAATTTGGCAGATGCCTTCTTTCGATCACGATATTAACTTCAGTTCCTGCTATGTAGTTTTCTTTGATATTTTATATATTAATACATACAAAACATGTAAGTTAGATGGGTTATGCAAATAATACATGTTACAAACATTTAAATATGAAATTGATGGCGAATATTGTGCATGTATGGAAAACTGTTAGACTAAATAGTATAAATGTTGTTTGTATTTTATGGGTTCTTTAGGTCAAGTACAGCGAGCTTGACAATGAAGTCTAATTCTATTGTTTGTTGCTGTTATTTACTAATTTATCTACATATTGCAGTTGTAAGTAACAATTTAATGCAAGAGTACAGTGAAAATATAGGCGACGTCGATGGATTCACGAAAAATCATGTTATTATGCTAATTAGGATTTTATTACATCTGCAGCAGTTATTATTCAAACTTGCGATTCCCATTCACTGACATTATTTGTCCTGTTATATTTTACATCATCAAAGTGTCCACATGCTGTTTCAATCATTGCTTAATATTTTTATAAAATTTACATGTTTATTTTATGCCAGGATTCCGAAGACAACACAACTCAAATTCCATAGATTAGAGGGCAAATTCCTTGGCACTGCCTTCTAGATGTACCATTTTATTCAAATGTCGGTCCCTAAACTTAGATTTATTACACGGGTTTAATTATCTGTTAGCTGTGCGTGGTGAAATGCACCGTCCTTAAACGCTGGTAAATATAGAGTTAAAATTTTACCTTCGTTTAGTTAAGCCAAGTTAAATGAATAAGTGGTGAAACCATTAATGTGTGACGACCATGGAGGCATGGAGAACTGTTATGTTCAAACGGAATCCACAGTTCAATGAAATGACTGAAGATGTGAAAAACACTAATGGTGAGTAAATGAAACGTATATTTCAGTACTCATCACGCTAAGAAAAATATTTACTATATCTACAAACAATTTTTTTTAATCGTGAGACGAAATAAATTTATAGCGACAGTTAAGGAATTATTTTGTAATCTTAAAAAAATCGAGTCCAACTATATGTTTGTAAACAGAAATGAATATTCTGTGCAATATAAAAAAAAATTATGTTGTTCAGTTTCAAAAGATTCTTAAGTCTAAAAAATGTTTTGTGACTTTAGTATTTTAATATTAGTAATTTCGCCAAATACAAACAAATCTGTGTTGACGTAAATTTTTTCCGACTACAAATCTTTTGTATATTATTTATAGTTACATGTTGTAAAAACAGTTTTATCATGAGTTTACATGACATTCTAAGAGTCTCTGGCCATCTTTATTCAAGTATATAATTTTTTTAAGTAGCAAACAAGATGTGTTTTTAATCTGTTTCAGGAAAAAACGTCATGAGAAAATGGCGAAAGATCCGTGGTCAGTGGACTAAAGCTTCTAAGAGAGTAGCTTAGCAAGTAACATCTGGAGCTCCTTCTAAGGTCATTGAACACTACCTACGTCTAACATGAGAAACTTTCGTCTCTAAATAAAACACCTACGTTAAACGAAACACAAACAAGTTTCTCGGCAGGTAGTATAGAGCCTCATGACCCTTCACATGAGGGAAAACGAGTGACTTGGAAAATGACAATTTGGAACTACAGCATCAAAAAGAAACCATAGGAAGTACAAACAGGTGTAAAAGGAAGAAACACAAATTAAATTTAGGGGTGCATATTTTGGAATTTCTACAAGACGAAGACGCCAAAATGCATATATTCAAGAATATTAAACCAATGATAAAAGACTTTACAGAATATGAGATGCTTAAGTTCAACTCATGTTACATTACCCTGATATAGACCTCAAAAAAGTCGTCTGTGTTACTAAGGCCCCATTTGGAATCGCTCTATCCACTGAGCTACCAAGGCCCCACTTCATAAAGTTCTATCCACTAAGCTACTGTGGCCCCACTTAACATAGTTCTATCCACTGAGCCGCTAAGGCCCCACTTGGAATCGCTCTATCCTCTGATCCACTGCGGCCCCACTTGAAATCTCTCTATCCACTGAGCCACTAAGGCCCCACTTGGAATCTCTCTATCCACTGAGCAACTAAGGCCCCATTTGAAATCGCTCTATCCACTGAGCTACCAAGGCCCCACTTCATATAATGCTATCAACTGAGCCACTGCGGCCCCACTTGGAATCTCTCTAACCACTGATATCCTAAGGCCCCATTTGATATATATATCTATCCCCTTGGCCACTGTGGCCCCACTTGATATAGTTCTTTCCACTAAGCCACTGCGGCCCCACTTAACATAGTCCTATCCACTGAGCCACTAAGGCCCCACTTAGAATCACTCTAGCTACTTGACCACTGTGGCCCCACTTAATTAACTCAGCATTGAAGCGAGACCTTTAAAGTAAACAAAAATTATATTCCATTATCTTCATATCTCTATACAATATTCTCAATGCATTAATACAAAACTTTTCATAGGGAAAAAATAATTTAAAAATCCGTTTTTAGGGTAAAAGGTAATGATTGCATAATCTGATCTTGCTGAAATTCGAACTTGACCTGTATTTGACCCTGAGGATTCGCTCTGCAAAATTTGAAGAACTTATGTGGAGTTTCAAGGGACTTAGAAGTATTAAAGACGGACAGACAGGCAGACAGAGATCGTCTACTTATTCTATACGATAATCACATTGTTTTAACATTCAGTTAAACCTCAAGGTAACAGCTAGGCTTGAACTCTTAGCGGGGAAAGGAGACACTGTTGAGCTCGACTCTAGTTTGGCACTGTAAGGATATGTGAGAGATGTATCGTAAGTGGGAGACGATTTCGTCCCGTAGCCGGTGAAATACCACTATTTTCATCGTTTCTTTACTTACTTGGTTGAGCGGAGCGTGGTTGGAATTCTCAAGCCCCTCGTCACAGTTTTTTTGGTACTAAGGGAATTCAAGGCTGTCCTTCATCTTTGTGGCGTTGTGGAGTGTTTACGGGTTTCATACACCCAGTGTGATCTGATCCAAGGACACTGCCAGGCAGGGAGTTTGCGTTGGGCGGTTCATCTGTCAAATGATAACGCAGGTGTCCTAAGGCCAGCTCAGCGAGGACAGAAACCTCGCGTGTAGCAAAAGGGCAATAGCTGGCTTGATCCCGACACTCATTACGTGTAGGGACTGCAAAAGCACGGCCTATCGATCCTTTTGGCTTGAGGAGTGTTCGGCAAGAGGTGTCAGAAAAGTGCTCGTCTCGACAACCCGCGCTCGCCCAAGCACTTCCCTGGTCGAGACGCGCATACATTGAGTGCTGGCCCGCTTATTTAAGTGCGAACGCGGGCCGCACCGCCTCGTGTGAAAGGGTCTTAGGGTGAAAACATGTGTACAGATGCGTTCAACGTATGCTGTGTAAAATTCCTGTTGAAAGTGACTGCGGCATGTTAAGGTGGCAGTTTGCCTAGGCCACCAAATAGATCACAGAGCTTCAGGAGAAAACATTTTATTCAAAAACTACGTTCCTAAAGCAAGTCTCCTTATACGAAGATCATTTAAAAAACTTACATACGTACGTGTATTCAGATTCTAGTTCCTCAATGTTTTTCTGGTCCATGTTATTATTTGAGTGAAAATGATAATAAAGGTAATTTGTGATGAATGCTTAATGGATAGGGTGTCTCATTTATATTTTCAGAATTTCTTGTCACTTTAGTTATAATAAATACTGCCAGCATACAAAGTTGAGTTGAAATTTGAAATTTGTTTCGTAGTTTCATAGATAAATTATAACATACTGAAACTAAAATGTTTATATGGCCGCCATTTTGAAAAAATAAGTGCCAGAAACACCCATATATATTAATTTATATGGTATGATGTAATAAAACTTGTTTGCCAAATTTCGTGTGAATCTGGTAGTTTTTTTTCTTAGATATCACATAAACATTTTTGTCATATAATGGATCCCACAAAATGTTGGTCAAAAGAGACCGCGTGGATACATTTTATGGTTGTAATTATATACTGCCCGCCAGGGGTGGTTACAATGGGGGAAGGGGGATATCACCCGCAAAAAAAAAACTTTGACCTGGTTCCGTATATGTATCTCTGAAGTCTCTAGTTACAGTACCCCTTACAAATTTCAAAAATCCTGTCCGGCCAAAGGTGATATGGAATAGCATGCTAAGCTACAATATCATACTGATGTTATTGCAAAAGTTAATAATTTCCTTAAAATTTATAGTTATTCATCTTCTAAAGTTTTTAAACTGGTGAATCAATATATTGAGCAAGCTGAGGAAAATAGGAGAAGATATGTCCAAATTTTCAAGACAGTCATGCTACTTGGGAGGCAGAATATTCCTTTTCGTGGTCATCGGGATGATGGTTCACTTACTGCAGATGATCCATCTCAAAATGTAGAAAATTTTCGATCAATACTTCTCTTTCGGGCAGATACTGGGGGCAAGCTACTTGAAGAGCAAATAAAGCATGCTTCTTGTAAGGCCACTTATATCAGCAAAACACTACAGAGTGAGTTAATTGAATGCTGTCGATTACATACTTTAGACACCATTCTCAACAGAGTTAGAATGTCTGGCTTCTATGCCATTATATTTGATGAAACTAGTGACATGTCAAAACAAATCCCAAGCCAGACTTGTGCTTAGTTATGTACATTTCGATACGCACACAATTATTAGAGAAGGTTTTGTTTCGTTTATAGATGCATTCGGTGTGATATGTCTGAAGCTGCAGTACTCGGAGATACACACAACATTAAAATTTTAGACAATGAATCCAAAAAGAATTCGACTGAGGAGGAAATCATGAAGGCAGCTGAAGAGCTCTCTCTTACTGGGAAATCATTGCACAAGATAGTTCTACGAAAAAAATTAAGGCACTGCAGCTTCTTCCTCTTCAACGTGTCACCATTGGCACATATTTCTGTTCCGTAATGCTGTTAGAAGACCGAGGTACAGTTGACGAAGTTCAGAGCTGGGTAACTTATGCAGTGGAGATTCCATGTTACAACCACAAACTCGACAATTCACTATCACAGCCTTCAAACATTCAAGTTGTCGAAAATGCAGTGGGTGTTATGAAGGATGTTATATCCTTCTTTTCTTTTCCAAAACGCAGTAAAACTTTTTTTCAGTTTCTTGGAACGAAACTTTCGCCAACACAAAATGGGTTGAAAGGCATGATGGTGTACTTCAATTTACTGTTGATTTGCCTAACACCATAGCGGCTCTTGAGAATATTTCTGGCTGGAGGGACCAGTGGCGGTGAAAAGGTGGCCGAGGGGGGGGGGGGAGGAGTGGGGAAGTGTACACTGTCCCTCCCCTGTAATAGGGAGGAGGGACAATACAGCAATTTGTCCTCGCCCTGAGTTTGACATCTACATCAATAATAAAGCAGTTAATTTTCTCTCAAACCACGGGAATCAAAATAATGAACGACAAAAGCATTACTGAATTTTTCCATAATATGAAGAGTATTAAGAGATTGGCTCTTGCGAGAACGTCAACTGGAAAACTAAACGGTTGCCTGGGCGGTTTGGTGTACTTGGATTACCAGAACCTTGGAATATCTACACGTCTGTGTAACTAAAAATTAACAAATTGGCTTTAACAAAAAGGCAGTGGATATCTAAAGCAATCGTGATTACAAAATTCTATTGCTCGTTTTGTCGATATTATCTTATTGTGTGTGGTATATTTACTATAAATCTAACGCAAAAATGTCAACAGTAATCATAAATAAAACTCCGAGAGAAAAAGTACTCTTGCAGACTTATATACAGTCCAGCTCTGCCAGTCTTTAGTTATTCAACGCCAGAAACATCGTCCAGGTAGATGTTTGAAATATCATTGGTCTAAGGTATTGAACACCTGAACGTAAGCTTTGTCGAGTCAGTAAACGTTTATTTTGCTGTTATATGCCATTATGGTAGATTTATGCTGTCGTGAAAACATGTAGAGACAGCGGCTTGGACTCAGCGGTTAAGAGAGTAGCACAGATATTTAATCCAAGTGTTTCAAAGCTCAGTGATTTAAAGGGGGAGAGAGAGAGAGAGAGATAGAGAGAGAGAGAGAGTAGGGTGGCTCTAATAGATCAGGGCTTTAGCACGAATGTGTGATTTGCATTACCAAACTCATTTATTAATATTTTTTAAATTTCAGAAAAGTCACGCACTAATATGCGAAAAAAAAATTTAAGCATGTATTTTTAATGGTCTGTAAATAAGGGCAACATATTCATTAATTTTTAAACAAATATTGTTTTTGATATTCATCCTCTACTTAGCAGACTGCACTAACCATATTTTCCTTATAACTAAAATTGCAGTTACGCAAATTTCATTTTGATTTCATCGTAATCAAGGTGACAGTTAATCTTAATCGATAAACTACAGGTGGTCATTATTCTAAAGTAATCTATAACTTGAAGGCGAAACAGTATTTCCATACGATAACTTGCTATGGTATTTTCTGCAGCACTGCAGAAATATATTACATGTAATTTAGTACAAATGTACATCGTTGCAGATTACCTACTCTTTTTTGCTTTGTCAAACATAAATTTAACAGGATCAGAATAAAATCAAAACCACCAAAAAGAAAAAAGGAACGGACCCATGTAATTTTTCTTGTATTCTTTTTTCTGAGGGAAAGCATTTCTCATCGCGTTGTTATTGATGACACAATAGTAATTAGTAAGAAACGTAGATTATATAAAAACAGTTTCGTGTTCATGCATTTGATATGATAGTCGTTTAAATCAACTTCACTACAAAATATATACTGATTGTTATTTATATACATGATGAGTTGTTAATGTATGCTAACCAGGCGTGAGTGGAATCCTTAGTACAAATAAATATGGAAACATATATATACGACATAGGGCCTAAAGTGATTTCTTAGTGTGGTAGAAGCCCTCGACGTTGCGAATGGGTATGTGTTATGCAACGATAAATTGTAAACCACTTTCAATTAAGCAACGCAAATTTTCATTCAGGCAAAAGTTTACAGGGCAGACTACCACACAAAACGGTACTACGGAGAGTACACCTCTTCGCACATTACGTAGGGGTTGACACCCTCGAATCGCTTAGAACTTTGTAGTTTGACCTTGAGGCAATTTGACGTGACATGTTAGCAATGAGCATTACAAATAAAAGAAAAAGGTCGCCTTGGTAGCATCCGCTAATCCCTACCGTTTCCTGAGAAAACATGTGTTATGTTGGAAAGCAGATTAATGGTTGCCTGGAAGGTACGCAGCCTGTAACACTGTCGTGTATAACATGTGAACTGATACCCTGGCTAATCTCACTGTCCTAAGGCAACAGGTTTATCAGATTCTCGACGGCTAAGAAGTTACTGTGGGCAAGTGCTCCATTGCATTGGTTTCTGTTGTACCAAGTGGCGACGAGGTTACCTGCCTGCTATATTGCGCTTGTAGTTTACACAGCAGATTGTTGTTCACAGCATGTGTGATGGAATGCAGTAATGAAGAACTGACGGACATGCATCTCACGTACAGTATGGTGAAATGAAGTGTAATGCAACAGCTGCGCGTCGTCGATACGCAGAAAAGTTTCCAGCTCGACATTTACCAGTTGCACATGAGTAGGGGGATATAGCCGATTCTGGCCCAAACGGCAGTGGCGTGCGGTACGCTGGGATGACGTAATCGCCGGATGACGTCATCGCCGCCATATTGTTTCTGGCCGTCATATTGGATTACATTTCTTCACGCTCTATCATTCTGCCTTGACATCTTGGATGGTGGCAGCAGTGTGCGGCTTGCGGCTCTGTCGTTTGCCTTGACATCCGCCCTCTTGGATTTCATTTCTTTGTGCTCTATCAATCTGCATTGAAATACGCCATCTTGAATTTCATTTCTTCATGCTCTATCATTCTGCCTTGACATCTAGGACAAGTGGTGGAGGCATACGGCTCTAGGCTCTGTGACCCTGTTGTTAGCCACCAGGAGTGCTGCAAATTTTATTTTGGTTTTCTGAACTTAAAAAAAAATCTCTAGAGGTGGAGGGTAGGATCGAACTTCTGGACCTCGAGTATAATGACCTGCATACCAAGACATGTGGAAAAGTGAGATACTAAATTATGTTAATTCCAGCAGTCATCATTAGAAATATATATATATAATTGTTGACCACCATCTTGGCTTAACGGTATGCTAGGCGGATCGATCGTGATTTATTTAATATATTTGTTCTTTAGTGTAAGGTATCACATATGAGATGTTTAAGATTATTAGCATCATATGATTCAATATCATTTGCATGTGCATACCTCCACATAGACCATCAAAGGTATACAAATGCAAAGACGATCGCGATTTATTTATTATCTATGTTCTTAATTGTAAGGCATCTCAGATGAGAAAAAAATTGTATGACTGTATAAGATTATTAGCTTCATATGATTCAATATAATTTGCAATCTGCATACCTCCACATAGACAATCAAAGGTATACATGTCCAAAAATATTGAAATCATGGAGCAGTATTTACATACACGAACCAAACAAATTCTTAGAAAAACAAAAAAATATTGGTTGACACATTACTCATGGCTAAGCCTGCAGGCAGCATCAATAATGAAATAATGTCTCACAAACATGCATATTTAAAAAAAGGAAAATAATTTATTGTACATGTTAACAAGTAAACACAAAAATGGTCACGAGGGAGAATGGCATCGCAAAGACACCACACACTTGCACATAGGCTTCGCACCGCCTCCAAAAGAAGAGCATAGTTTCTATTGCAAAGAAGGTGGCTGGTATGTGTAGCTGCTGCAGTACTGGAAGAGTGGAACCTCGGCATACAGGTCCGCAGAGCTACATCTTCTTCCTCTTCATCCACATCGTCCAGGTCCTCGAGACGATGAACATGCTGTTGATCTCGGCATGTATTCGCTTCAAGGCACTGGAGTCAGAACTCGTTCTGATGGACGCGATGTGTCTGCTGGAGATTGTGGTGGAGAGGAATCTGTTGCTGGAGGCGGCGTCCATGCGATGTCCTCCCTTGTAGACAATTGAGGCGTCCGTTGTCGTTGTGGCGATCTGCTGTGCTCCCTCTCGTGATAACAACCTGCTGGAATGAGTGGAGGTACAGGTGGTCTTGTGCTGCGAGTCCTGCCAGAGACCGGAAACTGCTCAAGATATTTATCTAACAGGTCTTCTTCCAGCAAGGCACGGAATGCATCCATCTCCTGCGTCATATCGAGCAAGAATGATAGTTTGTTCCCTGGTAGAGAGAGTGTGTAGGCAGACCATAAGGCGAACAGGTCACAGCATGTGCCGGTCTCGGGGCAAACTGCGAAGATGTGACATTGAGCAAAAGAGGTGTCAGGTGCCAGGAAGGCGGACCAGCCCCCAGCAGGTCGTGATGGGCTTTCCAGGCATTCTCACCTGCTTCCCACTTCTGTGAGTATCTCAGGAGCTGTAGGAAACTTTCTGCCTGCTTGTATAATAAAGGATTTTTTTTAAATCAAAACTAAAGTACAAATATATATACATATATGTATGTATTTGTGTGTGTGTGTGTGTTCATTCCATTATACAGACATGCAAAACATTTATATACCGAGATATCTGATCACCATACATAAATGTGCATTATTATTTATCGATAATTGATGATTTGGGAATTCAGCTATCATGACTGGAATTGAAGCCGAGCCACCTCACCAACAAGTTATTTCCTTTACACTTCAACACTTTCTCGGTAAAATATGTGTGCGGATACTTGGTAACTTGAATTTATTCTCTGTAGAAACATCCTCTGATAGGTCTTCCTTCCATGTCCTCGATATAGAATGTCCTTGGTTCGTAATGTCAAATCTTGACAATTTTATATATTTCAGTGCTCCAGTTTGGAGTTTAAACTTTAGTAAATGTACCCTTCACTCGTTATATTCTGACATAGTCTCCGATCTTCGCCCCTAGGCATGCAAGTGTCCAATTTCTTCTCATTCTTGGATATTACTGATTTATCCCTGACATCCACAGGTCTCATTTTCGGGGTCCGATGTACTTTGTGATTATAGTTCGATACTAGATGAGGAAACATGTCCAGCCACTTGTAACTTCCTTGCAATGATAATTTTTCTACATTTCATTCTTCAAAGTCCAATTAAAGTGTTCCACCATGTTCGCCTTCATACCACTTTGTGTAGAGTAGTGGTTTATGCTATGTTTAGCCATCAGGGTCCGAAATGCAGGATTGTAGAATTCTCTTCCGAGGTACGTATGTAAATTCCTATGTGTCCTTTGTCTTGCAAAACAGAGTTTATTGCATTTGATACATCTCTTGCATTTTTAGTCTTTACGGGCACCCCCCAAGCATACTTGCTGTGACAGTCAATGATGGTTAATATATATTTGAATCCCTTATTCGCACGTGCATAAGGTATAATTTCAACCAGATCTGCTTGATACAAGTCTCGCAAACCAAACACTAGCACTTTTCAACATGGATAAATTTGTCTTGCAGGCTTGTGCAACTCACTGGAAATATTTGCATGACTCATTCTATGAATCTGTCTTCACACAATTCTTCGATGATGCTAGATATTTCATTAGCATGAGAATTATTCCCAGCTCGCCGAGAAGCAATTAGCAGACATAATCTATCGACAATTTCATTACAATTGTTCCAATAAATTTACTCTGGATGCCAACCATCTTCTATTTTTTGTTTTACTTAGATAGAGACCAAAACCAACTGCATCTCCAACATCGGGAAACATCAGTGAAATAATGCCAAATTTCGGATGTGTTTCATCCTTATATTCATTGCCGGCCGGATCGTTGTCCTTCAAGTGTGCGCTCATAAGTTTCAGCAGTCGTTTATACTGCTGCAGAGCACTGCTAGAGTATCCAGCAGGGTTTTGTTTAAGCAGTAGTTCATAAAGTCCTGTAGCCTAACAGACCACATCATTTCCAACTCGTACATCACCATGTGGCAGAAAAAATTTTTGTTTATTTCCCAAGAACCACTTTTTATTTTGTTTGTATACATAATATGTTCTATCATTAATCGTAGATGTACATGATCTCAAATAATTATGAAGTTAATGACTAAATTTCTCCTTCTGTTCTTTTCTTCGTTTCCATATAACAGTGGCAGGTCATCTTCATCTATAGTAGTATGTTTAAGTTTCTTTTGAAACTTTGCTTCGATGTCCGGTTCGGTCTTCACTGCTACTGCCGATGGATGTGATGGTGCAGATTTCATATTGTGGAGTCGCTCGGAATAGGTTTAAAGACTTCTTCATTAGTCATGTCATGTTCCATTTTGCCGTGGTTGGCTAATAAATATTTTGTAAGATTGTTCTTAATCACTTTGTGTAAGCCACTGACCACATCAGACATCATACTGAATGCAGACTATCTATGCCCCAGGTTTATATAATTTTCTTGTGAGGTAGCAAGTTCGAAACAGAAGTCAGAAGGTTTTCGATATTATATGTAGTCTTCTATTCTTCCGAGATTTCTGTTGATCAATGTTTCCACTTCAATAGGGATAATGCTGAGTTTAACAGCCGCATCATTTATGCTAGCTGTTACATCATGATATGAGCCTTGTTAACAGCATCTTTGTCTTCTTTTGGATCAGTGACATTTTTAAGTCTGTTCCCCTCTGCATTGAAGTTTCCATTATAAGAAGGTGTTAAACAGCTTTCCATATTTCGTTTCAGGCCATTATGACCAAATTTAGAAATGGCATAGCTCATTTCTCACTGATAATAAACTAATAAAATCCTCATCTGTACCTCCCTTTAAGTAGGGGAAAATCCCCGACAATAACCAGGAAACCATGCGGCTCTCTCCAACAAAATTCACACACATTCTTAAATTTTTCAAATTACATGTCTGTATTAATATGAACGGAATAAACACGGCTCAAGTTTAAATCGTCGATACGAAACAAAATCAACATGTTTGCATTGTCACATAGTAATTGTTTTGGTATGCAGGAATACGTTTTACAAAGGTAAAACGAATACACTTCTACATGTCTACCCATGCAGAAATATTCTTGAATACACGACTGTTTCTCACAATCCACATTGTCGAAAATAAATACGGAATTTGGTAAAGCTTCACTTGGTGGCACAACAGCTTCATTGTCGCTGCATGGGGAATAACTTAGTATTTCCACATCCCGTAGAATCATTCCAAGTCTCTGGTACTTTGGCTGTTGTAGAGATATCTAGTACAAGTACACATTCTCGAACCGAAGACCATTGAGTTCCTCCAGAAAACTTAGCATCACCCACGTTTTCCCACAAACTGATGGTCCTACGATTATACACCTCGCTGTATTCGGAAACGAAATTCCATGTCTCGATTCCTGAGAGATGGTTTCTTCTTCAGCAGTAATATATATGGGAAGAGTAACATCCTGCTTGACAATATGTATGTTGGTACTACTATCATGCAGAGCGTATGAAGACGATTGCAGAGCATGCGGAGACGATTGCGGAGTGTGCGGTGCTAATTTCAAAGGAAAATGCAATGCAGGTGGAGTCAATTGCGGAGTGTGCAGAGCTAATTGCGGAGACAGTTGCGGAGCGTGCAGAGACAGTTGTGAAGCATGCAGAGACAGTTGCAGAGCATGCGGAGACAGATGTGGAGATGATTGCAGTGCACGAGGCTGCGATTACACTAGCACAGTGCTACACATTTTAGAATGCCTTTTCACAATATCTCTCTGAGTAAACTCTCGTTAGCAGAATTCGCACCAAAATCTCAAACTCGAAGTCTTCATTCTGCAGATAGTTACTTCATGTCGCAGCACATTGCGCATGACTGTAAAAATTTTACTGCAGAAGCAACAGTGGAGGTGCATCATTAGTACTTTATGCCTGTACTGTTCAAAGTATAGAATGATACTGACTCGAAAAGTATATAAATGATTGCTTTTATTAAATTTGCAATCAGTATATTGTGATGCTCGTAGAAGTAAAATTGGATGTTAACTAGTGAATATGCTTATCAACAATTTACCTTTTGAAGCACATATTCCTGGGACAAGTTCTGTGGTCCAAGTACGAAGCTTGCAAAACATTTAGCACGTGGTAATGTTGGCGTGTACGATCTTGATAATGCATGCAAGCAACATGATATCGCCTATGCATCCAGTAACAAATTTGAAGACAGGCATGCAGCTGATGATATCCTTGCAGACAAAGCCAATAAAATAGCCAAGTCACCTCAAACAAAGTTTGGACAGCGCGTAGCTGCTTGGGGTGTGTCCAAAATAATGAAGACAAAAGTTAAACATGGAATGGGTATGCAACTCAACCAGAAGAAAAATAAAAGAAAACCATGGAAGAAATGCTGCAAAGGGAAGAAGAAAGTAGGCATCCTGCTGTTTCTTCTACCAGGACTTCCAGTACTAGGTGGTTTAATTGGCGGAGTAAGCAGAATTGAACGTGCAGTAAATACAGCGAAAAACCATGGCAAACAATTGCAAGAAGCTCTGCGACACAACAAGCAAATGGAAGCTATTGCACAAGGAGCAAAAAACGACAAAGGACTGTTTCTAAGGCCGTGCCCTACAGGAGGTGGAAAAAGAACCAGACCCAGACGAAAGAAAGGAAAGAAGCGATCTTAAATAAATTATCTAACCGACCGCTTACTAGCATAGAATTGAAGAAATGTGCACAAAAATGGCAAATGCCATATTTCCGGGAAGTGTATATGCGTGACGACCTACCACAAAAACCTAAGAGAAATGGATTTAGACAATTGCTCTGGACCTGGCATGTACTGGGTAGCTTACCGGAAATATTGAAACAGTGCCGAATACTATGACAGCTTTGGAAATCTACGTCCTCCGATAAAAGTGCGCAAGTATTTTCACGGCATGGAACTAAATTACAATTACTTCACAGAGTAGTTACCAAGTCAGTGAAACTGTGGTCACCTGTGTCTCC
The DNA here is from genome assembly GCA_029891345.1 of Dryococelus australis. Taxonomy (NCBI): domain Eukaryota; kingdom Metazoa; phylum Arthropoda; class Insecta; order Phasmatodea; family Phasmatidae; genus Dryococelus; species Dryococelus australis. Next base: position 307,607,933 of record CM056994.1, on the reverse strand, counting down.
GCTTCTTGGCTGAGCATTTAATAAAATAGCAGACACATTCATGTATTGTTATCAGTCGTCTGTAACTATGATCTAGATGGACAATATCTCAGAACTACGCTCTGTACATTTGTCAGCACTTGTCTTGGAAGGATTGTAGTCTGTGGCACTTGTCGATTTTCAAACATATTTCCCTGTGCCAAATGTGGACAGCTCAAACTGTAAGTTCTACTATGTTAAAAATAATGTTGTGGAAGAAGTAAACTTACCTACAGGTTCATGCGAGATCGATGACACTGCATCATACCTCAAGAAAGCATTGCAGCCAGACATAATGTTTTTGCTACAAGGAAACTCAAACACCCTTTAAAGTGAGATGATTTGCAGTGCAGATATGGATTTTACCGAGCATGATACACTAGCCTCCATGTTGAAATTCGAACACAAGATGTATGAGAGTGGTAAAGTGCATGAATCAACAATTGCAGTAAATGTGATGCCAGTTAATGTTATATGTGTGAACTGCAATCTGGTAACAGGCTCATATCTCAATGGGAAAGTGAAAGCAAGAATGGAGGCAGAAATATTGAATATAGACGAGCCCATCAGCTACTAAGATGCGGTCACACAGACTGAATTTTATACTTATTCTCCATATTTATCTGGACACTACATGCTATCGTCCGAGGTTCGAATACTTGTACAAAACCAAGATATCCACACGCTGCTGTACAACTCACACTTGAGATTTCGAGGTATGCTTACGAAGCCTGGAGTTGATGTACCTGCAACTACCAAGTTATAAATGGCGTACTTCACATGATTAATAAAATATCTTATTAAATTAATGGTGTGGAGCTCGATCAGGCGAGAGATGTAGGCATTACTGCACAATGAAGAACTACCTCTCTGTTACAAGAAACCAACTACCTGCAGCCAAAATTACTGGATGAGGACTCGAACCAGATTATAAAGTGCAAGTGTACCAAGGTGAAAATTTGAAATATGCATACCACTCTCTACATTGCTGGGATTCGCTGAGGACTACAAACATATAATAGTGAATCCCAAACAAGCGCTGGGAATATTGCTGGCAAACACGCAAACTAATGCTATTGTAGATAATGCAGAAAATCCTGAAGTTGTAATACTATCACTGTATTCCATAGAATGGCTTCTGACCAATGTGCAAGTAAAAATGGGAGAGTGAATCAAACTGCTAAAATTTGTCGAGAAAGGAAGAAATATCGATGTGGCATTTCGCTCATGGAGCTTGGAAACATATCCTAGCCTCACACAGTCTCAATATGTAAACTGGAATGTTAAATCAAGTTTTGCTACGGAAAAACCGAGATACATAATTCTAACATTTGAAACAGGAAGACAAAATGCTATTGGTTCAGATCGCACAAAGTTCGATCACATCAAGATAAAGAATGCTAAAGTGTTTTTGAACTCTGAAAGTTTTCCTGATGTGGACATAAATGCTGACTTTATTAATGGATCACATATGTTAGCATATCAAATGTTTGCCGATTTTCAAAGATCACATTATGGTCACGAAGCTTTGACGACGCTTGAACCAAACGAGTTCATGAACAGTGCACTGCTCCTAGTATTCGACATCAGTAAACAAGATGACTACATAAACACAGGAGTGATTGACTGCAGAATTGAAATGATGGCTATGGAGAACATACCTGTCAACACTCAAGCCTATGCTCTCATAATCCATGATCGTCTGGAAACATACAATGAAAGAGATAAAGTGGTTAAAATTCTGTCATAAGTCACAAACTCAGTTTAGTTTTGTACCGACCTCCGTCATGTTCGCTAACATGCAGGCCTTCACATCCCCAACGGGATTCATCATAAAGGAAATTTGGATTGCTTACTCTGATGGCAGCACATATTCACGCAAATTCCTACCTCCATTTTCGCATCACCTGCTAGACTATAAAAGCAAGAATGTGAATAAACGGCTTACAAAATCATTTCCATGGATTGCACTGTGAAGATGGCGATGTGTGGAATATGAGAAAATAAACACTATACTTATGGAAATGATAGATGATGATGATGACATAGTTTTTGTGGCCAGTCCTGAGCAGAAGATATGGCTGAGTATTTACTGCAATGGCAAAATAAAAATTATCGACTTGCAAACAGAGTACGACTGCCCATCTCTAGGAATACTAGATAAGAGATATACTGGACACAGCTGTGACTCAGAACTCTGCAAGTCTAAACAGAGCTGGGCCTGTCCTCGTAAGAACGCTTTGCTGTTGCGGGTTTGGAGTATTGGCATGCGATGACGTCAATGTCACATGAGTATAAAGGAGGAGAGAGAGCCCCACAACATTGTTATCTGTCAGTCTTCATTTTCTCGTCAGTGCTCCAACAGCTACGACAGCCATACTATCGCTTTTCGAAAAGCTTAATCGGGGTGTGCAGGCAAGAAGTACAGAGCAAAGAATTTTCAGCCAGTCAACACAACTCATGGGCAGAGCATCACATGTGTGTTGGATGGTGAGTTCAAAATTCATCTGCCAAGAAGGAATGTGCATCTCATTAACGAAGAAGATCTGAACAAACTTGATTCTGCATATGTTTACTTGACATATGGAGGAATGAAACCAATAGCAAATGACAAAACTGCTCACACGATCGAATTTTCATTCAGCATGTTGGTCAGGGTGGTATAAATAATAAGAAATAATATTGTTCGAGTGTATATAAACTAACAACGACTAAAACTACCAGTTGCTCTTTATCCGCCATCAGCACTCCATCATCATGTATGTGGCTTTCAATCTGCTGAATATTCGTAAATACGAAAACGTGACCATAGGCTACCATAAAGTGAGTTTCAAGCCATCTAGCTTGTGCGAGCAAATTGAGTCGTGTAATGGAATCGAACACTGGAAACTGTATAACGAAGAAGGGTGCATGTCATTAGTTCCAGTACCTTGCAGTACCATCTCGTGTGCTGTCAATTGCCTTCGTCCAGACACCAAACTACCTGCATCTACAACTTTGTTCATGACTCAAGCAAACGAAGAACAGTTGCTGCAAAACTGGTTTCAACAGAGCATCAGCTATGAGCTATGCAGACCCAACAGTGAAAACATTACAAGATGGACAGAGTACTGTAATGGAGATCAGCACACCGCCATCATGAATCGAGGTCGCAATATGTGGGTTTCTACGTGCTTACCACTGATGTGCGAAGTATATTTAGCAACTCCCCTCTGAACTGGACACAGTCATTAAGCATCCTCCGTCCGAGGCAACATGTTCGACCAGTGTGAATGTGTACTTTTCCGACCGGATCAGGTGGACAAGTATGAACTATATTTCATCAGTTACGGAAGAGTAATATTCCAACCAGTATGTAAATTCGTGCAAGTACAAGTATGTGATGGTACGAAACTTATGTGGGTGCTATTATGACTTTTGCAATGGTTTCCACACTCAAACTTTGTCATGCAATGATCTAAACAGATGTACTGTTTTTAATCTCCGCCCAAACAGTGAGCTACCTGCAAGTGGAGACGACCTCGCCATACATGTAAAATTCCAAGGCATTGATTAACATCAAGTTGAAAACAGAATAGACTTCTGCTTACGAGACTTGGACTCTGACGATATTTTCCAGTGGAGTGAAGAGTGCAACGTCATCGAACACAAAACTATTATTCACAGGTACGTGTGTAACTTTCCCTGCTCACCCGAGGTCTGCTTTGTAAAGCAGACTCTCAAGAACAATGGCAGTTTTTTATCCTGCGAATCACTTTACGAGTTCGAAGCCTGGCTTGAGTAGGGTGACGTATTCGTATTGAAATGGTAGTCAATTACGCACATATACAGAAGAATATGATGGACATTTTAATACTCAGTTTGCTGATGAACCAGTAATGTTTGAGTCATGTCAGCAGATTATTGACTGCATTACTTATGGACAGTGCTCTGTGTTCTACTTGTGCGAAGATACTCCACTACTGTGCTTACCCAAAGACGTTATTGTGCATACTATGAGAATTCTGCATCTACATTCACTAGACTGTACCACTGCAGGTGTTTCATCAAACGAAGGCGTCATCCAAGCAGCCATCGCATCAGTTCCAGAATCTTCTACTGGAGAAACAAACGCCCTGAAGGATGCTGCTTCGATGATTGGTACAGCGGTTTGAAAGTTGTGTTGCAGTAGAAAACGCAAGACCTCGGCTGATGCAGGTACTTTGAAATGGAGACGACAACGACGACTTCCATCTCAACCTGACCTCTCGGAAGATGTGGCACAAGCAAGTCCGTCATCATTAGCAACACTAAAATTCCCACCGACATTTCTCGAATTTGTCACACTCATGTTAACAGTTATGGTTGGTGCAATGGACTTTGTGCAAAGAAAGTAATAATGATGATTTTATATGTACTGAGGTACTGAAATGTGCGTTTTGTAAATATTTTATGCCGAATAAATCATGTGAAATGAAAATAATCTTTTATTTCATATGTCATAGAAAAATTGGTTACTAATATAAA